>CM066034.1:1013461505-1014086505 GCA_033557465.1 Ichthyophis bannanicus | reverse complement strand
ACTAATGAGAGACACCTGGGGGAAGGGCAGTGCACGGTAGTTCAGAGACACTCTTATAAACCCAGGGAAACAGAAGGAAGTCAGACTCAGTCTGAGAAGGGCAGCCCCATGGGAAGAGAGACTCAGTCTGAGAAGGGCAGCACCATGGGAAGAGAGACTCAGCCTGAGAAGGGCAGCACCACGGGAAGAGAGTCTCAGCTTGAGAGAAGGCAGCATACGAAGTGACACCCAAGAAAGGGAGAGACAGGGAAGCAGCACGCTGGAGAATTCAGTGGTGAGAGAAGCACCAGAGAAAGGCCTAGAGAGTTCACTGTGGAGGAGAACGGTGGAGACTTCCGGGGGATTCTCAGAGGTGAAAGCCCTAGTCAGAAAGAAAGCCAGGATTGCAAGGAAACTGCAATTGGTTTTAAAACTAGGAGAGCTGTGTCAGAGAGAAGTGCTGACAAGGGTCAGGCTGCAGTGACAACTGTTCCTGAACCAGCTAAAGAGCTGCAACTTCCAAAAAGGTGCGTGAATAAAAGTATAGCCAAAAGGGCTGTGAGTCAGTTAGAGGCATTGTGTCGTTTGATGCAAGAGAAGAATCTCCACGTTCCTCGTGGAAACCCTTTGCATAGGGAAAAGCCTCAGTGGAGAAAAGTTCTGGAACTTTTAGAGAATATTAAGCCTGAAGTTTCTCATGCTGGTTTAGAGCCAGATTTATCAGACACAGGTCCTGAGGAAATGCAGATAGACTATTATGAATCTGATGAAAGCTCTGAAGATTCGGTAATGGACTGTTCTGTATGCCAGAAGGCAGAATAAAGTTATTGGATAAGAGAGAAAGGTTTATAACCTGAATGTCCTAAAAGGCAGTGTGAAAACAGGGAGAATTGTGTTTAGCCAGGAATGCTAAGAACCCTGTTTGCTGAAGAGAGAATATTTCTTTTGGGTTTGAAGAAAGAAGAAAACCATGTTTGATTGCTAAATCGTTTGGAAACAGCGACCTATGTTAAAAAGCTACTAAAAGCAGTTACATTGTTTTGGTTGGTATAAATGCCTATGGATTATTGTTTGGAGAGAAAATCCTGTTTGTTTGCATTGACCCTTAATGCTCTTTTGGAAAAGAAATAAAATTCCTGTGTTTTGCCTTGTAAACCCTCGGTCTCCACACTACTTGTTTTTCTGAACAACACAACAACAAATCCCAGCAGCCCCGGCTCTAGGTGAGGAAAAACTCCTTAATTAAAGGACTAACAAGTGCAGCCCTAAGCCCATAGGCTGTTGCCTGGGCGAGGGGCCCCCACAGGATCAACACACAATGGGGGTCATTCTGAACCACAAATAGCGGGAATGGATGTCCCAATGGGATGTCCATTCACCGCTATTCGTGGCAGCTGCAGGCCCCCAACTAACCTTCACGCCAGTTGTGCGGGGAAGTTAGTCGGGGGCGGGGAAGAGGCAGCCCAGGGGTGGAGAGTGGGCGGTTGCCGGCCATGGAAGTATAGGGCCGGCAAAATGGCCAGGGAAGTTATTCCACCCCTGGGGTGGGTGCAGAAGGGGCTGGGGGGGCAAAAGTTAAATCCCCGCAGCCCAACCCTGACCTTTGGAGGCCGTATCAGGGGTCGGGCTGTGGGGAATTAACCTTTTCACCAGCGGCCGGCATCGCAGCATTTAAATGGAGCCGCAGTGCCATGGCAACATGATGCCATGATACCGCGGCTCCATTTAAATGCCCTGACTGAGTTAGATGGGCTTCGCTGTACGTGCAGGCTGGGACTGAATCACAGTACCAGTCTGCACGTACAGTGCTGTTCGCGATTCTGATCCTGTGGGGCTAGATGTGCCCTGCAGGATCAAAATCGTGATCTCCTTTGTACGTCCGGGTCAGCCCGGACATACAAAGGAGATCAGCATCAAACGGAATCGGGCCCAATGTGAATACAATGCAAATTACATCGGAAATATGCAAATGACATCTTCCCAACATCCTTCAGTTTGTACAAATATATATGTCCAATATCACAATAAATTCCCCCCCTTGTAAGTCTCGGATTCAGCCGGGGTGCGTATCAAGTGTGGAATTACCTGGATGCCCCGCCACCTCCCACGTAGCTGCTTGTTGCTACTACCATCCCAAATCTGGTGGGTTATCCACTGACTGAATGTCCATGGGATCTCTTCAGGTACTAGCTGTTGCTCATTCCCCAACTCCATCTCCTCCTCCCACTGGGGGTCCCCTCAAACTTACCTAAGGGGGTCTATCTCCTTGGGGGCCTGGGCCAAGTCCCTCACCTCCCTTTCCATCTCCCTCTCATCTTAGGTGTTGTCAGGGAGCCAGGCCCTATGTCTCCTGGCCGGAGAGGGAGCAGGGGTTCAGGCCCTTCCTCGGCCTCTGGGTGTCCTTATCCAGCACTCTAGGGGGCCACTCCTAGAAGGGGCCATACTTCCAGAGCAGGGACTGGCTGGGTCCCCTAGACTCCGGCAATGACAGAACATACACCCCGTCACATACCTCCCCCCTTTGGGATGAGGTGTGATGGGGTCAACCCAGTCAAGGAGTCCTTCGCCCTCCCGGGACAGGAAATATTCGCATTTGTATGGGCTTTCCCAGCCCGGTGTTTGACTTCAAAGGCATAGGCCTGTAAGGCCATGTATCATCAGGTCAAGACCACAAGGAGCACCTATGGGACTAGAAACCCCAGTCCTTCCAGCCCAAGGTTGCTGTCCTCTAGTGGGATTTGAACCCCCGACCTTCCGGCCTGAAGTACCTTGCCCCAACCACTAGGCCACTCCTTCACTCCACTACTTCTCTTGGCAAAATACAGAGAAATTTTTTCTAGCACTATCTTCCTTATTATGGCAAGTCCAGAGTTCTTATCGGGTTTCAGCCACCTGGTGGCCAAATCAGTTAATCTGTGGGCCACGGCCCTAGGTCTTTCTCCAGGGTGAAATTCGATGGCCCGAAAATGCTTTTGATAGTTCTCTGGGGATAGCCCCAACTGGTCCTGGATTGCTATTTTCACCTTGTAATAGTCCGCGGCTTGAGTATTGTCTAGGGTCTGATGGGCCACCTAGGCTCCCCCTAAGCAGCGGTGCTAAACACAAAGGCCAACCCGCTGCTGTGGCCAGCCTTTTAAATGTCAAAATGTATGCTTCAAGATTGTCCCCGGGACCCATTTTTGCTAAGGCGAGGGTCCGGGTCCCCTCCAGTCCTCCTGTTACAACACATCCCTCAATTGAGCCCACCTCAGGTTTCAATGTCCTCTCTGATCCGAACATCCCATTGGTGAGGTTCTTAAGCTCCTGAGTTTGTACCTCTAGTAACTGGAAGAGTGGCTGGTTAAGTTACGCCTGTCTTTCCAGGATCTGGACGATTCTCCGAGCTATCGCCTTATGCTGGAGACAAATCTGCTCAGCTATCCAATGAACCAGTTCCTCCAAAGCCATGGCTGTAAAGCAAACAGAGAGAAAACAACTCAAGTGCAGGTCTTCAGAAGAGTACACCCACCTTGCTTTTACCCAGACTAACTGTCCTACCTCATCTGTGCCCTAGATACTCGTACCTTCCAGGCAGATGGGTCTCAGCGTTGTTAGTCAGTTGGCCTTGTTGAAATGGGCCCCTCCTCTGGCTCCTGCTTTCTCCTTCTTCAAAGGATCAGCGGCTCTGCTCCAACATGCTTTGGAGATCCCATTTCTGAAACCATTTGTTGCTCTGTCTCGGGTCTGGTATTGTCCAGGTGGCAAGTATCTGGTAGTCCTCTCAGGACCCTCCCATGGTCCTTCTGGCTTAGTCCACCCTCAAAGAAGAGTTCAAGAACCACTCTTTATGGTCTCCCCCCCCCCCTCCCAGCAGGTAGGTCTATCTCTGGGATTCCTCTATTTGTTCGTCCCAAAGTCCATGTTTGCTGGGATCACTTCCCAAACTGGTGTCTGCGCCCCCCCCCCCCCAAATTTCTGGGCAACTGCCCCCTCTCTGAATCCAAAATAGCCCTCACCATGATCCTTTGTATCAACATGCAATGTGAATACTATGCAAATTAGGACATAATTATGCAAATGACGTATTCCCAACGTCCTTCAGTTTATACAAACATACATGTCCAATATCACAATAAATTCCCCCCCTTCTAAGTCTCAGATTCAGCCACAGTGCATCCCAAGTGTGGAATTACCTGAACATCCTGCCACCTCTCACATAGCTGCTTGTTGCTACTACTACCCCAAGTCTGAAGATTATCCACCGGCTGAATGTCCATGGGGGTCTCTTCAGGGACTAGCTGTTGCTCATTTCTGAGCTCCATCTCCTCATCCCACTGGGAGTCCCCTCGATCATCATCAAGGGGACCTGGGCCAAGTCCCTCACCTCCCTCTCATCCCAGGTGTTGTCAGGAAGCCAGGCCCTATGTCTCCTGGCCGGGGAGGGAGCAGGGGTTCGGGCCCTTCCTTGGCCCCTGTGTCTGCTCATCTGCTGTTCTAGGGGGCTCCTCCTAGATGGGTCCATATCTCCAGAGCAGGGACTGGCTGGGGTTCCCTGGGACTCTGGCAGTGACTGTACATACACCCTATCACACCGGTTTATCGATATTTCTTTGAAGTCTTCCGATACATGACCTTTATATACCATTTCAGGCACAGGTATCTTCCCTACATCTTCTTCAGTACAGACCAAAGCAAAGAATTCATTCAGTCTCTCAGCTATGGCCTTGTTCTCACTTAGCGCCCCTTTTACTTCTCTATCATCCAGTGGTCCAACTGACTCTCTCACAGGTTTTTTGTTATGAATGCTCTTTAAAAAGTTTTTATTATATGTTTTTGCTTCCATAGCAAACATTTTTTCAAATTCTCTCTTTGCCTGCCTTATCAATGCCTTGCATTTAACTTGCCAGTGCTTATGTTTTCTTCATTTGGCTCCTTTTTCCATTTCCTGAAATGTACTTCTCACTGTCTTGAATGCTTCTCAGCCTTGCCACGTCTTCTCTGAGCTCCTCCACTTGTTTCACGAGGGTTTCAGCTTGTAGGCATCATGCACATGGAACCAGTCCCTTGACTGGTTCCATGTGCACAATTTGGGATCTAGGGGATCTGTGGTGGCTATGCCCCTTGGTGTCAGGGAGTCCTTTCCGAGAGGAGATCTTCTGGAGTCCAGATTACCCTCCCTGGAATTCTTTTCCTTTTTGCAACAGGCCTGGTATTTGTGGTGTGGAAAGCCTTTAGGTGCCCCCGGATGCAGTCTTGTGCCATGCCAGCTGAAAGTAGAAGTCCTGTTCAATTACCTTTGGCTAAGTGTCCCCAGTGTGGGATACTCCCATAAGCTGAGGAACAGTTGGAAGCTAACCAAGATGTTGACTATGCCTCGGACCCAGATGAATCGGTATTGGGCTTTGATGTGGATAAGGACCTACTCTCACCTTCAGAAGACTATGCAGAGGCCAGCGCAATCTGCCAGTTCCAGAATGAGGAGCTGGCAGCACTGATTTCAGGATCTCATCTGCCTTGAACTTGACAGATGCTTCCTGCACAGAGCAGGAGCCAAAAGTATATACACTTCTTCAAGGGGTGTGGAAATCCACTGCTGTCTTCCTGTTCCCAGAGATGATCAAAGATATGATCTGGTCCAAGTGGGACTAACCCAACTTGCTGCCTAAAGGTTAAAGGTCTATAAGATCTATGCTCTCCCAGAGCAGTGATTGGTTTGGCATTCCCAAGGTGGATGCATAGATCATGGCGGTTACCAGATGGACCACCATTAACGTGGAAGGCTGATCCGCCTTAAAGGATGTTCTGGAACGCAAGGTTGATTCCTTGCTGAAGAGCCAGTTGGTCGTGGTGGTGGGTTTCTACAGCTGGAGGTATGTACCAGCTTGATATCTTGAACCCTACTCCAGTGGATTCAGTTTCTTACACTTGATACTACTTCTTTCTTGGAGTCAGCTATGGCCCTTCTTTTCGATGCCATGCATGACCTGGTATGCTTAGCGGCCAGGGATTGTGCTCTGATGACGGTGTCATGACATTGGATTTAGCTCCATCACTGGGTGGCAGACACATCCTCCAAAGCCCGTTTGGTTTAACTGGCCTTTAAGGGGAATTCCTGTTTGGAACCAATTTGGAAAAAATGGTGAAGGAGCTAGGCGAGACAAAATCTTACTGCCTCCAGGAAGACAGGACCAGAGGGCCTGTGAAGCGGGCCAGTGCCCATTTCTTGTCAGCCTCTGCCTGACCACCAAGGATGCGCTGGCTGGATTCCCAGGTGTTTAGGGACTATCATCACTACTGCCCTGGAAAACCTTTCTTCCTCTCTGCTTCAGGGCTGCAGGCTCATTCTCAGTCCTTTTGTAGAGCATGTGGATCCAGGGACTTGATCCCATCTAGAGGAGGATCTTCCTGGGCCACACAATGAAGGTTCGGGGTCACATTCTCTGGTGCCTTCAGTAGGAGGCAGGCTTTGCTCTTCTTTCAAGAATTGCCCTGGGTTACCAAGGATCTCTGGGTGCTAGATTCCATTCAATTTGGCTATGTCCTGGAATGCAAGGAGCTGATTCCTGATGCCTTCAATCGTTTCTTGTGGTCTGCAATAAAATGTGCCGCAGTGTGGACCACATTAGACAAGCTGCTTCACCTAAAGGCAGTGGTGCCTGGCCCTCCAGATGAGTGGGGCAAGGCAGACACTCTATCTACTTCATGGTGCCAAAGAAGCATGGTTACTTCTGGCCCATTCTGGACCTCAAAGAAATCAACATGTACTTGTGTGTCCTACACTTTCGGATGGAAACCTTACACTCCGTGATTCAAGCAGTGTGCCGAGGGGAATTTAGCTTCTCTGAATCTGGCCAAGACTTATTTTCATATCCTGATCCTAGCAGATCATCAGAAGTATCTGCATTTTGCCATGCTTGGCTCTCACTATCAGTTTGCCGCCCTTCCTTTTCGGTTCTCCACCACCCCAAGGACATTCTCAAATGTGACGGCCATGGTGCTGCGGTGCCAAGGGATCTGTGTCCATTCAAATCTAGATGAATAGCTCAGTCGAGCCCATTCCCTGTCAGAAGTGTCTTGGGCGATGTCCCGAATGGTGTCCTTTTTGGAAAGACTCAGTTGAGTGACCAATCAGGAAGAGATCAGTTTTTACCTTCCCAGTCCTTGGAGTTTCTGGAAGCACATTTTGACACTCAAGGGGACAGAGTTTTCCTGCCAGAGGAGAAAGTCAGTTGTATTGCCTGGTGATGTTCTGTGCGCAGCAGGCCTCCAGAGTCTGGGATTATCTTCAGCTCTTCAGATTGATGGCAGCGACCATAGAGATGGTCTCAAAGGCGCGTGCTCACCTGCAGTCATTACATCAGTCTTTGTTGGCACAGGCTTCCATTCACATTGAGGGTGAGGTCCAACCTGCAGTGGTAGTGGCAACCCTCTCATCTGAGGAAGGATGAACCGCTGGATGATTTCTCATGGATTCTGCTGACAACGGATGCCAGTCTTTCAGGATGGGGACACCATTGCCGAGATCATATGGCTCAGAGCCATTGGAATCACAAGGAAGTGGTTTAATCCATCAACTGCCTTGAGACCAGGGCCATCAGATTGGCTCTTCTGCATTTCCAGTCCCTGGTCAAGGGCTGAGCAGTTCGAGTGTTTTCAGACAATGCCACGGTGGTAGCTTATATCAACTGGTAGGGTGACAGAAGAAGCATCGGAGTGGCCCTGGAGATGGATTCTTGTTTGTTTGGCCGGAGAAGAACCTCCTAGCCTTGTTGGCTCAGCACATTGCCGGAGTGAACAGTGGAAGCAGAATTCTTCACTGGCACTCTCTGAATCCCAGCGAGTGGGAGTTGAGTCAAGAGGCATTTCAGTTGATTCTGCGCCACTGGAGTCGTCCCAAAATGGATCTGATGGTGACCCGCTCCAATGCCAAAGTGTGCCACTTCTTCAGTCACCACACAAGATCGGGTCCGAGGGTGTCAATGTCCTGACCCAGCCTTGGCACATTCAGTGGCTGCTGTACATGTTTCCTCTGTGGCCCCTTGTGAGGAGTGTGATTTGCTGTATAGGGTGCCACTAAAACAGACTTGTTCTTGTAACACTGGATTAGCCATGGAGAGTGTAGTTTGGAGACCTGATGAGGCTCCTCCTCTTTGGCTGCCTCCTTCTCGGGGGCTATTGTGTCAGGGACCAATCGTCCTGGAGGACATGGCTCCCTTCTCACTTACAGCATGGCTCTTGAAGGGAGACTGCTAATGTGCAAGGGCTACTATCCAGCAGTAATCTCTACCATGCTTGGTGCCCAGAGGTGACCAAGGTGTCCTCCCTGTTGGCCTTTCTGCAGGATGGCCTAGAGAAGGGCTCTCACTTAGCTCCTTGAAGGTTCAGGTGGAAGCTTTGGCCTGTTTCCATGGTCCAGTTGTGGCAAGTCCTTGGACTTCCACCTGGGCATCTCATGTTTTCTCCAAGGGGTTCAACGGCTGCATCCTCCCCTTTGGTATGTGATCCCTTCCTGGGATCTGTCTCTGGTGCTCAGGGCACTGGTGGTGGCCCCCTTTGAGCATTTAAGCACCCTATCTTGAAGGATTTGATGCTCAAGACTGTCTTCGTGGTCACAATTTGTTCTGCAAGGCAGATCTCCGAGCTGCAGGCTCTGTCTTGCCAGGATCCTTATCTGTCCTTTTAAACTGAGGACATTTCTATTTGGCTTGTGCATCCTTCTTGCCTAAAGAAGGACTCCCAATTGAGACCACAATCAGCATCAGCCACAGGGAGCAGAAGGTAAGCCCCTCCTGCTCCCCACCACCAAGGCCAATCAGGGCCTCTTCAGGACATTTGAAATCAAATGAGCCTTTCCACTGCCGTACAGACTCCCGATTGAGACCTTGATCGGCATCAGCCACAGGGAGCAGAAGATAAGCTCCTCTTGCTCCTCACTCAGGGTCTCTTCACAACATTTGAAATCAAGTGCGCCTTTCCACCGCTGCATGGATTCCTGATCAAGACTCTGATCGGTATCAGCCTCAGGGAGCAGAAGGCAAGCCCCTCTTGCTCCTCACCACCAAGGCCAATCAGGGCCTCTTCAGGACATTTGAAATCAAGCATGCCCAGGCACGCCTGTGCCTTGCAGGCAAAAGCCTGAGGACCTCGCCAGAGGGCCCTTTAGCGTGGCCCTTAATGGGGACCGTAGGCAGGGACCAGCAGACACCAACTGTGCATCACTAAAACCCTTGCACAGCCAACAGCACAAAAAAGCATAGCAATCAACATAAACTGCCCATCGCCTCAGGCACCACCCCTCTGAATCCCTCCTCTCCTCCAGAGTGTTCATATTTAGGTCTTCAAGTCTCTTCTCATAAGGCTTCTGACGCAGGCTCCAAATCATTTTGGTCTCCCTCCTCTGAACAGTTTCCAGTCTTTTTACATCCTTTGCAAGATATGGTCTCCAAAACTGAACACAGTATTCCAAGTGAGGCCTCACTAGTGACCTGAACAGTGGCATTAGTACCTCTTCCTTTCTGCCGGTAATTCTCCTTGTATGCAACCCAACATCCTCCTGGCTTTTGCCACAGCCTTTTCGCACTGTTTTGCCACCTTGAGATCCTCAGAAATAATCACACAAGGTCCTTCTCCTGGTCAGTGCACACCAACCTCTCGCCCCCTATCGCGTACATTTCCCTTGGATTTCTGCTTCCCAAGTGCATGACTCTGCACTTCTTCGCATTAAATCTTAATTGCCAAGCATCAGATCATTCTTCCAGGTTTGCAGAGCCCTCCTCATGTTAAGCACTCCCTCAGGGGAGTCCATTCTGTTGCAAATTTTCGTGTCATCTGCAAAAAGACAGACTTTTCCATTCAGTCCTTCAGCAATATCACTCACAAATACATTGAACAGTGCCGGGCCCAGGACCAAACCCTGGGGCACCCTGCTAATCACCCTCCTTTCATCCGAGTGAGTTCCATTTACCATCACCTTCTGTCATCTGTCAGTCAACCAATTTCTGATCCAGTTCACCACCTTGGGATCCATCCCCAAACTACTGAGTTTATTGATAAGCCTCCTATGAGGAACAGTATCAAAGGCTTTTCTGAAATCCATGTAGATGACATCCATCGCATGCCCCTGATCTAGTTCTCTGGTCACCCAGTCAAAGAACTCAATCAGATTTGTTTGGCAAGATCGTCCTTTGGTAAACCATGTTGCCTCGGATCATGTAACCTGTTGGTTTTGAGAAAGTCCACTATTCGCTCTTTCAGAAGTGCTTCCATTACTTTTCCCACCACCGAGGTAAGGCTCACGGGCCTGTAGTTTGTCACTTCTTCCCTGTCACCACTTTTGTGAAGAGGTACGACATCAGCCCTTCTCCAGTCCTGAGGAACTTCTCCTCTTTCAAAGGATCTGTTGAAAACACCCTTTAACGGCCCTGCAAGAACCTCTCTGAGCTCTTTCAGTATCCTGGGATGTATCCCATCCGGTCCCATGGCTTTGTCCACTTTCAGTTTAGCAAGTTGTTCTAACACATCATCTTCTGGGAATGGTGTGGTATCTACTTCATTCCCATTTTTATATTTGGGAGTTGCTTTGTTTTTTCCCACCTGGATGTATTGTAGTTTTGGTACATCCCACTTGTCTGGATTGGTCTAGCAGGACGATATGAAATGTGGCATTTTACTTACCAGATAATGCCCTTTCCTTGAGTCCTGCTAGACCAGTCCAGAGCCTGCCCCTGAAACTGTATTTGCTCTATTCTACTGCTGCGATACCCTTGGGTCCACCATGATTTTGTATTTAGCTCTGCAGATGCATCTTCTACTACCACTACTGAGCATTTGTACAGTGCTACAAGACGTATGCAGCACTGCACAGACACATGTAAAATTACTGCCTGCCTTCTATTTCCAGCTTTCTGTATACAGTTTTCTACTGTTGTGTACTCATTGTTGCCCACAGTGAGGTTGTGTGAGGCTTGCTCTGTATCTCCCATTTGCTTTGGGACACTGAAAGGACCTCTGGTGGCTGGAGTAGATAGATGCACAGGAGTGATGTCATTGGAACTTGGGCTTTTCATTGGTTCTTTGTCTCCACCAATCTGCTGGTAGAGGAACACAACCCACTTTTCTGGATTGGTCTCATAGGACTCAAAGAAAGGACATTACAGTTGTGGTCAACATTACTGGCACCCTTGCAGTTCAACTCCTTAGAGCCCGATTCCATACTGGCCATCCAGCTCCTTATGCGGCCGATCAGAATCGGGGTATACAGAGATAGACCTGATTCTGATCCCACAGGTATTAGACATGCTCGTGGGATCAGAATCGGGTCTACAGCCTGGACACACAGGCTGTGCCCCAATTCTGATCAGCCACACGCCCAGCCCACATACCCAGCTAACTTGGCCAGGCTCCTGAATGGAGCTGCAGTGCCATGGCGTCCCGTTGTCATGGCACCACAGCTCCATTCAGAAGCCATGATCTTCAGCCACAGAAACAAAATCTCTTTCCACGCAGCCCAACCCCTGATTTGGCCTCCCATGGCCAGGGTTGGGCTGCGGGGATCCCCCTGCACCCCTTACCTCTTGCAAATGCCAGGTGCCGCGGTCCTCCAAGTCCAGGGAGACTTATTCTACCTCTGAAGTGGAATAGGTCCCCATCTCCATGGCCAACCCAAGATGTACAGGACCGACCTCAGAATCGGCACTGTACATCCAGGGTCACTCTCCGCCCACCACCCGCCCTCGCTCTGCCTCTGTCCTGCTCCTCCCTCCCACGAACAGAGTTCCCCATACATATCACCTTTTTGTATGGGGAGTCCTGTCCCCGGCAGGCTACCCAGCCATTTAGCAGGTTTGGACATCCAGATCAGACATCCAGACCCACTAAACAGCATTCAGAATGACTCCATTAATGTCTAATATCTCCTTTAAAAAAGTGGCTAATGAAATGACTTTGGACTATATATGCACACATATTTGAAACATAAAAGGATTAAGAAAGGAAATAGTATAAAAACTGGGACATTGTCAGGACATGATTATTGGCACCCTTTAAACAATTTAAATCAGTTTTATTTATTTATTTATTTAGTATACATTTGTATACTGCTACTTCTAGCGATCAGCAGTGGTTTTGATTACAGATTGGAAATTGTCAAATCATGACAGGAAATTTTTGAGGTATAAACACATTGATTAGACAGGACAGCACAGCACACAGAGAACTATTTTACAGGGAACATGGGCTATGGAGGGTTAAGTGGCTTGCCCAAGACCACAAGGAGCACCTGTGGGACTAGAAACCCAGTCCTTCCAGCCCAAGGTTGCTGTCCTCTAGTGGGATTTGAACCCCTGACCTTCCGGCCTGAAGTACCTTGCCCCAACCACTAGGCCACTCCTCCACTCCAGTTTTAACAGAAGAACCACATTCCCAATGCAGTAAAATTAGATGCACCTATGATCAATTGTCAGTACTCACAAGACTCGAATCAACCAATGAGTGAATAACGGCTCTAATGTTTAAAATAGCCACATTCACTCCCTGTTCCGTTTTCACAATGGTGAGTACAAGAAGACTGCCTGCCATCAGAAAAGTCATTATCACCTAACATCAAACTTCAAAGGGGTACAAGGCCATCTCCAAAGACCTTGGAATTCCTGTGTCTAAAGTTTGCAATGTTATTAAGAAGTTTTCTGTTCATGGAACTGTCAAGAACCTCCCAGGACATGTTCGGAAGAGGAAAATTAATCCAAGATGTATTTGAAGGTTAATGCAAACTGTTGGAAAAACACCACATACAACATCCAAGGAGCTTAAGGCTGACCTGGAGCAATCTGGAGTGGTGGTTTCAACCCGCACCATAGGCTACGCATTAAACAAAGAAGGACTTCATGGGAGAAGGCCAAGGAGGACCCCACTTCTCAAAGACAGACATAAAAAGGCATGCCTGATCTTTGCCCAAACCCATCTTGAGAAACCACACTCCTTCTGGGAAAATGTTCTGTGGACAGATGAAACCAAACTTGAGCTCTTTGACAATGCAGATCAGCGATAGATACATTTACCGGACAAGAAATGAGGCTTATAAGGAAAAAAAAACACCCTTTCTACAGTTAAATATGGTGGAAGTTCCATAATGTTGTGGGGCTGTTTTGCTGCCTCAGGAATTGGAGGCCTGGAACATATTAAAGGAATCATGAAGTAAGAAGACTACCAAGATATTTTGAAAGAAGCCGAAATCTGCCATTGGTAAAAGGAATCTAGAAAACATTCATGACCTAGAACAAATCACAGTTGGAGAAACTATCAGCAGACAGATGTATGAAACTTATAGACGGCTGCAAGAAATGTTTGGAGGCTGTCATCACTGCCAAGGGTTGTGCAGCTTAGTATTATTGAATGGTGCCATTAATCCTGTCCAGGTCATATTTTTTTTCTCAGAAATTACTATGTCTAAGTTGCACAGACATCTTTTTTTTTGTTGTATACCTTTGAACATACTATTAAAATATTCTGATGATACAAAGTTGCAATATTTCCAATTACTTCTCAAAATATTGAATACGACATATCTAAAATGCAAGGGAGCCAATAATGTTGACCACAACTGTATCTAGTAAGTAAAATGTCAACTTGCTAATGGCCTCTAGTTTTTAGTGTTTTTTAGGCTGTGAATGTAGAGGAAGGTTTGCATACTGTGATAAAGATGACATCATCCTATTGTGTTCTTGATTTATGTCTAGTGGGCTTACCAAACTGGTCAAGAAGGCCTTCGTCAACTCCTTCAGTGCATTGGAGGAAGTTATCCCAGCTCCCTGAAGAAAGCGGTTGTCTGGCCAGTTTTGAAGAAACATACACTCGCAATTTGCGTCTTTTCCTAGCACAAGTGGTAGCATATACTGTATAGGAGCATCAGTTGCTAGATGGGAGGCAGTCCGGGTTTAGAACCGGACACAGTTCAGAGATGGTTCTGACTGCGGTTATGAATTGCTTTGTTGAGTATAAGCAAAAGTTGGTGCAGCAAGTTAAGTAACATAGTGTAAGAAAGTGCTGTGCTTGGTAGCGACCCTCAATCTGGTCAGGATTTTGTTAGATGAACGTAGAATCCACAAAACCACACAACAAAACATGTCAAAGTATATAAAAGACGTAGCGATAATAATCACACTGTACTTCAACTATTCCAGTTCATGTAGTGCAACCAAAAAAGCATGGGACAAACACAGAGAGGATCTCTAAAGGAAAAAAGGGACTGTTGTAGTTGTTGATATGGAAGGACAGACTAGATGGGCCATGTGGTCTTTTTCTGTCGTCATTTTTCTATGTTTCTATATAGCATATTAATCTCATATGGATTTAAATTTTGTTAGACTTCTGCAGTGTCCAATATAGTAGAACACGGAGTCTGAGGAGTCATGGGATTGTTGCCCTTTTTGACGGATGGGTCAAGGCAGATCATTCTTTGAGAAATGTTTGTCCAAAATTAGAACTGTGCCTTTTGGTGTCCCTCAGGGGGCGGTACAATCTCCTCTTCTTTTGATATTTATTTACAACCCTTGGCAATCTCAGTGTAGAATCTGGGCTTAAAATCTTTTATGTATGCAGATGATATACAGATTATCGTTCCTCTTGAGGGAGATAAAGATACAATTAGGTAGATTAATTTTTCTTTGGCTCAGACTAAAAAAAGGTTATCAGCCAACAGGCTCTGCATGAATACTGTCAAAAACTGAGATGTTATATGTGAGGAGAAAGCCACGGCAAGAAAACGTGCCTTAGTTTTCTTCTTAGAAGGTATTGCATTGTCTCTCTTTCAGAAATGGTACAAAATCTGGACGAGCATATTGATCATACCTTTAATATGAAGTCCCATGTTTAAAAATGGCCTTGGTAGCCTATTTCCATCTGTGTAAATTGTGGGTCAGTTTGAAGATATTTTACTCTGTGTTTTTAATAGTGCAGATTGATTATTATAATAGGTCAAGTGGTATTTTAGAAAGGATGTCCAGGTGCAGTCTGGAGCGTCCAGGGCAAAGGTCCAAAACCCGCCATGGGCGTTTACATTTTGGCTCGATTTTTACAACTTGGATGTCCCCAAAACGTACGGCTGTACTGGCAGCCACAAAGCCATGCACACTACAACACTTGGGCCAGGGACCTCTATCTTATGCTGAATGCATCCACACTGATGCATGTGGGGATGTCCATCAGCGTGACCTTGTTTCCCTGCAGTTTTCACTATCAGCATGGAAAGTATAGGGGATATAAGAGCACCTTCATCAGTGTATCCTCAGGGTATCTGGATGGCGGGATGAGAGTTTTTCTAATGCCTATTCGTGCCTTGGAGCAGGAATAGACACAGACGTAACACTCTCACCATTTCTGAGATCAGGCGTGCATGTCCAACTTGCCCGGAATCCCCCGCCACGCCTCTTCGCGCCTTGGATGTCCACATGCTGGGGATGTCTATAGAACCTGCTACTAAAATGGCTCCGGGGACATCTCTCAGATGTCTAAAGCACAAATAGGGCTTCTAAAATAACCCCGTGTGTGTGCTGATCTCCATGACAAATTCTGTGCTAATTTAGAAGCCAGGCCAAAATCTTAGGAGCCATCACTTATGACTTCTTCATATATCCCTCCCTGGTCCTCTCATGCTGGTCTCATGTTCTCAAGTATTGTGAGGCCAGTGGCAGAATTCCTACACGGTGCATCATCTTTAGATAACAGCAGCTATAGTTTCAGATAGCAAATGTCTGTATGGGTGTGTGGTGCAAAAGTGGTATGCCAGTATGTGCGTGGGATGTCTGGGTTATTCTTTTCTAAGTGCATCACTTTGCACTCATCCACATTAAATTTCATCTGCCATTTGGATGTCATTTGTAATCTTTATTTATTGAACCATCAAACATACTGCAAACAATCTGCAAACATTGCAAACAATATAGGTGTATACAAAGGCGCCTCCGGGCGGGGGCTGACTCTTGTCCACCACCCCAGAGGCCATCATTAACATGATATGGTACTAGATTTTTTCCCCATTTCCCCTCCCACCCCCTTACCCTCCTCTCCCCTCCCTCCCCTTCCCACCCCCATCACAGCTCTCTCAATCTACCCACCTCTAGGAACCACCTCCACATTACCCCTTCTTTCATCCCATCATGTGAGGTCCACTACCATACCTAGCCCACAAACTATCCAACTTGGCCTATCCCACCTGGAGGACTTCATTGCGGGCATGGGGACCTAACATTTGAATATAGGATTCCCAAATCAGCAAGAAGGAAGCCCACTGTTTAGCATTGCCCCTAGCCTCTCTCCTCTCGAACAGCATCAGTTGATGAAAGCTATTACGCCACTCCCAAAAGGACGGGGGCACTTGCTCCCTCCATCTATGGAGTATCGGGCCCTTCCCCACCAGACAGGCCTTTCTCACCAACAGTCGTTCCCATCTTCGCTTTAGGTGGAGTGGTCCAATCTGATCCAACACTACCATTGCCCTGGTCCACTTAATTTGTTGTTGGAGCAAACCGCTCATGTATGCACTAATCCTTGACCAATAAGGACAAATTTTCTGGCACCCCCACCACATGTGCCCCAAGTCTGCAAGGGGACACAAACATCTAGGACATCCCCCAGTACAAGCCAGGCCAGACCGCAGCGCTCGTCTCAGAGAAAAGTGGGCCCGAATCAGACTCTTGAATTGCACCTCACGCCACTTAGTCCCCTCCACCAATCCCATAATCCGACGCAGGGCTTTACGAATCTATCCTGGATGCACCTCCTGGCCTAACTCCTCCGCCCATCTTGCCTCTTCCCCCAAATAGTCCGGTAGGACCGTATAACGTTCCAATATTTTTTTTAACGCCGAAATTGTGGGCGGGGACTCTGTGCCCAGAGCAAGAAGTTCTAAGATTTGTGCCGACTGCTCCGTCCTTAATCCCCCTCTGGGAGGGAAGCCACATAATGAGATATCTTTATCTTTATTCGGTTTCTTGATAAACCGCCTAAACCATAAGGCATCAAAGCGGTGTACAATAAATGGGCTGCAGGGAAGAAAGATAGAAAAGAACGCCATGGTATGACAGGAAAGAAAAGAAAAAGGAGAAGAGGAGAGAGAGTAAAAAGGGCAGAGTGACACAAATAGAAACTTACAACAAGAGAGAGGGGACTGAGGGGGGTAAACGAGGGTAAAGGGTACTGAAGTGAAGGGTTCTATGAATGGTGATGAAATATTAGAGGGTACTGGGAGCAGTAAGTATAAATGAGGGAGCCAATAGTATCAAAGAGAAACTGGAAGATCAAAAGCTTGTGCAAAGAGGTGTGTTTTAAGGAGGGACTTGAATTGTGGAAGAGGGCTCAGTACGGAGGGGGAGGGGGAGGGAATTCCACAGGGCAGGAGCAAGGAAGAAGAAAGCAGAGTGGCGAGTAAGTTTGAGGTGCACTTGAGAAGGGGAAGGGAGAAAGAGACGGTTACCATGGGAGGAACGAAGAAGGCGAGGAACAGGCTGGTGAAAAATGAGATCGGAAAGATACTGAGGGATACCGGAGTGGAGAGTTTTATGAATGGTAATGAGGTATTTGAAGATAAAGCGGTATCGAATAGGGAGCCAATGGAGGGAAAGGAGACAAGGGGTGATGTGCTCACGGGGAGAGGAGAAAGTAACTAGACGGGCGGCGGTATTTTGGATAAGTTGGAGACGGCGTATCTGAAAAGAGGGGAGACCAGCAAAGATGGAATTACAGTAATCAAGGTGAGAAATTACAAGGGAGAGGACTAAAGTAGTGAGAGAACTAGAGGAAAGATAAGAACGAAGGGACCTGATACGACGAAGGTAGAAGAAGCAGCTGCAGACCAAGGAGGAGATGTGGGAGTGGAAAGACAAGGAGGTGTCGAGGGTTACACCAAGATAACGAAGGCAGGATACAAGAGGGATGGGCAGGGATGACATTAGAGGAGCCAAGGTGGGAGGGGAAGTTGAGAAGGAAAACCAAATAGCCGATGATTTGGAGGGGTTGACACTGAGAAAATTAGTGGAGAACCATGAGGCAGTCAGGTCGAGACAAGAATTGAGAGGGGAAAGATCTGGAGAAACGGAGCTACTGGAGATCTGGAGATACTTGAAGATATGCAAAGTAGTGGCAACTTTGCAGCTCATACTCCCTGCGGAGGGTTTCAAATGTCTTGCACCGTCCACTGGAATCTAACACATGTCCAAGGTGTTGAATAACAGCCTCTTTCCACCGTTGAAACATTGACAATTGCATCCATAGGCGTCTCACCGGACTCACCAGAACACTGTGAAGCACTCTCCCAGGCAGAAGGTGACCCTCTATATGTAAGGCCGCCAATAGGGTCTGGGGGCCCATCAAAGCTTCTTCCAGCGTCCTGGAAGTATAGATCTCTGTATCTCCTAGCCAGTCCCCTAGGTGCCGCGCCTGGCATGCCAAGGAATAAAGCTTTAAATCTGGGAGCCCCCTCCTTCCATTACTCCAACTTCCTTTCAGAAGACTCATCGGGATCTGTGCTCTCGCCCCTTTCCACAAAAAATCACGAATCTCCCTTTCCAAACGAGCCAAGTCTCTTTGCAGCAGCCACACCGGGAGTGTTTGCATCCAGTACAAAATCCGGGGCATAATCACCATTCCCACCGCTGCCACTCTCCCCCCTAATGACAACAGAAGGGGGCGCCAAGACTGCAACTGCGTCCGAAGTCTAAGGGAAATCCTCTCATAATTTTGCCTATATAGCTCTCGCGGCTCTCTGTTTAAAAGAATTCCTAAATAAGAAAAAAACTCCCCTGCCCACCGTAGCAGGAACGCACCTCCCCAACTCCCCCTTAGGTTCCCCAAAATGTCTAAGACCTCGGATTTATCCATGTTAATGCGTAATCCAACAAAATCCCCAAATGCTGAGAATTCTTCTAGTAGCTTGGGCAACGATTGCTGTGGTGACAGTAAATGTACTAGTATATCGTCCGCAAAGGCCGCTATCTTAAACCCATACCTGCCAATGCACACCCCTAGAATTTCCTTGGATAACTCTATTCGCTGTATCAGGGGGTCAAGAGAGAGCACAAATAACAGGGGAGAAAGTGGGCATCCCTGCCTTGTACCCCTCTCCAGAGGAACTTTATCCGACAGCAACCCATTGCACAACACACTCGCGATACATGCCGCATAAAGAAGTTTGACCATAGCGCAAAAGGAATCCCCCAGCCCATATCGGGGCAGTAGGGTGTGCATATAGTCCCAGCTCACTCGGTCAAACGCTTTTTCCGCGTCAAAGCTGACCAACAATGACTGCCACTCCCGCTCCCATTCCAGGGACGCCACAATTTTTCGTATATTACGCACCGCATACCTGCCCTTCACAAAGCCCACTTGAGACTCGTGTATCAGCTCCCCCAACAGCGGGGTTAAACGATCCGCTAGTACTTTCGCCATCACTTTCAGGTCAAAATTCAACAATGAAATTGGTCAATAAGAAGCGGCCTGCGTATGATCTTTGCCGGGTTTGGGTATTAGTACAATATGTGCGTGGTTCTCCCCCATCTAGTCACCCCTTGATCTGCTCTTTTATGATATACCGCCACCAATGGGGGAGGTATCAAATCTCCTAATAATTTATAAAATTCGGCCCCCAGTCCATCCGGACCAGGTGTCTTGTAACAGCTAGCCTTTTGGATGGCTTGGTGGACCTCATCAAGCGTTATGGGTCTCTCCAGTTGGGCCCGCTGTTCCTCCCCTAGTCTTGGCAGCCTCAACTCCCGTAGGTATTCCTCCAGACCAGGTCCAGAGCCCTCCTCCCCCTGGTATAGTTTCTGATAAAAGGAGCGAAAAACCCAAGCAATCTCTTGCTTCCCCTTTTGCAGTTTACCCTGATCATCCCAAAGCACCACCATGGTCTTGGCTCCCCTACTACCCTGAAGGCAGCGTGCCAGCAGTTTCCCTGGCTTGTCTCCAAACCGGTATAACTGATGCCGGTAGTACATAAAAGATTTCTTTGCCCTCTTATGAAGTAGCTCGTTAAGGGCCATTTGAGTTTCCTGTAATGCCTTCCTATTAGCCGCGCAGGGATACCTCCCATACTTACGTCTGTCCCTAATCGTTTGTTTTTCAAGACAGAAGATTTGCTCTGTTAACTGCCTCTTTTTCTGCGCCGAATACCCAATAATGTCTCCACGCAGAACCACTTTGGCCGTTTCCCAATGTAATTCTGGGTCAGTCTTATGCTGCTCGTTATTCAATGCAAATTCCTGCCAACGCTGATTAAGGAAAAGATGAAAGTCGGCGTCCTTATACAGATCTAATGGGAACCGCCAAATACGGGAATGCGGATCGGCCCGGGCCCATTCCAACTCCAACTCCACCCAAATCAAGGCGTGGTCAGAAATCTCTGACGGGCCAATTTGAGCATCTTCCACCCGAGTAAACAGTCCCCTCGATACCAAAATATAAGCAATCCTAGCACTTGAACCATATGCTCGCGATTGGTGTGTGAAATCTCGCTCCATCGGGTGGAGCAGGCGCCATGGGTCAACCACCCCTAGTCTCCGTTGAAGGCCCTGCAAAACTCTGGTCGTAGACGAACGCGTTCTGTCCTCTCCCCCCTTAGTTGTATCCAGCACTATGTCAAAGACCCCATTGAAATCACCCCCCAGTACCAAGGGGACATCCGGTAGCATTTCAATCCGAGAAGCCAATCGTGCATATAAAGCGCAATCTAAAACATTGGGACTATAAATATTGCCTATCACCGCAGGCTGTCCCTCCAGCATCCCGTGCAATAAAACATATCGTCCACTTGGATCTGAATAGTCCCTTTCCAAGACAAATCTTATACGTTTATGGATCAGAATGGCCACTCCACCCTTTTTCCCTACCGCTGGAGCTCCCCAACCATGGCCCACCCACTCTCTTTGAAGTTTCAGATGTTCCTCGGCAGTCTGGTGGGTTTCTTGGAGCAAGACAATATCACATTTTTGTCTAGCTAGGGCTTGCAACAATTTGGATCTCTTAATTGGGTTCCCAATCCCACATACAGTCCAAGATACAATCCTCAGGGCACCAAATACCTGATGAGTCTACACCGTACGGTATGGAGATATCTCCAGGTAGGGCCCCCCCAGCCTAGGGCCCCCCCTTAAGCCAGTCTTGCAGGTTGTTTGCCTTGTGCCACTCCCCTTTAAGCTGTGTTACCCTCCCCCCTCCCCCCACCTTCTGTAACCCCCTGCCCCCACCCCCAACCCGCCACCCTTCCATCTACCTCCCCTAGTTGTCTCTACCCCCCTTCCTCAATTAACTCTCTCCCTCCGCCCCCTCTTTGGTCACCAGGTGTGTACGGACCCCCTCCCCCACGACTACGGCTCTCACGCCCATCCTCCCCCTCACCCCCATATTTCCCTCCCCACACCAACCTCCGGTTGGGCCTGCAAAGAGGTTTACCCCCGCCTCTCCTTACAACTACCCTTAGCAGTAAGAAGGAGAAGGTACAGGCAGAGAACATTGGAAAAACATAATAGACCTTCCCCCCTCTCCACCTATCCATTCATTACCTCTCCTCCCCCACAATGCCCGCTTTAGCATGCCCACCTACTTCAACAGCAACATTCACCTGGACATCCCACCAACAAACAAATATAGCAACCATTCAACTACCCTTTGCATCTGGCAGTCCAGGAAGGAACACTCCTCCCTATCCACCTCATTTGTCCACAGGTATACCCGGCACTTAGTCCATAAGGCTGTCACAAAAGCTTCTTGTACAGGTGGAGCATCTCCCGCTCTTCGATACTGTCCAGAGGCTCTGCTCTAGTCTCCATTTTCCTCATCAAGTTCCACCACCATCACAGCCTGAGCTCCCCCGGTCCTCAGGGACTACCATCCTGCTCCCCGATAGTAGTTGCCTGCTTCTGCGTCAATTCCTCCACATATTTCGCCATCTCGGATGCTGTAGCAAAGCTCCAACGTGTACCCTCATGTATAATTTGGAGTCGGGAGGGATACTGTACCATAAATTGAATTTTGGCTTCCACCAGCTTCTGGCAGAGGGGAGCATAGGCCCTCCTCCGTTGGCTCAAAACCGCCGCATAGTCCTGTGCTACTCGCACTCTCACATTATCCTTGACCATCACTGCATAGTCCTGTGCTACTCGCACTCTCACATTATCCTTGACCACAGTTCCCATTTTCCTAGCTGTCCGCAGCACCGCTTCCTTTTGGGGGAAATGCAAAAACTTTGCCAGCACCACCCGGGGTCTGTGGTCCGTTGTTTGTCGAGGCCCCAATCTATGCACTCTTTCCAAATGCAGCCGTCCATGATCCTCTCCACCTTCCCACATATACAGTATCAGGGACTCCAGATAACTCTTTAAGTCCTTGTCTGGTATACTGCTCGGAATCTCCATAAAGTGGAGATTATTGCGGCGAGATTGGTTCTCAAGGTCATCAACTTTGGCCTCCTGCACCTGCAACGCCACTTGCATTTGCTTCATCTCTTGCGTCAAGGCCTCCACACTCTCCTCCACCAGCCCTACACGGGTCTCTGCCTCCTGCCGCCCAGCAAATCCACCGAACTCTGCAAGGCATCCAATTTACCCTGCAGGGTATCAAATTGAGCCGCCAGCGCATTAGATATTGCTGCTGAGATCTCCTCAATGAGTGCCGGCGATGTTAGTGAGCTGGGAGTACGGGGCGATTCCGCCATCTTGTGTTGCCCGGCCATCCGCTCCTTCTCCCTTCTGCCTGCTTTTACCACTGCTGCCATTTCCCGCACACCGCGGGATTCGCTTGGGTGAGTCTCCCACCTCTCCTCCTGAGATGCTGATGACGCCCGAAGGCTTAGGCACAGCTCGTTATATTGGTAGAGGAGAGGGAAGCCCGGAGCTCGAGCAGATCACATCCACTCGGTCTCACCACACCACGTGACCCCTTTCGTCATCTGCAAACTTAATCACCTCACTTCTTGTTCCCAATTCCAGTTCATTTATAAACATGTTAAAAAGCACTAGTCCCAATACAGCTCCCTCCACTATTCACCTTCCTCCATTGAGAAAATTGACCATTTATTCTTCTGTCTGTTTTCTATTCTCACGTTTCCAGTGCAAAATAGGATATTGCCTTCTAGGTCATAACTGTTAAACTGCCTCAGGAGTCTCTAAAGTGGACTCTGTCAAACGCTATCTGAAAGTCTAAATACACTATCTCACCTTTATCCACATGTTTATTCAAGCTTTATTTGAAGGCTCCGATTGGTGAGGCAAGACTTCCATTGGCAAGATCCACATTGACCTTATTCCATTAAACCATGTCTGTCGCATTTTGTTCTTAATAATAATGTCCATCATTTTGCCCAGTATTATTGACGTTAGGATCACCGGCCTGTAGTTTCCCAGATCATCCCTGGAGTCCTTTGTAAAAATAGGCATTACGTTGGCTGCCCTAGTAGCATAGATGATTTTAATGATAGGTTAAAAATCACTAATAGTATCTCTGCAATTTGATCTTTGAGTTCTCTTGGCACTCAAGTATATACTAGACAGTCCAGGTGATTTGCTGCTCTTTAGTTTATCAATCTGTTCTAATCCATCTTCCAGGTTTACTGAGATTTCATTCAGCTGTCCTTACTCATCACTGTTAAATACCCTTTCTGCCATGGGTAGCTTCCTCACATCTTCCTAAGTAAAACATCAAAGCAAAGAATTCATTTAGTCTCTCAGCTATGGCCTTATCCTCCCTGAGTGCCCCTTTTACTCCTTGATTATCTACTAGTCCAACTGTCTTCTTCCACAGCTTTATGATTTGTATATACCAGAAAAAGGTTTAATGTGAGATTTTGTCTCTATGGCAAGCTTCTTTTCAAATTCTCTTTTTGCCTTCCTTATCAGTGCCTTGCATTTAACTTGCCAGGGTTGTGTTCTTTCCTATTTTCTTCATTTGATTCCTTTTTCCATTTTTGAAAGATGGTTTTTGGCTTTAATAGCCTCTTTCGCCTCACTTTTAACCAAGCTCCCTGTCATTTGACCTTCCTTCTGCCTTATTTCATAAATGAGATACATCTGGTCTGGGGGTAACCCACACAGAAAGGCAGTTACAACCCAGAGTAAAAAACATAGAGCAGGGGTAACCTACAGGAAGCAGCAGTTACAACAACCAGGGGCAGCCCAAGGGTGATGCAGGGCTATGTGCGGAGATTCATTTGCAAATCCACTAGACCCCATTTGCATACATTTAATTTATTTTATTTTATTTTAAAATGTATATGCTGCGCATCTAAAATTTTAGGCGGCATTCAAAGGATCCCTTCACAAGCCTCATATTTCTCCTGTCAATGACGTAGGGGCACTATTAATGTGCCAATAGAAATAAATGGGTGTTCATGCACTTAACACAGATTAACATTTGTGAATGCGCATTAACGTTTAGTAAACATGCCTTTAATGAGTATCTAAATACCATTTGCATGGGCAGTGAAAATAAGGAAAGGCTTCCAGATTTCTACATTACTATACTCCACTGCCAACTGTCAGGCACATTAGGAAATGCTGTAAACACTGACCATTTGGAGCCCATAGCAAACCCGCCATATCATAACAGCACTACCAGGCTCACAAAGCACCAAACCCTACCTATCAGAAGGCAACCAGTACATCTCAGAGAATACCAATACATCTCCTACTGGGGAAATAGAACAATTGGCACTGTCACATAGAAGCTACATGAACAGAATACCTCAGCTCGGTTACACATGCAGAACATCGACAGTCACCAAACAAAGAACAAGGGATCACAATTTAGAAATAGAAAGACAATAATTAAACAGGAAACCCCTAAAGCTAAGCTTGGAATATACAGCAATATTGAAAAAAATAAAACATAGAAACATGATGGCAGAAAAAGACCACATGGCCCGTCTAGTCTGCCCTTCTATATAGACTACTACAAGAGTTCCCTGTTTTCCTTTAAAGAGCCCTTGTGTTTGTCCCATACTTTTTTGAATCTAGATATTGTCCTCATCTCTACCACCTTTATTGGGAGATTATTCCACGCATCTACCACTCTTTAAGCAAAGAAATATTTCAGCATTTTACTCCTGAGTCTATCCACTTTCACCCTCATCCTATGTCCCCTCGTAGCAGAGCTTACTTTCAATTGAAAGAAGCTCTCCTCCTGTGCATTTATGCCACGGAGGTATTTAAACATCTCAATCATATCACCTCTGTCCCGACTTTCCTCTAAAGTATACATATTACGGTCCTTAAGTCTGTCCTCATATGCTTTATAACGAAGACCATTAACCATATTAGTAGCCACCCTGTGCACCGACTCCAACCTGTTTATATCCTTTTGAAGTTGCAGTCTCCAGAATTGCACACAATACTCCAAATGAGGTCGCACCAAAGACTTATACAGAGGCACTATCACCATCTTTTTTCTGCTGGCCTTCCTCTCCCTATGCACCCAAGCATCCTTCTAGCTTTTGCCATCGCCTTTTCTACCTGTGTAACTATTTTGAGATCGTCAGACACAAACACGCCTAGATCCCATTCTTCTTTCGTGGACAGAAGTACGTCACCCCCTATACTGTACCACTCCCATGGATTGCTGCAGCCCAAATGCATGACCCTACATTTTTTAGCATTAAATCTCAGCTGCTAAATTCTAGACCATTCTTCAAGCTTAGCTAGATCCCTCCCTCCTCATGTTATCTATACCTTCCTGGGTGTCTACTCTGTTGCAGATTTTGGTACTATCTGCAAAGAGGCAAACCTTTAACTGACAGCCCTTCTACAATATCACTAACAAAGATGTTAAAAAGAATCAGACCAAGGATAGAAGATCCCTACGGCACTCTACTGGTAACCTCCTTCTTCTCAGTGTGAACTCCATTTACCTGTACCTTTGTCGCCTCCCACTCAACCAATTTCTAACCCAAGCAGTAACTTTAGGGTCCATCCCAAGGGTGCTTAGTTTGTTTATAAGTCACCAGTGCGGAACAATGTCAAATGCTTTACTGAAATCTAAATACACCACACCTAGAGCTCTCCCTTGGTCCAACTCCCTGGTCACCCAGTCAAAGAAATCAATCAGATTTCTCTGACAAGACTTGCCGCTGGTGAATCAATACTGCCTCAGATCCTGCAATCCGCTGGACTCCAGAAACCTCACTATTTTCTCTTTCAACAGCGTTTCCAATAATTTACTCACCATTGAGGTTATACTAAACAGCCTGTAGTTTTCAACCAAATTCTTACTTCCATTTTTGTGTAAAGGGACCACATGTGCCTCTCTCCAGTCCTCTGACACCACCCCTAACTCCAAAGAGGCATTGAAAAGGTCAATCAGTGGAGCAGCTAGAACCTCCCCAAGTTCCTTCAGTATTCTTGGATGTATCCCATCTGGTCCCATCACATTGTCCACTTTTAGTTTAGCTAGTTCCTCACAAACACAGTCCTCTGAAAATCGTTTGAGATGCCCCTTGCTTCTGATCTTGTTTGTGGGTGTTGTCTGAGATCCTGCTCCCGGTCCTTCATTTGTGAACACAGAACAGAAATATTTGTTAAGCAATTCAGCTTTATCCTCATCAGCTTCTACATATTCTGCCCCTTCACCCTTGAGTCTGACAATACCACTTTTGCCCTTCCTCCTCTCATTAACATATCTGAAAACTATAAACTAATTTCCCAGAGCTGATGTAGTCCAGTTAAAAAATTCAAAATAAAAAAGTATTTTTCTATCTTTTGTTATTTGGCCATTTTATTTTCAGTTACAATAGCTCCAGTCATATTCTTCTGGTTTCTTCATGTCTTCTGCTAACTCTCCATTGTCTGCTGTCCATTTGTCCTTTCTTCTCTCTTCTAGTTTTTTTTCCCCATTCTCTCTCTACATCTGTTTTAACATACTGATCTTTCCTCTTTGTCTCCTTCCTCCATTTCTTTCTGTATTCCTTTTTCATCCACTCAGATTTCACCCTTCCATCCTCAATCCCCACTTACTCTCCCAATACCCGGCCAATCGTCGATTTTCTTCCCTCCCATGCAAAATATCTTTTCCCCTCTCCATCCTCACTCCTCCAGTCCCATCCCCTTCTAGTCCTCTCCAAACATCAACTCTTTTCTAGTTCCAGCCCCACCCAGCATCCGCTCCCTTCAAAGTACCATTCCCCCGTATCAGCCCATTTCCAGTTCTAGCCGTCCCATCAGCCCATTCCCAACCCTAGTCCCCCATCAGCCATTTCCATTCCTAGCCCCCCCATCAGCCCATTTCAAGCCCTAGCCCCCCTATCAGTCCATTTCCAGTCCTATCCTAACCCCCCAATCAGCCCATTTCCAGTCCGAGCTCCCCCCATGAGCCCTTTTCAGTCCTATCCTAGCCTCCCTGTCAGCCCATTTCCAATCCAAGCCTCTCCAATCAGCCCATTTCCAGTCCTAGCCCCCCCCCCCAAAGAGCCCTGGGCCTGTCTGACCGGGTTCAGAGAGAGCCGGGGAGGCACAAATCCTCGGCTCACCTCGGCAGAGTCACCAGAGTGAAGAGCAGTGTTTTCCTTCACTCCAGCGGCTGTGTTCTTGTGTAGCCCGTCCGCTGAGTGCCAGGAAACAGGAAATGCCATTTAATCTCCAACACGCCAGGAGGCTACACGAGACCACAGCCGCCAGAGTGAAGGAAAATGCTGCTCTTCACTCCGGCGGCTGTGCAGAGGCGAGCCGGGGCCTCTCTGACTCCCTCTGAAGCTGGCCCTGCAAACAGTCAGGAGCCAGACAGCGTGTGTGGCATGGGACCCCCTGAAGCACAGGGCCCTGTGCGAACAACATTCTCGCACATGTCGAGCTGGCCCTGGTTACAACTGAAACTGTAAAACACAGGGCGGAGGAAACCTGCAAGGAGTGGCAGTTACAACTCTAAACACCTTGCTGGGCAGACTAGATGGGCTATGCTGGCCTGTATCTGCTGTCATTTACTATGTTACTCTGTTCAAAAATGAATTAAGAATAAGAAACAAAAATTGTTTTGACTGCATAAATCTTTGCCCAAATTAGCTTCATTTCCAAAAGCTGACATAATAAGGTCCCTAATAAGTTAAATGGAAATCCGCCTGGGTCCAGTCACAGTAATGGAGCTGATCTGAATAATCCTGGGTGAAAAATCAATCTGCTTCTGTTGTAGGAACTGAATTGAAAGGAAAAGTCTAAACATGCCAAACAAGGAGCTAGCTAAAGAACTCCAGAATAAAGTTACTCTAAGGTGCACATTTGGGGAAAGATATAACAAAATTATAATGTGGTTGAATATCCCTTGGGGCACCAGATCAGGCTGTTCCTCCAAGGTCAGTGGCCATGGAAACCGCTGAGGAAGGTCACCATGAGGCCTATGATTACTTTAAAAGAACTGCGGAGATCTCCGGCTCAGACTAGCAAAAATGCTGCCTGTTTGACAAGTTCAAGATTGTTCCACAAATATGATCGACAGGGGAAGGTGAATAATAACAAACCTAAAGAGGTGAGAGGTGAAACACGTGTCTAAAAGAAACCCTCTTTCAATAAATATATTCAACACAAACTGCTTAAGGACTCAGAAAGGCAGGCAAAAAGACTTCAATGTCAGTCCAACAGCACTCATAAAAGATTCTTTTCATAAAAACTCAATCCTTGATAAAGTCACTTTTCTTTTCTCCTGGAGACCCAACAGCCCCTGGGTTTTCTTGGCAAGGTATGACCCGAAGTAGATTGCCAGGCCTTTTCTTATGAGCAATGGAGGGTAAAGTGATTTGCCCAAAGCCAGGAGTGCCAGTGGTAATCAAACCCAGATCTCTTGAGTGCTAGGCTATTGCTGTAACCACTAGGCTACTCCTCCACTCCAAAGTCACATATTGCACCCACTTTTCTTTATCGTACCATATGTATTACTGTATGTTCAAATGTGCAGTAAATGTCACTACTTAGCTTGTGGCCAATTAAAGCCCCAACGCAATCAAGACAGCTGTGAATATTTGAGTGAAAAATGCTGCTCAACTATATTAGGACTTTAATCGGCCACAAGATAGGTAGTTCAATTTTACTGCACGTTTGAACACATTAATATTGTACATATGAGTCCTTAAGCAGTTTAGGTTGAATATATATATTGAGAAGGGGGTTGACTACATGGGAGGGGGCATTTCAATAGCATTTACAAAGAAACACATAGGGGGTTATTCTAAGCCACGAATAGCGAGGATGACTTCACCTGCCCACGAATAACATCCCCAACAATTGTGTGGGGAAGTTAGACAAGGGCGGGGAATGGGCGGCACGGGGGCAGAGAGTGGGTGGGCAGTGGGTGGTTGCTGGCCCTGGATGTACAGGGTCGATTCTAATGATGGCCCTGTACATCCAGGGCCGGTGAAATGTCCGGGGAAGTTATTCGACCCCCGAGGTGGAATAACTTCCCTGGACGTTTGTTTCTGGATGGCCCGGGGCGCGGATGGGGCAGGGAGGCCAGGGTTTATTCTCCACAGCCTGACCCTGGCCTTAGGAGGCAAGATCAGGGGTCGGGCTGCGAGGAATAAACTCTTTTTCTTGGCGGCCGGCATCGCAGCTTTTAAATGGAGCCATGGTGCCACGGCAATAGGACACATAAGAACATAAGATATGCCATACTGGGTCAGACCAAGGTCCATCAAGCCCAGTATCCTGTTTCCAACAATGGCCAATCTAGGTCATACCTACCTAGCAGTTTCCCCAAAAGACACAGGTTCCACAATGCTTGTACTGGGTCAAGCATTGATATCCTGGGTCCCTTCTTAATAATGGTTTATGGATCTTTCCTCCAGGAACTTGTCCAAACCTTTTTTAAACCTAGCTACACTAACCGCCTTTACTACATCCTCCAGTAACAAATTCCAGAGTTTGATTACACGTTGAGTGAAGAAATATTTTATTTTATTAGTCTTAAATAGTTTACCCTGCAGCTTCATTGCATGTCCCCTAGTCTTTCTATATTCTGATAAGGTAAACAATCGATCTACGTTTACCCGTTCCACTCCATTCATTAATTTATAGACTTCTATCATATCTCCCCTCAGCCGTCTCTTTTCCAGGTTAAAGAGCCCCAACCTTTTTAGCCTTTCTTCATAGGAGTATCCTTCCATCCCCTTTAGCATTTTGGTGGCTCTTCTCTGAACCTTTTCTAAAATCGCTATATCCTTTTTAAGATACGGCGACCAGAATTGCACACAATATTCAAGGTGCGGTCTCACCATGGAATGATATAGAGGCATTATAATATCTTTTGTTTTATTTTCCATTCCTTTCCTTATCATACCTTGCATTCTATTTGCTCTCTTGGCCGCCGCTGCACACTGGGCCGAGGGTCTTAACATGGTATCCACAATGACGCCTAAATCTTTTTCCTGGGTGGTGGTTCCTAATGTGGAACCTTGCATCGTGTAACCATAGTTTGGGTTGTTCTTCCCTAGGTGCATAACCTTGCACTTCTCCACATTAAATTTCATCTGCCATTTTGATGCCCAGTCTTCCATTTTATCAAGATCCTCTTGCAATTTTCCACAATCCTCTTGGGTTTTAACAACTTTAAATAGTTTTGTGTCATCTGCAAATTTGATAACCTCACTCGTTATTCCACTTTCCAGGTCATTTATGAATATGTCAAAAAGCAGCGGACCCAGCACAGATCCCTGGGGTACACCACCATTCACCTTTCTCCATTGGGAAAACTGGCCATTTAGCCCTACCCTCTGCTTTCTATCTTTTAACCAGTTCCTGATCCACAATAGTACACTGCCTCCTATACCATGACTCTTTAGTTTTGCCAAAAGTCTCTGATGAGGGACCTTGTCAAAGGCTTTCTGAAAGTCCAGATACACAATATCAACCGACTCACCTTTGTCCACCTGATTATTCACTCCTTCAAAAAAACATAACAGATTAGTAAGACAAGATCTTCCTTGTCTAAAGCCATGTTGGCTGTCTCCCATTAGGTCATGACTATCTACATGCTGAGTAATTTTATTCTTTATGATGGTTTCTACCATTTTTCCCAGTACTGATGTCAGGCTCACCGGTCTGTAGTTTCCCGGATCACCCCTGGAACCCTTTTTAAAAATTGGTGTTACATTGGCGATCCTCCAATCTTCAGGTATTAGATGATTTTAATGATAGTTCACAGATTACTAATAGCAGGTCTGCAATCTCGTATTTCAGTTCTTTCAACACCCTTGGATGTATACCATCCGGCCCAGGTGATTTGCTACTCTTCAGTTTATCTAATAGTTGTAATACATCTTCCCGATGTATCGATATTTCCTTCAATTCTTCTGCACCTTTAAATACCACTTCAGTCATGGGTAACATCCCTACATCTGCCTCAGTAAAGACTGAAGCAAAGAATTCATTCAATCTCTCCGCTATCGCCTTGTCGCCTCTTAGTGCTCCTTTAACCCCTTTATCATCTAATGGACCAACTGACTCTCTCACAGGTTTTTTGCTACAAATGTACTTGAAAAGGTCTTTACTTCGTGTTTTTGCTTCCGCAGCAAGCTTCTTCTCAAATTCTCTCCCTTTGCCTGCCTTATCAATGCCTTGCATTTGACTTGCCAGTGCTTGTGCTGTTTCCAGGTTTCATCGTTTGGCTCTTTTTTTCCATTTCCTGAAAGATGCTTTTTTGGCAACAACAGCCTCTCTGACCTCACCTTTAAACCATGCTGGCAGTTTTTTGGACTTCCTTCCACTTTTCTTAAAGCGTGGAATACAGCTGGTCTGGGCTTCCAAGATAGTATTTTTCAACAACAGCCAAGCCTGATGTACGTCTTTAACCTTTGCAACTGCTCCTTTTAGTTTTTTCTTAACTGTTTTCCTCATTTTATCATAGTTTCCCTTTCGAAAGTTAAAAGGTAGTACTGTGGATTTCCTTACTATCCCTCCTCCACTAATTAAATCAAAGGCGATCATGCTATGATCACTATTGCCAAGTGGCCCCAACAACCTTATCTCTTGCACTAGATCTGGTGTTCCACTAAGGACTAGGTCTAATATGGCTTCCCCTCTGGTCGGTTCATGAACCAGCTGCTCCAAGAAGCAGTAATTTATTTCATCTAGGAACTTTATCTCCCTAGCATGTCCTGACGTGACACTGACCCAGTCTATACCGGGGTAGTTGAAATCACCCATTATTATTACTGCACTGTAACGTTTGTTAGCTTCCTTGATTTCTTTGAGCATTTCATCATCCATTTGGTCATTCTGGCAAGGCGCACGATAGTACACCCCCACTGCCATTGCCTTCCCCATTTTACATGGAATTTCAATCCATATAGATTCTACAGCAGATTTTGTTTCCTGCAAAACTTTAATCCTTTCTGACTCAATGCCCTCTCTAACATAGAGCGCAACCCCTCCACCAATTTGATCAGCTCTATCATTACGATATAGTTTGTACCCAGGTATCACAGTGTCCCACTGGTTGTCCTCCTTCCACCATGTCTCTGATATTCCAATCATATCTAACCTTTCATTTAGTGCTATATATTCTAACTCTCCCATCTTATTTTTTAGACTTCTAGCATTTGCATACAAGCATTTTAGAGAATGTATTTTACTCATATTAATTTGGCTATTGTTAGACATGGGTAATTTGGGATCTTTAAGCTCAGTCTGCTCCATACTTGAGGGCATTTGGGCTACTTTACTCTTTTGTGGAACCTCTCTGCTTTTGGTAGTATCCTTCAAAGATACATTCTTCCGAACCATCCGCTCTTGGGCGACTGTCGGCTTTCCCCTAATATCTAGTTTAAAAGCTGCTCTATCTCCTTTTTAAAGGTTAATGCCAGCAGCTTGGTTCCATCCCGGTTAAGGTGAAGCCCATCCCTTCGGAAGAGCCCCTTCTTTCCCCAGAATGTTCCCCAGTTCCTAACAAATCCAAACCCCTCATCTCTGCACCATTGTCTCATCCACGCATTGAGACTCCGGAGCTCTGCCTGCCTTTTGGGTCCTGCGCGTGGAACAGGAAGCATTTCGGAGAATGCTACCCTGGAAGTTCTGGATTTCAATTTCCTACCTAAAAGCCTAAATTTAGCCTCCAGAACCTCCCTACCACATTTTCCTATGTCATTGGTACCGACATGTACCAAGACAGCAGACTCCTCCCCAGCACTATCTAAGACCTTATCTAGGTGACGCGTGAGGTCCTCTACCTTCGCACCAGGCAGGCATGTTACCAGGCGATCCTCACGTCCACCAGCCACCCAGCTATCTACATGCCTAATGATCGAATCAGCAACTATAACGGCTGTCCTAACCCTTCCCTCATGGGCACATGGCCCTGGAGAAACTTCCTCGGTGCGAAAGGGTTTTACATCACCTGGAGGACAGGTCCTAGTTACAGGATCACTTCCTGCCACACCAGGGTGATGCTCTCCTGTCATGTGACCTCGCTCCTCCATGGCAACAGGGATGCTGCCAGACTGGAGGTGGGACTTCAGGACTATATCCCTGTAGGTCTCGTCTATGTACCTCTCTGTCTGTCTTATGCTTTCCAAGTCTGCTACTTTAGCCTCTAGAGAACGGACTCGTTCCCTGAGAGCAAAGCGCTCCTTGCACCTAGTGCACACGTAAGACCTCTCACCAACTGGGAGAAAATCATACATGTGACACTCAATGCAAAAGACTGGAAAGCCCCCATCCCGCTGCTGGACTGCTGTCTGCATCTTAGTTTTAAGTTTGTGTTTAGATCTAAGTTCTTTACTTACTAAGGGTTGCTATGGATATTTATACTAATAAAACTGTACCTAATACGTGTAATATACCTTGTTCACCTGAAGCTTAACTAATCTCAGGTCCTTAGTGTATGACTGATTTGGATAATGAGCATTATAGACTAATTGGCACAAAATAAACATCCTGCAGCCCATTTGACCTAGGCACCGTGTTATAAAATTGCCCTCTAAAAGTGTAGAGCATGTTGTGTAGATCAGTGAAACCAACTCCTACTTTAATGCATTTTCAATTTTATTTTTTTGGTAGCAGAATGTGATAAAAGTACAAATGTGTAAAGAATTTTGCAACACACTCCATTTCAATAATAGTGAACTAAAGTTTTAGAAAACTAACTGATAGATTTTAAAAAGTGAAAACTGGCCCAGTACCATGGATCCATCACCCAAGAAAGAATCCATGGTGGAGGCTTGTTTGACGTTCAGTTTGCTGTACAAAAACACCTGGCATGCCACAGTAAACAGTAGACAGATTAGGCTGGGAAATGGGAAGACAGCTGAGAGAGGGGGAAAAAAGAGGGATAAGAAAACAGAAGGGGAAGAGGGGCAAAAAGAGAAATAGAAGAGGAGTCCTGTTTATTTGGAACATATAGGCTTGAACAGATGTCTTGCCTGACTTTAAAATGAAATTATGAGGGAACGTGGGGCCAACGTCTGGGTTGCCCCTAAGTCACCTTCCAGTTTTCTGTGTCAGCGCAGACTGCAATGTCGCCTCCTACGCCTCTGGAGCAGTGCACAGCATGTAACCTCAAATCTGCAGCCAAGCAGTGTAAATTCCAGCTCTGGAGGATAAGAGGCAATAAGCAGTGCAAGATAACGTAATCGTCTAGAACTCATAATTAGAGGAGGTATCTTTGTGTGGCAGGCTGTTTATGGGAGCAATTTGGATTGAACTTTAAATGAAAAAGGCATATCTCTCTAAGTACTAATAATTTTAGTCATCTTACTGTGGCTAGGGGTTGTGGAATTCATTAGCTCAGATTAACATATAAAGTGGGTGAGATATCAAATAGCAAACGCAGAGATTTAGGGACCTTAATTCAGCATAGAATGAGCAGTATGTACAATATTAGGGGGGCTATAACATTTTTTTTAATTTACACAAAATTGTCCAAGAATATAGGGAATAAATTTTAAACCCCAAACAGATAATAGAGCGCTGGTTTGGCCTTAGCTACCAAGTCGACTTGTGTCTTTTTTTTTTACACGCTGAACGAAGAAAGCTAATTATACTAAGCACAAGGAGGCTGGTAAAAATAATAAGATTATAAAGAATAATTTGCTGATATAATTACAACAAAATTGGGTACACACAATCGCTAGATACATGTATTGCTTGACCTGGGTGAGAAAGTGAAATAAATCCTTCTTCTATAGCCTTCCTGAATTTGTTTTTATCTCCTATAAGTGGTGTTTGCACAGGCAGCTCAATTTGCATGTGTAATGCGGCTATACAAATTGACAGCAAATAAATTATGCAAGGGAGCAGGGCAGGGAATGGTGGATCAGAACTATCCGGCGGAAACCTGTTCATTTTCAAGACTCACTGAGACATGATGTGCCCACAGCCACCATTGCCTGACAAACCTCAGACTTAGTGTCTTCTAAAATGTTAATATGACTATTATTTATGAAGCTAATTCATGTATTAATAGACACATCAAGGCTGGGGCGCCTGACTCCTTGTGGCTGCAGCATCTGCTGTACTGCTGGGTCACGCCAAGGAAAGCGGTCTGACTGCATGAATGATTACATGACGTTAGCAAACTTAAGCAGAAGGGAACGAGATGAGAACACGCCGTAGCCACATGCCACGATTGATGCCATGCGAGGGGTAATGAATAAAGAAGGGAATTACACATGCTGAAATGGCTTATTGAGGGAGGGGCATGTAAGAGAATGGTGCAAGAAACACCCAAAGTAGAAGGAAATAGGCTGATCGATGCCTGAAGGAGGAAGACACAGAAGTGCTAGAGCAGCTGGTAGTAGGGGGTGATAAGAGGTCCTGCCAGGGGCGGCCCAAGGGGGGTGTGGGGCCAAGTGTGGAGACTCATTGCGGGGCCTCATTTGCATACATATTTGCATTATGTTAGCATGCACTTTTAGTCAACATGCCTCTTAATGAATATCTGGATAAAGAAAGACTACCAGATTTCTACATTACTATAATCCAGGGCCAACCGCCGGGCATATTAGGAAGTACTACAAACACTGCCCATTTAGAACTCATAGCAAACCCACCATATCATAACAGCACTACCAGGACTCACCAAACCCTACCTATCAAAAGGCAACACTGCAAATATGAGGAGTGGCCTAGTGGTTAGGACATGGTACCTCAGGCCAGAGGGCTGGGGATTCAAGTCCAGGCTGAGGACAGCAATCTCAGGCCAGAGGGACTGGGGTTTCTAGTCCTATAGGCACTCCTTGTGGCCTTGGGCAAGCCACTTAACCCTCCATTGGCTCAGGTACACATAGATTGTGAGCCCTTTGGGGACAAGGGAATGTATCCAGTACCTGCTTGTAGTTATTACATAATATAAACCGCTTTGATTGAATGATAAGGCGGTATAGAAAACGGTTTAAATAAATAAATAAATATTAAATCACTACATCTCACAGAATACCAATACCTACTGGGGAAAGAGAACAAGAGGCACTGTCAAATAGAAACTACATGAACAGAATACCTCAGCTCGGTTACACATGCAGAACACAGACCATCACCAAACAAAGAACAAGGGAACACAATTTAGAAATAGAAAGACAATAATTAAACTGGGAACCCCAAAAGCCAAATTTAGAATGTACAACAACACCGAAGAATTAAAACTATAAATTAATTTCCTCTTGTACTAAACAAAATGCAAAGATGTTAACGATGCACATTTCCCAGAGCTGACATATTCCAATTAATAAATTCAGAATAAAAAAGTATTTTTCTACCTTTTGTTGTCTGGCCATTTTATTCTTCAGTTGCAATTGCTTCAGTCACTTTCTTCTGTTTTCGTGTCTTCTGCTAACTCTCCATTGTCTACTGTCTATTTGTCCTTTCTTCTCTCTTCTAGTTTTTTTGCATTCTCTCTCTACATCTCCTTTAACATACTGATCTTTCCCCTTTTGCTCTTTCCTCCATTTCTTTCTTTATTCCTTTTTCATCCACTCAAATTTCACTATTCCATCCTCAATCCCCACATACTCTCCCAATGACCGGCCAATCATAGATTTTTCTTCACTCTTCCACAAAATATCTTTTTGCCTCTCTATCCTCAATCCCTCAGTCTCATCCCCTTCTAGTCCTCCCCCAATATCAGCTCCGTTCTAGTTCCAGCCATACCCAGTTCCATTCTCCAATCCCCCCACATCATCCCATTTCCACTCCTAGCTCCCCCCATCAGCCCATTTCCAGTCCTAGCCCCCCATCAACCATTTCCAGTTCAAGCCCATCAGCCCATTTTCAATCCTAGCCTACCAATCAGCCATTTCCAGTCCTATCCTAGCCCCCAATCAGTCCATTTCCATTCCAAGCCCCCCTTCACTTATTCCAGTCCAAATCCACTCAATCAGCCCAGTTCCAATCCTAGCCCCTCCATCAGCCATTTCCAGTCCTATCCTAGCCCATCAGCCCTTTTCCAGTTGAAGCCCCCACATCAGCCCATTTCCTGTCCAAGCCCCCCATCAGCTCTTTCCAGTCTTATCCTAGCCCATCAGCCCATTTCCAATCCAAGCCCCCCCATCAGCCCATTTCCAATCCTAACCTACCCATCAGCCATTTCCAGTCCTATCCTAGCCTCCCATTTCTAGTCCAAGCTCCCCCCCCCCCATCAGCTCATTTCCAATCTTAGCCTACCCTACCCATCAGCCTATCCTAGCCCCCATCAGCCCATTTCCGGTCCAAGCCCCCATCAACCTATTTGCAGTCCAAGCCCCCCCATCAGCCCATTTCCAATCCTAGTGCCTCCGTCAGCCATTTCCAGTCCTATCCTAGCACATCAGCCCATTTCCTGTCCAAGCTCTCCATTAGCTCTTTCCAGTCTTATCCTAGCCCCCCCATCAGCACATTTCCATTCCGAGCCCCCCCAATCAGCCCATTTCCAGTCCTAGCCCCCATCAGCCATTTCCAGTCCTATCCTAGCCCCATCAGCCCATCTGCAATCCTAGCGTCTCCATCAGCCATTTCCAGTCCTATCCTACCCATCAGCCATTTCCAGTCCTATCCTAGCCCCCATCAGCCCATTTCCGGTCCAAGCCCCTCCAACAGCCCACTTCCAATCCTAGCCCCTCCATCAGCCCTTTCTAATCCTATCCTACCCTGCCATTTCCAGTCCAAGCCCCCCCCCCCATCAGCTAATTTCCAATCCGAGCCTACCCATCAGTCCTATCCTAGCCCCCAATCAGCCCATTTCCATTCCAAGCCCCCCTCACTTATTTCCAGTCCAAATCCACTCAATCAGCCCATTTCCAATCCTAGCCCCTCCATCAGCCATTTCCAGTCCTAACCTAACCCCCTCCATCAGCCATTTCCAGTCCTATCCTACCCCACCATTTCCAGTCTAAGCCCCCCTATCAGCCCATTTCCAATCCTAGCCCCTCCATCAGCCATTTCCAATCCTAACTTAGCCTCCCATTTCCAGTCCAAGCCCCCCCCCATCAGTTCATTTCTGGTCCAAGCCCCCATCAACCTACTTGCGGTCCAAGCACCCCCCCCCCCCATCAGCCCATTTCCAATCCTAGTCCCCCATCAGCCATTTCCAGTCCTATCCTAACTCCCTCTGTCAGCCATTTCCAGTCCTATCCTACCCATTTCCAGTCTAAGCCCCCCCATCAGCCCATTTCCAGTCCTATCCTAGCCCCCATCAACCTATTTGCAGTCCAAGCTCCATCAGCCCATTTCCAGTCCTATCCTAGCCCCCCATCAACCCATTTACAGTCCTAGCCCCCCCATCAGCCCTTTACAGTCCTATCCTAGCCCCCCATCAGCCCATTTCCATTCCAAGCCCCCCCAATCAGCCCATTTCCAGTCCTAGTCCCATCCCCCTCCTCTTCCTGAAGAGCGCTGCGCCTGTCTTACTGGCTTTAGAGAGAGCCGGAGAGGCCTCGGCTCACTTTTGTATAGCCGCCGAAGTGAAGAGTGCCATTTTTCTTCACTTTGGTAGCTATGTTCTAGTATAGGCCGCTGGCACGCTGAGGGCTGGGAAACAGGAAATGCCCCTTAACCTCTGGCACGTAAGCAGCCTACACTGGAACACAACTGCCAAAGTGAAAAGAAATGGTGCTCTTCACTTTGGTGGCTGTACAGAGGTGATCCAGGGCCGCGGGCCTCCCCGGCTTCCTCTGAAGCCAGCTCTACTGGAAGCAACACATCATGTGCGGTATGTTGTTGACGTGGAGCCCCCTGCAGTGCAGGGCCTTGTGCGAACAACATTCTCACACAATGGACGGGCCAGCCCTGGATTCTGTGCCACCATTTCAGACAGAAAAGCACAAAAATACAAAAAAGAAAGAAAATGGCCTCAGAAATTTTTGACCTGCAGAGGGGCACCAGGCAGGGGTGCTCTTTATCTCCCCTGTTATTTGCTTTAGTTATGGAACCCCTGGCATGCTTGATACGGAGAAATGATGGCATCAAGGGGGTGCCTGTTGAGGGGGATCAACATATAATAGCGTTATTTGCGAATGGCCTCCTCTTTATGTTGACACAGTTGCAGCTATCTCCACTGACTTTGATGCAGGAACTTGCCCAATTCAGATAAATTGGGATAAAACTGAAGCATTTAATGTCTCTTTGGGTACGGTGGAGGAGATGGGGCTTCAGCAAACATATTCTTTTAAATGGGCTCAGAATGATTTGTCCTATTTGGGTGTGCATATGAGGTTAATTACCCGGCTCTGTTGTGGGAGGTGGAGAGAGATTTGGCCCAATGGCAGTCTGGCAAGATATCATGGCTGGGTAGGGTGGCGACTATAAAAATGAATGTGTTGCCCCGGTTGCTATACTTATTTCAGGTTCTCCCAGTGGCAGTGCCCCCAGCTGTCCAGCAGAGGCTTCAGAGGCGTGTTTTGGATTTTATATGGAGAAACACCCAGCTCAGGTGTCGCGATGAGTTCTGCATCGGGTACGTCGTAGAGGGGACCTAGGAGTCCCAGACTTCAGCCTCTATTATTTAGCTTCGCCAGTTTATAGGTTGAAGAGGAGGGAGAAAAGCAGTTTTGGGCGGTGGAACAATCCTGGGCGGCTGGAGTGAAGCTGGCTCATCTGCCATGGATTTTGAAAGGGTCTCTAGGGGGAAGGTGGAGGGAAAATCCTTATTTACTATATCTTTGGACCCAGTAGTGAAGTGGATGGCGACAGATGGCCCCCAGGATGCATTTTACTCCCCTGGTGCCCATGAGGGGTGTTCCCTCCTTTGCTCCTGGGAGAGAGGAGACATTTCAAAGATGGGAGCATGGGGGGCCTTGATACCTTTTATAAGCTACTTGATCGGGGGGAGATCCTTTCTTTTGACGCACTACAGCAACAATATAAGTTATCTACGAGAGATTTTTTTGCACACATGCAGGTGGTTCATTTTCTCCACCAAAAGCCGCAATGGGGTATTATAAAGGAGGGCTGTAATGATCTGGAGGCTCTCTGGGTGGGGCACCATAAGAGTCGGGGCCTCATCCAATTGCTGTATCAGAGTCTTCAGGGTACTAGTTTTTGTAAACTTACTTATATAGTTGCATGGAAGCGTGATTTGGGGGTTGAATGGATGGCAAAATAGTGGGAAAAAGTGTGTTTGGGAGTGGGGAAACAAGCTCTGTTTTAATCCGTGAAGGTGAAATTAGGCCTTACCTGCTAATTGGCTTTCCTTGAGGAACTCCAGTCCAGTCCCGCACTATAGGGATAGTGCACCTCTTCCAGAAGTTGGAGACTGAACATGTCACAAACTCGATGACCTCAGGGTACACAGGTAGCTGGCACCACCCACCAGCCCCAGTAACCAAATGACAAAGCAGACTCACAGGAGCAACAAATAAGAAGTCTAAGTTTTCTTCCTGGTTTGTTTATAAGCGGATCTTCCCCAAACACCCCCCCCCCTCCATAATCCAAGAAGCCCCCTTTCCGGCCCCCACCCTAAACATGGGAGCCTCCTAACCAAAGGAGCTTACCTGACCAGATGTCTTATCCCCTCCCACCCCCACCCGTGGGATGGGACAAGCACCCTATACCGGGAGCAACAAGCACAAGCACCTCTGTGCCTACTCCTTAAACCACAGGCCCCATACACAGACTGACATTCTTCTGGCCCAGGCGTGCAGACAATATCACAGAAGGGAAGGGTTCCCAGGTCTGGACTGGAGTTCCACAAGGAAACCCAATTAGCAGGTAAGGCATAATTTCATCTTCCTTATTGTCCCTCCAGTCCAGTCCCGTCCCGCATCATAGGGATGTAACTGAGCCGCCTAACCACAGAAGGGACCTGCGAGCCTGGCCTGGATGATGACTGAACCGAATCTTGCATCCCCCGCTGCTTGCACATCCAACCGAGAGTGCTTCACAAACTAATGCAAAGACGGCCTGGTGGCCGCCTGACAGATGTCTCCTGGAGGAACCAGGCTACACTCCGCCCAGGAGGCCACCTGTGCCCTAGTAGAATGTGCCCATAGGCCCTGCAAAACCCTCTTGCCCCGCAACAGACAGGCCACCGCAACCTCTTTCTTCATCCACTGAGAGATGGAGGGCTTCCCCCTTACGCGACCCTCCAAACAGAACGAATAACCTGTCAGACTTCTGAAAGAAAGCTGTTCTCTTCAGATATCTCCGCAAAGAACGCTTGACATCCGGAAGGCGCAAATGCGGGTCCCTCACCTGCTCGGCCAAACCCGACAATACTGATAGGGTAACCGGCTGATTCAAGTGGAATGGATTCATCACTTTCGGCAGGAAAGCAGGTACCGTCCGCAAGGTAACCTTCTCCTTGGAGAAGGATAGGAAGGGTTCCCTAAACAAAAGCACCTGGAGCTCCGAGATCCTTCTGGCCGAGCAGACTGCCACCAAAAACACCGTCTTCCGAGTCAGATCCTTCAAGGAACATGCTGCTAGCGGCTCAAAAGGCTGACACGATAGTGCTGAAAGCACTAGGTTGAGGTCCCAAGATGCCACCAGTGGGCAAAGGTGTTTCACAGCCCGCAGGAAACTCACAACATCTGGATGCGTTCCCAAGGAAACCCCCTGCATACTGCCACGATAACACGCCAACGCAGCTACCTGCACCTTCAGAGAGCCACAGGCCAGTCCCTTCTCGATTCCCGCCTGCAAGAAGTCCAACATGTCTGACACCGACGCTGAGAGCGGCTTGCACCTCTTCTTAGTGCACCAGGCCTCAAAGATTCTCCACACTCGGACATACGACAAGGACATAGACCTCTTGCAGGCTCTGAGGAGCATGGAAATCACTGGTGCGGAATATTCCTGCTTAGTCAACCAAGCCCTCTCAAGAGCCATGTCATAAGCGAGAATTGGTCTACCTGGAGCATGAGGACTGGTCCCCAGATCATCAAATCTGGTCTGTTGGGAAGCCTCCACTGGTCAACCGCCAACAGGCAAACCAAGTCCACGTACCATGGCTGTCGCGGCCAATTAGGACCACTAACCCCCGATGAGCCTCCACTCTCTGCACCACTCGGCCAATGAGGGCCCACGGAGGAAAGACAAAGAGCAGCCTCTGGGTGGGCCAGCGCTGCACCAGAGCGTCCAAGCCCTTGGACATCCTTTCTCTCTGCCGACTGTAAAACCGGCTCGCCTTGGCTGACACAAATGTCGCCATCAGATCAATGACTGCCCCCCCCCCCCCCCACCGGCAGACAATCTGAATATAGATTGGTTCAGCTGCCATTCTCCGGGATCCAGCCGCACCCCAACTGAGGTTAGTCGGCCGTGACAATCTCTGTGCCTGCCACATGTGCCGCAGAGATCACCTGCAGGTGGGCCTCCGCTCACCCTAGCAAAAGCTCCACCTCGCTCTCCAGCTTGACGCTGCCTGTTCCCCCCTGTCAATTGACATACGCCACTGTGGTGACGTTGTCGGAGAAGACCTGCACAGCCTTCCCACTGACCAGCGAATGGAACTCCCGCAGAGCTAGATGAATGGCCTTCATCTCCAAACGATTGATGGACCATGTCCGTTCCTCCACAGACCACTGCCCCTGGGCCACTCTCCCTTCGCAGTTGGCTCCCCAGCCTGTAAGGTTGGCATCCATCATGAGAGGGATGCAGCTTGGCACCTCCAAGGGGATCCCTGTCGTCAGATGCCCCTCGGTCAACCACCACCGGAGGGCCACACAGATCTCCCTCGGACATATTAATGTTCTGGACATGGGGCGACGCTGATGTGACCACCGGCGCAACAGCACTCTTTGCAAGGGCTGCATGTGGGCTCTCGCCCAGGGAACCAGGTCGATCTTCGTCACCATGGTTCCCAACAGCTAAGGCTAATGCCACGCTGAATGCCTCGCCATGGGCAAAAACTGACGCACCAACAACCGCAGTGCCTCCGCTCTCCATTGTGGCAGGAACACACGGCCCCCGTGAGTGTCGAAACGCGCTCCAAGGTACTCAAGGTCCTGGGAAAGGGGTCAGGCGACTCTTGCCAACATTGATGACCCACCCCAAGCTGCTCGTCGACCATCTGGGCCATGGCCTGAGAGCTTTCTGACTCGGACTTGGCCCAGATGAGTCAATCATCCAGATACGGATGCACTAATATGCCCTCGTGCCGCAAGGCCACTGCCACCACGACCATCATTTTGGTGACGGTCCGCAGTATCATCGCCAGGCCAAACAGCAACGCCTGAAACGGAAAATGTCCGATGGGCACCGCAAAGCATAGGTACTGGTGATGGTCTGGGTGTATGGGAATATGCAAGTACGCTTCCGTCACATCCATTGAGGTCAAGAACTCTCCCTCTCTCACAGCTAACATCACCGACCGGAGGGTCTCCATATGGAAATGTGGAACCCTCAGACATCTGTTGACATGCTTGAGGTCTAGGATAGGGTGAAAGGTACCGTCCTTCTTTGGGACTACAAAATAAATGGAGTATCGACCTTTTCCGCACTGGTCCCCCAGCACTGGCACCACCGCCTACAAACTGTCAGACGGTCCGAGCCTTGCAGGGGGAGCACATAAAGACTGGAGCTAGAGGCCTGGCATTTTCCAGTGCATAGCCCTCCCGGATCACCTGCAGCACCCACTGATCCGACGTTACTCAGACCAAGGCAAGGTAGAACTCCCGTAAACGTCAGCCTCCCCCCCACCTGGGCCTCCCTCACTTCACTGCGGTTTCTTCTGGGCCGAGGAAGCGGCTGAGGACCCATAATAGCCTCTGCCCCCCCTCAAAACCCCCAAAAAGGTGGAGTCCTAGCAGCGAAGTGCCCCCTTTGGTAAGGAGTAAATCTCACGGGCGAAACTCCTGGGGCTGCCCTCTGCCTGCTCCGGCCACCTGACTCTGCTTCAGCTTATCCTCGGGAAGGTGACCACCCTTGGACTCCCCTAAGTCTTTCACCTGCTTCTCCAAATCCTCTCTGAACAGCTGCTTCTCTTTGAACGGCAGCTTGCTCAACCTTCGAGGCCATGTCCGCCGACCAATTCCGCAGCCAGAGGTAGCAACGTGCCCCCACCACAAAGGCCATACTGTTAGAGAGACTGAACCAGGTCATAAAAAGCATTAGCTAAGTAGGCTGCTCCCGTTTCCAGCCTCGCCACCACCCCTGAATCTTGGAGTCCCTCTGTCTCCTCGGGGATGCTCTGCGCCTACCGCAAGCAGGCACGCACCACCGGCACCCTGCAAGCCGAGGCCTGCAGGGACAGTGCGCTAACATCAAAAGCCTGCTTCAACAGAGAGTCCAGCTTACGGTCCTGGACATCCCTGAGCACCGCACTCCCCTCCACTGGGATGGTGGTCTTCTTCATCACGGCTGACACTGCAGCATCGACCCTCAGGGAGCAGAACTACTCCTTCTCCCCCTCTGCCAATGGGTACAACTGGGCCATGACACACGACCCTTTGAGCCCGGTCTCCGAGAGTTCCAATTCTTCCAAAATCATTTGCTTAATGACCCTATGTAACGGGAAAACTTTCTGCGGCTTGCGAAATGCCTGCAGGATTGGATCTTCTAGAGTCTCATCCTCAGCTGTCCCTGCCGAGGGCATGTTCAACGTCTTAAGCGACTCCGCTATGAGAATCGCCAACTCCTCCTTCCAGAAGCCCCGGACCGCCCTGGATTCATCCTCCTGAGGGAGCTTGCCCTCTTCAAGCTCCTCCAGTTCCAAAACGGGTTCCGTCTCTCCCTCTGAGAAGGAACCCACCTTGTCCAAAGCCTCATCAAGGCGCCTCTTTGCTGGCCCTGTGCCAAGTCCAACCCTGCTTGCAGTGCTGTCCCCGGGGACTTTCTCTTACCGGTGCTGTGCCTCGTGCCTTCGGCCTGCCACTTGAGGCAAAAGGCCTGATGCAGCAGCAACACAAATTCAGGGGAAAAATCTCCAGGGACCCCACCACCCGACTCCTGCGAGGACGAAGGGCCTGGAGTCCCCAAATCCTGCTGACAATGCTGTAACACTGGTGGGCTTAGCCCAAATCCCCCAGTGTAGAGGGGGTGGAACTCTGAGGACCCGGCAACTCCAGGCCTCCGGTGTCCTCCAGCAAGGTCTGCTTGGCCGTGCATGTCTTGACTGCACACCCCCAGCAAACACCTTCCGCAGAGAGAATGTTCCTGTGTGCCCTACCCGCTCCACACTGCAGCCTCACCAGCATGGCCTCTTCACTACTGGAAAGAGAAGCCATCAATGCAGGCCCCTAAAAACTCCTTTTGGAATAACCTTTTCTCTTTGGCTGTGTTATGTTCCTTTATTCTTTTAGTGTTCCTTTTTTTTTCACCTAATACCCACGATCCCTAATGTAGCTAAGGGACACACGAACATCCCGAGCAGAAGAAAGAAAACCCGACTAAAGCAGATAAAACAGAAAAACTAAAGAAAACCAAACCGGGAAAACCGCAGGAGCCAGCAAAGGACTGCTGCAACTTTCTGCTCAAAGAAAATGGTGCCGCCTGCACACCTGACCTCTCAGGGCCTCTGCCATGCGGCCAGCTATTCCCATGAAAAAACTCCTTTCCTCTTCTTAAGAGAAATTGCCCGCAATCTATCAGCTCCCTCCAGCACGCTTACCTTTGATGGCCTGGAGTAACGCCGACGGCCTGCACTGCTCAGCCACGAAGCGGCTTCGGCACTTCGATGGGGGCAGGTGAGAGAGGAAACAGAAGTGCTTGCTGTGCTCCCTGATGCTGCTGTCCCCCCTCCTGGAACAATTACTCTTCATCCGCAGAACGGGTTCGGGAGCAGTGTTGGCCTCCTAGCTCACTGACTGGCAGCCCTCAGTCCTCTGAGCAACCCCTCTGCCTGTCCCTTTTTTTTTCACCAATACGCTGAAGCACTGGGGGTGGGGGAGAAAGGAGGCCAATCTCACACCCACAGAACCAAAAAACAACCAAACAGGTCTCTAAAACAAAATTAGTAAAGAAAATAACAAAGTAATCCTCTTAGTTGTCCTTCAGTGAGTCCTGCACCAAGGATCACCTCTCCAGCTGTTTGGAGACTGAGCATTACTGGGGCTGGTGGGTGGTGCCAGCTGCCTATGTACCCTGAGGTCATCAAGTTTGTGACATGCTCAGTCTCCAAGCTGCTGGAAGAGGTGCACTATCCCTATGGTGCAGGAATGGACTGGAGGGATGATAAGGAAAATTCATATAAGCTGCTGCTGAGATGGTATTACACCCCTGATAGACTGCATGCCACCTCAGACCCCTGACCGTTGTTGGAGGGCATGTGGGGAGAAGGGAACTTTATACCATGTGTGGTGGGAGTGCTCAGTAGTCTCGGAGTATTGGGGTATCATCAGAAATATTATACAGAGAGCCTTTGGGGTGGATATAGGATGGGACCCAGGATATTATCTTCTGGGCAAGTGGACAGAGGAACGACCACTTCAGTGAGCACATCCCATCTGGCGAGATTGCTTGGAACTGGAAAACTCCCGCTGCCCCAACCATAGAAGCATGGAGAACACATTTGCATCGAATAACGCTAATGAAGCGACTAACTGCTGCCTGGCATCAGAGGACTGATCAGTTCACTAAACAGTGGCAGATATTATTGACTTTCTTGAATTCATAGCCCGTGGGGTGTACGGGGGGATTAGAGGGGTGGGGGCTGGGGGAATTTGAAATTGTATTTTCTAAAAATTGTTTTACATTGAAACGTTGAGAGATGTTAAAGTGATGAGATTGTGCCCTGGTGTAAATAAAAATTGAAATTATTAAAAAATAAATAAATCTGGAATTTGTTGCCAGAGGATGTGGTAAAAGCTGAGTTTACATAATACCATAGTTTATGACAGCAGATAAAGCATAGTTACTCACCTGTAACAGGTGTTCTCCAGGGACAGCAGAAATCAGTTCTCACATATGGGCGACATTGGCGCTGACTGAGCCCGCGCGGAGCATTTCCCCAGCTTTCAAAGAAAGCCTATGGGGCATGCTACCATGCATGCATGGTCCCCTTCCCGCCCAATAGTACAATCTTGCTCAGTCAGATGACATAGCTAGGATGGCAGTAAAAACTAAAACAAAGTAGGGAGGCAACTCCCAAGGGAGGAGGAAGGGTTGTGATGACTGATTCCTGCTGTCCCTAGAGAACTGTTACAGGTGAGTAATTACGCTTTCTCCAGGAACAAGCAGGAAGTCAGTCCTCACATATGGGACTCCCTAGCTCCAGGCTGCCGAGGTCCGAACCATGACAGCACCAGCAGCGACCAATAGGGTAGCAGTGAGTTGCAGAAGGTGAGACCCCACTGAAAGACTCCGCAAGATCCTAGCGTCCAGCGACACTGCACTCCGGTAACCTGAACACAGATGGGTTGGAAGGCAGGAGTTGGCTACACCCCAAGAATATTATGGAGTACTGCCTGGCCAAAGGCACTGTCCCTGCGGGACATGCTCTCCAGGCAGTAGTGAGCTGCAAACGTACAAATTGGAAATCTGCACGGCAGCCAGATGGTTTTCGACACCAGTACTGAGCTGAGGTTGGCCACCGACGCAGCCATTGCCCTCACAAAATGTGCTGTGATCCGGTGCTCAAGGGAGAGGCCAGCTCACTCACAGGTGAGGGCAATACAGTCTGCCACCCAAGTGGACAGAATTTGCTTAGCCACAGGGAGCTCCAGTCTCCTGGGATAAGATACAAAAAGCTGAGGAGCTTTTTGATGGGCTTGAATCCGCTGTAAAAAGAAGAACAGGGCCAGTTTGAAATCTAGTGTATGAAGTACTAGTTCCCCCTTGCCGGCGTGAGGCTACGGGAAGAATGTTGGGAGGACCACCTCTTGGTTGAGGTGGAAAGGAGACACCATCTTCGGAAGGAATTTGGGGGGCATGCGGAGCACTACCTTGTTCTTGTAGAAGCTTGTATATGGTGTATCTGCTACCAGAGCCTGGAGTTCGCTCACAGTTCGAGCGGACATGAGGGTCACTAGAAAAGCCACTTTCCATGACAGGTATCGCAGCTAGCAAGTAGCCAGAGGCCCGAATGGTGGTTTGGTGAGCTGAGAGAGCACCATGTTAAGGTCCCACTCTGCCGCTGGAGGGTGGAGAGGGGGCTTGCATAACAGGAGACCCTGGAGGAACCTGGAGACCAGGGGCAGGCTTGAGAGTGGTTTCCCCTCAACAGGGTGGTGGTGAGCAGCTATGGCGCTCAGATTTACCGTCACAGAGTTAGATTTCAGCCCGGTGTGTAACAGGTACAGTAGGTACTTCAGTACTAGTTGCACCTGGCAGAAGAAGAGATTCTCCTCCCTTTCCACACACCAGGCGGAAAACCTTCTCCACTTAAAGGTATAAGCCTGTCTGATGAAGGGTTTTTGGGAAGCTAGTAGGATCTCCTCAACTTCTCCTGGAAGACTGAAGGGGCTAACGCTACCCTTTCAGCAGCCATGCTTAGCGTTAGTGACCCCAGATTGGGGTGCAGGGGAGAGCCCTGCTCCAGGGACAGGAGGTCCAGGGCTCGGCCCAGAGGGACTTGGAGTGCCACTGAAATGGAAAGCAGCAGAGGGAACCAAGGTTGCCTTGGCCACCTAGGGGCAATCAGTATAACTGATGCCCTTTCACGCTGAACCTTGAAGAGGGTCCTGACGACCAGGGGGGGAGGGGGGTTGGTGGGAACGCATAGAGTAGGCCCTCAAACCACAAGATCAGGAAGACATCTGCCACAACTCTCTCTGGGTGTGGCTGACGCAAGCAGAAGCAGGGTAACTGCCTGTTGTCTAGAGAGGCGACTAGGTCTGTGAGCATTAAGGATCTCTGGCCTGCGCCGGCACTCTCGCAAGTGAGTCCTCGACGAGGACTACAATCTCGAGGAACCTTGCACGGTCTCTGCCGGCTGAGGAATCCTTTTTGAGGACCTTGGTAGGGTGCTTATCGGAGCCGCACGAATCCCTGAGTGGTTTTACTGGGTTTCTCTGGTGGAACCTCGACGGACTTCAAGGATTTTTTCTTCTCTCTCTCGGGGTCTGGGGTCTTCTCGGAGGAGCCACTGCTGCGGGGCTCCAAGGATGCTTGGGCCTCACGGGAAGTGCTGGGCTTGGAGCTCAACGTCGGGGAAGCTGGTGCAGAGTTGGACCTTGGGAACAGTTTCTCCTGCAACTCCGACCTCTTTTTATTGGTCTCTGAAGCGTCATGGCCTGGCACAGGTCACAGGAGGTGCTATCATGGTCTGGGGTCCCAGGTAGCATAGGCAGCAGTCATGGGTGTCGGTTATTGACATTTATTTATTTATTTATAACTTTTCTATACTGCGCTCTTTAGCATCAGACATGGTTTGACTGCAGCAGGTCACATTTTTTGAAACCACCGGGAGACAAGGTGGGAAACACCTAGCCGGGGTTGACAACCCTCAGGCGAAAAAAGGCTTAAACTCCGGTCGAGGCAATCCTTGATCAAAAAAAAAAAAAGGGAAAAAGCCGAAAACAGCACCAGGACCGGCGCAGACTCAAAGCGGAACAAGGAACCATACACAAAGAAGGAAATGCTAACTTTAAAGGATATTAACAATAATTTTTATGGGGAAACAGGATGGATGTCCGTTGGGCGCCATGGAAAAAAGGAGACTGTGCAAGATGGCACCCTTGAGTGAGAAGGAGACCATGCATGAGTGGTTGCATGTCCCAAAGGCTTTCTTTGAAAGCTGGGAAATGCTCCGTGCGGGCTCCATCTGCACTGACATCACCCATGTGAGGACTGACTTCCTGCTTGTTCCTGGAGAAAGACCAGTATGATCCATCTAATCTACCCAGTAAAGTTGCTAATAGTGGATGTATCCACTGCTCCAAGCACGTCACCCCCTCTAGGCCTTTGTTGAGGGTTGTACCCAATGATCCATGCATGTCACACTCTCTGTTTATGAAGTATAAAAGATATCTAAGTTTGTTTTGATTCCATCCTCTTGCTATACAGAGATTCTCTGTGTCTGTCCCATGCCATTTTGAATTCCATTACTGTTTTTGCCCTTATCACCTCCATCAGGAGGGCATTCCAGGCATCTACCACCCTTTCAGTGAAAAAGTATTTCCTGAAGTTGCTTTTACCTCCTTACAACTTCATTTCATGTCCTCTAGTTTTACAGCGTACCCTTCTTTGAAAGCGTAGTTACTCACCTGTAACAGGTGATCTCCGGGAACAGCAGGAATTTAGTCTTCACATATGGGTATCGTCGGTACCGACAGAGCCTGCGCGGTATTGCTCCACAGCGTCCAATAGGAATGCTTTTGGGAGCATCCCTCAGCACATGCGTGCTGCCTTCCCGCCTTTCCAACTGTCCCTCTTCAGTTAAGTTTGTAGCTGAGTGAAAGGATAGAGGGAGAGAGGAAAGAGACAGAGAGATAGAGAGACAACTCCTAGGGGAGGTGGGTGGGTTGTGAAGACTAAATTCCTGCTGTTCCCGGAGATCACCTTTTACAGGTGAGTAACTACACTATCTCCAGGAACAAGCAGGAATGTAGTCTTCAAATATGGGGACTCCCTAGCTGAAGATGCCGGGGAGATGGCCCCAGGAAGCTGCCACCTATAGTGAGTTGGACCATGCTTCCTCACATGGATCTCTGGTATCCTACCAGGGTTGGTGGGTAGGAGTTGAATTAAGTCTGAAAGAGATGTTGAAGAGCAGCCTGGCCAAAAAAGGCATCCCGATGGGAGGCTTTATCTAGGCAGTAGTGGGCTGTGAAAGTGTGTACCGAAGCCCAGGTGGATGCTCGACAGATGTCATTGATAGACACAGAGTGAAGGTTAGCCATAGAGGCTGCCATGGCTCTCACATTATGTGCTGTGACATGGCCTTGAAAAGGAAGACACTTACTCTCATAAGTAAAGGATATGCATTGTGTAATCCATTTAGATAGAGTCCTTTTGGAGACTAGACGTCCCAAATGACTAGAATCAAAAGCAACAAAAAGTTGAGAAGACTTTCTATGATGCTGTGTTCTTTGTAGGTAAAAAGCCAAGGCTCTTTTACAGTCCAAAGTATGAAGGTTCCTTTCTGCATTAGAGGCATGAGGCCTCGAAAAAATACAGGAAGGTAAATCGATTGATTTAAATAAAAAGGCGAAACCACCTTTGGCATAAAATGTGGATGAGTTCTGAGAACAACCTTATCATGGTGAAATCTTGTATAAGAGGGATCAGCCACTAAAGCTTGCAATTCACTAATGCGACGTGTGGAGGTGATTGCAATTAGGAAGATGACCTTCCAGGATAAAATCTTTAGGGTTGAAGTGGCTAAAGGTTCAAAGGCGGTTTCATGAGCTGTCCGAGAACTAGATTTAAATCCCATGCCACCGGTGGTGGCCTGATGGGAGGTTTTGTTAATAGAAGATCTCTCATAAATCTTGCTGAGAGGAAATTGGCTGTCCATTTAGAGGCTTATAGGAAGCTGCAATTGCACTAAGATGGACTTTTACTGAATTTGATAAATGAAGTAGGTACCCTAGTACCGATTCCAAAGGTATCACAATGGCTTTAAGCCCTTTTGAGAACACCATATAGTAAAACGTTTCCACTTGAAGGCATAAGAACGTCTTGTGGAAGGTTTTCTGGAAGCCTGCAGGACATCCTTTACCTGTTGGGAAAGGTTAAGATCCTGCAGATCTAGGTTTTCAGCAACCAGGCCCTGAGATGCAGGGACTGAGGATTCCTGTTCTCTTGGGAGAGAAGGTCTGGAGCACACACTAACTCCAGAGGTGCAGCTCGAGAGAGATGTAAAAGCAGGGGATACAACGTTTGTCGTGGCCACTGTGGCGCTATAAGTATCATACGACCTCTGTCTCTCTGAAGCTTGAAGAGTGTTTTGGGGATGAGGGGAATGGGTGGGAAGGCATAGAGGAAGTCCTGACCACAGTGAAGGAGGAAGGCGTCTCTTGCCTGACAACTGTGAGCCGGAATTCTGGAACAGAACTGGGGAAGTTTGGCATTCAGTGGACTTGCAAAGAGGTCTATGTCTGGGGTTCCCCAGATGTGAAATATCTTTATCACCTGGTCTAGGTGGAGAGACCATTCGTGAGGCAGCAGTACTCGGCTGAGTTTGTCTGCCCAAAGGTTTTGAATGCCTGGAAGATATACCACAAGAAGGTGAATTTGATGCTCTTTGGCAAGGGCCCATAGTCGTAAAGCTTCATTGCATAACGACAGAGAGCCTGTTCCGCCCTGCTTGTTCATGTAGAACATGGCTACTTGATTGTCCGTTTGGAATAGGACTGTCTTGTAGCTGAGCTGGGCATGGAATACTCGAAGAGCTAGATAGATTGCTCCGAGTTCTAGGAGGTTTATGTGAAGACAAGTCTCCTGTGGAGTCCAGGTACCCTGGTTGCAGAGATGGTGCAGGTGTGCTCCCCATCCCACCTGTGATGCATCTGTTGTTAGGGTGGCCTGGAATGGGGGTTGTTGGAAAGGAGACCCCACTAAAAGATTCTCCAGTGATTGCCACCATTGTAGGGACAAGATCAGTCGTTGTGAATTTGATATCTTGTCCGACAGACGTCCTGTGGCCTGTGTCCACTGTGTGGATAGTGTCCACTGGGCTGCTCGCATGTAGAGGCGAGCATAGGGAACTACATGAACTGTGGATGCCATATGTCCCAGTAATTGCAGCAGTTCTCAAGCAGTTAGGGAGGACTTTCCCGCTGCTTGAGAAGCTAGTTGCATTATGCGAAGACAGCAGGGCTGTGGGAGGAAAGCCCCTGACTGTCTGGTATCTAAACAAGCTCCTATGAACTCTAGGGTCTGAGAAGGAGCAAGTTGGGATTATGACCAATCCCAAATATTGGAGAATTCGCATCGTGCGAGACAGTGCCGAGCTGGCTTCTAGAATCGTGGGAGCTCGAATGAGCCAGTCGTCCAAGTAAGGGAAGACGAATATCCCTAGGGTTCGCAGGAATGCAGCTACTACTGCCATGCCTTTCGTGAATACTCTTGGTGCCAAAGCCAGACCAAAAGGAAGAACCCTGTATTGGAGGTATTTCCCCTTGAAAAGGAATCGTAAGAATTTCCTGTGATCTGGATGGATCAGAATATGAGTATATGCATCCTTTAGATCTAGAGAGCAAAGCCAATCCTGACTTTGAAGGTATGGCAGAAGAGTTCCCAGAGAAATCATTTTGAACTTTTCTCGGAACAGATATTTGTTCAAGTCTCTGAGGTCTAGAATGGGTCTGTGTCCTCCTGTTTTCTTTGGAATAAGAAAATAAGGGGAGTAGAACCCTGTACCCAGTTGGGGAATGGGCACTTCCTCTATTGCTTCCTGAGCAAGGAGTGTTGAGACCTCTTGATGCAGTAGATTGTCTGGAGAGGTTTGGGAATTGAACTGTCTTATGATTGTAGGAGGGGGCATGCTGTGAAATGAAGCTTGTACCCCTCCCCTACAATGGACAGAATCCAATTTTCTGCTGTTATTTGGTGCCATCTGTTGACAAAATGACACAACCTGCCTGGAATGTTTAGGGGTTCTGGACCCTTCAGAGGCAGGAAAGCTAAACTCTCTAGGAAGGAGTCAAAGTCCTTGAGGGGGCTGAGCCTGTGGAGCTGGTTGAGCTCTCGGGCCTTTTGGCTTTTTTTGTTGTCTGGATTGTTGCTGTTGCCCCTTTTGGACAACTTGACCCTGAGCTTGCCCTTGCTGGGTATAGGATGGATAAAACTTCTTTTTGCTGAAAATGGTTTTTTTATAGGGTTTCTTTTTGGCTGGAGTGGCTGTAGATTTTGACAATCTATCTAAAGTGAGATTGTCAGTATCTATCTCCTTAGCCTCTTCCTGCCAATTCTTGCCAAAGAGGTTTTCGCCTGTGCAAGGGATGTTTCCTAATTTGTCCTGTACCCAAGTCTCCAAGTCTGATGCCTGAAGCCAGGCAATCCGACGTGCACCAATGGCAATAGCAGACGTTCTGCTGATGCATTCAAAGCAGTCAAAGGCTGCACGATTTACAAACTTGGAAACGTCTTGAGCATGCTTGACAAGAGTAAGGAAGTCTTGTCATTTGTCATCAGGGAGAAGGGGAAGGAACATTCCCATATATAAAATATATGAGCTGATCCTAGCTGAAAGCATGGAAGCCTGAAATGTTTGACGCCCAAAAGCGTCAAGGGTCCTGCATTCATGACCTGGAGGACTGGATGCATGTCTTTTTTGCACTTTTCATCCTACACATGGCTGATTCCACTACCATTGAATGGTGTGGCAGCTGAGTTTTTTGAAAACCAGGATATGGTGGAACTCGATATCGAGTCTCCTAGAATGAGGAGATATGGTCAAAGGTGCTTCCCACATTCTGAGCATCAAATCATGAAGGATTTTATGAATGGGCAGGGAAACTGCCTCTTTGGGAGCCTTAGGGTATTGGAGTGTTCCCAATTCCTTTGCTCTAGGTTCTTTTTCAGGAGCTACCATGTTGATAGGCCTCGGCCAACATCACAAATAAAATCCTGAAAAGACCTGTCCTCCGGAGGAGACATTCTGTGTTGAGGAGAAGAGGAGTCTTCCGGAAGAAGTACTCTGGTACCGACCGAGTTATCCGAGTCATCGGAATCGGAAGATTCGAAGCATCTGTGATCCCGATGTTCATGCAAAGCATGGTATCGGTATCGATCGAAGTTGGCACCGAGTTGGTCCAGTACCGATTTGTCGATGCCCGAAAAAGTCGGCATGGGCAGAATTCCCACCGGCACAGGTGTCGGTACCGGTGCCTGTTGAACCGTCGGTAGCGGTGTCAACGGTACCGCAGCTGTAAGGAGAGCTGCAAGACTGCGTTCGATAGCGAGGAATCTCTGGTTTATCGATGCTGCTGATGCCTGGGTGTTGGTATCGGTAGAAGCGGCCGGAACCCCTGAGCATGGCACCAGTAGTCCTGCCGATTCGAGGCCTCGAGAACATCCTGGAGCCCCATTAGTGCTTTAGAGGCCGAAGCCTCCCACTGGGGCTGTTTTGCCGGTATAGTTTCCTCAAGGGCAATGCCAATAGCTTCTCGATGCTTGGATGGAGATCTACCCTTTGAGGACCGGCTCTAATGTTTAGTTACCTGAGATCCATGGGAGGAAGACAAGGCTCTGGAAGAAGTCGAAGCAATGGACAACGCATCTGAAGAAAAGAGGGTACTGAGCTTTGCAGCCCGGTTCTGTCTTCCTCTTTTAGTTATCCCCTACAAGAGGAACACTCCGATGGAGAATGGTCAGGGCCTAAACATTTGAGACACCAGTCATGGGTGTCAGTGACGGAAATGGTACCGCCACACTTAGTACATTTTTTAAAACCACTAGCTGATTTTTCCATTTTTCAGGAAAATGGGCCTAATGCCCAAAATGGCGCCTAGCACCATAAAGAAAACGTTTCTGAAGAGAAACACTTCAGAAGTATATATATATATATATTTTTTTTTTTTTAAGAAGAAAAGAGAACCAGCGGTACCGGTAGGCGTCGAGTGGAGGCAGGCATGACCACAAGAAAAACAAGTTTAAAGAAGAAATCTTCTGCGGTGACAGGGTATGTGATCTGTCGGCTCTGCGGAAAACGAAGAACTGAAGAGGGACAGTTGGAAAGGCGGGAAGGCAGCGCGCATGTACTTAGGGATGCTCCCTAAAGCGTTCCTATTGGACACTGGGCTCCCGCGCAGGCTCCGTTGGTACCGATACCCATATGTGAAGACTACATTCCTGCTTGTTCCTGGAGATAAAGGTTTGTTTGCTTATTAATACCTTTTAAGTATGTAAATGTATGTATCATATCTCCCCTGTCCCTCCTGTTCTCCAGGGTATACCTAAATATGTATACCCTAGAGAACAGGAGGGATAGGGGAGATACGATACAGATAAGGCTCTTCTCATATCTTCTGGTGCAGACTCCAAATCATTTTGGCCAAGTTCCTAGAGAAAAAGTCATAAACCATTATTAAGATGGAGCTGGGGAAAGCCATTGCTCAGAGGTGCCAGAATGCTGTTCCCATTGGGGGGGGGGAGGGGGCGGCAAGCTCCATCCCTTGGCCAGCTGAATTTAGACCCTCTCCTGCTTGCGGGGGATCCAAATCTCCCCTGGGCAGACAGGAGCAGTCTTTGCCACAGTTGCCAGCCAGCACGCAGTGGGATGCCCATAGGGATCTCATCCCCCAAGGGAAGAAGTAGTTCCTACTGATCTCACTGTTTCAAATCCTGCGGTTTCCCCCCAGTGTATATTAAAATCCCGATAACCAAATTTTGCCAAAAATCTACCTCGAAAAGGGGAAGTTACAAAGTGGTACATTTAAAATAGGTAGGACAAAAGATTCTTCATTCAATACATAGAAAGCCCCCGGGTAAGTCAAACATTAAATACCTCTGTAGAAAAGGGTAAAAGGGGCAACATCTCGAAAGTGGTGTGCATGGGAAACAAGATCCCAGATGTTGAGGCTTTAATGGAAGAGGCTGACTTGGATTTAGTAGCGGTTACAGAGACATGTTCACGGACAACCATGACTGGGATGTAATTATACCAAGCTATACTTTATTCAGGAAGGACAGGGTAAGAAGAAGGGGAGGAGGAGTGGCACTGTATGTAAAAAATAATATTAAAGCTATAGAATTACAGGGCTTAAAAGTGAGTGAGGAGGCAATGTAGGTTAACCTTTGAGAGGCCGCTCATAGAAGCAATTGCTTCTAATACTTAATTGTTATGTATTTTAGTACACTACATGTAAATATGTCAAATATAAATTTTCAGCTAATTTGGATATGTACTTCCTAGGAAAAAGCATGTTCCATTTGTGGAATGTTGGCCCCTCCAAGCGTCATTTTTTCAAAAATGTTAATTGCTTTTTTTATTGAATATCGTAAACTGGAAACAAACAAATACTTCAATTAAGCAATTTTTAAAAGTAATTAGACACAAACGGAGATGACTGTACAGAATAAAGCTTGAAGGGAAAATTTCAGCGAGAGTGAAAATCCGGAAAACACTTCTCGTGGAGGCGCTTGCCACAAAACTGGCACCATTTTTTTGTATTCTTCGAGCAGACAATGCAACGACCTTGGCTTGTAGAAGACAAATAGTGACTGGTGTTAGCTGAAGCTGTAATAGCAGAGGGAATCGAAGCTGTTGGGCCACCTTTTCGAGAACGATAGCACTCGAGTCCAACTTTCATAGCCACCAAAGCAACCTCGCGGCGGAAATCCAAGTGACTCAGGGCTTGTTTGCCCAAAAGATGACATTGCAAACGCCAGGCAGCAACAACGGCCATATTTAGACCATTGGCAAACAAATTCCACCACCATTTTTTGCTTCGTAATTTAGGACGGTAGCTACCTAGCAAACGATCTAACAAGTCGACACCACCCATACTTTGGTTATAAGCTCCAATCAATTTTGGCTGCTTGATAATGATTTTTTGCTTTTTTTTTGACAGAATATCGATTGACATTTTGAAGAGGTTTTGGCTGCATCCAATTTGACATGACTGTAACCACACTGTTGTCATTCCAACGGATACACACCACATTACCATCACCACGGTAATCATATTCACCACGAGGCTTTTTGGCAAGCTCCTTTGAAGAAACCAAGGGGCACTTGTTGGTACGGTTTTCACGAACAGTTCCAACAGCACGAAAGCCTTTTGCTTTCAGATCAATCATGAGATCATATGAAGTGAAATAGTTGTCAAAAAACAAGCTGTGATGATTTGGATTTTCAACAACTGATATCAAATCAAGAACAACTCTAGTGCCAAGTGGAACATTGTACTGAGGACCATCTTTTTCCTTGGCACCAGTGTAAATTTGCATTGAAAATGGATACCCAGCAGGGCAGCACAACATCCACACTTTGTAACCGAATCGAATTGGCTTACCTCGAATAAACATTTTGCAACTGTGGTGCCCGTAATATGGCACCATTGATTCATCAATACTCAAGTTTTCACTGAACACTCCACCGACTTTCACAAACTGTGCTGTGAGGTGATCGTAAAATGGCTCAATTTTTGCTACTTTTCCAGGTTGCAAATTGAGATTATCAACAATGTGGAAGTACGTTTTCAAATCCCGGAAACATTTGCGACTCATTATCTTTGGGACAATATTATTGCTCAAATCCTCAGCGGTCGACCAATAGTGACTTTCTTTGGGCAACTGGTGGTATCCACTGAGGAGCAAAATGCCAAAAAAACGAATCAACTCGTCCCCATTTGTATCAATATTTGCCAATTTCTGCTGAGCATAAATATTGGTCATACTGGCAAGATGATCAACGTAATCATCACCAAAAATTTGCATAAAGAGGTCAAAGGGAGATTTATCAATCAAATCAGTGCGAAGATCGGCTAATTTTTCGGGAGATGCTTCTGGCATTGGAGTCAAAATGTCACCCCTCTTCATCCATTTTGGGGTTGATTTTATCCACTTACGCTTTTTTGCTGGTTGAGCTGACTGATAATTAGATAAGAGCTCACTGTCACTGTCACTTTCTACCAGCTGATCACTTCCCTCGGATTCCACATTAGCAACTTTTTGAATATCCAGATCTAATTCACCACACACTTCGCCAGGCTCAATAGACTCCAAATTTTCTTCATCAATTTCTTCAATGTCTGAAGCAGCCATTTCATCATTGGGTGGCAAAATCAAAATGCCGGCTTCTTCTACATCTGAATCTTCCGCAATGTGTGTTACTGCTTCTTGAAGCGTCAGGCAACGATATTTAGGCATTATACCTATATAGAATTAGTTGAATAACAATCCTGCAAAAAATATGGCAAAAATTGTAAAATGAAAAAAATGACACCCGGAAGTCCCAACGTTCCACAAGTGGAACACACGGAAAGAAGTAATCACAAAAACATGAATAGGTTACTGACATGCATAAAACCTGACCAACACACTCATAAAACATTCCAGAGTATGAATCTCACCCTAATAAGACAGACGGACATGTGAGAACAATATTGTAGAGGGATATATTACATAAACCATATGGGATGACATCAAGAAGGTTGTGTTGGAAGAAAGCGAGAAGTCTCTACAAACGGTGAAAAAGCAAAAACGGCCAAAATGGATGACCGAAAAAACTCTGAAAACTGCCCAAAAACGCAGAGAAGCTAAAGCCAGAGGAGAAAGAGAGGCAATCGCAGAACTTAAAAGAGATTTCCAACATGCAGCAAGACAAGACAAGGAGAAGTACTACAATGACGCATGCAAAGAAATAGAAGCAGAAACTATTAGAGGAAGAAAAAGATTGGCTTTTCTAAAGCTACGAGAGTTAAAGAAAAAATTCCAGCCTCAAACTAGAATGTTACAAGATGCTCAAGGATCCATGTCGAATGATGCTGAGAAGATCAAGAAACGGTGGAAAGAATATACAGAATCATTATATGATAAAGATCAAGTGGACCAACAGCCGTTTCAACCTCAACCTTATGATCTGGAACCATTGATGATGAAAGAAGTTGAAGCAGCATTGAAAGTCTTAACAAAGAACAAAACACCAGGCATTAAAGATATTCCCATTAAAGTATTACAGCAATCCAATGCAGCTGTTACCATACTTACAAGGCTCTGCCAAGAAATTTGGAACCTGGCCAAATGATTGGAAAAGATCTGTGTTTAAACAAATACTAAAGAAAGGTGATACAACTATGAAAATTATCGCACAATCGCTCTGATCCCACATGTCAGCAAGATTTTACTCAAGATATTCAGCAGAGACTACAACCATACTTGGAACAACTGCCTTAAGTGCAAGCAGGGTTCAAGAAAGGCCAAGGAATGAGAGACATCATCGCGGATGTCATATGGATCCTTGAAAAGATTAAAGAATACCAAAAGAATATCTATATGTGTTTTATTGACTACAGCAAGGCTTTTGACTGTGTAAACCATGAGAAACTCTGGGCCACATTAAGAAGCATGGGTATACCAGAATATATAATCATTCTCTTGCATAATCTTTACATTAATCAAGCAACAGTTTGAATGGAACAAGGAGAAGCAGAATGGTTTAAAATCAGCAAAGGTGTATGACAAGGCTGCATTCTTTCTCCCTATCTGTTTAATTTATATGCAGAACAAATCATCAGAGAAGCAGGACTGTATGAAGACAAAAGAAGGTGTGAAGGTTGGTGGAAAACTCATCAACAACCTTCGCTATGCTGATGATACGACATTACTGGCTGAAAGGGAAGATGATCTGAAACATATGTTCCTTGACCTTGAGAAGCAAAGCCTTAAAATGGGCCTGCACCTTAATGTAAAGACAAAGATCCTGACAACTGGCAAAATCTTTAAATTCATCATTAATGGAGAAGAAATCGAAATAGTGGACAACTCTATCCTACTTGGATCAACTATCAATATAAAAAACAACAGTCAAGAAATACGATGATGGATTGCTCTTGGCAGAATGGCTATGAAGGAACCTGACAAGATTCTCAAGAGCAGAGATGTCTCTCTTCATACAAAGATTTGACTCATTCAAGCCATATTATTTTCAATAACATCATATGGATATGAAAGTTGGACAGCCCAATTCGGGCTGTGGGAGGGGGAGGGGTCTCCCTATTTAGGGCCCCCTTGCCAGGCCCCCCGCCTAAGGGCCACGCCAAAGGGCCCTTTGGCGATGACCTTGGCGCAAACCGCTAACCTGCCCCAGGCGCACCTCTATTGCTCTTGCTTCCCACACCTGCATTGCCCCTGCTGCTCCCCATTAATTGCCTAGATCTTGCTTCCACAATCGGCTTTGATTGTGTTTCCCATTGTTTGCATAGAACTGCTACTCACTGCCTGCATTGAACCGCTATCCACTGCATTGAACTGTTACCCATTACCTACATTGAACTGCTACCCTCTGCCTGCATAGAACTGCATTGATCTGCTGCCCGTGATTGCATAGATCCATTATTCATTGCTTGCATAGAACTGTTAGTGATTGCATAAATCTGTTATTCATTGCTTGCATAGAACTGTTACCAATTGCCTGCATAAATCTGTTAGAACTGCTACCAACTGCCTGCATAAAACTCCTAGAACTGTTACCAACTGCCTGCATAAAACTCCTAGAACTGTTACCAACTGCCTGCATAGAACCGCCACCAATTACCTGCATAGAACTAGTAGAACTGCTACCAACTGCCTGTACCCAGCTTGCTTAGACAGGTTACCAATTGCCTGCATAGAACTGCTACCATTTACCTGCATAGAACTGTTACTAGCTGCCTGCATAGAACTGCTAGAAGTGCTACCATTCGCCTGTATAGAACTGCTAGAACTGGTACTAGCTGCCTGCATAGAACTGCTACCCATTGCCTGCATAGGACTGTTATCCACTGCCTGCTTGTTCGCCGAATACCTGCTACCCATTGCTTGCTCAGTCCCTGCTGCCCGATATCATGGTCCCATATCTCATTGTCCTCCTCTTCCTCATCCTCCCCAACTGCCTCTCCTCCTACCATCACTCTCCCCCCTTCCCCCATCCTCCCCCTACCTTCCTTACCTCTCCCTCCATTCTGCCCTCTAGCCTAGCATCCGCTCTTGAGCTTCTTCACACCTTCCCCCGCATTCAACCAGCCCCTCTAAGGCAAACCCACCCTCGCTTCCGCCGTACTATTTCCACCTTACCTCGCTCTCTAATTCTCATTCTCCTCTCATCAGGTAACATCAACCCTAACCTTGCCCCCCCCCCCCCGATTTCTTTCTCACACTAAAAAAAATTCCTCACATACCCTATCTAATCTCATCCACACCCCACTCCTCCCTCCCTCTGCCCTCCCTCATTCATCCCACAATCTCTCATTCAAAGATATCAATTCCAACCCTACCCCCAAAAATAACCCCTCACTCAACCTACCCGATACCACCAATTTACCCCTCATTTCCCTCTTGGAGAGCACACACACTCAGACATATCCACCGACACTCTGCTCCCTCTAAACCTTAGTATTACACCAGAAATAGACCCCCACGCTACTCTGATAAGAAATCCGCATGTAACTTATCCAACCTTATCCATATCCCTCTCCTCCCCCCCTCCGCTCTTCCATTTTCATGCGCCCTATGGAACGCATGCTCAATCATTAGAAAAACCCCCTTTATTCACGATCTGTTTATCTCTATTGCCCTACACCTTCTTGCCTTGACCGAGACGTGGCTCCCCCCAGATGACACCGCATCCATTGCCTCTCTCTGCTATGGGGGCTACCAGTTTTCCCATACACCTCGTTCTACCGGTCGCGGTGGTGGCGTTGGCCTCCTATTCTCTCCCTCTTGCCAATTCCAACCCCTCCTGCCACCCCAATCACACTCCCCCCTCTCTTTCGAAGTCCACTCCATTCACCTCCTTACACCACTGCCTTTATGGATCCCTCCTCCCCTACTCTTATCCTTGGTGATTTCAACATTCATATCGACAACCCCTCCAACCCCCATGGCCTCTATGTTTCTCGCTCTTACTTCCTCGTTCGGACTCCAACCTTGCTCCACTGCCCCCACACACCTACACGGCCACTGCCTTGATCTAGTACTTTTCTCCAATATCTCTCCCTCAAACTTCCGCAACTCAGTCCTTCCCTCATTTGACCATCACCTTCTAACATTTACCCTTCAGCTTCCGCCATCCCAACCTCGTCCTGTCTCCTCCGACCTATTTAGAAACCTTCACAACACTGACCCCGTCCCTCTCCTCCACCATTTCTCCATCTCTCTCCTCCATTTTATCCTCCAAGTCGGTCGACGAGGCATTATCTTCATACAATGCTAAACTATCCTCAGCCCTTGACACTCTTGCCCCTCCCACCCCATGTCCTGTCAAACGATCTACTCCCCAACCCTTTCACCCATGATCCATTACCTACACACCTGCGCACGTTCTGCCAAGCGTGCTTCGTCCAAATCCTGCTACCCAGAAGACCTCCTTCACTTCAAATTTATGCGTGACTCCTTCCAATCAGCCCTTGCTCTTGCCAAACAAGACTACTATGTAAATCTGACCAACTCCCTTGCCTCTGATCCTCGCCATCTCTTTAATACCCTCAACTCTCTCAAGGCCCCCCCGACCCTGATCCCGCCCTCCCTCTCTGCCCAAACCCTAGCCGACTACTTCCACGACAAAATCCACAAAATTACCCTCCAATTCCCCATCCCCTCATCTACCTCCCCTCCTCCCCCTACCACCCTCTCCTCCTTCCCTCCGATTTCCGAAGAAGAAACCGCACTCCTTCTTTCCTCCTCCAAACCCACCACCTGCTCATCAGACCCTATCCCCACCCATCTCCTTCATCCCATCTCCCTCACCATTGTCCCTGCCATCACTCATATCCTCAACCTTTCACTCTCCACTGCAACGGTCCATGTTGACTTCAAACATGCTGTTGTCACACCGCTCAAGAAACCCCCACTTGACCCCACATGCCCTTCTAACTATCGACCCATCTCCCTCCTTCCCTTCACATCCAAACTACTAGAACGAGCAGTCCACCATCCCTGCCTCGACTTCCTCACCTCCCAGGCCCTCCTGGACCCACTACAATCTGGCTTCCGTCCCCTACACTCCACTGAAACAGCTCTCACAAAGGTCACCAACGACCTATTCCTCGCTAAATCTAAGCGCCTCTACTCTATCCTCATCCTTCTTGACCTTTCTGCTGCCTTTGACACCGTTGACCACAGCCTTCTCCTCACCGCCCTCTCCTCACTTAGCTGCAAAGACTCTGTACTGTCCTGATTCTCCTCCTACCTCTCCCACCGCTCATTGTGTATGCTCTGGTGGCTTGTCCTCCTCCACTACCCCGCTCCAGGTAGGCGTACCCCAGGGATCTGTCCTGTGCCCCCTCTTTTCTCTCTCTATACCAAAGGCCTTGGCGCACTTATCTCCTCCCATGGCTTCCAGTACCATCTCTATGCTGATGACTACCAGATCTACCTCTCCACACCTGATATTTCTCCGGCAACCCAGTCCAAGATCTCTGCCTGTCTTGCGGACATCGCCGCCTGGATGTCTCATCGCCGTTTAAAACTGAACATGGCCAAGACTGAACTCCTTGTCTTTCCACCCAACTCCTCCCCCCACTTCTCCCTCTCTCAGTCCATGTGGATGGATCCACCATCCTTCCGGTTCCCTCGGCCCGCAATTCGGGGGTTATCTTTGCTACCTCTCTCTCCTTCTCCACTCATATCCAGCATGTAGCTAAGACCTGCCGCTTCTTTCTCTACAACATCAACAAAATCCGCCCCTTCCTCTCTGAACACATTACCAAAACGCTTATCCACTCCTTAATCTCCTCTCGCATCGATTACTGTAACCTGCTTCTTGCTGGTCTCCCCATGAACCACCTCCTTCCCCTTCAGTCTATACAAAATCATGCAGCTCGACTAATATTCTGCCAACCTCGCCATGCCCACGTTACTCCTCTTCTCAAGTCGCTTCACTGGCTCCCTGTCCGATTCCGCATCCAGTTCAAACTTCTCCTACTTACCTATAAATGCATACACTCCATGGCCCCGCAATACCTCCTTTCTCTCATCTCTCCTTACGTCCCTTCTCGGAATTTATGCTCTGCTAACAAACTACTACTTTCAATGCCTTTCACCCGCACCGCGAACTCCCGACTGCGCTCTTTTCACCTGGCCGCACCATATGCCTGGAACATCCTACCTGAGTCTGTGCGCCAGGCCCCCTCCCTGGCCCTCTTCAAATGCGGGTTGAAGACCCACCTCTTCAATGTTGCATTCAGATCCTGACTTCCATCCTCATCTTACCCTAACCCCCATCAACGTTTATGACCAATCTATAGTCCAAACTGACTAATGCTCTGTAATGCTTTGTACTTTTCTAACTAGATTGTAAGCTCCGATGAGCAGGACTCTGACAAGCAGGGACTATCTATGTTAGCTGCCTCATGTGGTAGCTGTGAAGCGCTGCGTGCGTGGCGTTTTATAAGTGCTAAATAGTAGTAGTAGTACAGTGAAAAAGATAGACATAAAGAAAATCGATGCCTTTGAATTACGGTGCTGGTGACGAATTCTTTATATCCCATGGACTGCCCGAAGAATAAACCAGTCAGTACTAGAGGAGATCAAACCTAAGTTTTCTTTAGAAGCTCAGATGACTAGTCTTTGACTTTCATACTTTGGACACATCATACGAAGAGAAAGATCATTAGAGAAAGACATCATGCTTGGAAGGTCAATGCAAAAGAGGACGCCCAACAATGGGATGGATCGATACAATAACAGCAGCTATAGGTATCACTGTCAACAATGAGCCGCCCTGATTGAAGACCCTACGCAGTTTAGGACAACTATCCAGAGGGTCGCTATGAGTCGACACCGACTCAACAGCACATAACAACATTGTTCTCAAAATTAGTAGCTGAAAAGGTGAAGAAAAAGAGGATGGCCTTCATAAAATACAAGAGATCACAGAGAGAGGAAGACAAAGCATCCATATTTGGAAAAACTTAGAGAAGCTAGCAAAGTAGGCAGGAAAGAAGAGATACGAAAAAAAAAAAAAGAAATAGCCAATGTAGTAAAATGGGGGGATAACTCATTTTTCAGATATGTTAGTGAGGAGAAAGGACAAAAGTGTTATTGTCAGACTCAAAGAGAAGGGGAGAAATATGTAGAAACTGATGAGGATAAGGCAGAATTGCTTAACAAATATTTTTGTTCTGTGTTCATAGATGAAGGGCTTGGAGAAGGATCTCAGAATACACACACAAATAGGAACAGAAGTGACAGGGATCTTGAACAATTTTGAGGACTGTGTTTGTAAAGAACTAGCTAAACTAAAAGTAGACAAAGTGATGGGACCAGATGGGATACATCCAAGAATACTGAAGAAACTTTGGGGACATCCTAGCAGCTCCACCGACTGACCTTTTCAAATGCATCTTTGGATCAGGAGTGGTCCCAGAGAACTGGAGAAAGGCACATGTGGCCCCTTTACAGAACAGAGGAAGTAAGGATGATGTTTAAAACTACAGACCAGTTAGTCTAACCTCTGTGGTGAGTAAATTATTGAAAATGCTGCTAAAAGAGTGAATAGTGAGGTTTCTGAAGTCCAATGGATTGCAGGAAAGGAGGTAGCATGGGTTTACCAGAGGCAGATCTCATCATACAAATCTGATTGATTACTTTGACTGGGTAACCAGGGTGTTGGAACAAGGGAGAGCCCTAGATGTGGTGTACTTAGAGTTCAGTAAAGCCTCTGACACTGTTCCTCACAGGCAACTTATAAACAAGCTGAGCATCCTAGGGATAGACTCTAAAGTGACTGGCTGGATTAGAAATTGGTTGAGAAAGAGTACAGGTAAATGGAGCTCACTCTGAGAAGGGGGTTACCAGTAGTGTGCTGCAGGGATCTGTCTTTGGTCCGATTCTTTTTAACATCTTTGTTAATGATATTGCGGAAGGGCTGTCGGGTAAGGTTTGCTTCTTTGCGGATGATACCGAAATCTGCAATAAAGTAGACACCCAGGAAGGAGTAGATAACACGAGGAGGGATCTAGCTAAGCTTGAAGAATGGTTGAGAATTTGGCAGCTGAGATTTAATTCTAAAAAATGCAGGATCATACATTTGGACTGCACAAAATCCAAGGGAGCGGTAGGTACAGTGTAGAAGGCGAAGTACTTCTGCCCATAAAAGAACGGGACCTGGATGTGATTGTTTCTGATTATCTTAAAGCGGCTAAACAGGTAGAAATGGCAATGGCGAAAGTCATAAGGATGCTTGGATGCATAGGGAGAGGAATGGAGAGCAGTAAAAAGGAGGTGATAGTGCCTCTGTATAAGTCTCGGTGCGACCTCATTTAAGTATTGTGTGCAATTCTTGAAACCACACCTTCAAAAGGATATAAACAGGATGGATTCGGTGCAGAGGGTGGCTACTAAAATGGATAGTGGTCTTTGTTATAAAGCATATGAGGACAGACGTAGAAATCTTAATATGTATACATTAGAGGAATGGTGGGATAGAGGAGATGTGATAGAGACGTTTAAATACCTCTGTGGCATAAATGCAGAAGAGGAGAGCCTCTTTTAACTGAAAGCAAGCTCTGCTACGAGGGGATATAGGATGAGGGTGAAAGGGGATAGACTCATAGAAACATAGAAATATGATGACAGAAAAAGACCACATGGCCTATCTAGTCTGTCCTTCCATATCAACAACTACAACAGTCCCCTTTTTACCTTTAGAGATCCTCTGAGTTGGTCCCATGCTTTTTTGAATTCAGTTACTGTCCTCATCTCTACCACCTCCACTGGGAGACTATTCCATGGATCCACTACTCTTTCCGTAAAGAAATATTTCCGCATATCACTCCTGAATCTATCTCCCTTCACCCTCATCCCATGTAGCAGAACTTGGTTTCAATTGAAAGAGGCTCTCTCCCTGAACATTTATGCCACAGAGGTATTTAAACATCTCAATCATATCACCTCTATCCCGCCTTTCCTCTAAGGTGTACATATTAAGATCCTTCAGTCTGTCCTCATATGCTCTATAATGAAGACCACTAATCACTTTAGTAGCCACCCTCTGCACCGACTCCATACTGTTCACATCCTTTTGAAGGTGCGGTCTCCAGAATTGCACACTATACTCCAAATGAGGTCGCACCAAAGACTTATACAGAGGCATTATCACCTCCTTTTTTCTGCTAGCCATTCCTCTCCATATGCACCCAAGCATCCTTCTAGCTTTTGCCGTCGCCTTTTCTACCTGTTTAGCTACTTTAAGATCATCAGACACAACCACGCCTAGGTCCCGCTCTTCTTTAGTGGATAAAAGTACTTCACCCCCTATACCAGCGATGGCGAACCTATGGCACGCGTGCCAGCTGTGGCACGCGAAGGCCTTGCAGCTGGCACGCGGGAAGGTCCGCTAGGACAGGTGTCTGCCTCCCTTCGTCTGCAGCCGCGGCTCCCTGCCTGTTAGGGAACCGCAGCTGTGCTTGTAAAATCGTTGCGGAGCCCTTCCTGTCTTGACGGGCTCCGTGCAGCATTGTCCCGCCTCTAAAGGAAGTTGTAAGTACAAGTTGTAAGTACAACTTCCTTTAGAGGCGGGACAATGCTGCACGGAGCCCGTCAAGACAGGAAGGGCTCCGCAACGATTTTACAAGTACAGCCGCGGTTCCCTAACAGGCAGGGAGCCGCGGCTGCAGACGAAGGGAGGAAGACATGGGGAGAGGGGGGGGGGCTACCATCGACATGGGGAGAGGGGGGGGGCTACCATCGACATGGGGAGAGGGGGGGTCGACATGGGGAGAGGGGGGGGCTACCATCGACATGGGGGGGGAGGGGGGCTTACATGGAGGGAGGGAGCTGATATGGATGGATGGAAGGAGGGGGCTTACATGGAGGGAGGGAGCTGATATGGATGGATGGAAGGAGGGGGGCTTACATGGAAGGAGGGATAGATGGAGGGAGGGGGCTGACATTGACAGAGGGGGGACTGACATGGAGGGAGGCTGACATGGACAGTGGGGCTGACAGGGAGGGAGGGAGGGAGCTGACATGGACAGATGGAAGGACGGGGGCTGACATGGAGGGAGGGGGGCTGGCATGCACAAAGGGGAGAGACAGGGACATACTGGACAGACGGGATAAATGCTGGAGAGAGGCGAGAGACATTGCGGCTTAGGATTATAATGGGCTGATGGGGGAGCTAGCACTGGTAATGGGCAGATGGGAGGGGACTAGGACTGGTAATGGGTTGAAGGCTAGGACTGGGAATGGACTGATCAAGGGGGGGGGTTGGGACTGGTAATGGGCTGATAGGGGGGTATGACTGATAATGGACTGATGGGGGGCTAGCATTGGAAATGAGCTGATCGGTGAGGTTAGGACTGGAAATGGGCTGATGGGGGGATAGGACTGGTGATGGGGGGGGGGTAGGACTGGTGGTATTGGGCTGATTAGGGGAGGCTAGCACTGGTAATGGGGTTGAGGGGGGATTAGCACTGGAAGTGAGCTGATTGGGGGGCTTTGACTGAGAATGGGCTGATTGTGGGGAGGGGAGGATAGAGCTGCTGGCCCTGGAAGAAAACTGGGGGCTAAGGCTACAAATGGGCTGATGCGAGGGGATGGGAGAATGGAACTGGAAGGGAGTGGATCTGAGAGGGGCTGCCATGGTATTTGTACTAGAAGGGACTGGTCAGTGGGGAAGGAGGGGGACTGGAAGGGAATGGACACCAGTGGCAATCATGGGAATGCAAGTTGACATTGGAAGGTACTGGGAGTGAGGACTGGAAAGGGGCTGATACTGGGGAGGGTTACTGGGACTGGAAATAGGCTGATGGAAAGAAGTGAAGAAAACGAAAGAAGAGATAAGAAATGGCAGATGGACCATAGACCACAGAAACAGAGCTAAGAGAAGACAGGAAAGCAGAAGCCTCAGATCGGGACCAGCATGATCAGAGAATAAATTGGTCAGACAACAAAGGTAGAAAAAATAATTTTATTTCATATTAGTGATTTGACTACAAAATCATCATAATTTTGAAATCAAATATTGTTACTTGTTGTGATTAATTAACCGTATTTTCCGGCGTATTTTTTTTGGTGTGCGCTGGAAGAGGGGTAGTCTTATACGGCGAGTATAGGCCAAACACCTATATTTTAACAGGAAAAGTAGGGGGTCGTCTTATACGCCCAGTCGTCTTATACGCCGGAAAATACGGTAAGTAAATTTAACGTTTTCTATGAAAAGTAGTTCTGAGGGGGGTCAAAAAAATATTAAAAGAAAAATGACAATAATATAATAATATATTTATAATGTGGATTACATTTGGGCCCTCATATTTACCTCAGGCTATGATTGTGATTGTGATTATGATGGTACACTGTAAGAAACAATATATGCAGTGTTAGATTTGTTTTAAATGTCGCAATGGTTTTGCGGCTCCCAGTTTTTTTTTTCCCTTCGGAAACGGGTCCAAGTGGCTCTTTATGTCTTAAAGGTTGCAGACCCCTGTGCTAGGAGAAAGGCCCCAGCCCGGCCCCGCGCTTCCCCTTCCGGTCGGAGCTTCTGCGCGCCTCTCGCCGAGAAGCTGCACGCTAGGGCTCGTGCGCCGTCCTCTCGCGAGATTATAGGACCCGCGCGGGAGCTGGGTTCCAAAGAAGAGCAAAACCTACCACTTTCATGATGAATGGGAAATGGACTACTTCTTCATCATGGTGAAAGACAAGTGTTGTGTAATTTGTAACGCCCCAGTATCCTTGCCCAAAATGGGTGATCTGGAACATCATTATAAGGCTCTAAAATATTGTTGTTAAGGTTTAATTGACGTGCTGGCACTTTGAGGAAATTCTTTGGTTTTGTGCGGCAGTTTGGGCACTCGGGCTCAAAAAGGTTAGCCATCACTGCCCTATACTATATTGCTCCCTTGGATTGCTGCAGCCCAAATGCATGATCTTACATTTTTTAACATTAAATCCCAGCTGCCAAATTCTAGACCATTCTTCAAACTTAGCTAGATCCCTCCTCATGTTATCTACACCTTCCTGGGTGTCTACTCTATTGCAGATTTTGGTATCATCCGCAAAGAGGCAAACCTTATCCGACAGCCCTTCCGCTATATCACTATCAAAGATGTTAAAAAGAATTGGACCAAGGACAGATCCCTGGGGCACACCACTGGTAACATCATTCTCATCAGAGTGAGCTCCATTTACTTGTACTCTTTGTCGCCTCCCACCCAACCAATTTCTAACCCAAGCAGTAACTTTAGGGTCCATCCCTAGATTGCTCAGTTTGTTTATAAGTCTCCTGTGAGGAACAGTGTCAAAGGCTTTACTGAAATCTAAATACACCACATCTAGGGTTCTCCCTCGGTCCGACTCCCTGGTCACCCAGTCAAAGAAATCGATCAGATTTGTCTGACAAGACCTACCTCTGGTGAATTCATGCTGCCTCGGATCCTGTAATCCGCTGGACTCCAGAAACCTCACTATTTTCTCTTTCAGCAGCGTTTCCAATAATTTACTCACCACCGAAGTTAAACTAACCGGCCTGTAGTTTTCAACCACATCCTTACTTCCGCTTTTGTGTAAAGGCACCACATGAGCCTCTCTCCAGTCCTTTGGCACCACTCCCGACTCCAACGAGGCATTGAAAAGGTCAGTCAGTGGAGTTGCTAGAACGTCCCCAAGTTCCCTCAGTATTCTAGGGTGTATCCCATCCGGTCCCATCGCTTTGTCTACTTTAAGTTGAGCTAGTTTCTCACAACACAGTCTTCTGAAAATTGTTCAAGATGTCCCTCGCTTCTGTTCCTATTTGTGGGTGTTTTCTGAGGTCCTGCTCCTGGTTCTTCATCTGTGAACACAGATCAAATATATTTGTTAAGCAATTCCACTTTATCCTTATCAGCTTCTACATATCCCTCCCCTGCATCCTTGAGTCTGACAATACCACTTTTGCCCTTCCTCTTCTCACTAGTATATCTGAAAAATGTCTTATCCCCCCATTTTATTGCATTGGCTATTTCCTCCTCCTTTTGAATCTTTGCCTTCTTGACTACTTTGCTAGCTTCTCTAAGTTTTTCCAAATACAGATGCCTGTCTTCCTCTCTCTGTGATCTCTTGTATTTCATGAAGGCCTCCCTCTTTTTCTTCACTTTTTCAGCTACTTCTTTCGAAAACCATAGCGGTCTCCTTTTCCTTTATTTACCATTTTAACAAAAAGGTTGGTTGCCCTTAAAATATCCTTTCAGTTTTCATACATCCAAGACTCAGTATTAATATGCAGAAATATTTCTTTACAGAAAGTGACAGATGCGTGGAATAGTCTCCCAGTGGAAGTAGTGGAGATGAGGACAGTATCTGAATTCAAAAAAGCTTGGGACAAACACAGGTGTCTAAAGGAAAAAAGGGAACTATTGTAGTTGATATGGAAGGGCAGGCTAGATAGGCTTTGTGTTTTTTTTCTACTGTTAAGTTTCTAGTTAAGGCATGGAATCTAGCCAGGTATTTGTAATATGAATTTGTCACTGTTGGTACAATATACTGGGCTTGATGGACTTTTGGTCTGAGCCAGTATGACAAGTTCTTATCCCAATGTATTTTTTATTTTGTCTTGCTCTTTCTGCCTTTGCCCTTCTTTTTTAATGTCACCAGAATGATTGGGTTTTCAGTAGACACAAGATATGGCCTGGGCTTCCATGGTTCATTTTCTAACCAGCAGATCATTGGGTCTTCTACAGAACGGCAGGTCATGAAATGAAGTTGCAAGGAGATAAACTTAAAAGCAACATCTGGAAGTACTTTTTCACGGAAAGGGTGGTGGATGCCTGGAATGTCCTCCCAAAAGAGGTGGTGGGAGCAAAAACTGTGACGGAATTGAAAAAGACATGGGACAGACACAGAGGATCACTATATAGCAAGAGGATGGAACCAAAGCCAATGTAAATAACTTCATAAACAGAGAGAGGTAACCTATCTGAGCAGCAGGTACAACCTCAAGCAAAGGCAAGAGGTGAGTAACCTGCCTAGAGTGGAAGGTGCAACTACAATTCTAGACACCTTACTGGGCAGACTAGAAGGACCAAGTGGGTCTTTATTTGTCTTAATTAAGAAGGCTTGCCCAAAGCTATGTATCTCAATCCAAGAGATCTGCAGACAGAAATGGATATGAATGAATGTATGGAAATATGAAGAATGATGGAAATTAACCAGTAAAGGTTGAATAGAGAACCTATAATTAGATTCATGTTCAAAAAGGGAGGAATTCAGGAATAAAATAGTTAACAATTGAATAGAAATCAAACAAGTTTTTAAGTAGAGATTACTGTTAGAAGCCTAAAGAAACCGCACGGCTTGCATAAATATAAGCTTGAAGGTGATGCAAAGTAAAAAGCTGAACTGAATATGTCTGTTAGACCACCAGGGGTCTTGCAAAGGATAAGATAGGAGGCACGGGACAAGAGCAAGCTGGGAGTCAGAAGAGAGATGCCGTTAAAACGCTATTTCTAGACTAGACTGGAGGAAGCGTGAGGACGGACGGCTGGCTGGCTCTCTAAGCTCTGCTCACTGGCGCTAGAATCCCTCGCGATGTTTACAGTTCTCCACACAGTACGTCTTTTATTTCACAAGCGCACGCGGCACCTCTGCACGCTCGCGCCGTCGCAAAACCGCTGCGGAACGCGCTAGGTTCTGCGCGCTCCGTTCGCGTCCGTGGACGATTTACGCGTCCCGCGAGCCGCGACTGCCGCTGACCCACCCAGTACGTCACTTTAACCACAGCCTAAGCCGGAGGAACACCCCGCACAAACCCGCCGCCTCTCTTTGCTCATTTCCGGTCCCGAACGTCATCGCCGCGTCGGTCCTTCTATGGGTGAACCGAAGGGTGACGTTAGCTTCCGCCCACGTGACCCGGAAGAGGTGGTGGTGGAGGCCCTGCGAAGGCCGTCTGGTAACGTGCCGCAGTCCCAGGAGGCAGGTTCCGTGAAAGCGTAATGTCTGTGTCCCTTGCTATCCTCCGCTCTCCCGTTGTTGACAGGGGCTGGGGGCAGCGCCCTAAACCGACCGTCTGCAGGTTCTTGGAGCTTGCATTGAAAACCTTCCCGGGTCAAGAAGGGATTTGTGTTGCTTCTTTACTCGTCGCGCATATTCCTGTCAGTGGCCAGGGAGTTAGGAGAGGAGTGGCTGTATGTGTGTGCGTGTGGGGCTCGGGGATATATGGGATCCATTGCCAGGCCTCAGAGTTGTCGAGTTTTTAAGCTAGTCCTGGATTTCTGACAGTCTCATCCTGATGCGTTATGTGACCTGCAGCATTAATTCCAATAGGTCATATCAATGCACATTTAAAATCAGACCTGGCAAAATATCTCACTCCTGGAACTGGGCAACTTGGCAACTCTGAAGCCTTGAGGTGCCCACTTTACACACAAACAAAATGACGCCAGTTAAAGACCATATGGCCTATCCAGTCTGCCCACGTATAAGAATTAAGTTCTACAATCCCTTTCTCTCCCTCAGAGATCTGCTGTATTTACTATTACTACTACTGATCATTTGTATAGTGCTACAAGACATACGCCACGCTGTACAGACACACACAAAGAGCTTTCAATCTAGTCAAGACAGCACGGTAAGGAAACACATAGGAGACTAAATGGATCAGGATCCAAAAGCAGTCTCAAGGAGCCAAGTTTTCAGCCTGAATTTGAAAAGAGCCAGAGATGAAGCCTGACATACAGACTCAGGTAGTTTGTTCCAGGCATAAGGAGCAGCAAGGTGGAAGGATCGAAGTTTGGAGCTGGCAATAGAAGAGCGATCTACCAGATGAGCGGAGTTCTCAAGGAGGGGTGTAGGGCTAGAGATAAGAGAGGAAAGGTAGTGAGTAGCTGCAGAGTAAATGCACTTATAGGTCTCAGTAGGAGAACTTTGAACTGGATACAGAAACGGATAGGGAGCCAGACTTGAAAAGAGGGGTTATATGAGCATATCAAGGCTGGTGGAAGATCATGCAGCTGAGTTTTGAACAGGTTGAAGGGGGGAGAGATGATTCATGCTTTCTTTTCATCTCCATACTTCCACTGGGAGACTGGGCCACATATCAACCAAACCTTTTCATAAAAAATATTTCCTCAGATTACTCCTGAGTCTCTTCCCTTTCACCTTCATCATATGACCTCATTCCAGGGGCTTCCTTTCAACTTGGAAAAAGACAGCCTCTTGTGCATTTATTCCATGGAGGTATGTAAATCCTGCCTTTCCTTCTAAGTGTACATATTGAGATCTTTAAGTCTATCTCCATATGCCTCATGACAGACCCACTGACCTCTTCAGTAGCCACTTTCTGGACCAACTATCCTGTTGAAGATGTGATCTCCAGAATTGTACACAGTACTGCTAATGAGGTCTCACTAGTGACTTGTACAAAGGCACTATCGCTTCCTCTTTCCTGCTGGCCATTCCTCTCCCTGTGCACCCAAGCATCCTGGCTTTTGGCCATTTTAAGATCATCCAATACAATCAGCCCCAGTCCCCGCTCTTCTTTTATGCATTGTAAGTACTTCACTTCCAGTACTGTACTGCTGCCTTTGGGTTTTCACAGTCCAAATGCATGACCTTGTATTTTTTATCATTAAATCTTAGCTGCCAAATTCTTAACCATTCTTCAAGCTTTCCTAGATCCCTCCTCTGTTATCCATATCTTCCAGGATGCCCACTTGTGGCATTTAAGAAGCATGGTATTTTTACTGCACCATTGATACATGCCAGAAATACTGAGGGCATGAAGTCCTGGATACCAGGCTGCATCTTTTAGGTGCCATGGCAACCTGGTGCCAGGGATTTGTGGAGCTGATGTAGGGGTAACAGGTATTTGAGCCTTAACGAAGCAGAGTTTGAATGGTGAAATGTTTGAGCTTTCATGTTTTTAAAATTCTTGGCAGGGACAGCAGAACATTTTTGTGGTTGCTGGGGTAAACTAAACAACCTCCATCCCTTGATACCAGGCTCCTGTCTCTGATCAGACCATGGCTTCAGTGGAGCAGTCCCATTCCGTTGCCTGTGCTTGGCACCAGTGGGGGCAATTTTATAAAGCATTTTCCATCAGGAGGGCCTATTAAAAGCACATCAGAAGTACCTTTGTGTATAGGCATTCCAAGTGCTCTATTTTCGGAAGGGGTAGAGTGGCAGTGTACTTGATAACACACACAACTATTTATATATAGTGAACATGCATGTTTTTCTATTTGCCTTGGTTCAGGTGTAAATTTCTGTACTAGGTAGATAAGGACTCTCTCTGTTGTTTGTACCAGTATTTTACACTGGAGCAGTAATTGGTGGGACTTTGCCATGGGACCCTAACCTATAGGCCTCCGGAAGTGTTCAAGAAGTGTTGGGGCGGGGGGGAGTGGCTTACCTAAGATGGCGGCGTGAGCGTTTTCCTCGCTGAGTATGCCTAAGCGAAAAGGCCGGCCCAAGGCTCTCCCCGCGGAGTCTGAGCCTGCCAAATCCATTGGTCCGATGGATCGATATGTGCAGTTGACGGAGCAGGAGAAAGGGGAGATTCGAGCGGGCGCTGTAGCTCCGGTTGAGGTGGATCCGGAACTACTTGCCCTGGAAGTGTCTCTCTCCCCGGAAGATCGTGTTGTTCCACCTCCTTGTGTCAGCACTCCAGAGACCCCTCCCGTGCGAGGAAAGGCGGATCCACCGAGAAGTGGTGAACCGGCCTCTCGGGTGCGGGCTCCACTCGAGGAGAGTCCTGGTGTCCAGTCCTCAGTCGTGAGGCCTGTGAAGGAGGTTGAGGAAGTAGCTGGTCACCGAGCTGTGGGAGCAGACGTGCAGGAATTCCCTTTGTTGGTGGAATTTTCTAAAGGCAGTCTTTTGAAATGCCCGAAGGTGATCTCCCTAGAGTTGATTTGGGAGGCGATTCTTCGGTTATCTTCTGCTTTGTGCCAGCATGTGGAATTGGAAACATTGCGTCTGGAAAAGTTGGAGTCTCTCTCTGGTGGGATGCAGGCTGAACTTGCTGATCTCCGTGGGAAGTTTCAGGCTGGAGAACAGAAAGTGACTCAGGTTTCTGTATTGTCTGACTCTATCAGTAAGGATAATATAGCTATGAGAATGAAATTGGAAAATTTGGAAAATGTTGTGAGGGCGTCTAATATCCGGTTGTTAAATTTTCCTGTGGTTCTGGGGGTTTCTCCTGTTGAATTGTTTAAACAATATATGCATGAAACCTTAGGAGTACCATCTGATTTAACTCCTCCGGTTGTGAAAGCTTACTTTCTGCCTATGGGTAAAAAGGAGGGTAAAAAATTTGAAGGTTCCTTAGAAATGGATATATTAGATGTATCTGCCTTGTTGCAATCACCTAAAGAGGCAGAATTAAAAGTCTCTACTATGTTGGTGACCTTTGCTTTACCATCAGATAGGGATTGGATTTTGAAGTTGTACTTTAAGAAGCGCTCAGTGTTATTTAAAGGTAGAAAGATTGCTATATTCCCTGATGTCTCTAGAGAGACCCAGAAAAGGCGTCAAGCTTTTTTGCTACTAAGACCGGCCATTGTTCAGATGGGGGCCTCATTTCTACTTCGTTTTCCCTGTAAATGTATCATTTACTTTAATGAACATAAATATTTGTTTTTTCAACCAGAGGAATTATCTGTATTTGTTAGCTCTCATACTGTGATATCACCTTCTCAGTGATTAGTCTCAATTGTTAAGATGCTTCGTCGTCCGCCCTCATTTTGGTATTAAATGATCTCCTGTTTTCCTATATTAAGAGTGGGAGGACCCACCTGTCCTCTTATCTCTATACTCCCTTTCCCCCAATGATTTGTGGACTAATCATACTCTTGTACGTTCCTTTAGTGGTAATATTGTTATTAGTATACTAAGTTCTGTTGTACAAGTTGTTATTTCTGTACAAGCGTTTTTGCTTGATTATTATTGTAAAATTGCATAAATATAAAATAAAAATAAAAAAAGTGGTGGGGCTTTCTCCGGTATGAGATAGCTGCGGTGTGGAGCAGGATTGTGAGTAATTGGAAACAGTGTTTGCCCAGCATAAAGGGGGGGGGGCAGATGAAGTAATATTAACTGACAACCTTGAAAAGGGGGAAGGAGGAGATGTTTAAGGTATTTGGGAAAAGTTTGAAGAGTGGCTCAGAGTGCATGCCTGAATGTGGGGAATCAGCAGGTATATGGATGAAGAGAGGTAGGGATATTTTTAGGATTACAGTTGAGGACTATTATTGTTCAAATGTTGAGCTTGTCACTCTGGTAGTTTCCAAGGGAGGGTAACTTGCAGTTTATAAATGTATTATGACTGCATTTAACAGCAGAAAATTGTATTTGCTGTGTTAAATTTACTAAATGCCTATTGTATTTAATAAATAAGAAATATTTTTAAAAATCCTCCATCGTATCCCTAACACCCATCCCACACATACTTCCTTTTTATTTCTTGATCTGTTCTGATATTATGTCTTCACTTTCTAGGTTGTAAAATGTGGAGTGGACTTCTGCCTCCTGGTCTAAATGATAGTGATATTGATTTGAGTTCAGAGGATGATGGGAGTACATCAGGTGACCTCAGCTCTTGTGCTAAGGAAGAGATAGGAGATCTTCAGTCTGTTGTTAAGGTCTTGGATTCTCAGACAGATGGAATCTCAAGCACTACTGACACAAAGGTCACCGCTGAAGCAGTAGAGGCAAAAAGTGAAGGCGAGAGCTCAGCACGCCCATCTGGAATTTCGGCAGATATGTGGAATGTTAGTATCCCTCCTTTCTGTATAATAGTATTTAAATCTCCCTTATATGAACAACACCCCCCACACTAGTCTTTCAAATAAACCACCAAAGGATGCCCCAAACATTGTATTGCTAGAAAGCTAATTAAGGGACTCTTTTTTTATTAAAGCCCTTAAGGTTTTGCACTTAATGTTATACAAATGCATCTTAAGTGCACACCCTCCGCGTTAGCTGTCTGGGCATGACTAGCTCTTAAGAGGGTACACATATATACACCCATTGTCACATTGCCACTAAGTGCGCGGCAATAGCCCTCACGCTCCATTCCCACACACTGCCCCATTCCGCATCCCATCACGTGATGGCTGATTACCATATGCCTTAGTGTGTGGTTTCTGGCATGCCTCCACATTAACAGTCCCATCCGCCTTTTGCCACGTGTTAACATGCATATTAGCGGGTTATCAGGCTTCGGTAAAAGAGCCCCTAAGTGTAGAACAGGTGACTCTAGGATAGGCGTTCCCAAACCTGCCTCAGCCAGCCGGGTTTTCCGGATATCCACAATGAATATGTAAGAGAGTTGCATGCACTGCATCCGCTGTATGCGGATCTCTCATGTATATTCATTGTGGATATCCAGAAAACCCAACTGGCTGGAGAGGCCCTGCTCTAGGACTGGGCAGTTCATGTATTTCCAGACAAGTCACTCCAGTGTATCATGTGAAAGAAAGGATTGGTAATGGTTCAGTGCATGATGACTGCTGGCTTGACGGGGTAGCAGACATGCTATTGTAAATGCCTTCTAGTTCTTCTTTGCTGCCTCTTATAGGCAAGTGGGGGGGGGGGGGACACTTGTCACAGAAGATGCTTTCAAACAAAATTCAAAGTCAGATTTTAGTAAATTAGTTACTGTTACGGCTATCAAAATTATTAATGTTAAGAGTGAAAAATGATCCATTTTGGATTCCAAATGACTTGGTGTCTAAGTATGCTGTTTACCACATTGGGTTCTCAGTCTGTCAGCTATGTGGGTTGGGAGCTGTAAGCTGGGTATATACATCCCGTCATCAAATCATGACTCATCTCCATATTTGTTGCCTTAAATTAAAAAAATATATATTTATTTGGTGTAATTTCTGTAGAAAGTATTTTTTTGCATCACAAATAAATCTGATTACGCACTAATCACTGCCTGTGTTTTTGAACATTTTGATACATACATACTTTTTCTTTGTTCTCAAGAATTGAGACACGCTTTGCTCTTCCTTTTTACCCCCATTCCTTCAAGCCCATCTTTTAGCTGCCCTCACAGGTGTCCATATTTCCAGACTTAAAATAAATACAGATAGATTATGACCTCTTTCTTCCTAGTGAGAGGGGGGCGGTGTGGGTTTCTCTTCTCATCTGGTAAAGTATTTGTTATTTGCTGATGTATTTTTATGGCTTTAATTTTGTTCTATTATAGTATATATTTCAATACAGTGCAAAATAAAACTCTGTGTAAGAAGCTGGTAAGCAGAATAATTTTTTTTAATAAATATATTTTAATTATGTATTGTATTCTTCATTTATTTCATTTCCACTTGTCTATATCCTAAGCAGATGACCACACATGGACTATGAAAATATTCACAAATCCCAATGTGGTCACTTCTTCAGAGCAGTATATTCTGTCAGTCAGTTTCGTAACTCTCTGTTGCTGTCATCCAGATGAAATGTAATTCAAACAATAAGCATGAAACTTATACTATATAAGCAATAGGTCTCAGACTTTCTCCGGGCAAATAACTTACTCAGACTGTAATCAGCTTTCTGAATAAATGCCCATAATGCATCAATGACCCTCCTATTGTTGCTTGAATTAAAATATTCAGACATAATACATTTAGCCAACTGTACAGTTGAAAACCTAAATCAAAGGGGAGATATGATAGTGTCTATAAAATCCTGAGTGGAGTGGAACGGGTAAACACAAATGCATTGTTTACCCTTACAGAAAGTACAAAGACCAGGGTACATAGAAACATAGAAATATGACGACAGAAAAAGACCACATGGCCTATCTAGTCTGTCCTTCCATAACAGCTACAACAGTCCCCTTTTTACCTTTAGAGATCCTCTGTGTTTGTCCCATGCTTCTTTGAATTCAGTTACTGTCCTCATCTCTACCACCTCCACTGGGAGACTGTTCCACGGATCCACTACTCTTTCCGTAAAGAAATATTTCCGCATATCATTCCTGACTCTATCTCCCTTCACCCTCATCCTATGTCCCCTCGTAGCAGAACTTGCTTTCAATTGAAAGAGGCTCTCTCCCTGAACATTTATGCCACAGAGGTATTTAAACATCTCAATCATATCACCTCTATCCCGCCTTTTCTCTAAGGTGTACATATTAAGATCCTTCAGTCTGTCCTCATATGGTTTATAATGAAGACCACTAATCATTTTAGTAACCACCCTTTGCACCGACTCCATCCTATTCACATCCTTTTGAAGGTGCGGTCTCCAGAATTGCACACTATACTCCAAATGAGGTCGCACCAAAGCCTTATACAGAGGCATTATCACCTCCTTTTTTTCTACTAGCCATTCCTCTCCGTATGCACCCAAGCATCCTTCTAGCTTTTGCCGTCGCCTTTTCTACCTGTTTAGCTACTTTAAGATCATCAGACACAACCACGCCTAGGTCCCGCTCTTCTTTAGTGGACAAAAGTACTTCACCCCCTATACTATATTGCTCCCTTGGATTGCTGCAGCCAAATGCATGACCTTACATTTTTTAACATTAAATCCCAGCTGCCAAATTCTAGACCATTTTTCAAGCTTAGCAAGACCCCTCCTTGTGTTATCTATAGAAACATGCTGTGAGGTTACAAAGCAGTACATTTTAAAACAAGCAGGAGAAAATATCTTTTTACTCAATGCAGAGTTGCGCTTGGGAACTAATTACTGGAGGATGTGGTAAAAGCTGGTTGTGTAGCTGGGTTTAAGAAATGTTTGGACAGGTTCTGGAGAATAATTCGGCTGTTTAGGTAGGCCTGGGAAAAGCATGGGATTTAGTTACTTTTTGGGATCCTGCCCGGTACTTCTGACCTGGATTCTCCACTGCTGGAAACAAGATACTGGGTATGATGGGTCTTTGGTCTGATCCAGTGTGGCAGTTCTTATGCTTTAATTACTCAGTAGCCACTCCCAGAAACTGCAAGAATGAGAGAGATTTATTTTATCGATTCATATAGACTTTATCTAATAGAGTAGTTTACATGAAATTTTAACAACGTTACATAGTTACATGTAACTCTTTAACAGAATATGTATTCAATATGGAGTGTACGATATGTATCAAACTGGATAAAGGTCATAGGGAGGAAGCTGAAGGGGCGGGTGTTCATTCTTGCATGTGACGGGCCGCTATGTACGGGAGATGTTTCCTTTCCAGCGTGTTCTTGGAATAAGTGAGTTTGTATTTCCTTGCAAAAGCTTGCCGAATGCTCAGTATCCTGTTTTACAAGCCATCAAGAAGTGTTTTCCAAAGTGGTGCCCTTTCATTCCTGCACACCTGCTTTTTTGTGATTTTTTATTTTGTACTGTGTTGTATTGTGTGATTATGCATTGTAGCTCACGTGGATTCTGAGTGAAAGGTGTGATCCAAACCAGAATTACAGTTATACAAAACATTTTACAGAGTCCCTAACTTGATGAGCTGACTTTCTAATTTTTAAGCACAGAGAGTGTTAAATAATTTGCCAAATGTTTCTTAGGCTGATTGGTGTGATGGAGGTGGGATTAGAACTTGTTTCCACCTTTTAGAGATCTCTGGAATAACTAGGCCACAATAAAGTGAGTTCAGTAATAGATGAAGATTTGATCTGTTTCTCAAAGGATAAGAAATACGAGTGACAGATTAAAGTTTTGTCAGGAAAATTACAGTCCATTTCCAATAATTCTATCACCTGACAATATAATATCTTGACTAGATATAAGCTTTCCTAATTATTTGCTCATTTTTTAACAGAAATTTCAGGAATTACAGAAGAAGCATTTTGAAATAAAAACTCAAGCAAATTGTAGAGATGGAGGTCGCAGAAGAAGACGCCATAGAAAAGGTACCTGAAAGAAGCAGAGCTGCAGAATCTAGTCATTGTACCATCCCCAGGATAAGATCACTTATGGAATAATGCACGAGGTTGTGCACACAGTCAGGTGATTCTGCCATCCAGGGATCTCGTCACATATACAGTAATACCCATAAATGTGGGAACAGCAGGGCAAATCCAAAACACATATAAGATACAGGGCTATGGTAAGAGTAATAGGTACCCTGTAGCTTTCTCCCCCCTCCCCTGAAATGAAGGACTCCCATCTCCTCCCCTCAAGATTTTGATAATTAAACTCAGCAATCACACATAATGAGGAACATTGCCAACATCTGTGTATGTGGACAAATGAGTGGTTTTAGAACTTCCCACCCTCCCCCCTGGGTGAAAGTATGCACTGATGCTTCTTTGAGTTTGGCTGTCAGGATCTATTTGATTGTGAATACAGTTTCTCTTTGCCTTGCCCCCTTTCCCCCAGAAATTGCTGCCCTAGGTGACTGCCTAGTCTGTCCAGTGTTCTGCTAGGGTAATACCTACAAATATGTACACAACATGATGGTTCTAATATCCAAGAGAATAGAATAATTACCTCAGTGAGCAATGTGAGGAAAGATCGACAAACACTGGAAGAATGGTCTAATGCTTGGCAGTTAAGATTTAATGCGAATAAGTGCAGAATTATGCACTTGGGATGCAGAAATGCAAAGGAATTGTATGCAGTGGGGGGGGGGGGGAGGTTTGTGTGCACAGACCTCGGAGTGACAGAATCTGAGGATCTCAAGGTGGTGAAACAGTGTGACAAGGCGGTAGCCAAAGGCAGAAGGATGATGGGAATAACCCACAGAGAAGAGGAGGCATTAATGCCCCTGTACAAGTCGTTGATGACACCTCGCTTGGAGTATTGTTTCAGTTTTGGAGACCATATCTCACAAAGGATCTAAAAAGAATTGAAATAGTTCAGAGGAAGGCAACCAAAATCTGAAGCCTGCACCAGAAGACATGAGAAGAGACTTGAAGACCTAAATATATACACCTTGGAGGAGAGACAAAGGGGATCCATTACAAACGTTTAAATACTTAAAGGGTATTAATGAACAAAAATTTTTTTCAAAGAAGGGGAAGCTGTAATACTAGAGGGCAGAAAATGAAGCTGCATGGAGGCAAACTTAAAAGCAACGCCAGGAAATACGTTTTCACTGAATGGTGGATGCTTGGAACGCTCTCCCGAGTTAGAATGAAAATCAATAACCATTTACAATAAACATGAAACATATTTAAAATGTGAATAGAGAACAACAAACCTTTTGTACATGTCAATACATTCGTATCAATACAGATTTTAAAAAAACAAAAAGTACTTTGGGGAGAAGGGTGGAGGGTTGTGAGGAGCTTCATGGGGGTGGAGTGGATGATGATGATGATGTGATTGTTTGTATGAGGTTGTCCTGTTCTGTAGTTGTTGGGTGTCTGTTGGAGAAATGTTCCAGGAAGAGATGAGTCTTGAGTTGTTTGCGAAAGTCTGCAGTGGATTTAATACTTCAAATTGAGGGGATAGTGAATTCCAGAGGGTGGGGGCGTTCAGTGAGAAAGCTCTTATTCTTGCTTTTTGCTTGCATTTTCGAGTCTTCAGTGGGAGACTGAGGAGGTTTTGGGTGGTCTTTCTTCTAGGTTTTTCGGAGTTCAAGGTGTCGGGGCTTGGAAGTGCTCTGAGGATTGTTTGTCCAGGGTTTTGTGAATGAGGGTTAGAACTTTGAATTGTATTTTGGAGCTGATCAGTGGAGGTTCTTGAGGATGGGAGTGATGTGGGTTTGCCTTGAGACTTAGAAGATAAATCAAGCAGCAGTATTTTGGGCGAGTTGTAGTGGGAGGAGTGCGTACTTTGGTAAACCTTGATAAATTGAATTGCAGTAGTCAAATGGCGTGATGGTGGCTTGGCAGACTTAGCGGAATGTGTTGGTGGATAGGAGAGGCGTAGGTTTCGGAGAGTTTTTGTTGTTCACATTGTCATGCTGAACTTAATGTATTCTGTCAACCACGATTAATTTATACATTTCAAGGGAATTTATTATGCCAGAGAATGCAATGCTATCGAAAGCTTTCTTATAGTCAGTCCTTGATATACTGACATTTCTGCTTTTCTGAGCACTGGACACTATGGCTTTATTCGTCATTAACTGGTCTTTGGTTCCATATGCTTTCTTCCTATTGCCCTTCTGCTCTATTGCTGTGATGTTATTAGAATTGATATGATTGTATATTCTGTCTGTCTATTGTCATAAACAGCAACATAGGAAGAGACGGGTTTTGGAGACGGCACTTTCAGAAGGATATAAACCTGATAATGTCAGCCCAGAGGCCAGTGGTCTCTGTCATAAAGCATATAGGGACAGACTTCAAGATCTCGATATGTATAGTTTGTCAGAAAGGAGATTGTTGACCATCTCAAATGTATAAATGAACCTGAGGCAGGCCTCTTTCATTGGAAAGGAAGTTCTGTGACCAAAGGATGAGAGTAAAATGGGGTAGACTCATGAATAATCTAAAGAAATATTTCTTTACCGAAAGACTTTTGGATGCATAGAACATTCCCATTCCGACCGATAAAAAAGTGGATGCAAGAAAGCCGGACATAGTGGTGGTAAAGGAGAAGAATACCAGAATAGCATTGATTATAGAGTTGTCAGTCCCAAGTAACTATGTGCGTTGAGAGGGAGAAGATCTTCAAGTGCCAAGAAATGCAGTCAGAGACCAAGAAAATTTTGCAGATAGATACTGAGTTATTTCCCATCATGTTGGGTGCCACAGGCTTGATTAGAAGCATTTCCAAGTACACATAGTAACATAGTAAATGACGGCAGATAAAGACCAGTATGGTCCATCTAGTCTGCCCAGTACGATGGCAGGAGTAGGTGCACCTGCCGCTCTGTGCAAACCACCCCTCCCCATGTCTTTGTTTAGGGGTGAACCCACCGCTCCATGTAGGACACCTCTATTTGTTGAGAAATTAGATGGTTCAGTTTACTTTGATTTTATCCTGTTTATTTTATTTATTTATTTATTTTATTTATTTACATTCTCTTATATACCGCGCTATTCTGCATCAGTGCGGTTTACATTGAACAAACTGAAATTACATTGAACAGGGTATTATAACTTGGAGATAACTATTTTACAGGGAACATGGGCTATGGAGGGTTAAGTGGCTTGCCCAACACCACAAGGAGCACCTGTGGGACCTGTTGCTGTAAAGGGATCCAATGTGTCTGTCCCATGCCATTTTGAATTCCGTCACTGTGTTTGCCCCCACCACTTCCATCGGGAGGGCCTTCCAAGCATCCACCACCCTTTCAGTGAAAAAGTATTTCCTGACATTGCCTTTCAATTTACCACCTTGCAGCTTCATGTTATGCCCTCTAGTTTTGCAGCTTCCCCGTCTTTGGAAGAGGTTTGTTCATTATTTCTCTTTAAGTATTTAAAGGTCTGAATCATATCTCCCCTGTCCCTCCTCTTAATTGCCAAGCATTAGACCATTCTTCCAGCTTTTGTAGATCTTTCCTCATTTTGACCACTCCCTCAGGGGAGTCCACTCTGTTGCAAATTTTCGTGTCATCTGCAAAAAGACAGACCTTTCCATTCAGTCTTTCAGCTATATCACTCACAAATACATTGAACAGTGCTGGGCCCAGGACCGAACCATGGGGCACCCCGCTAATCACCTTCCTTTCATCCGAGTAAGCTCCATTTACCATCACCTTCTGTCGCCTGTTAGTCAACCAATTTCTGATCCAGTTTACCACCTTGGGATCCATCCCCAAACTACTGAGTTTATTGATAAGCCTCCTATGAGGGACAGTATCAAAGGCTTTGCTGAAATCCAGGTAGATGACATCCATCTCATGCCCCTGATCTAGTTCTCTGGTCACCCAGTCAAAGAACTCAATCAGATTTGTTTGGCAAGATCGTCCTTCAGTAAAACCAAGTTGCCTCGGACCTTGCAACCTGTTGGTTTTGAGAAAGTTCACTATCCGCTCTTTCAGCAGCGCCTCCATTACTTTTCCCGCCACCGAGGTAAGGCTCATGGGCCTGTAGTTTGACACTACTTCCCTGTCACCACTTTTGTGTAGAGGTACGACATCAGCCATTCTCCAGTCCTGAGGAACTTCTCCTGTTTCCAAGGATCTGTTGAAAACATCCTTTAACGGCCCTGCAAGAACCTCTCTGAGCTCTTTCAGTATCCTGGGATGTATCCCATCCGGTCCCATGGCCTTGTCCACTTTCAGTTTTGCAAGTTGTTCTAACACATCATCTTCTGTGAATGGTGTGGTATCTACTTCATTCCCATTTTTATATTTGGGAGTCACAGGTGGTCCTTCTCCAGCCTTGATAAATTACCCATACATGTTACATCTTACGTACTCCAGAAGGAAGCTCTCCTTGGCACGATGCAAGTACTATGCTGAGCATTAGCAGTAAATTTCAGAGTCTGAGATCATACGCCACATAACCCTGGCTTAGGAGTGAGGTTCGTGACTATCATGGTATGAGCAAGACTATAACCCATTTGGAGACATTGCCCACGAGAGGAAGGGATTGTAGAGCTTAGTTTGTTTTGACGGGTAGACTGTAGTGTATTTATCTGTCACCATTTTCTGTGATATGTTTCTATGTCTCCGTTTTTCTCGTTAGAAGTGAAATTGAAATGGCCTTAAAGAGCTGGCAGTGATCGTGGCCACCTGCTGATGGGTGGTTTCTCTCTGATTTTCTTTTGTTATGTTCATCACATTAAGCTCTTGTGAGAAGATACAATTAATAAATGTAATGAAATAGTACAGTTCCTGAGATACTTAAATGCTGTGTTTCTTCTCCGTGTACAGAAAGCAGATGAGACAAGGCTGATTTGTTGGCCCTGCACCCCTTAAATTACTTTCCCATTTAAAATATGTTCAGCAAATTTTGTAATTTTATTTTGCAGATAAATTAAACAGAAGAAAAACTGAACAGATAGAAAGGTAATCAGAATACGGATATGTTTGGTTTTATTTCCACATTTATACATTTGCTTATATGTAGAAAAGTCTGTCACTGAATGTTTCCTTAATGCCCCTCACCTTCCTTGCTTTACCTACCTTCTGTGAATATAATCTTTCCTTTCCTTCTCTTCTTCTCACCTATCCGTTCCCTTTGAGCTATATTCTCAGTGGCTCCAGACAAGTCCCTACCTTGTGTATCTTGGGAAAACTGGAGCCTCGGCTCCTTGGCTGCTGTGTCACTGACATCCATCAGTGCTGCACTGTTCCCCAGTCATGGGACGCAGGCCTCTTGCCAGAAGTACTGCAGATTTCCCTGGTGTCACTTTTCTTTACAACAAGCAAGACTTATGCACTGTGTGCTGGCCTGCCATGCCACCAGTCCCCTTTTCCAGTGCCGTCTCTTTCCTGCCTGGTGTGTGATCTCTCGAGCTGACAGGACTTGGGTGCATGGGTAGCTGCGGGTCTCTTCCAGCATGATGTTCTGCTTCACTGGTGGCTTGCATGTAGTGCTGTGTGCTTTTATACAGGTTGTCTATATGCAGTCCACCACCACACAAACAAAGAAGCAATTGACTTTTTTGTACTGTACGTGGTATAGAGATGATTTGAATAGAAAGAAAAGGGCTTGAGTGTTTGATTAGAGCAGTGGCCAGGTGATCAAAGAGACCAGAGGTCAAATCCCACTGGAACTCCTTGTGACCTTAGGAAGGTGCAAATTTAGATTATAAGCCCTCTGGGGACAGGGGAATACCTACTGTACCTGATTGTAACTTGCCTTGAACTACTACTGGAAAGGCGTGAATTAAAATACTAAGGAGATCATTCCAGAACACAAATAAGCTGTTTGGACATGCGCCATAAACATTTTTCTAGCAAAATCATCTACAAGCATATTCTGAAACGTCCACGACCCTGCACATACATTGCGCTAGCACAGGGATCTCAGAAAGTGGGCGTGGTGAGCCGTGGAGTTGTATAAAGCATATTCAGGAAAGGCCTGTGTATGTTTTAAGTGTTTCCCACAGATGTCCACATTATTCCTGGAGAAACATGGAATAAAGGAATATTCTGCTCTGCTCTTCAATTGCCCCATATTGAACAGTTGTGACAATTATGTTTTGAACTGTTGTGTCTGCAGTCTGGAAGAACACAAGATGCAGTTGTAAAGAACAGACAGCAGAGGTGAGGGAAGGTTGTACGGTAATAAAACATTGATAAACACCTCTACAGACATATTAAGAGGAGCAATTATGTTTATTCTGCTATGCTGTCAATTGCTGTTTGTGCAAAAGAAACAAAGCTAGGGTTCCCTAACATTTCCTATGTTCTGCAAACCGGGACACGTGATGTAGGGATAGTATATGATTATGGCAAAGATTCTGGTGTGAGTGAGAAACGTAGATCAGGTTTGTAGTCCTGGGATGCCATGCTATTTTGTTATACCAGCTGTTGTTAATAGGTGCAGGGAATCTTTTTGGCAGATGTTTTTTGTGACTGCAAATGAGAGAGTGTGTGTGGTTTGAGGATTGCGTGGAAAGATCTGGTATGCTCATCCGCAATTTTGGGGGACATGAATGCCTGGTAAGTACCTGGACCATAGGGAAGACTGCAGCATCACCAGGTGCCAGTATGATGGGGCAGAAAATATCAACAAAGTTTCTCTATAACGAAATGCGCAACATATCCCTGTCAATAATAAGGGACCCTCAGAATGAGAGCATGCAACGGTGCAAACAGCACTAACACATGCCCATCATCTGTATCCAAAATGTGCACATTTATAGAGACTGATGACGGTGCATGTATTAGTGCTGTTTGCATTGTTGCATGCTGTCATTCTGAGGGTCCCTTATTATTGACAGGGAGATGTTTTGCATTTTGCTGTAGTGAACCTTTCCTGATTTCTACTGATCCACACTTAGCATTGTAAAGACGTATCAGAGATGCCCAATGCAAGCATAACTAAGGAGTTCTTCTACTGCCATGTATACTTTGATGCAAGCTAAGCCACGACAGACATATCATCTTCTACTTGCTTTTATAATGTCTTTGCATGCACTGAGATTACTTTGCAGTGTTCTGGGCATGCAATGGATTAGTATATTTTTATTTTATTTATTTTTCTATACAACCCCTTCCAAAGATCAGGGGCGGTTTACAGATAACAGAACAATTTACATAGAACATATATTGTCTGGTCGGCATCATCGTTTTTGTATCATCAGTAGTCATGTGTACGAGGTGCGATCAAAAAGTATCGAGACTTGTACAGTAACACAAGAAGTATAACACTGGCAGTTATTGCACTCACTCTCCTCCAAAGTAGTCGCCTTTCGATAAAACACACTTCCCCCAGCGGTCCTGCCACTGCTGGAAACCATGTTGAACTGCCTCTTTCATTATGCTGTGAAGCTGCTGTGTTGAATTTTGCTTAATGGTCTCCAGGTCATCGAATCTCTTTCCTTTCAGTGGTAATTTCAGTTTTGGAAACAAGAAAAAGGTCACAGGGTGCGAGGTCAGGTGAGTACGGAGGCTGATGGACTTGCTTGATATGGTGTTTGAAAGTCGTTCACTATTAACTATATGAGAACTGGAGTATCTCCAAATCCTTATGGTTTGCTTCTGCTATAATATAACCAAACACGTTATAAAACACCAGCGGTGAAGAAACAGGTCTCAGACTTTTAACGACACTACTTTAGACTGTCGTCTTGATTAAGTAGTGTGCCTTATTGCATCAACGACCTTCATAATCTTCTCAGTGGAGGAGCCAGTTTAAGTGTCAAATTATCCAAACAGCAAAGTATCAGCCTTATGATATGATTAAGCTGTGTACTTAGCTTCTAATATCTAGACTCCTCTGTTTTATGGTGATTCAGTTGATCCCGACGCCTGTCCCAGGTACCGTTCATGCATTTCACACTATCAGTTTCCTCAGGGGATCCTTCTTAATCTTTAAGACACGTGCTGCATTAAAACAAAATTTTATAAAAAAAACCTCTCCAATTGCTCAATAATTACACCCAATAACATAATAAAAACCATAACAAAACTTTTCCCTTACCGCCGATGCTGCCTGCGTTCATTCTTTGTAAACCCCAAAACGTCCACCCATCATATATCAAACTTTTCGTTTGGGTAACAAACGCCGCGCATGCGGGGTACTGGACAAGACTCCATATTTAAACGTCCCACAGACTACAACGTAAGCAATGAACCCCTCCTTCTACTCCTCCCACCAGACGGACGTTAAGCTATGAAGGGACTCTCCCTCCCGCTATCAAATCTATCACCTAGCCATTACTAACCCAAATACATTCGCCAGTGTTTATCAACTCTAATAATGAAAATTCTATTAACTACATCATCCCGTGTTTCTGCGCTACCTGATGCTAGGGAATAATTTTTATGCAGAATGTTATTCCATATGGTTACGCGCTAATGAAATCTATTATTATATGGTCTCATATGGATATCAGAAATCCACAAAATAGTTGAACTATAAACATGCCACCCAATCCATATTCGCATTTAAACCATACGGTACTAAAGTATTCAGCTTATATATCCATCGCTGTTCTTTTATTATCAGCACACGATCCAGTGGTTTCCCTGCTCTACCCCTCTCAACTTTATCAATGCATAGGCAACGAAGTTGTTCAAACTCGTGCCCCTTAAGTATACAATGTTGTTCATTACCACATCTATGCGGATGATATTATGTTATATCTCCCCATAGATAGCTTAAACACAGCCCAACATGTAATTGAATCCTTTATCATGGAAGCCCAAGCCTGGCTAACTTCAAATAATCTGTCCATTAATTAAAAAACTCCCCAAAAAACAAAAGTACTCTACATTTCAAGAAACTTAAATTTCAGTCCCCCACAAACTTTCAAAAGTTAAAAAAGAAGAAAGGTACCTTGGCGTTATACTAGATCAATCCCTCGCCTTATCTGCACCCACAAAACAAATAACTAAATCTATATACTTCAAACTAAGAACGTTACAACATCTCAGACCTCTTCTTGACATACACAATTTCAGATCAGTGGTTCATACTCTAATCACCCCCCACTTTGATTTTTGCAATAGCCTTCTCTACGGTATTCCCAAAAAAGTATCTGAAGCAACTACAAATTGCACAAAATGTAACCACCAGAATCATATGCAAAGCCAGACTCTCTGACCATATAACACCTCTATAGTATAATCTACACTGGTTACCAATAATAAGCAGAATCAAATATAAAACAATAATGATAACATTTAAGATTGCGAATAATATTGCTCCACCCTACCTCTCAACATTAATTACCCAACCCACAAATACTAGATCTAGAAGGGAACATTCGTAGAACCCCCTTGCAATCCATCCCTCCTTTCCAAAAACAAAACACATCACAAATAACCAAGCCTTCTCTCCTGCTGCACCCATGTTATGTAACGCCCTTCCAGACTACTTACACACCATTAAAGATTTACAAACATTTAGGAAAGAATTAAAAACGTTCCTGCTTATTCAACACTTTGGAGATATAAATGAAGGTAATGTTACATCCCACGAACTACCCCAAACGCAACTCATACCATGATACTCGCCTTCCATACAGAAAAAATTTAGTTCTGCACGCCATGTAAATAGTTCCTGTTCATAGTTATATGTACATAGTTATATGTACATAGTTATGATAATTGTTTGAACTCCAGACTATTAAAAATTTGTTCTGTATATTAATGTTCATTGTAAACCACCCCTGATCTCAGGAAGGGGCGGTATAAAAGAAACAATAAATAAATAAAAATAAAAAATCTTCAGCTAAGTGTTTTTTTAAAAGTGTTTATAGTGGAAAAAAATGTTTGACGCATTTATTTTCATTAAATTGCACCACTTGGGTGACTGTGGCTATTGGTATGGTACAGTGTGAGGTATTGGTCCTACGCAACAAAATTAATTTTTTAACAAATATAATGGGACTTGTTTGGGGTTCAATTGTTGTTGTGTGGTGCAAAGCAAAAGAAACAATTTCAGGGTAGTAGAGCTGTGCCTGGCACAAGTTTCTGCCTGGGGCTCTCAGGGGGTGAGTACCAAGGCTTAACCTCATCATTGGCCTTGTTGGGGGCGCAATTTGGGGTGGACCGCTGATGACCATTGGCGCAGTGTGAGGGTTTTCTGTCCTTTCCTGGATGCGTTAGTAGGGTTTTTACTATTGTGTGCCTAGCAGTTGTGTGGTCCTTGCACCTGTTCTGCCAAAATGGCTGAAACTCACCGTGGCGTTCATTGCTGTGTAAGCGCTGTTAATGCGCACCTTCTGGGCCACCACAGTCTTTAGCGTGTTCTGTTGTGATACTTGCCTTAACTCTGTATGTCTTGTGAGGAAGTCAATGTTACCCTTGTTCTGGGAGGAGGAACTGCAGGCATTGATTCCTAGGGTCTTATCCACCTTGAGCATGACGGATGCTCCAGGCATGGAGTAGGAACCGAAGATTGATTTATTTATTTTCATTCTCTTATATACCGCGCTATTCTGCATCAGTGCGGTTTACATTGAACAAACTGAAATTACATTGAACAGGGCATTATAACTTGGGGATAACTATTTTACAGGGAACATGGGCTGTGGAGGGTTAAGTGGCTTGCCCAAGACCACAAGGAGCACCTGTGGGACTAGAAACCCCAGTCCTTCCGGCCCAAGGTTGCTGTCATCTAGTGGGATTTGAACCCCTGACCTTCCGGCCTGAAGTACCTTGCCCCAACCACTAGGCCACTCCTCCACTCCATTTCTGCAAGGAGTGCGGAATTCCACCACTGTCTTCCTGTTCCTGGAGGTGCTCAAGAGCTTGTTCCAGTTGGAATGGGATTCCCCCCACTCCGTGCCTAAGGGGCTAAGGGCAGTGGTGGGATCCAGCCGGCTTACACCAGTTCATCCCAACCGGTTCCTGAAAGTTCCCTGTGTTCGCTGAACTGATGTGGACAGGCTCTGTCTTGGCAGCAGTGGCACTGACCAGAATCAAAGCCCCTCCGAAGGTATGTTGAGGGCATCCTGGGGATTGTGACATCGGCAGCTGTCCCTGATGCCTCAATATACCTTCGGGGGCTTTGCCAACTGCAAGTGCTGCTGCTGCCAGGATAGAGCCTGTAGGCACTGATTCAGTAAACGTGGGTAATGCCAAGAACTGTCTGCTTCCTGCCATGGGCTGAACCAATTCCTACTGGCTCCGAATCCCACCACTGGCTAAGAGTATATAAGAAGTTGCACACGCTTCCGAAGAAAGAGTGCGTTGTGTGGTTTCATATTTCCAAGGTGGATGCACAGGTCACAGTGGTTACTAGATGGATCACCATTCCTGTGGAAGGTGGATTGTCCTTAAAGGATACTTTGAACTGAAAGATGGATTCCTGTTGAAGAACCAGTTCGCTGTGGTGGCTGCTATTCTTTAGTTGGCGGTATGTGCAGGCCTAACATCTCTGAGCCCTGCTCCAGTGGATTTACTCTCTTCTGCCGCATGATTCTTCTCCTCTTTTGGAGTCTGCTAGGTCTTCCTTCCTGATGCTGTGTATGGTCTGGTACGTCTAATAGTCAGGGGTTGTACCCTTTTGATGGTGACATGGCAATGGCTTGGCTTTGACATGGGGCAGCAGACTGTTCTTCCAAAGTCTGGTTGTCCATCTTGCCTTAGAGCAGGGGTCACCAACCTGTGGGCCGCATGCGGCCCACGAGGTCCCTTCATGCGGCCCGCGAGGCTCTACCCCGGTTAACATTACGTGCGGCCCGCCAAGGATTCCCGCCATTGTATCCACGCGCTCGCAGCTCACCGACGACCACCTGCAAGCGTCCCTTCTCCTGTCAGTGTCATCTGTGAAGCCGGACTTTAAGCGTTTGTCTGCTAGCATGAATCATCAGCCATCTCATTAAATTCAATAAAGGTGATCAGCCATTGTTTTCATAATTTTGCGTTTGTTGTTTTTTTTCGCGGGGGCGGGGAGAAGGGGGGTGCGGCCCGCGAGGCTCCCGGTAGTCGGCTGTGCGGCCCGCGGCCCTCTGGAGGTTGGTGACCCCAGCCTTAGAGGGAAGCTTCTGTTTGGAGAAGCTGGTGAAGGACCTGGGCGAGACAAAATCTTACTGCCTTCCAGAGGACAGGTCCAAGGGGCCTGTGAAGTGGGTAGGGGCCCCTTTTTCATCAGCCTCCACCTGCTTCTTGTGGGTGCACTGGTCAGATTCCCTGGAGTCTCGGAATTCCAGTCACTACTGGCTTGGAAAGCCTTTCATCCCCTCTGCTTATGGACTTCAGGCTTAATCTCAGTCCATTCATAGAGCACTTGGGCCAAGAGACCTAGTCCCATCCAGAGGAGGACCCTCCCAGGCTGCGAAATAAAGGTTTATGGACCCATTCTCTTGTTCCTCCATTTGGAGGCAGGCTTCGCCTCTTCTTTCAGGAATGGGCCCAGGTCCCCATTCAGTACAGCTGTGTCCTGGAATGCAAAGAGCTGATCCCGGCCGCTTTTGTCTTCTCCCCTTGTGGGTCTGCAAACAGCAGGGCTGCTGTGCGGATTGCCTTGGACAGGTTGCCTCTCCTGAAGGCAGTGATGCTTATTCCCCCAGACGATCTGGGCAAGGGCAAGTATTCCATCTGTTTCATGGTGTCAAAATGGAACGAATATTCCGGCTCATTCTGGACTTCGTGTGTCGATAAGTGCTTGCGTGTCATGAGCTGCTGGATGGAAATTCGCAATCTATGAATCAAGTAGTGTGCCAAGGGGAGTCCTTGGCATTTCTGGATTTGGTGAAGGCATATTTTTATATCCCGATCTGGGGAATCAACACAGTATCTGTGTTTTGTCATGCTTGACTCTTACCTTCTGTTCGTCGCTCTCCTATTGACTTTCCTCTGCCCCAAGGATGTTCTCCAAGGTCTTGATGATTGCGGCGCCATCGGATTTGTGTGCATTCATATCTGGACTACTGGCTCATCCGAGTCCATTCTTTTTCAGAGGCATCTCAGGTAGCTCCCCGAGAGGGGTACTTTCTGATAAGCCTTGGCTGGATGATCAATTGGGGAAAGAGCCAGGGAGTATGTTTCAATGCTTGAGTGTGTTGAGTCTTCCTGGCAGAGGAGAAAGTCTCAAAGGCTGTTGGCTTGCCTAGCACTGTTCTGTTTATAGCAGGCTCCCAGAGTCCAGGTTGATCTTCAGCTCCTTTGATTGATGGCAGCAACAAATGAGACGGTGCCGTGGGTGCATGCTTATATGCGGCCTCTCTAACGGTCCTTATGACTCTATGGTCCCCGAGTTCTCAGCAGTTCAAGCTCAGGCTTCCGCTTCCAATGATAGTAATGGCCAGCCTGCAGTACTCAAGGAAAAGATATTATTTGGTAAGTAAAATGTCACCTTTTAAATCTAGCTAAGTTACTGCTATTACTACATTCATCAGCAGTGAATTCCAGAGCTTAATTGTAAACAGAGTGCAAAAATATTTTCTCCAATTTGTTTTAAATATCCTTAGTAACTTCATGATTTATTATCTAGTGTTTGGGAGTTTTTTTGTTGAAACAGAATTTTATTTTTATTTTTTTAATAATATCACATACACACAGAATATATAGCTAGAAATACACCATAGCACTATATCTATCTATGCTCCTGAAAGCCCAGGTACCAGGTTGCTATTGCAACCAGAAATTTATATCTGGTACCTGGGATTTGCTCTCCCCTCCCCACCATCATGGGCCAAAATCCCCTCCTGTTCTGCCCACGGGAGATCGGATTCTCGCAGGCAGAACAGGACCGATCTTTGCCACAATCAGGGCTTAGATGAAGCAGACATCCTATGTGGACTGGATCCCGTGAGCTGTCGACTGCATTTAAGCCCCGATCATGGCAAAGATCCCTCCTGTTGGGGATCAGAGCCTTCAGAAAAAAAAAGTAAGGCTGGAGAGAGAGGCAGCAAAAATTTAAAGGAACAGTACCTTAATTAAAAAATAAAAGTAAAGAAGATGGGGGAATAGAGGGCAGGGGTTTGGAGTCCTGGGGGGAGGGAGGAGAGAGGTGTAGATGGGTTGACATAGGGAAGGAAGAGTGCAAAGTGAAGGTTAAAAGGATGAATGCCTAAGGACAAAATTTACCATCTGTTTATGCCAAAGGGTGCATCTCCTCTTCCCAGAACATACATGGAAGCACCTCACCCCCATACTACACACACACATTCTGCGGGGGCAAATACAGTGACAGAATTTAAAATGGCAATGGACAGACACAATGGATCCTTTTATAGCAACAGGATAAAATCAAAATAAACATTTCTCTTGTATCTCAACAAATAGGGGTGGGTACACCCCTAAGCAAAGACATGGGAAGGGGTGACCTGCATGGAGCGGCATGTGCACCTACTCTTTCCGCCTTGCTGGGCAGACTAGATGAACCATACTGGTCTTTATCTGCCGTCATATACCATGTAATAATATTAGGAATACCCAACCTCAATCAATGACCACCAAAGTAAATATTTTTGTCGGAGCTAGCCGTAGGAAGGTCAGAAGGAAAACCGACTTACACCAGGCGGGTAGCTACTTCTTATTTATAGAGGTTCTTCACCAAAATTAAAGTTAAAGTTCAAATAACCAATAGAATTATGTTCAAAAAACTAATCTCAGTCCAGAAATGCCGGTTATGATGAATCCAACGCACGACGTGCACGTTTCGGGCACCTTCGCCCTGTGTCAAGTGCAATAGCCAGAATTTCAAAATCTTCAACAGCCATATTCCAAACGCTGTCAATGCAGCTGAGGTCATCATAACCGGCATTTCTGGACTGAGATAAGTTTTTTGAACATAATTCTATTGGTTATTTGAACTTTAACTTTAATTTTGGTGAAGAACCTCTATAAATAAAAAGTAGCTACCCGCCTGGTGTAGGTCGGTTTTCCTTCTGACCTTCCTACGGCTAGCTCCGACAAAAATATTTACTTTGGTGGTCATTGATTGAGGTTGGGTATTCCTAATATTATTGCTGATTTGCCCTGACCTGAAGGTTAATTCTGATATTGTCATATACCATGTTACAGGCACCCCACCTTCACATGACAGACACACAAAGAGACACCACACACTCATTCGCACAAACATATACACCTCCCCTCCCCACCACACATCACATAAGCACACAGAGGCAACCTACCTCTGCACCATACACAGAGGCTCTCCAGCTCTGCAGCACACACACATGCACCACTGTCCTGCACCCACCGCCACATCCCACACAAAGACAGGCGCAGCATCGTTGCAGCATACACCAACAGAGACACTTGCTTTCTGAAGCTATAACAGTTATCTAAAGATAATGCATGTTGTAGGAACTCTGTTGCTGGTCTCCCTTTTCCTTGCCCCAGTGCCAGCCTAACCCCATACATTTTGAGGGGGGTCTATAATGCAGTATTCATAACAAAGTACATAGTTTTGAGTCAAGGGGACAGGCAGGATTGAGTCAGGCACACAAGTGGGTGAAGTCATTACAAGTCAGTGGGACTAAAGGACCCTTCCAGAGCTCAGAACGTAGTGTAAAGTACTGAGCATGTACAGTGCCTTCCTGTGTGCAGTGGTCTCCTCAGTTTTGTTTTTCCACTCTGCTGAATGGATGCAAAAGAAAACTGTCCTGATAATTTATAGAAATAATTATCTTGTTTTCTTCCAACTTTTGTTTATCATTGCTTCTTTTTTTATTTCTCATAAAAAATATTGAAAAGTCCAGAAGTACATATCTTGTTCATGGATTCTCTGATTTGTAAGAAAGCAAGATATGCCACACTGGGTCAGAACAAGGGTCCATCAAGCCCAGTATCCTGTTTTCAGTAATGGCCAATCCAGGTGACACGTACCTGGCAGGTTCCCAAAAGCTAGACAAATTCTATGCTGCTTAAACTGAGGTAAGAAGTGGATTTCTCCAGTCCACTTTAATAATAGTTTATTGACTTGCCCAAAAACGTTTTAAACGCAGCTACACTAACAGCTTTTACTACATCCTCCAGCAAAGAATTCCAGAGTTTGATTACAAGTTAAGTGATAAGATATTTTTCTAATTAGTCTTAAATGTGCTACATTGTAGCTTTATTGCACTTCCCTTTGTCTTTCTACTTTTTGAAGGCATAAACAACCAATCGAACAGATACCAAGACTGGCAGTAATTTCAGGTTTGAAAAACCCCTTTTATTGTCCCCTACGAGTTTCGGCCTCCCGGCCTTCTTCAGGAGGATATATATTGAGGGAACAAACCTCAAGAAAACACAATCAGGATTAAAACAAAGAGTTAAAAAGAATTAATAAATATAATGAAATTAATAAAACCAAATAATAAATAAAATCAATAAATATAAAATCATACATATAAGGGTTATAACTAAAACCACCGCTAACATAATAAAAAGATACAAATAAAATCATAAGATATATATACAGTGTATGTATCAAACGTTGTAGCAAAATTATAACCAGATATATAAATAAAAGTGAGATGAGGAGGACATCTATATAACATATAAATAGTATATCATCTATTGCCTTATCAGTATTAAGTGGAACATATAGACAGCAGTAAGATGAGGAGAACATAAAACATATAAATATATCATCCGAATCCTTTTGTAAAAACCTTCTGTCAAATGAGAGGCATTTGCCACTGAAATAAATAATTAAAAAGTAAATTAAATAAATAAATAACACATATAATAATACTAATAATTATTTCCAAAATAAATAAAACTGTATACTAATTAAAAGTAAATAAATACATGAACAACCCACAAGATAAAGCTGTTCATGTGTGTTAAAAAACGTAAAAATGTTCATGTGTATTGAAAAACGTAAAATGAAAACCTAATCATATAAAAAATGAAATATGAGAGCTGGACCATGATTCAAAGGGATTCCTACTTTGATGTTTATTTTTGAAAAAAGAAGCAAATATCATTCTAACTCAATACCAACTAAATCAACGATTGTGTAAGAAGGAACACTGTCGTGTGATGCCAAAAGGAATTATGCCAATCAAAAAAACAACCATTGTTTATGACGTAATAATCAAAATTGTATTACCACATCCTGTGGCTATGCATATCAAAAAACCAAAGGGTTTATACTGTATAGTGTTGACATTATTCGGATGTCAAGCATGAAAAACACCTTTCCAAATTGAGTATATTGCCTCAAAAAGAGTTTTAAACATAAGAACATATGACCATTTGCTGAGTAAAAGTAACAAACTTTGTTTCCTTATCGGTCCTACAGTTCAGTTCTCCACCTCTGGGTAGTGCACCACCTTCTGCAGCATGGAGGCTGGACAAGTCAAATTCGTGACATCACCGGGTATATCTTGCTGGTCTTCTCCCATGATCCCCCAGTGTGTCCAGTCTCCATGCAGCAGGACGACGTAGCGAGCCTAGGTGCTGGGCTCACTAGTGGCACTGATAAGAAGCAGTGGCTAGGATAGTTAGTTTTATGGTTTTCTTTTATTCCCTATATGTTCATTAAAAAAAAAATTATATATAGCGTATGGCAGATAACTTTGGAAGTCTGCCCCAAAGCCCTTCGGTGGGTGGTGGAGTCTTCTGCGGGACACCTTGAGCCATTGAATCTGCATTGGGGTCCCCCCCGACAGCAGTTCTTCAGAGATCTGGTGAATCTGGTCAGCCACTATTCTCAGCTTCCCCAGTGATTGTCTCAGCGTTTTTTTCAACTGTATCAGGTCAGTTTTACAGAGTGATATTTTGTCAAAATATTATTGAAAGTTGCTCGATATAAATCAGCAAGGTGAACACCATCCAACAAAAAATCTTTAGAAAAACAGGGTGAACACCATCCTTGGATGGTGTTCACCCTGTTTTTCTAAAGAAGATTTTTTGTTGGATGGTGTTCACCTTGCTGATTTATATCAGCGTTTTTTTCAGCATTCTCAGCATTGGGTTCGGGCCGTTGGTGTGAGCAGCAGCGGGCCTTGCATTCAGCTGGATCTCGAGGAACAGAGTTTTATTTTAGCATGCTGGCTAATATGTTGACGTGTGCCACAGGCGGTGCGTGACATAGCTCCCTCTCATCAGCCGAATGCGGATAAGGAGACGGGGAGTGTCCGTTCTCCTGGTATAGATGCAGCAAGGTCTCAGTCCCAAGTCACAGTTCTAAGTCCCTACTCTGGCCCAAGTTGATATACCTGTTCATTGTAAGTACAGTGCAGATTCTGCCTGCATTGTTTAACCCTAAGTTAGCTGTGAACTGCACTGAATTTAGAGAGAGCGGTATTTAGGAGATAAATAAATAGGTCACGGAATCGTTGATTATTCCTGGACTAGGCGGTGCAACATTGTAGGATGCGCAAGCCTGAAAGGTGGACAGCTTATGGAAACGGGCCTTTGAGGGTTATGCTCTCTCCTGGCAAGTTCCTTTTGGCGGAGCTTGGGTGCCGACAGCTACCTCAGGTGAGGCAACGATACAGTGGTCGTATCAGCAGGTGCGGGAGCGTTTATTGTAGGTGTCGTGGTCTTGATCAGGGGCGTCTTATTTAGAGGAAGTCCATGATGATTGGGTTAGGCTGCTGGCGAATCATAGGGCTTCCTTGGTAGCCCTGTGCCGGTACCTGTGGTTAAGAAATAGAGGGGCGGACGCTTCTTCTACAACGCTGCTTAGTAGGCTTCCTTTTAGGCCTGGTACGACAACGGTCATTGCTATGTTTATCTGGGAGTCCCGGTGAGGACAGGTCTCCCCATCCTATTCTGGATTTCACGGGATGACTTCCTGTCTAATCATCCCTCAAATTTTCAGGGGCGTAATAGCAAGCCTCCATCAGACCACTTCAGCCGAAAAAAAAAATATTTAAGGTTCGCGCATCCATGGGGATATTTTTAGTTTCAAGCTCTGGCCTTCGGTCGGGCAGCAGCTCCACGAACCTTCCCCTAGGTTATGGTGGGGGTGGCAGCAGAGCTGCAAAAGGAAGGAATCTGGGTTCACCCTTGCATTGACGGTGATTGAGTTTAAAAAAAATAAAACAAAACCGAGGCGGGGAGCTTGCAGGTTACTAGCAGAGTAGTCAAGTTGCTTCTGAGCCTTGGCGGGGTGGTCAGTCAATGCGACCAATAGCCGGCTAGTCCAGGCTCAGGACCTGGAATACTTAGAAGTATGGTTCAACTCTTGTTTGGGAGTAGTAGGTCTGACGGATCAGTGAGGTCAAACTTTTCGGATCCTAGCACGCGAGTGGATGTCGACACCAGCTCTGTCAGCTTGGAGTTGCCTTCGCGTGTTACAGTCAAGGTCGACGACCCTGAAGTTAGTATCATGGGCCAGATCTCGCATGCGTCCTTTGCAAGAGGTCCTCACTCTGCCATTCTTAGCATCAGAACGATTCTGTGTACAAGCAGTTTCCCAGTCCCTGGGGGTCAGGTAGTCCCTTCAGTGGTGGTTTCTGTCTGCGAAATCTGGCGGCGGGATTGCCACTGGAGCATCCTCAGTAGATCCCGAGGTGGCCAGAGGTAAGTTTTGCAGACTGGGGAGCCCATTGCGGGGATCTCGTCGCACAAGGAACCTGGAACGGGCCGGAGGCCCAGTAGTCGTTCAACTGCTTGGAACGATGAGCGGTGGTTCTAACACTTCAAGCATTCGGAACCGCGTTGAGAGATCAAACGGTTATGGTATTGTCTGACAACTCCGCAGCAGAGGCTTCCTCAGTCGTCAGGGGTATGCAGGCAGCGCTACCATGAAGGAGGAAGAGAGAGCCCGGTTGGAGGAGGTGGAGCCACGACTATATACGATCTCAGCAGAGCACCTTGCAGGAACGGATGATGTGATGGCGGATGTTTCAGCAGAGTCCGGGTGGCCGCCTAGAACCCTCCTACAAAACCTTTAAGACTATGCTGAAGACCCATTTATTTTGCTCTGCTTTTAACCTCCCTCCTCCCCCTGCCCCCTCATCTCCCCCAGCCCACTGAATTCAGATGTTCTCCAGGACCAAGCAGGAAGTCAGTCCTCACATATGGGTGTCATCGACGCCGATGAAGCCCTAGCAGAGCATTTCCCCAGCTTTCCATGAAAGCCTTTGGGAATGCAGGCACGCATGCGCGGTTCCCTTCCCGCCTAAAGGTGCCATCTTACCTCAGTCTCTCTTTTTCCGAGAAGCCCAACGGACATGCGTCCTGTCATCCCGGATAAAAGTTTGATTTTTTCGGCGATTCTCGCTATTTTTTCTTCCCGGTTCGACGCCAGTTCCCCTCCCGCCGGGTTCAGTACACCGGTATCGAGCCCGATTCTTCTTTTTCGGTTTTTGCCTTTCGTGGCTGGCGTTCGCGCCCTTTTATGATTTTCCCCTGGAAGGCCGGTCCTTTGACCTCGCGGGGACTCTTTTTTTCCCCGATGGCTTCCAGCGGTTTCAAGAAGTGTGATCGGTGTAAGAAGTTAATGTCTCTCACCGACACACACGACTGCTGCCTTCAGTGCCTCGGTCCTGATCATGACCCTAAGACATGTGGACCATGTGGGAAGATGTCTTCCAAGGCACTGCGAAGTCGCCAGCAGCAGAAAGAAAGGCTTTTCTCGGACTCAGCCTCTGGCTGAGCCTGGACCTCATCTGAGGCCTCGACATCTCGGGATTCGGATCCCGAGCGCCGTCGAAGCTCCTCGGACACGGGGCCACCGACCGGGAATGCAAGAGGAAGAAGCGGCTCATGAGGGTGTCGTCGGAGGAGGTCCCTGGCTCCTCGAGGGCCAGGTCTAAGACCCCTGACCGTCGCCCCGGGCCCGTGGAACAAGAGAAGCCTGCCAAAGTTCCTCGCGTGGAGCCGGAGTCTGCTGGACATGTAAGCCCTGTAGTCCTCTAGGACTCTCCTCCCAGAGAGCCGACGTCGGGCCCGGCACTGCCGGGGCTCGAGTCGGTGGCTGCTGCGTCTCCCGAGCTGAGTCTCAGGATGACAACCTTGGAGAGCGGACTGTCTGCCTTCATGGAGCAGCAGCGGGCACTGATGGCCAGCCTGTCTGGCGCATCTGCCCCGACCACCGAGATATCGACATCGAAGTTGACCCCGGAGACCGAGCTGATACTCGAGTCCATCATGGCTCGAAGTCGACCTCGGTCGCGGTCTCCCTCGACCTCCCGTTTGGGACCGAGGGCATCGACGCCGGTGCCCCCGGCGTCGGGGCGGGTGCCCCAGGGCCCCGTGGGGTCGGACCCTGACTCCTCGTCGGACGAGTCCGCCTGGGAGATGGAGGATGAGGAGTCTCCTGACACATTCAAGACTTGGTGCGTCCCCTCGGACTCACCGCAGTCTGAGCCCCGGAGTAGATCCCCTCCGGAGGACACCCGGTTCTTGGAGTTTGTCCAGGATATGGCCACCGCGTTGGTTATTCCGGCGGACCCTGAGGAAGAGCCTTGAGCTGAGGAGCTTGAGGCCCTACAGTACGACTCTCCTCCGAAGGAGGCCTTTACTGTCTCGGTTCCTCCGATGCTGGAACAGCTCCTCTTCCGGATGTGGAAGGCACCGGCCTCGGCGCCGGTTCTAAGCAAGCGAGTTGATTAGATTTATCGACTCCGGAAGAGCCCTGGTTTGCAGAAGGCGCAGCTACCCCACCATTCCATGGTGGTGGAATCGGCCATGCATCGTCTGAAAAGCCAGAAGATGCACTCTGCGGTGCCCCCCGGCAGGGAGGCCCGGAACCTCGATGGTGTAGGTAGAAAGTGCTTCCAGGGCTCGATGCTTGCTTGCCGTGTCCAGTCTTACCAGCTGTACATGGGCATGTACTTGCGAGACCTGGCCAAGGAGTTGGCCGGGTTCTCTGCTGGTCTCTCTGGGGAACCCTTGCAGAGATTTAAGTCCTTGTCCTCGGGGATTCGGGACTGCTCGAAGTTTATGTCCCGCGCTGCCTATGATGGCTTCGAGGCTTCGGCCCGAGTTGCGGCAGCCGGCATCGCGGCTCGACGTCAGGCATGGCTGCAGTCATCGGACCTTGAGCCATGGGTTCAGGACAAGTTGGTCGATGTCCCTTGCCGAGGTGAAAACCTTTTTGGCAAGCCCATGGTCGAGAAGGCCGCACAGCTCGAGACTGAGCACCTTACAAGGACAAGGCTGTCTAGGAAGACCTCTGCCCCTTCTCACAAGAAGAAGGCCTCGGGTAAGAAGCCCTTTTACCCGAGAAAGGGCACTGCCTACAAACAGTACCCTCAGTATCAGGCTGCCCAAGCTGCACCCCAGGGTCAGCAAGCCAAGGGGCAGGGTAATGGGCCCCGTAGGCAGAGACCCCCAAGCCTCCGGCCCCTGCTCCTACTCAGCAGGGTGGGGGTTTTTGACTGACTCCTTGAGCGTAGCCTCTCCGTCCCTGCTCTCCCAACCCTGCACAGGAGGTCGCCTCGCCCTCTTTGCCCACCAGTGGCCCCACATAACTGGAGACAGTTGGGTGTTGAACATAGTCCAATGGGGCTATGCCCTACATTTTCACCAACGGCCTCCGCCATACTTTACAGGGGAGCCTCCAAGGCCTCCCCTGAACACAGATCTTCTCCTTCAGGAGCTTCAAGGTCTGTTGGTGGACAGGGCGGTGGAGCCTGTGCCTCCCTACTTGCAAAGTCAAGGGTTCTACTCCAGGTATTTCCTGGTACCCAAGAGAACCGGTGGCCTTTGACCTATTCTGGATATCAGGAACCTAAACAAGTTCCTAGAGAAAGAAAAGTTCAAGATGCTTACTCTTGGAACACTTCTGCCCTACCTCCGGCAGGGAGATTGGCTATGCTCCTTAGATCTAAAGGATGCGTACACTCACATCCTCATTCATCCAGACCACAGAAAGTACCTCAGGTTCATGGTGGGAGGAAACCATTATCAGTACAGAGTACTGCCTTTTGGCCTCACCTCCGCTCCCAGAGTCTTTACCAAATGCCTGGCAGTGGTGGCAGCCTACCTGAGAAATCAAGGGATCTTTGTCTTCCCTTATCTGGACGACTGGCTCATCAGGGGTCAGACGTGTCAGGAGGCCCGACAGGCCACTCTCAGAACTATTGCTCTTCTTCAAAACTTGGGATTTGTAATAAACTTCGCAAAGTCCACTTTGCTCCCCTCCCAGAACTTGGAGTTCATAGGGGCAAGGCTGGACTCTGCCCTGGCAAAGGCATTCTTGCCAGCAGACAGAGCCCAAAGACTGATGGACTTGGCAAATCAGTTTCTCAGCAGGTCAGTGGTCTCCGCCAGACTCTGCCTGCGGCTGCTTGGCCACATGGCTTCGACAGTTCATGTCACCCCCAATGCCAGGCTTCATATGTGGCCTGCTCAATGGTGCCTTCAGAGTCAGTGGTCTCAGGCTACAGGCAGCCTCAGAGACAAAATAAGGGTGTCCAAACCATTTCTGGACTCCCTCAGCTGGTGGCTGCACCCACCCAATCTTCTGAAAGGGGTACCCTTTCAAATTCCTTGGTACACAGTGGTGCTGACCACAGACGCCTCCCTGCAGGGCTGGGGAGCTCATTGTCTGAACAAGTGCACCCAGGGCCTGTGGTCTCCTTGGGAGGCGGCACAGCAGATCAATCTCCTGGAACTCAGGGCTATTCGACTAGCGCACAAAGCTTTCTCTCCTACCCTGGCTCATCAGTCTGTCCTGGTTCAGACAGACAACCAAGTGGCCATGTTTTATGTGAACAAACAGGGAGGGACTGGGTCCAGACTCCTTTGTCGGGAAGCTCAGGACCTTTGCTCCTTTGCCCTCAAGCAGAACATGCTCCTCAAGGCTGTGTACCTTCCAGGCCAGGAGAACTTCCTAGCAGACAGGTTGAGCAGGATTTTACAGCCCCACGAGTGGCAGCTGCATCCTTTGGTAGTTCAGAAGATCTTCCTAAAATGGGGTCTTCCTTTGATAGATCTGTTTGCCAGTCCACTGAACAAGCAACTGCCAAAGTTCTGCTCCAGGCAACCGCATCCTCTGCGGATAGCAGCAGATGCTTTTCTGATTCCATGGTCTCAGGGCCTCCTGTATGCGTTTCCTCCCACGCCCTTGGTGGCCCAAACTCTGTTCAAGATTCTTCAGGACAAGGCCTCGGTCCTGCTGGTGGCTCCCAGGTGGCCCAGACAGCCTTGGTTTCCACTCCTGCTTCAGCTGGCGGTGGATCCTCCACTGCCTCTGGGGCTGCAACCCGACCTTCTCTCTCAGGATCAGGGTTCCCTTTTGCACTCCAATCTCAAGGCTCTCAATTTGATGGCCTGGAGGCTGCAAGGGTAGTTTTGGCTCCCTGGGGCCTCCCTCAGGAAGTTGAGGAGGTTGTCCTAGCCTCTAGGAAGCAATCCACTAGGAAAACCTATGCTCTCAAATGGAAAAGGTTTTCTCTCTGGTGTCAGCTACATACAGAGGATCCTTTCTCCTGTACTGTACCAGTAGTGCTTCAGTACTTACTGCACTTATCCAATCAAGGACTTAAGTCCAATTCTGTTCGGCTCCACCTCTCAGCTCTAGCAGCTCACCACTCACTGGTGGAAGGACAGTCTCTCTCGGTTCACCCCTTGGTGTCCCACTTTCTCAGAGGCTTGCTTTTGCTCAAGCCTCCAATCCGTCCTCCTGCTCCTGAGTGGGAGTTGAATGTGGTCTTGCAGCAACTGACTCGCCCACCTTTTGAGCCAATGGCTACTTGCCCCCTACGCTTCCTGTCCTGGAAGACACTCTTCTTGATAGCCCTAACCTCGGCCAGGCGAGTGAGTGAGCTTCAGGCCCTGGTCTGTGACAGGCCTTACACTCGCTTCTATAGGAACAGGGTAGTCCTTAGGACTCATCCAAAGTTCCTCCCTAAAGATGTCTCCTCTTTTCACCTCAACCAGGCGGTGGTTCTTCCAACATTCTTCCCTAGGCCTCATGCAAGCCAGGCTGAAGCAGTTCTGCATACCCTGGACTGTAGGAGGGCCTTATCCTTCTACCTTGACCGTACGCAGGGGCATAGAAGGGCTACTCAGCTCTTCGTGTCTTTTGACCCTAATCTGGGGTTGGCTGTGTCCAAGCATACCTTGTCCATCTGGGTAGCTGACTGTATCACCTGGGCTTACAGGGCGGCTGACCTTCCTTTGCAGGGTCGGGTCACGGCCCATCGTGTCAGGGCAATGGCTACCTCAGTGGCTCATCTCCGCTCTGTGCCCTTGGTAGACATCTGCAGGGCTGCAACTTGGTCTTCAAGCCAGACTTTTGCGGCCCATTACTGTCTGGAGAGGGAGTCCTGTAGGGACAGTGCTTTTGGCCAAGCAGTACTCCGGAATCTCTTTGAGGTTTAGGCAACTCCTGCCCTCTGTTGGGCTACCGGTGGATGTTGTGTCAGTGAAAAGCCTTTCTTTGCTGCTGGTACTAGAGGGAGTTCTCTTGTTCAGCCTGGGTTTCTCGGTAGCCAAGAGCTAGGGAGTCACCCATATGTGAGAACTGACTTCCTGCTTAGTCCTGGAGAAAGTGTAGTTACTCACCTGTAACAGGTGTTCTCCAGGAGCAGCAGGAATCAGTCCTCGCAACCCTCCCTCCTCCCCTTGGAGTTGCAGTTGTACATAGTTAAATTTTTTCCTTTTTGTGTGCTGTTCTTAGCTATGTCATTTGACAGAGGTAAGATGGCACCTTTAGGCGGGAAGGGAACCGCACATGCGTGCCTGCATTCCCAAAGGCTTTCATGGAAAGCTGGGGAAATGCTCCGCTGGGGCTTCATCGGCGTCGATGACACCCATATGTGAGGACTGATTCCTGCTGCTCCTGGAGAACACCTGTTACAGGTGAGTAACTACTCTTTCCCCAACCCTCCACTACTATGCAATGTTTCCGCTTTGCCTTGTTGCTCTATCCTCCTTTCTTATTCTATTCTATCTCATACTTTTCTTTCCTTTTGTTTTGGCTTTCTTTTCCTTTTCAGCAGCCTTATTATTTCTGTTATTGTAAACCGCTCTGGTGCCTTGAGCTTGAGCGGTATATAAAATGTGTTAATAAAGATAAAGTGTTGGCACAGATAGTCGTCAGGTGGGGTCATCCGATTAGGGACCTCATAAAGGATTTTCAGCCGGCCAAGGCAAATGGCTTCTACAGCAAGGCAGGGGCTTTTAGTCTCCTATGTCTTTTCCCTGTGGGCGCTCATAGGACGAGTGGTTCAACGCATCGGGGCGCATCGGGGGAGAGTACTGTTAGTGGCATCAAATTAGCCGAGGTGTCCGTGGTAGGCCGATTTAGTTGGGCTTCTCAGCGGGGACCTTGGCGATGGCCGGCAACAGCAAATATTTTGTCCCAGGGCCCTCTTCTATCGCCTCTAGTGGATCGGTTTGTGCGTATTATTTATTTATTTAAATCGCTTATATACCGCACTCTTCAACATCAGTGCAGTTTACATAGAACATGGGGTATTTTACGGTGGGGGTTAACACCGTGTTACATATAACAGGTAGCTCAACTTGGATAACAGTATTAACTATTTACATTTGTTAATAACAGAATGATGGCTTGGCCATGGACTGGGCAAGGGTAAGGAGGACAGGCTATTCTAGAGCTGGGTTTTCATCCTTACTTCGAGTCAGAAAGGCCACTTAGTTAAGGTTACAGCTAGCAAGGCTGGCGTATTACAGAGATAAAGTCCAAGGTTTATTCTTGGGGCTATCGTGTCAACGTGATGTGTTTCTGTGTTTCTATCTGCGGTTCTAGGCTACAACTTCGCACAGTATAAGGTGGCATCCGTGGGGTCCCATCTTGGGGTTAAGAGTTTTATCTATGGAGTGTTTGAAACCTCGCAGCAAGCTTCGGTCAAATATTTTGCCTTAGACGGTGAGTTTAAGGGCCATCTGGTCGGCACAACGTGTTCTGGAGCTGCAGGCGTTGGCCTGTCGAGAGTCATGTTGTTCTTTTCTAGGGAAAAGGTAGCGTTGAGGCCCGTACCGTCGGTTGGTCAAAACTTGCTTTGTCTTTCATATGAATCAAGCAGTAGCATTGCCGGTATTAGGAACTGCGGGTAGGAGCGTCTCAGACCGTAGTTTACGTTGCTTGGACATTAAGAGAGTGCCGTGTTAGTTTTTAAGGGTGTCAGAGCGTTTGTTTCTTCTCCTTGGAGGTTTCCGTAAAGGAGCAGCGGTACCTAAAGCGGCACTTTCCAGTTGGGCCCGGGCAGCTGTAGGGGTTACGGACTTGCCCTTCTGGGGCGCTAGCAACGCCTGGTGCAGGGCACAGTGTAGTTTCACCAGTGAAGAGGTTCAGAGTGCCCTCTTGGTCATTTCTTCATGCTTTCAGTAACATCTATTATCTTGAGGTGCAGGCAGTGAACGGTGCCTGTGCAGTTTGGCGGTGCTGGTTGGAAAGGTCCCTCCCAATGATTACTGCTCTGTTACATCCCAGAGGTGGAAGACTGAACTGTAGGACCGATAAGGAAATGGAAATTACACTTACGTGGTAATTGTTGTTCCTTGAGGGAGTACAGTTCAGTCCTCATTCCCGCCCGGGGATGAACAACTCGGACGCGAGGCGTCGGTTTGGAGGGGGTTTCCGGTGCATAAGGGGGCAGCGTGTTCTGTCATGCTGGTGATCATGGGAGTATCTGTCTTTATATGATCCCTTTTAGTTCTCCTTCCCTCTTGTCTGTCTTTCTCTGATCTGCGGGTAAGAAGATAGGGTCAAGGAGGAGGGTGTTCTTTGCCTTTTATTTCAGGGCACTGTACTTTAAAAGTTGAAGGTTAAGCATAGAAATGTAATTAATTCCTTAATTGCTCATTTGTTGCTCCTTTGAGTCTGCTTTGTCAGTAGGTCACTGGGGGATCATGGGAGAAGACCAGCAAGATATACCCAGTGATGTCACGAATTTGACTTGTCCAGTCTCCCTGCTGCAGGAGGAGGTGCACTACCCAGAGGTGGAGGACTGAACTGTACTCCCTCAAGGAACAATAATTACCAGGTAAGTGTAATTTCCATTTTAACAGCGTTTTCTCGCCGATTTGAAGTAAAAATAAATATCTTTTGTTCGCTGCACAAAAAGAAAATAAATACTACATTTCTTACAAAACTGATTTCAAAAGAACCCATTTTGGCATTACATGACAGTGTTCCTTCTTACACAATCGTTGCATTATATGATAGTGTTCCTCTTCACACAGTTTTAACACTGGCATGATGATTTAGTTGGTAATAATTATTAGTAGTATTATATATGTTATTTATTTATTTAATTTACTTTTTAATTATTTCAGTGGCAAATGGCTCTCATTTGACAGAAGGTTTTTACAAAAGGATTCGGATGATATATTTCTATGTTTTATTTATGTTCTCATCTTCTTGCTGTCTATATTCCACTAATAAGGCAATACTGATGATACTGATAAAGCAATAGATGATATATTATTTATATGTTTCATAGATGTCCTCCTCATCTCAATTTTATTTATATGTCTGGTTATAATTTTGTTACAACTTTTGATACATATATATATATATGTTATATCTTACGATTTTATTTGTGTCTTTTTAGTTATGTTATGTTAGCGACGGTTTTAGTTATAACCCTCATATGTATGATTTTATATTTATTGATTTTATTTATTATTTGGTTTTATTAATTTCATTGTATTTATTAATTCTTTTTAACTCTTTGTTTTAATCCTGATTGTGTTTTCTCGAGGTTTGCTCCTTCAATATATATCCCCCTGAAGAAGGCTGGGAGGCCGAAACGCTTAGGGGACAATAAAAAGGGTTTTTCAAACCTGAAATTACTGCCAGTTTTGGTATCTGTTCTTGTGTTCTCTCGTATTCCACAGATACTTTTGTTGCTTTTTCTGGTCATAAACAACCAATCTACATTTACCTGTTCCACTCCATTTATTATTTTGTAGATTTCTCTCCCCTCAGCAGTCTTTTTTCCAAGTTGAAGAGCCCTAACATTTTAAGCCTCTCCTCATAGGGGTATCCTTCTGTCCCTCTTATCATTTTGGTATGTCTTCTCTGTAACTTTTCTAATTCCGCTATATCCTTTTGTAAGGTATAGTGACCAGAACTGCAGACAATATTCAAGGTGAAGTCGCACCATGGAGTGATATAGAAGCGTTGTAATATCCTTGGTTTTATTCTCCATTCCTTTCTTTATGATTCCTACCATTCTGTTTGCTTTCTTGGCTGCTGATGCACACTGTGCAGAATTTTCAATGTATTATCTATGATCCCGTTCAGACTTCTACTATTGACCTATAAGTGGCTTCATATGGCTGCTTCTCGCTACCTTTCCTCTCTTATCTCTCCCTACACCCCTCCTTGGGAACTCCACTTTTCTGACAAATCCCTTCTATCTGTGCCCTTCTCTTCCTCTGCCAATTATAGACTTCATTCTCTCCACCTCGTTGCTCCTTATTCCTGGAAGAAACTACCCAAGTCAGTACGTCAGGCTCCATCTCTGGCCCTGTTCAAATCCAGGCTAAAAACTCACCTCTTTGAAAACGGCTTAAGAATCCTGATCCCCTCAGCTTCCTGTTCACCTCCTGTGTCTTTCCTTCCCATTCCCCTAGATAGATCCTAGTCACCAGTTGTTGTATTGTCTGTCTTGACTAGACTTTAAGCTCTGATGAGCAGGGGCTGTCTCTATAGTATTGTGTACACCATGTAGCTCTATACAAATTAGATGATGTAGTAGATGACACCTAGAACCTTTTCCTGGGTGGTGATTCCTAATTTGAAACATTGCATTCTATATCTGCAGTTTGGGTTGTTCTTCCCTAAGTTCATGACTCTGCCCTTGTCCACATTAAATTTCCTCTGCCATTTGGACACCCAATCTTCTAATTTCTAAAAGTCCTCTTGCAAATTTTCACAGTCCTCTTGTGATTTAATAACTTTGAATAATTTTGTCTCATCTATAAATTTAATCACCTCATTCATTGTTGCTATTTCCAGATCATTTTTGAATATGTTAAAAAGCAGCAGGCCCAGCACAGATCCCCGGAGTACTCCACTATTCATCTTTTTCCATTGAAAAGGTTGGCCATTTAGCTCTGTTCTCTGTTTTCTATCTTTTAACAAGTTCCCAATCCACGATAGTACACTGCCTTCTACCCCATGATTTTTAAATTTATTTTATTTATTTATTTGACTATTCTTCTATACCGCTCTTCTACAAGTCAGAGTAGTTTACAATTAACAACAACTGAGTTTTTCATTGAACTGGGAACAGAGTAACAGGAAGCGTCTTAACATTGAACTATGTACATGATAGTATAGGGGGGACAACAGTATTTTTATTTATTTATTTTAAAGTATTTATATCCCGCTTTATCCTTGAATCAAAGCGGATTTCACTGCAAACCAATCAAGTAGGGTAGTGCGGGGGTGTCGGCATGCAGTGGCTGTGAGTTTAGTGTTCATGAGTGTATGGATAGGTAGGTTTTGATTTGGGGTACAATATATACAGTTTGAGCTATCTACATTGGGCTATATACAGTTTTCTTAGAATGGTTGGGTGTTTTGAAGTTGTGGATGTCATTTCTTGTGTAACTCGTTTTGTAGTGTGGTTAGGGTGGATTGGTGGTCTTCATTGACTTGTTCAATGAATAGGGTGGTTTTTAGTAGTTTCTGGAAATCCTTTATATCTGCTGTTGCTTTTAGGTTATCTGGGAGGACATTCCAGAGGGCAGGGGCTGCCAGAGAAAAGGCTTGCATGGATGTGGATTTGTTTGTTCTTATGAATAGAGTAGGTGTTGGTATATTGTTTTTGGTGCTGTTTCTGTCTGGTCTTTTGCTTGTTTTGGTTTCAATGAGTTCCTGTAGTATTCCTGCTGAGATGTTGTTTTTAATTTTGAAGATGATGAGCGCTGATTTATATTTTGCCCGTGAGGAGATTGGTAGCCAGTGTAGATCTTGTAGTATTAGAGTTATATGGTCTTGTATTGCAGCGCTAGTGATAATGCGGGCAGCAGTGTTCTGGACTATTTGTAGGGGGCGGGTGGTTTGTTTAGGTAGACCTTGGAATAGTATGTTACAGTAGTTCAGCAGCAGTGTAATGATGGTTTGGCATACTGTACGGAAATGTTCTTGATTGAGGAGGGGTTTTAGTTTCCTGAGTGTTGCGAGTTTGAAGAAGGCTGTTCTGGATATCTTGTTGATATGCAGTTGGAGGGTGAATTGTTTGTCTAGGATCACTCCAAGGTATCTGACTTCATCTTTTATTGTAATTGATGTATCGGATATGTTGATAAGAACATAAGATATGCCATACTGAGTCAGACCAAGGTCCATCAAACCCAGTATCCTGTTTCCAACAGTGGCCAATCTAGGTCATACGTACCTAGCAGTTTCCCCAAAAGACACAGGTTCCGCAATGCTTGTACTGGGTCAAGCATTGATATCCTGGGTCCCTTCTTAATAATGGTTTATGGACCTTTCCTCCAGGAACTTGTCCAAACCTTTTTTTAAATCCAGCTACACTTACAGCCTTTACTACATCCTCTGGTAACAAATTCCAGAGTTTGATTACACGTTGAGTGAAAAAATATTTTCTTTTATTAGTCTTAATAGTAGTGGGAGGAATGAATGAGGAGTCTCTGGTGACGATAATTGCTTCAGTTTTTTTTTTATGTTGATGTTTAGTTTGTTGTTGGCTAGCCCAGGTTGTTATTTCTTGAATGCATGTTGATATTTTGGTATAGTCTGGGGAGTCCAGTTGAATAGGGGTATATGCCATGATGTCGTCAGCATATATGGCATATTGTATCTTGTGTTTGTTAAATATTTTGCATATGGGTTGGATATAGATGTTGAAGAGGAGAGCTGATAATGCTGAACCTTGGGGAACTCCTTGTGTGGTCTTGAAGGGTTCTGAGGTGAGGTTTCCAGATTTTACTCTCTGGTGTCTGTCTTCAAGGTATGATTGGAGCCATTTTGTTGTGGCATCTTGTATTCCGATCTCCGTTAGTCGCTTCAGTAGGATGTAATGGGAAACTGTGTCGAATGCTGCTGATATATTGATAAATATTAGTAGGAAGCCCTGTTTCATCTTGTCTATTCCTTTGATTGTTATCAAATAGATGTATGAGTAGTGTCTCAACTCCATGTTGTGGACGGAATCCGTGCTGGTGGGGATCTTGTGGGGTGAACTCGTCAATGTGATCTTGTAGCTGTCTCTATACGATTTTTTTTGGTTACTTTTGCCAGGAATGGGAGGCTGGATATTGGGCTGTAGGTTGATGGGTCGGTAATGTTAGATGAAGTAGATTTAGGTATGGGGCGGATGGTTGATTGTTTGAGGGCCTTTTGCATGTAGCCCTGGGTAAGAGAGGTGCTTACTATCATTTGTAGAGTTTCTAAGGTTAGATCAAAGGGATTAATCTGTTCTTAGCGTATACATAACTGTGCTTATGCATATGTATTTGTGGAGCTCTGGTGCTAGGCCCGCCAGGATGTTATATTGTCATTGTATTTGCATAGTAGTGTTTGTATGGATTTCTTAGGTAAGGATGTTAGAGTCTTAACCGAAGTTGTCTGTATCTTTGCTTACCTACTGGATAGGTTGCTTTTTGTTCATCGGTCCTAGTGTCTAATTTTTATCTCCATAGTATACTACAGTGGTGTGCAAAAGTCTGGAATCACTTGTGAGTTTTGCTTTTTTCGTACTAACGTTTTTGTTTATTTTTTTAAATTTTGTGTTAGCCCAGCATATTCATCTTTCTACCACGTTAAAAGGGATACATTTGGCTATTAGAGTTGACTTTTTTTGCTTTCCTTGCTTCCAATTTAATACTTTACAGACACTGGGAGATAGCTACTGCGATTTTTGTGGATCCTGCGTCAGAATTGGATCGAGATTATCCAATATGCATACGTTATTTCTGACCAATCAGGAGGATGGTTTCACTAACCAATCACAATGCAGATATCTAGCCAACAGTGCAGCTATAAAAATGCACAGAATTTTTGAATTTCATACGCTTTCTGGATCGACCATGAAGATGACTCGCAACCTGACGTTGGAGGAGCGTGTTCATGTGTCCTTTAAGAGTGAGGAAGGATTTTCAAGCCGTCAGGTAGCAGGAAAGTTGGCTGCAGTCAGAGCGCTGTTGTTAAGATTGTACAGAAGAAGAAACGGGTTCAGTGGTGGACAGGCCTCGTTCAGGTTGTCCACGTGCATCAACATCACGCCAGGACAACGCATTACGACGCATTTCATTGACTAATCGCAAGTTGACCTCTCCTCAGCTACTTCGAGAGTGGTCAGACAAGAGTGAGGTCAGTGTCAACTCATCAACAGTTTGTCGCCGGTGCCTGCAGTTTGGTCTCTGGGGCTGTAAAGCATTGAATAAGCCACTGATGACTGACATGCAAAGGCGCAACCGGATCGTGTGGGCGAGAAAGCACTCAACCTGGTCGACTGAAATGTGGGAAAAGGTGCTATTCAGCGATGAAAGCACCTTCTGCCTGTCTGGTAACCAGGCCCACACCTATGTGAGGAGATTTCCTGGAGAGGAGTTCAAGCCCGAGTGTCTCAACCTCACTGTGAAGCATTCTTTGAAGGTCATGGTCTGGGGCTGCATGGCTGCCAGTGGCATTGGACGTCTTCACATCGTCGATAGAAATGGTCAACGGGGCTAAGTACATCACCATACTGCAAAAGTGCATGGTGCCATCAGCACACCAGCTGTTTCCTGGCCAGTTCCTGTTCCAAGATGACAATGCACTCTGCCATCACGCCAGACAGTTAATCAGCTGGAAGCAGCAGAACAACATCAAGTCAATGGACTGACCTGCCCAGTCTCCAGATCTGAATCCAGTCGAGAACCTGTGGCATAAGGTGGCCTTGGAAATATCCAAGAGGCATCCGACATCAAAGTGTGAACTGATTGAGTCACTCATTGCAGCTTGGAACCGCATTGTCACCAACGATCACCTTGTCAGACTGGTTCATTCAATGCCGACAAGGTGCAGTCAGGTGATCAAGAACAAAGGGTGTCCCATCAAATACTGAGCCATTACTGACACATAAAAACGGCCTTTTTCAAGGCCACATACATTAATTTGAAGGAAACCTGGCGTGCGTCCATAATATTTTAAAGCATACTTACAGTAATATATCATTGGCCAACGATGTACATTACGCGATTTTTACAGAAAATCTATCAACAGGACAACTATGGGGAACAAACTCAGAAAATAAGGGTCAAACTAATACTAAAAGTTGGCCCTAATAGCCATATCTATCACTTATCATGAGATACACAGAAAAAGCCACTGGGAGGAAAAAGAAATTAAGACATAAGGTCACGGTTGCGGAGGAGGAGCTTTGTCTAAGATGGCGGCGGTTGCTGTTTCGCTCTGAGCGTGTTTCTTTTGATATGGGCAAGAAACGTAAGGGGAAGGGGCCTGCGGAGTCCGTCCAGCTTCCCCCAACCTCGACGCCGATTTCTACGGGTCCGATGGACTCCTTTGTTATCCGTTCTCAGCGTGCACAAGTTGGTGAAGGGGATGAGTCTCGGGCTGATACGGCGCTGGACTCGGGTGGCTCGGCGTCTATCTCCGGCATATCTCTCTCCCCCGAGAGTCCGGCATCGAAGGTGACTCGAGGGTTGCCTTTGCCAGAAGGGTTCCTGGAGCTTGGCGTCCTTCCGAAATCGGCGCTCGCTAGTGGCTCGGACGGTCCAGGATCTGTGGGGCAGACAGTCGTTTTGCAGACTGCTGCTAGGCTGGTCGAGTCGGTGACAGCTTCATTGCCGTGTGCAGGAGAGTCCAAAGATCAGCGTTTAGCTGTGGATCGAGGTCAGCAGCGGATAGCAGGCGTGGAAGTGAATTTAAAGAGCACCTCGGTGCAACAACATTTCACCCTACAGCGTCCTGAGACGTTTACGTTAGAGACGATTTGGCAAGCCATTCTCTCCTTAGGGGAAGCGATAGTGCCTACGGTAGTTTCTCTGGAAAGAAAAGTGGAGGAACAGGCTTCAACGGTGGAAGTTGTCCAACAAAGAGTTTCTGGTTTGCAACTTGACATTACTACAGTACAACAGAAGGTGGAAGTCCTTGAAGAACAAGTGGACACGTATAAGAAATCTTTTCTTACTACACAGACTAAGTTGGACAATTGGATAATGCTCTTAGGTTGAATAACCTTAGGTTAATTAATTTTCCTAGAATGTTATCTATTTCTCCAGTAGAAATGTTTCATTTATATTTAATGGAAGTGTTGGGGGTATCATCTGAATTAATTTCACCCTTGGTTAGAATGTATTACCTTCCTAAGGCTAAGATTACTGTGGCTGAGTCTAATGTTAGGAATGGTTTGGAACAAGTTAACCTTTTGAATGTTACTGAAATGCTTGAGAATTCTCAAAGTGAAGACCCTGTACCTTCTACGTTGCTGGTAACGTTTGCTCTCCTTTCGGATAGGGAGTGGCTGTTGAAGCTTTTTTTTAAGAAAAGGAATATACCGTTCAAAGGGTTGCTAGTTAGGATTTTTCCTGATTTAGCTAGGACCACTCAGAAGCGTAGGAAGGAATTTCTGTTATTGCGCCCAGGTATTTTGCAGTTGGGTGGTTTGTTTCTTCTTAAACATCCTTGTAAGTGTTTAGTCAAATTAGACTCAGTTTCTTATGTTTTTTACGAACCAGCCCAACTAGTAGCTTTCATTAATGCTAAATGTTTGGAGACCTCGGCATGACTCCCTGGTACTCTCATAAAAGTGTGACTTAGTGGGGCAACTGCCTTATGTTTTCTTATCATTTTTTGGTATCTCTTTTTTCATGGCTCCTCCAGTGGTGGGCTAGGGTGGAAAATGTTTGAAATTATTTTCTTCTTTCTGGTTTTGTTCCAGTCTCTTTTTATTTCTTTCTTTGATGTTTTCCCGTTTCTTCAAGAATGTTTGTAACTTCTTGTTATATTGTAAAAATGTTGAAAATATAAAATAAAAAAAAAAAGACATAAGGTCACGAAGTTGAAAAAACATCAAATTTACAAGCGATTCCAGACTTTTGCACACCACTGTACAAATAGGTATGTTTTTTTAAATTCTTTAATTTACTGTTATATCACTTGTTACACTGTAAACATGTTCCATCTATCTGTTATTCTTTTGTAAACCGCTATGATTACCTGAAATAGCGGTATAAAAATCCCACAAAAATAAATAAATAAATCTTGATAATTCAGTGGTGTTTTGCATCTTGTCAGGCAGCATGTCCCATAGTCCCGGAGAGCAGCTAGAGAAAGCTCTAGGACAGGGGTCTCAAACACGCGGCCCGCGAGACAACTTTGTGCGGCCCGCGACGGAGGAAAACAAAAAAACCCCAAAACCCTGGCTTCTGCCGTTGCCGCCGTGGCAGCGGCAGAATCAATTATCAAATTTTTAAAAAAACTGACTTCTGCTGCTCAAGCAGCAAAATCAGCTGTCCTGCGGCCCCTTCCCCTGTGCCCGGAGATCCGAGTCTGCTCTATCAGCGGCGTGCTTTTCAAGCCGCGAAGAGAGTATTCCCCTCTCGCGCGGTTTCAAGCCGCGCGAGAGGGGAATACTCTCCTCGCGGCTTGAAAAGCACGCCGCTGATAGAGCAGACTCGGATCTCCGGGCACAGGGGAAGGGGCCGCAGGACAGCTGATTTTGCTGCTTGAGCAGCAGAAGCCAGGTTTTTTTTTAAATTTACCGGGGGGGGGGGGGTATGACTGGAAATGGGCTATTGGCAGGGGGGGGGGTATGACTGGAAATGGGCTATTGGCAGGGGGGGGTATGACTGGAAATGGGCTATTTGCAGGGGGGGGTATGACTGGAGATGGGCTATTGGCAGGGGGGGGTATGACTGGAGATGGGCTATTGGCAGGGGGGGGGTATGACTGGAGATGGGCAATTGGCGGGGGGGGGGGTAAAACTGGAGATGGGCAATTGGCAGGTGGGTTATGACTGGTAATGGGCTATGGTGGGGGCTAGGACTGGAAATGGGCAGGTGGGGGTTAGGAAGGACTGGAGGTGGGATGATGGGGGGAGTTAGGACTGGTAATGAGCTATGGAAGGGCTGAGTGAAATGGGGTAATGGGGGTTAGGGCTGGAAGTGGGCTATTGGCAGGGGGGTTATGACTGGTAATGGGCTATGGGGGGGGGGTAAGACTGAAAATGGGGTGATGGGGGGTAAAACTGGAAGTGCGCTATGGGGAGGTTAGGACTGGTAATGGGCTATGGGGGGTCTAGGACTGGTAATGGGCTGGGGGGGGTTGCTAGGACTGGAAATGGGCTGAGTGGAAGGGGGGCTTGAACTGCAAATGGCTGATGGGGAGGGGGGCTTGGAATGGAAATGGGCTGTGAGGGGAGGGAGCTAGGATTGGAAATGGGCTGATGGGGGGCTAGGATTGGAAATGGGCTGATGGTGAGGCTAGGATAGGACTGGAAATGGACTAATGGGGGGACTAGAAGGGAGCGGATGCTGGGTGGGGCTGGAACTAGAAGGGAGCTGATGTTGGGGGAGGATTAGAATGGGATGGAGCTGGGAAAGTGAAATGGAGAGGGGAAAAATATTTTGTCTGGGAGAGAAGACAAATCTACAATTGGCCAGGTATTGGGAGAGTAAGTGGGGATTGAGGATGGAGGGGTAAAATTTGAGTGGATGAAATAGGAATGAGGAAAGAGAAAAAGGAGAAAGATTAGTATGTTAAAGCAGATGTAGAGAGAGAATGGAAAAAAACTAGGAGAGAAGAAAGGGCAAATGGACAGCAGACGATGGAGAGTTAGCAGAAGACATGAAGAAACCAGAAGAAAGTGGCTGGAACAATTGCAACTGAAAAAAATGCACAAAAGGTAGAAAAATATCTCTTTATTTTGAATTTATTAACTGGAATATGTCAGCTCTGGGAAATGTGCATCATTAATGTTTGCGCTTTGTTTAGTACAAGAGGAAATTAATTTATAGTTTTATTTTTACAGTGTTGTTGTACATTCCAAGTTTGGCTTTTGGGGTTCCCAGTTTAATTATTGTCTTCTTGTTTCTAAATCTTTTAGTCTTTCTTTATCCATACTCATTAAAGAGGCATGTTTACTAAAAATTAGTGTATGGTAACATTATGCAAATATTTATGCAAATGAGGCCCCTTATGCAAATGAGGCCCCGCGTCTTATGCGGCCCCCGGGTTACTTTACAAGTCCTCATTTGGCCCTCAAAGCAATTTGAGTTTGAGACCCCTGCTCTAGGACATGACAATTTACTGCTCCGTGTTTTTTCATTCAGGATGGTGAGCATGTTTTCTGTAGATTTCCTCGTGTCTCTGTTGTTCCTTGATGCTTGTAATAGCGGCTTTAGGCAGTGGGCAGATAACTTGTGGGTGATTTTGAATGTGGTAATCATGGCTTTATAGTGGATTCTACTCTTTATGGGAAGCCAGTGTTGGTGTTTTGATATTGGCGTGATGTGTTCATATCTTGATTTTCCTAGAATAATTTGTGCTGCCGTGTTTTGAGCCATTGTAGTGCATGTAGTGGTTGTTTGGGTATTCCCTGTAAGATGATGTTACCATAATCGACGTGTGGGAAGATTATCACATGGAAAGCTATTTGGAAGTTGTGTGGGAGGAGCTATAGCTGTGTTTTAAAATGTCTATTCTGCACTTGGGCAGCGTTTTCCCGCTCTGACACCGCTCACAGGTAACGTCTTATTTCTTTCTCTTCTTTTGCTCATTGCATTTTTACTATTTATTCATTTCTCTAAGAAATGCGATCTCTATATATGTTTGCGTTTGGAAGTTCTCTTTCAATATTTCAGTTTTGATGTTTCTTTTTCCGCATTTAAATATGATCGTTTTTCAGCCACCCGGTTTTCAGCCGGTCATTTATTCATGGTATTTTACATTCTTTTAGAGTATTTAGATTATTCTTCCCATGCCTTTAGATTATAGTCAGTATACTCAGTTTTTATGCACGGTTTAATACGTGTTGTTTAGTGCTTTCATTTTTGCTATTTACTTAGTCATAGTGATATTTACATGGTGTTTCCAATATAGCACCATACATATGTATATTTCACTCATATCAAGATTGTTTATAGTATATATACATTATTTTAAAAAAACACATGTAGTTTAGTTATTTACTATTTTTATTCCTATAAATTGTATGTGTATGGCGATCTCTCTTATAGTGCTTTAATTATGCATAATTCAGCTACTTTTAAGGTTTCCAATGTTTTTGTATGGGCTACACCTTTTTCTTTTGGATACGTCATATTGGCACCTTTTTCACATACTATACACGGCTTTTAGACATTTACTGTATACCTCTTTGTTTTCCTTAAATATGGCTTTTTTAAGGTTTCTGTTCCTTCCTTTTGGAAATATATTGATTAAAAGGTTTTTAAATGACTGTAATACTGATTTTTTTGATTCATCTATTGTATTATGTTACCTACTTTTGATTTCACTTATGTTTAATTTACCTTATCATTTGTCTCATATTTTATACTAATTTGATAGTATGTTTATATGATATACATATTTATTGTTTTCAATCACTTATGATATTTGATTCTGTTTTTTCTTGTTGTAGTTGTTTTTATTTTGTTCTTTGTGACAAATGTGTCTTTTTTTCATAATCAATTATTTTATATTGTTTTCTTTCTGATGTACTAATTTCACATAATCTGTTATGTTTATTTTGTTTTTACCATAGACTGGGAAGAGTGGCTTGGTCCACTTCTTAGATGTTTCTGTTTTGTCCCCTTTGGTAATGTATTACAGTTTTTTATTGTATTATATATATGTTTTATGCTTCTGAGGTTTTTATGTTTGTATTATGATTATTTATATTTTAATTTTATGTCCATGTTTGTCTTTAGACCCCTGATGAAGGCCTAGGGCCGAAACTGGTTAAGTTGGGTCTTCAATAAAGTTGATTTTGGACTACTCCCATGTCGGCCGTGGTTTTTGTCCTCCGCTACTCTGTGACGTTTTTTTGCGGAAGGGTATCTCTTCTCTCTCCTTGTTAGTTGTGTGGCTGTAGCAATGGCTGGAGGCTGTGGAGAGTTCTTATTTTGTTATATATTGTTTTGAGTGTTTTGTTGATGTGAGTGTTTATTGATTTATTTAACATTTCTTATATACCGCCTTTCATGATATCAAGGCGGTTTACATTGAACAAACTGAAATTACATTGAACAGGGCATTATAACTTGGAGATAGCACTCTATTGCCCATGTTCTCTGTAAATAGTTAAGTGGCTTGCCCAAGGTTGCTGTCCTCTAGTGGGATTTGAACCCCCGACCTTCCGGCCTGAGGTAACTTGCCCCAACCACTAGGCCACTCCTCCCTCGCCAGTCTTTGGTTAAGGGTAATACCAAGGTAGAGCACTTCTTGTTTTATTTATCTATTTGACTGAGCTTTTATACCGCTTTTCACCAGGTCAAAGTGGTGTACATAGAACAAATTTAAACAACGTTTCCAGAGAACTGTAACTATTTACATTAACAATTTAACTAGGACATTCTGTCCTTAACTTATTTACAGAGCTGTCTTGGATGGGGGATGGGAAAGCTCAGTTGATGGGGACATGTCTGAGGTGGGGGGGGGGGAGTTAGATAGGGGATCCAAAGTGTATGGCAAACAGATGGGTTTGGAGGCTTTTGTAGAATGTGAAGAGGTCTTTGGTGTTCCTTATAGGGTCAGGGAGAGAGTTCCATATGGTAGGTGCATAGAGTTAAAAGGATCTGGCACATGCTTGTGGGGTGCTTCCTGTTTTTGTGTGGGGTATGGTTAGGAGGTTCGTGGTAGAGTGCCTTCTGGGTCTGTTAGTCTGGAGTGGATTCATGAGTGTTTGTAAGTGCAGGGACGATAGGTTATTGAGTGTTTTGAATATTATCAAAGGATTTTGTATTGTATTCTGCGCTTTAGGGGGAGCCAGTGAAGTTGGTAGAGGCTCTTTTGGATGATCTGGGCTGTTGTGTGGAGGGCTGTCTGCAGAGGTAGAAGGGTTGAGTGGGGTAGTCTGTGATAGATGGAGCTGCAGTAGTCGATGCAGGGAATAATCAGGGCTTGTAGTGCTGAGCAGAAGTCAGATGGATCGAGAGCGAGCAAAGATGCTCTAGGGATCGGGTCTTGTAGTAGACTGACTTTGCTGTGTTCTTTATCTGCGTTTTTCAGGGTGAGTTGGTGATCTAGGGTGACTCCCAGATATTTTACTTCGGAGCTGACTTGAATTTCTGTGTGGTTTAAGGTGATGGATGCAGGGGGGTGAATGAGTCGTTCTTGGTGATGAACATGTCTTCGGTTTTCTTGAGGTTTATGGAAAGGTGGTGTGTAGCAAGCCATTGTGAGACGTCGGTGAAGTATTGTTGTAGGCCAGTGTAGGATGGTGCATACAGCATGATATCATCAGTGTAGAAATGATAATGGATGTTGTGTGATTGGATGGTTGCATGTAGATGTTGAAGGGTAGCGCTGAGAGAGTGGATCCTTGTGGGACTCCTTGAGTCTGAGGGTAGAGGATTGAAGACAGTGTACCGATCTTTATTTGTCAGAGTCTGTTGTTTAGGTAGGCTTGGAACCACTTTAGTAAAGCAACATTCCTATTGTTTGTTAGCATTCTAAGAGGATGTTGTGGTTGATGGTGTCGAAGGCTGCTGAAATATCGAGGAATATTAATATGAATCCTTTGAGTGTTTTGAGTTCCTTTTATGAGCCTGTTCATGAGTGAGGTTAAGAGAGTTTCTACTCTGTGGTATGGCCAGAATCCGTGTTGCTGCTGGTCAAGTAGGTCGTGTTTGTCAAGGTATTCTTGTAGTTGTTGAACGGTTTCTTCGATTATTTTGGCTATGAATGGTAGGCTTGCTATAAACCTGTAGGAGGTGGGGTCAGATGGGTCTAGGTGAGATTTCTTTAGTAGTGGGAGAATTGACGTTTTTAGGTATGCTGGGAGTGTTCTTTGTTGCAGAGAGGTTTGGGTGATTTTTGCGAGGAATGCGGAGAACTCGGTCTTTGTGGCTTTGATCCAGCTCACTGGGCAAGGATCTAGTGGGGACTTTGTAGTGTTGATGGATGATATGATGGTTTCTATGTTTTCGCTGGTGATGTGGTCGAATATGGTCCATGAGTGAGTGGGAGAAGTAGTCTGGGTCATCTGGGGTGTTTGACTTGGTAGTTGGGTTTGGCATGCTGAGTAAGTTGTTCAATGTATTATGCACTGCTGTTTGATCAGTTTCCTGTTACCACACTGAATTACTTGTAAACCACCTTGACTTGGAGAAAGACAGTATAAAAAAAAGTTAATAAATAAATATTACTTGGCTAGCTTTTGTGGTGTGATAGTGATGCCAGGTATATCTTCAGTAGGGGTTTTTGTAAGTTCTAGGACAAATAGTTCTCTTGGTCGGTGGAGGGATTTTTGGAGTAATTTGGTGTGGTAGGCTTGCTTGGAGTGGTCTGTGGCATGATTGTATTCTTTTAGTAGTGTCATGTAGCAGATTCGGTCCGAGATCATTAGTGATTTTCTCCATTTTCATTCCTGTCTTTGGAGTTGTGTTTTGAGTTTGCACCATGGAGTCCGTTTGCGGTTTGTAGGTGTGAGTAGGTAGAAGTTGAAGCTGCTTCTGAGATTATTTACTTCTAGGTCAGCATTCTTAAGTTTCTTAACTTTTAGTATGGATGGTGGTGTGAATGTTTCATTTCTGGTGATGTATAGCACCTCGGTTGTCTTGTAATTTATTGTTAGCGACTGCTCTGATAGCCAATGAACCACCGCGTTGAAGCAGTTTATGAGTTTTATATCTTGTGGACTTTGTGTCAAATTGCATGTATAGCATAATATCGTCGGCATAAATCTGATATTTCACATTATGAGATTGATTGCACACAGTGGTTGTATAATATATAGATTGAAGAGAAGTGCGGATAGGGCTGATCCTTGAGGGGCTCCTCTATGTTGAGGGTACAGTTTTGATTTGTTTAAGCCTATTTTTACTTGTTGCTTGCGGTCAGTTAAGTATGATTGGAATCAGTTGAGTGGGTTGTCCTGGAGCCCATTTGTTTGAAGGAGTGATAAGAGTGTTGTGGCATATCGAATGTTATGCCGAGAAATATTAGCATGAATCCTTGTTTAGGTTTCTGGATGCCTTTTATTAGTGTGTCCATTAGTGAAACTAGTAATGTTTCGACAGCATGGTTTGATCTGTAACCATGCTGTTGTGGGTCTAGTGGTGCATGTGATGAACTCCTGTAGTTGCTGTTGTACAATCTTCTCTACTATTTTTGCTGTGCAGGGTAGGCTGGTTATGGGTCGGTAAGAGGCAGGATCCTTTCTATCCAGGGCTGGGTTTTTTAGTATAGGGCAAACTGATGCCATCTTTATCCTTGGGTGAGAGATAACTGTGTTATCTTTGTAAGTGTCTATACTCGCACCTCAAGAGCCTCTCATGAGGGACCTTATCAAAGGCTTTCTGAAAATTCAGATACACAATATTATTATTATTATTTCTTATATACCGCTTTTCATGATATAAAGGCGGTTTACATTGAACAAACTGAAATTACATTAAACAGGGCATTATAACTTGGAGATAACAACTATTTACAGGGAATATGGGCAATGGAGGGTTAAGAGGCTTGCCCAAGACCACAAGGGCTTGACAAATCCCAGGGCTTTATCAGGGCTTGACAAATCCCAGACACCAGGTTGCCATGGTGACCAGAAATTTGCACCTGGCTCCTGGGATTTACTTGTTCCACCCCCCCCCTCCTTTAAATAAGAACACGATTGCGAGTCAAAAGACAGCTATGATCGCGGCAAAGACCCCTTCTGCCTTCCTGCTTGTGGGAGATCAGATCCCAGTGGGAAGAACAAGAGGGGGATGTCCATGAATCGCAGCCTGGAAGGGGATCCAGTCTCCCATATGCAGAAGAGGAGAGCCAATTGGGACCCACAATAAAAAAAAAATAAAAAAGGGTAGATGGGGTGTTGGGGGGAGTGGAGATGCAAAAATCTAAAAGGCCAGTAACTTAAAAAAATAAAAGGAAGGATGATGGGAGAATGGAGGGCCAGGGGATGGCAGTGTTAGGGAGAAGGGAAGAGAATCTGGAAGGGGAATAGAGAATCCGGAGAGGTTGGAGGGGGGGAAGGAAGTGTGCAAAGTGCTGGAGGTTAAAGGGATGAATGCATGGGGACAAAAGCGCACAATTCGTATTTGTCGAAAGGTGCATTCCTCTTCCCCCAGAACACACAAGCACTCCACATCACACACTCAGACACCCCACCTCCGCATGACAAACATGCGCCCCCAACTCTACACTACATACATACGTAGCACCTCAGCTCCACACTGCACCACACATACATGCTCACATTTACACACAGAAACAGGCACCCCAACTCTGCACATCACACGCACAGGCTGCCCAGCTGTGCAGCAGACACACATGCACCAGAGCCCTGCACACCATTCACACAAAGACACCCATTGCCATATCCTACGTGTAATTGGTAGTAATTGGTAGTTGCAGAAATCATCTGTGTGAGAAGTTGCAGTGCCACGATATTTAAGGCGTTTTCACAAACAACTTTTGAGGCTGGAGACCGACCGAATGTCGATTAACCTGAAGCAGGGGAAAAAGGATTTTCTGTACCCGAAATGTGTCACATCGTTGTTGACTCTGGTGGTGTTTTGTACAGCCTGAAAAGATGCTAATGTTACAGCTAAGTACAAATGACAAGCTGTTTTTTGTAATAGGTATTTATTAAAACGGAGTTACCACGGTGGTGTCTGGACTGGGTTCCTTTCACTGGGTTGGTATCTCCAACAAAAAAAGTATATTTAAATATTATTTTGCCTGGCTAGATCGGAATCTGGTTTCTTTTGGGCGTTGATTTGTTTGTTCCTGATAAGGGTTCTGTCGTTTCTGGACAATATCCTACGCGTAGACAGACACACCCCGCTGCACCACACACTCACACATACACTTGCTATCTGAAGCTAAAACGTATCTAAAGATGACATGCAGTGTAGGAATACTGGCGCTGGGCCCCTAAGACTTGAGAACATGAGAAAAGCGCAAGAGACAATCAGGGAGGGGGCACAAAAAGGTCAAAAGCACTGGCTCCTAAGATTTGGGCCTGGCTCCTAAATCCAAACAAAATTTTGTCTGCACTATATCAACTGGCTTACATTTATCTACCTATTAATTCACACTTTCAAAAAAATATAACAGATTAGTGAGACAAGACTTTCCTTGGCTAAATCCATGTTGGTTTTTCCCCAATTAACCATGACATTAACATGTTCAGTAATTTTGTTCTTTATAATGGTTTCTACCATTTTACCCAGCATTGACCGATTTGTAGTTTCCTGGGTCCAGAAAAAAAAAATACTCAACTATATCACAGGCTTAACTAAAATATCAACAATATCTCATTCACAGGCATAAAAAAGCCTCAGACTACATGGGTTAGGCTGGGGCGTCTAAGCACACCTATGCCTACACTCACCACATCAACGGCCAGAAAAAACTCCTCTTTAAACATATATCTTTTATACATTTTTCTTTGTCAAATGTTCATATTTTAAACCAAATAGCATCCTCCTCTAGAGCATGTCACCACAAAAACTTAACTGAAGCAGTCTCAGAATCGCATCCAAATATCCAGGTCTTCATCTGACACCCTGACGCCAACAATTATGTTGACTAAGTGTTTCGCATAGCACTTTTTCAAGGGGTCCTGGACAGATGCATAATGCTGTAGAGGAGAGCACAAACAAAAGCAATCAGAAACATACCTGTGTTAAAAGAACTTTTTCTGACACACCCCAATCACACATTGAAATAACCCAGACCCATAAAGCTTGTACACCCACTCTTCCCGCTACCTAATATGCATACTCTGTCGGGAAAACACCAGATATGCTCAAACCATGCCCTCTAAAAACAGTACTACCAACTAGTTCCGCACAGAAGACCAACCCACAAAAGATTTAACAAAAAGTAAATTCCACTCACCCCAAACCGACTGCCGACACAACTCAGCATGCTCAGCAGTTCTAACTGTCCAAAAATGCCGTGCATGAGCAATGTTAAATAGTGAGACCTACACTCATCCGACAAGACAGCACACCTATACAGGAAGGGAGACACCACCACCTCTCAACCTACACATTTAAATCAGCAACCCTTGCCAAATAGTATAAACTCACCAGAGAAACCGCATACAGACAGTATCACACCCCAATCTCACTACACCCAACAAACGCTGGAGTGCTATACAAAAAATCTTCTAATCAAAACATTCATAACGTCAAAAAACAATGCCACCCTCCACCCATCATACACATAAGTGCCAATCAGTCTGAGAATTTAAACATTTTGGATGCACAGTATCTAAACAAAAGAAAATCAATTTCTGCTCTCTAAAAAGCAAAGATTGCTCTCTAGTACGCTCACCTATACCTGTCCATACTTTATCAGTACAAAAACATGTAAGATCTACAAATGCATGACCCTTTTCTTTACAGTGCTGGACAATCGAGGCTTCCAGTCGCCCACATCGCAAATGACTCTTATGCTCTCCCATGTGCAACCTAAAAGGCTGAGTGGTCTGTCCTATATATAACATGTAACACGGACATCGAATTACATAGACCACAAAACTAGAGTCGCAAGTGGTATTATAATGCAACCAATACTTTCAGCCTCTGTAATTAAACACACTAACAGTTTCTGTGATCTCACAAACTGAGCAATGGCCACATGGTCTGTGTCCAACAAAGGTCTCTACTACCTCATCCGACCTTCGTAACATACTTGGACTAAGCAAATCTTTCAAATTCCGGGACAATACACAAAGGGGGGTGACATTCCGCAAACCTGGAACTACTCTTGTCACCCTAAAACACTGCTGGATGATCTGCTGTATCTGATAACTGAGCAGAGAGAAATTGGTCACAAAATGCACATATTCACCATCCCTTCTATCACATTCGTTTCCAGAAGCAGATAACAATCATTCCCAAATATTAAATTTGGCGCGTCTGTAAGCCCTGTCAATGACTTCACGAGGGTATCCCCTCATCAGAAAAGCCTCCCTCAGCTGTCCAGACTGACCAGCAAAATCTGCCATATCAGAGCACTTACGACGATGCAGAATAAGCTGGGAAAAGGGGAGACATCCTCACATTTTTTGAGGGTGGGCACTTGAAAAATGTAAATAAGTATTTCTATCTGTCTTTTTTCTGTATACAGAAGTACCCCATCCCAACTCCTGTTTAACCACTGCTTCAATTAAGTTTTTGTGGTGACATGCTCTAGAGGAGGGTGCTATTTGGTTTAAAATATGAATATTTGAGAGAAAAATTTATAAACGATATATGTTTAAAGAGGAGTTTTTTCTGGCCGTTGATGTGGTAGGTATAGGCATAGGTGTAGATGCTCCAGCCTAACCCGTGTAGTCTGAGATATTTTTCTCCTCTTTTTATGCCTGTGAATGAGATATTGTTGATTTTTTAGTTAAGCCTGTGATATAGAAGAGTGATTTTTTTTGTTTGTTTCTGGACTTAGTTTTATCTCACTCTCTAAGTGACAACTTTTCAGATTCTGTAGTTTCCTGGGTCATTCCTGGAACCTTTTTTAAAACCGGCATATGTTGGCTACTCCATTCTTCAGGTACTACATGACAGTTTCCTATTTGTTCCTCCAGTCCAGACGAGTGGGTTATGCTCATTTACCAGCAGGTGGAGACTGAGAATACAAACGCGAAGTATGCAATAAGTAGCCCATGCCAACTGACGACAACCAGCATTTCTCAGTCTCCAGCAGGTGGTGAGCATAGCTTGTGCAGTCTGGTGCTGAATTTGGACTGCCAGTGTTGGTTGCAGGCCCAGGGTGCAGAACCTGGTGGTGCTGGGTCCCTCCCCCTTCTCCCCCAGCCACCCTCCTCCAGTAGGCTCCCTCTTTCCTCTTCCCCAACTTTTGGGAGGGGACCATGGGTTGAGCAGGTTCCTGTGTCTTTAAGGCTTTTCTTTAAAAACAAAAAACAAATAAAAACAGGAACAGGCAACGCTGAAGATCGGCCACAGGGTCAGCATGCGGTCTTTACGGGGACTGGTTTGGTGCTCCTCAGAAGGGCGAGGTGGCTTCTATGGCTTCTATTTCCCGGTGAAGCAGGGAAACTATAGCGTCTACGTATCTGTTGAAGGGGCGTCCAGTGCCCTGACTTGCGGGCTCACTCTACACAGGCTCAGGTGGCAGCATGTTCATCTCTTCATTCCTTTGTGTGGCATTATCACTAGGATGTACAAGTCCAGCAGGATGAGCCTTTGGGACATGGATGTTGCAAGCCGGTGTTTCGGTTCCTAGCTGTCATTAGTACTACTTTTGTATGTCCCACCTGTCTGGACTGGAGGAACGAATAGGAAGGTGAAATTAGATCTTACCTGCTAATTTTCTTTCATGGAGTCCCTCCAGTCCAATTCAGGACCCAAATAAGAGACTGCCATACAGAGTGCTGTCTCATATTTGCTGTTGCAGAATCAGATTTTGAGCGGGAGCATTCGGGACAGCTCATGCTAGGATTTCAAATGGGGCTGTCTTTTGGGAGCTCTGTAGGTTCTTTTGGTTGGCCTCTGTGTTTGGGGTCTTTGTGTTTTCTGGATCAAGTTTTTGCCAAAAACAAATTTGTGGATCAGTAAGGTTTTGTTGTTGCTCTTCTCATTTTCTTGAAAAGGGGATGACTGGTGAAGAATAGGGGTTTTGGGGCTCAGTTTCTCTGCTTTGTGAGGTTCATACTGGCTGTTATCAGTTGGCACAGGGTACTTATAGCATACTTCAAGCTTGTGTTCTCGGTCTCCACCTGCTGGGAGATGAGCATAACCCACTCATCTGGACTGGACTGTAGGGACTCCAGGAAAGAAAATTAGTAGGTAAGGTCTAATTTCACCTTACAGATTACTAATAGTATATCTGCCATCTCATTTTTTTTAGTTCTTTTAGCACCCTGGGATTTAAATAATCTGGTCCAGGTTATTTGCTACTCTTTAGTTTATTAAATTGCTGTATTTCATCTTCCCAGTTTACTGAGATTTGTTTCAGTTCCTCCAGTGCATCACCTCTAAATATCATTTCTGACATAGGTAACTTTGCTGAATCTTCTTTAGTAAAGACCGAGGCAAAGAATTCATTTAGTCTTTCCACTATGGCCTTGTCCTCCCTTACTGCATCTTTTACCTATCATCTAAAGGTCCTACTAACTCTCTCACAGGGTTTTTTCTATGAATGTACTTCAAAACGTTGTTGTTGTGAGTTTTTCCTTCCACCCCAAGCTTCCTTTCAAATTCTCTTTGCCTGCCTTATTAATGCCTTGCATCTAACTTATCAGTGCCTGTGTTGTTTCCTGTTTTCATCATTTAGCTCCTTTTTCCATTTTCTGAAAAATGTTTTTGTTTTCACTATAACAGCCTCTGTGACCTCATTTTTAAATCATGCTGGCAGTTGTTTAGTCTTCCTTCCACCTTTCTTAATGCATGGAAGACATCTGGCCTGAGCTTCCAAGATAGTATTTTTAAACAATGCCCAGGCCTGTTGTAAACTTTTAACCCGTTCAGCTGCTCCTTTTAATTTTTTCATAACCATTTTCCTCATTTTATCATGGTCTCACTTTTGAAAGCTGAAAACTAGCATAGTGAATTTCATTGCTGTCCTCCCTCCATTTATTAAATCAAATGTGATCATGTTATTCCAAGTAGCCCCAACACCGTTATCTCTCGCACCAGATCTTGCATTTCATTAAGAACCAGATCTGAAATAGCCACTCTACATGTCTGTTCCTGAAACAGATGTTCCATGAGCATTCATTTATTTCATCTATAAATGTTATCTCTCCAGCTTGCACTGATGCAATATTGGCCCAATTTATACAGGGGTAGTTGAAATCACCCAATTACTGTGTTGTAAATTTTGTTGGGCTTGTGTGCATCAGTGATGCTGAGAACTAAACTATCGGTAGTTTAACTACTGGCAGGGTCTCCCAAGATGGACAGGTCTCAGCTGAGATGCCAGACCAAGACAAACCACCCATCTGGGCAGCAGCAGAATGGGATAGTGTTGACGGCGGAGGATCACATTTCTGTGACAACGGCAACAACACCAAACTTAAACTGCGCGGAAGAAAGGCCCGGCAATCTACTTCTGTATCTTGCCATGAAAACCCAATGGATAGTTACAACAAAACAAATTGTGCTATAGTGCTGGAAGATGAGACCCCCAGGTCGGAAGACACTCAACTAGCTACTGGGGAAGAGCTGAAGACTTTTCAGAGTAAAGCCAGCATTTATGATGTGGTTGGATCAAAGCCCTCGGGATGTCTGACTGCTGATGTAGCTGCGCATGAAATGAGAGTCAGAGCTGTAAAGATGTCTTACACATTGGAACATGGAACGTATGAAGCATGAACCAAGGGAAGTTGGTGGTGGTCAAGAATGAAATGGAACGTGTACAACTTGATCTGTTGGGTGTCAGCAAACTGAAATGGACTGGCATCGGGCACTTTGCATCAGATGATCACATGGTCTACTATGCTGGAAATGAAAGACAATGAAGAAATGGTGTTGCATTTATAATAAAGAAAAAACTTGCAAGAATTGTAATGAAATACAATGCAGTCAGCGAACGCTTAATCTCTATTCGTCTACGAGGAATGCCTATCAACACAACTATAATTCAAGTATATGTCCCAACAACAGCTGCAGAAGAGAATGAAATTGAAGAGTTCTATGAACAAGTACAAGCTGAAATTGACAGAACATGCAAACAGGATATCCTGATAGTCATGAGTGACTGGAACACAGAAGTTGGCAACAAAGAAGAAGACAAAGTAGTTGGAAAATATGGACTTGGCAACAGAAATGAAGCTGGAGAAAGACTGATAGAATTCTGCAAGACCAACGATCTATTCATCTCAAACACCTTCTTCCAGCAACACAAGCTTCGACTGTACACATGGACTTCACCCAATGGATTGTATAAAAATCAAATTGACTTCATCTGTGGAAGTCAACGATGGAAAAGCTCTTTAACATCAACAAAGACAAAACCTGGAGCTGACTGTGGTACAGATCATCAACTACTAGTATGAAAACTCAAACTAAAGTTGAAAAAGAGCAAACCACTCAGGAATGCAGCAAAATATGACCTTGTGAATATCCCACTGGAATTTAAAGACTGTCTGCAAAATCGATTTACTGCTTTAGATACAAATGACAGAGCTCCAGAAGAGTTATGGAATGACATCAAGAAAGTTGTGTTGGAAGAAAGCGAGAAGTCTCTACAAAAGGTGAAAAAGAAAAAAACGGCCAAAATGGATGACGGAAGAAACTCTGAAAATTGCCCAGAAACGCAGAGAAGCTAAAGCCAGAGGAGAAAGAAAGACAATCACAGAACTCAACAGAGATTTCCAACGTGCAGCAAGACAGGACAAAGAAAAGTACTACAATGATGCATGCAAGGAAATAGAAGCAGAAACTATTAGAGGAAGAACAAGATCGGCTTTCCTAAAGCTACGAGAGTTAAAGAAAGCATTCCAGCCTCGAATTGGAATGTTACAAGATGCTCAAGGTTCTATGTTCAATGATGCTGAGAAGATCAAGAAAAGATGGAAGGAATATATACAGAGTTTTTATATGATAAAGATCAAGTGGACCAACAGCCGTTTCAACCTATACCTTATGATCGGGAACCATTGGTGATGAAAGAAGAAGTTGAAGTAACATTGAAAGCCTTATCAAAGAACAAAGCACCAGGCATTGATAGCATTCCCATAGAAGTATTACAGCAATCTGATGCAGCTGTTACCGTACTTACAAGGCTCTGCCAAGAAATTTGGAAGACAACATCATGGCCAACTGACTGGAAAAGATCTGTGTTTATACCAATACTAAAGAAAGGTGATCCAACTGACTGTGGAAATTATCACACAATCGCTCTGATCCCACATGCCAGCAAGATTCTACTGAAGATTATTCAAAAGAGACTACAACCATACCTGGAATAAGAACTACTTGAAGTGCAAGCAGGGTTCATAAAAGGGCGAGGAACGAGGGACATCATTGCGGATGTGAGATGGATCCTTGAAAAGACTAAAGAATACCAAAAGGATATCTATTTGTGCTTTATTGACTATAACAAATCTTTTGACTGTGTAAACCATGAGAAACTCTGGGCCACATTAAGAAGCATGGGTATACCAGAACACCTGATCGTACTCTTGCACAATCTGTACATTGATCAAGAAGCAACAGTTTGAACGGAACAAGGAGAAACAGAATGGTTTAAAATAAGCAAAGGTGTAAGACAAAGCTGCATACTTTCCCCCTACCTGTTTAATTTATATGCAGAACAAATCATCAGAGAAGCAGGATTGTATAAAAACAGAGGTGTGAAGATTGGTGGACGACTCATCAATAGCCTTCGCTATTCTGATGATACCACATTACTGGCTGAAAGTGAAGATGATCTGAAACATTTGCTTCTCACAATCAAAGAACATAGTCTCAAAATGGGCCTGCACCTTAATGTAAAGAAGACAACTGGCATAATCAACAGGTTCATCGTTGAAGGAGAAGAAATTGAAATTGTGAACAACTTTAACCTACTTGGATCAACTATCAATAAAGAAGCAATAAGCAGTCAAGAAATCAGACGACACATTGCTCTTGGCAGAATGGCTATGAAAGACCTAGATAAGATTCTCAAGAGCAGAGATGTCTCTCTCCATACAAAGATTCAACTTGTTCAAACCATGGTATTTTCAATAACATCATATGGATGTGAAAGCTGGAAGAAAATTGATGCCTTTGAATTATTGTGCTGGCGGCGAATACTGTGTATAACATGGATTGCCCGAAGAACAAACCAGTCGGTACTAGAGGAGATCAAACCTAAGCTTTCTTTAGAAGCTCATTTGACAAGACTTCAACTTTCATACTTTGGACACATCATGCGAAGAGAGAGATCATTAGAGAAAGACATCATGCTTGGCAAGATAGAAGGTCAACGCAAAAGAGGAAGGCCAGCAATGAGATGGATCAATACAATAACAGCAGCTACGGGTACCAGCTGTCAACAATGAGCTGCCTGTCTGAAGACCGACCACAATTTAGGATAGCTATCCAGAGGGTTGCCATGAGTCGACTCCGGCTCGACAGCACTTAGCAACAGCAAATTTTGTTAGCTTCCTTAATTTCTGTTACTGTAGCATTTCATTATCTGTTTGTTCATTCTGGCGAGGCGAACAGTAATACACCCTCACTCAGGCCCACTGCCCCCCGCATGCCGAGCCGCGCTCCCCCACACTGAGCTGCACTACCGCCGATTCCATTGGCGGGGATGAGGGGGGCATGGCTCGGCTCGGCTTTGCGGCAGGCCATGTGCTTCAGCATACTGTGATAAGGAAGCTTATCATAGTTCAGGAAGGAACAATACAAGAGGTGAATTGGCTCTGAACAAGCAACCTGTGCTTGCTGGTAAAAACACTAAAACAGAGTGTTTGCATAAAAGACTACCAGTCCCAGAATGCACTAGGTTACAGAAAGCCTCTAGGAGAGCTGAAGTGGGGAAACGTGTACCTAATCAAGGGAGCTATGAGGTAATCCCTAATCACCCATCTCCTAGGGCAGGGCTTGATTCAGCACACCTGGACTGTGCTAGGGTGGAGTGTCCATCTAGGCACTTTATAAGTAAAAGATATTCTTCACAGAGACAGAAGAAGCAGAAGCTGGAGAAGCAAGAGAAAGAGGAGAAGGAGAAAGGAGTGCTACAGCAAGGCTGGCAACGGCAAGAGAGAGGACGGCAACAGCAGAGAGAACACAGAAGGAGGAACAGCAAGGTGTCCAGGAGGTCTAAGGAAGGAGCCCAAAGCAGTACGTGTGTTGGGAGTGATTCCAGAGGCAAGCATTCTCCATTGGACGGGAAGAAACCAGAGGCTTGGAGATATAGAGCCAGGAACCCCCAGAGAGCACCTGTAAAGGAGATGGCTGCATCTACAGAGAGAAGGAGCTCTGATACCTATTCAAGGAGGTATGGGAAAAGAGACCTAAAGTCCAGAGATTCTGACTGGAGAGCTGGGCACAGAAGCTGGACTACCTACTGGCCAGGATACCCAGAGAGGAAACCTAATAGCAACGTGATCTCAGGTATGAACTCTGATCTGTTCCCTAGCTTTTCACAAGGAAGACAGCAGGGAAACAAATGCTATCCTGAGAGTCATCAGTTAGAGAATTCCTCTGAGCCAGAGCATGATAATGATTCCATGATATTTCAGGAGCAAGGGGAAATATCAAATAAGCAAGTAGAATGCATGGATTGCTCTCTGTCTAAGCTGCTGTTTTAAAGTAATCCTCAGTAAAGCAACAATCACCAAAAGGAACTGTAATGTGTTTTTTTAACTACCCAGAAAAGTTTCTTTAAGTGAAGGCTTTAGGGTAAGTTAGAGCCACGTAGAGAGTGGACCAGTAAGGGTTTGCAGCTGGTTAATTACCTGTGATTAAGCCAGGCACAAGTGCACGTGAGCTCTGGAAGGAAAACATCTTCATTGTGTGAATGAAAGAAAGTTGTTTTTGGTAAAGAACATTTTTTCCTTTTGGGTTTGTTTTTCTTTTTAAGCACTGCTAAGAAAGTTATTAGCAGGGGCTAGCAGAAAGACCTTTTCTGTTCCATCAAGGTCTTTATTGAGTTATTGCCTCAGTATTTCAGTTGCCTTATACAGTTGTTTTGTTTTTCCTGATTACAATTCCTGAAGAAAGTATCCTATTGATGTTACCAAGCATATCTGTGCGAGGGAATAATCCCCATAAATAAAATCTGTTTTCTGCTTACACTCGAGCAACTACAATTCATTATTTTGTTGAACGGCTGATTTTGGTGTGAATGAACTACAACACCCACAATCCTTTGCAAGTCATATAAAATTCTGCCTTTGCCAAGATTGTGGACTTTCACAACCAGCACCCCCGTTTACAATACTTGGCCTGCCACTTCTAACCCTCTTCTGACATAATGTCAGGGGTTCAGAAGCACCTGGCCTGCTTCCGGAACCAGCAGTAATATGGGGGGGGGGTGGGGGGGGCGGCAGCACGTTCAGCTCAGCATGAAGAGGAGAAGGGCAGCACAGCTCAGTGCACAGGGGGCTGGTGGCAGACCATGTGTGCCAAAGCACATAGCCTGCTGCCCACAGATATCGGCTGTATAGTGGATGGGCCGGCCCTGCCATTCCCTTCCCCTTTTTACATTCCATAGTGTATTTTGTTTCCTGCAAAACTTTTCTCCTGGTTGACTCAGAGCTCTCTAACATATATCACTACTCCTCCATCTATTTGATCTACCCTATCGCTTCTATTTAATTTTTACGGAGGTATCACAGTGTCCCATTGGTTATCTTCCTCTCTGAGATGGCAACTGTATCTAATCTTTCGTTCAGTGCTATATATTCTAACTCTGACATCCTATTTTTTTTAGATTTGTAGCGTTTGCATACAGGCATTTCAAAATTAGTTTTTTTGTTCATATTAACAAACTGTTATCTCTTGACAGGTGTAAATTGAAATCTTTCAGCTCTATCTGCTCTTTACTTAAAGGCACCTGGATTATGTTTATCTTTATTGGAACCTCTCCACTGGGATGCCCTAATTTTCTTGTTTTGCTTGCATCTTTTAAAGATATATCATTCTGAACCATGCGCTCTTGGGAGACTGTGAGCTTTTCCCCATTATCTAATTTAAAAGCTGCTCTATCTCCTTTTTAAAGGTTAATGCCAATAGCCTGATTCCATCATGCTTAAGGTGGAACCCATTCTTTTGGAAAAGCCCCCTCCCCTTCCCCAGAATGTTGCCTAGTTCCTAACAGTTCTCCAGGAACAAGCAGGAAGTCAGTCCTCACATATGGGTGACATCGATACCAACGGAGCCCCCGCAGAAGCATCTCTCCAGCTTTCAAAGAAAGCCTTTGGGAGATACCACCATGCCTGTGTGGTCCCCTTCCCGACCAATGGTACCATCTTAATCAGTCTCCCTTTTTCCATGGAGACCAGACGTCTGTCTGTTTTCCCCGAAAAATGTTGATATTTTTGTGCATAAAACTGGCCTTCTTTCTCCAGTTAGCACCAGTCCCTTTCCCGCCTCTGAGCCCCGTTGCCACCGCATCGAGTCTTGGAAGCATTTTTACTTTTTCTTCCAGCGCGGGTTGGTGCACCTTTCTAACCGCTAGCTGCGTCGAGGGTCTTTGACCTTGCAGGGGTTCTTTTTGCCCTGATGGCCAGTGGGTTCAAAAAGTGTGATCGGTGTGCAAAGAACATGTCCCCTAACCGATACACACGACTGCCGCCTCCAGTGTCTAGGTGCCATCCATGACCCAGAGGTTTGCACCCTGTGCAAAAAGATGTCCGTGAAGGCCATTCAAAGTCATCGGCAGAAGCAAGATGACATCTTCCACAGGTCAGATTCTGCCCTGGTATCCCCTGTAGCCTCACACTCTAAGGCCCTGCACGGATCCTCAGAGTCGCGTAAAGCCCCCACGGTGCCTGATCGGGCCCGCGGACACTCCGACAATGGTTCCCAGAGTGTGAGCACAAGAAGAAGAAATCTCTGAGGAGCTCATCCTGAAAATCGGACACGTACAGCATATCCCGTGCCAGGTCCCAAAGTCCTCGAAAGGTATCAGAGGAGTCAGAGCGGGAGAAGCCGGCGAAGGTGCGCAGAACAGACGTCAAGGCCTCCGGTGACAGATCATGGACCTCTGAGGCCTGTCCTGTCGAAGACTCCCTCTCCTCACCGATACCAGACCTGGTCACCCCGGTGTCCACGTCAAAGGGCAACTCCTGAGTGGGAAGCCAGGATGACAGCATTAGAACGCAGTGTCACGGCCTTCCTTGCCTTGCAGCAAGCGTAGATGGCTGGCCCCCACTGGTACTTGCGCTGAGACCGCAGGAACCTTGATATTGAGGACTCCCCAGCTGCCGAGGCGATCCTCGAGAGCCCTGAGCCTTGAGCCAATCCTCAGTGAGGGTCTCAATCCTGCTCCCAGTCCTTGGGAGTGAGATCCTCCCCAGCAAGCACTTGTGTCTCTGGCCAAGCAGCTACCATGGGTCATTGAGGACCCAACCCGAGCCTGACACCTAAAGCGCCGTATGATCTCAAGTCTTCAACTGACTACTCAGACTGGAGTCCAAGGATGAGGCTTCCCCAAAGATGCGTAAATATCGCAATCTCCCTTCGGACACATCTCTGCTTGGCGTTGCGGCGCCGGTCCCCACCTGAGGACACATTGTTCCTCGAGTTTGTCCGGGGCATGGCGAAATCCTTGTGTCTCACCACGGAGTTGAAGGAAGACCCTCACATGGAGGAGCTTGAAATCCTCCAGTATGAGGCTCCACTAAAGGAGGCCCTAACGGTCCCCGTCCCTGCCATCCTCAGGCGACGACTCCTTCGGATGTGGGAGACACCAGCATCGGTGCCAATAGTCAACACTATCTACCTAGTTCAGCGGGGCCCCGGCTTTCGGAAAGCGCAACTCCCTCACACCTCTATGGTAGTAGATTTGACCATGCGCTGGCAGAAAAGCCTAAAGACTCACTTCTTTGTGCCCCTGGGCAGGGAGTCCCATGCCCTTGGATGCAAATGCTACCAGGGCTCAATGCTGGGTTGCTGAATCCAAGTCTACCAGCTGTATATAGGCATGTATCTCCGAGACCTAGGGAAAGAACTCGCAGGTTTCTCAGCGGGTCTCAGTGGAGATCACCTCCAGCGATTCCATCCCTCATGAAGTGCGTTGGGAAGTGTTCGAAGTACACTGATGACAAATAGTGCAGTATATAAGAAATGTTAAATAAATAAATAAATAAATATCTCGAGCTGCCTACGACGGCTTTGAGTCCAACGTGAGGATGGCCGCCACAGGCATCTGTGCCCAACACCAGGTCTGTCTCCAGGCATCGGACCTCGAGCAGTGGGTCCAGGAGAAACTCCTTGATGTCCCCTGTCTCTGTGAAAACTTCTTTGATAAACCAATGGAGGATAAGGCGGCAGAGATCAAGACTGAGTTTGTCATGAGGACTCGGCACTCCAGGAAGACCTCTGCCCTTCCCAAGAAGAAACCATCAGGGAAGAGGCCCCCTTTTCACAGAAAAGGCCAGCCTTACTGAGGCTGTCCCCAATACCTGCCCCCCCCCCCGAATCTGCAGCATGGTCACCAGGGCAAAGGAGCGGGCCAAGGCCAACGCAAGCTTAAGGGCTCTAAGCCCCAAACACCGGCTCCTGCCCAGGGTGGGTTGGGTTTGTGACTCCCTGAGCATAGCCTCTCCTCCCGGTGGGGGAGTAGCTGCCAAAAGTGTGGGGGGGGGGGGCATCTGATCCACTTTGCCCATCGGTGGCCAGCCATAACTACCGACAACTGGGTCCTCCAGATGGTCAGAGATGGCTACCCCTTTCCCTTGGACCAGACACCTCCCCCTTTCTTTCCAGGAGAGCCCCCTCAAATTCCCCTGCACCAGGCCCTGCAACTGCAGAAACTTGCAGGCCTCATCAGGGATGGAAGCAGTACCCCTCCATCTCAGGGGCAAGGGGTTTCTACTCCTTTTACTTTCTGGTCCCATAAAGAACAGGGGGCCTAAGGCCCATTTTGGACTTACAAAACCTGAACAGGTTTCTGGTACGGGAGAAGTTCAAGATGCTCTCCCTTGCAACATTGCTGCTTTACCTCCAGCAGGGAGATTGACTATGCTCCTTGGACCTAAAGGATACTTAGACCTGCATCCTTATTCATCCTAGTCACAGGCAGTACTTAAGGTTCATGGTCGGGGGTGACCACTATCAGTACAGGTACTATCCTTCAGTCTCTCTGCACCAAGAGTCTTCACCAAATGCTTGGCAGTGGTGGCTGCCTACCTCTGTCTCCAAGTGGCCTTCGTCTTCCCATACCTGGACAACTAGCTCGTAAAGGGGGATATGGCCACCGAGGTGCAACAGCCCACGGCCCGCACCATCAGTGTCCTACCCAAAGTCCCACCTCATACCAAAGCAGGATTTGGAGTTCATAGGAGCTCAACTGGACACTCTCCAGGCCAGTGCCTTTCTTCCCTTGGACAGGGCAGATTGCCTCAGGCCCTGGCCACCGAGGTGCAATGCCATCACACAGTGTTGGCGCGGTCCATGCTTTGCCTACTGGGTCACATGGCATCCACAGTACATGTGGTTCCCACCTCCCACCTACACATGCGGGCAGCTCAGTGATTTCTCCGCTCAAAGTGGACACAAGCCACAGGCAGGTTTCGGGACAAGATCTTAGTGTCCTGTCAGCTACTGGAGTCACTCAACTGGTGGCAGGGTGCACAGCACCTGCAGGACGGTATGCCCTTTCAGTCCCCAAATCCCCAGAGGGTCCTCACCATGAATGCATCCCCACCATGGCCGCATCCCTACTGGGCTTGGGTGCCCACTGCGAGGAACCACTCATGTAGGGAAACTGGTCCCTAGTGGAGAGCCAGCAACAGATCAACCTGCTGGAGCTCAAGGCCATTTTTCTGGTGATCAAGGCCGTCCACTATCGCCTGCGGAACCAGTCTGTGCTAGTCCAGATGGACAGTCGCGATGTTCTACCAGAACCAGCAGGAGGGCACAGGGTCTCGGCACCTCTGCCAGGAGGCAATAGCCCTCTGCTCGTATGCGATTAGTCAGGGAATACTCCTCAGGGCGGTATACCTTCCAGGCCAAGACAATGCCCTAGTGGACAGGCTGAGCAGGGTCCTCCAACCACACAAATGGTGACTAGATCCCCAGGTGGCACAGCGGCTCTTCTGACTCTATGGAACCCCAAGTCTAGACCTCTTTTTGTCTGCCCGACCAATGCTCAGCTGCCCCCGTCTGCTGTCCCCAACCCCATCCTTCCTGGGTAGCGGCAGACACCTTCCTCATTTCATAGTCAGAGGACCTTCTGTATGGCTTCCCTCCCTTGCCACTAATCGCCTGAACCTTCTTCAAGGTCCTGCGGGACAAAGCCTCCATGATCTTGGTGGCCCAGGCAGTCTTGGTTTCCCCGGTTGCTCCACCTCTCGATGGCGCTCCTGATCCTTCTATGGAACGCCATGGGGCTGCTGACCCAGGAGGAGGGCTCCCTTCACCCCAACCTGGGATCCCTGTCGTTAACAGCATGGCTGCTGAACGTGTAGTCTTAGCACCCTTCAACCTCTCAAGGGAGGTGGAGGAAGTCTTCCTTGGCCTCTCATAAGAACTCCACGAGACAGGCCTACGCCTTCAAGTGGCGCAGATTCTCAATATGTTGTGTAGAGCAACAGGTTGACCCATTCTCTTGTCTGATGCACACAATGCTACAGTACTTGCTTTGCCTTTTGCAAACTGAACTCAAGTCCAACTCCGTCAGAGTGCACCTGAGCACGCTCTTGGTGCACCATCATTCCATGGAGGACAAGCCTCTTTCTGCACAGCCAGCCTCTCATTACCCGATTTATGTGGGACATGCTCTCTAAGCCTCCCATCCACCTGCCCCTAGAGGAATGGGACCTCATTGTGGTTCTGATGCAACTCACCAAGCCTCCTATTGAACCTCTGGCTACCTGCAGTTTGCGTTATCTCTCCTGGAAGGTCATCTTCCTGGTGGCACTTTCCTCTGCCTACAGAGTCAGTGAGCTTCAGGCCTTGGTGGCTGAGCCACCTTACACCAGGTTCTACAAGAATAGGGTTGTGCTTCGCACCTACCCTAAATTCCTTCCAAAGGTGGTATCCGCCTTCCACCTCCCATCTCAACCCGGAGATGGTGCTCCCACCCTTCTTTCTACTGCCCCATGCCGACAAGGCGGCAGCCATTCTCCATACTCTGGATTGTAAGAGGCCGTTGTCCTTCTATCTGCAACATAACTAGGGCCACCGCAAAGCCTTACAGCTTTTTGTTTTCTACGACCCCAGTCAACTAGGGGAGGCTGTTATCAAGCAGACCCTATCGACCTGGGTGGTGGACTGCATCACCTTTGCCTACGATCAGGCTGGGATCTCATTGGAGCGCTGAGTCACGGTGCACATCGTCAGGGCTATGGTGTCCTCGGTTGCAAGCTTATGGCAGACATCTGTCGGGCTGCCACCTGGTCCTCAGTTCACACCTTTGCAACTCACTACTGCCTGGAGAAGAAGTCCCAAAAGGACAGCACCTTCGGCCAGGCCATACTCCATAATTTGTTGGGGTTTAGGCAACTCCTACCCTCCGACCCTTCTTGTTCAGGCTACCGGAGCGATGGTTTTCCCTGGCCACTGGGGTCCTTAGTGTCTTTCCTCAGACTCACTTGTGGCTGCTCATGGCTGAGCCATGTTTTTCTACATGTTCTCGATAGCCTTTAGCTAGAGAGTCCCATATGTAAGGACTGACTTCCTGCTTCTTCCTGGAGAAAGCGTAGTTACTCAACTGTAACAGGTGTTCTCCAGGGACAGCAGGAATCAATCCTCATAACCCTCCCTCTACCCCTTGGAGTTGCTGTACAATTTCTGCCATCTTTTTATTGGCTCCAACTATGTCATCCTAGCAAGATGGCACCCTTAGGCGGGAAGGGGACCACGCATGTGGTGGCATCTCGCAAAGGCTTTCTTTGAAAGCTGGGGAGATGCTTCCGCGCGGGCTCCATCAGCGCCGTTGTCACCCATATGTGAATACTGATTCCTGCTGTCTCTGGAGAACATCTGTTACAGGTGAGTAACTGCGCTAACTCAAATGAGAAGGTCAAGGATTTTTTCTCTCATTCTCTTGCTCTGGAAGTGAGCACTTTCATCACAAACACACCCATCCTTAGTCAAACCTGTCATTCTGTTTCAGATTGCAACTTTTGCTCCTTACCAAGCTAGCAGGCCTAATGCAGGACAAGGCAGTGGAGCCAGTCCTGAAATATCTCTGGGGCATAGGCTTCTGCTCCAGGTATTCCCTCATCCCCAAGAGGACAGGGGTCCTAATCCATCCCAGCCACAGAAGATATCTCTGGTTCATGGTGGGGGGGACAGCACTACCAATACAGGGTGCTACCCTTTGGTCTGGCCTCTTATCAAGGGTCTTCACAAAATGCCTCGCGGTGATCGCAGCACACCTCCGGCTTCGTGGGGCCTTCATTTTCCCTTACCTGGACGACTGGCTCATAAAAGGGGATTTTATTTACATTCTCTTATATACCGCGCTATTCTGCATCAGTGCGGTTTACATTGAACAAACTGAAATTACATTGAACAGGGCATTATAACTTGGAGATAACTAATTTACAGGGATACGGCTACAGAGGCACAATGCGCCACTGGGCACACCATAAACGCCCTGCAGCACGTCATAAACTATCCCAAGTCCCATCTCACTCAGGCCCAGCACCTAGAGTTCATCAGGGTGCAACTAGATACCCTCCAGGTGAAAACTTTCCTCCTTCAGGAGAGGTCAGTACACCTCAGTGAGTTGGCTGCAGAGATACACCGACGCTGGACACTACCTGCCTGGCTTCTACTCTGCCTATTGGGACACATGGCCTCCACGGTTTATGTGACCCCATATGCCTGCCTGCACATGAGTGCAGCCCAGTGGTGCCTTCCTTCTCAGTGGACACAAGCCACAGGCAGGCTCAGGAACAGTCAAAGTGACCTGTCAGCTGGCAGACTCTCTCAGATGGTGGCAGGATTCCACATCACCTTCAGGCAGGAATACCCTTCCAAGCACCCACCCCCCAGAGGGTCCTCACCACAGATGCCTTCCTGCTGGGCTGGGGAGAGCATTGCTAGGGCTTCCAGACATAAGGCTGCTGGTCTTAGGAGAAATCCCGGCTGCAAATCAACCTGCTGAAGCTTTGGGCAATATTCTTAGCTCTATGAGCCTTCTGCCACCAGCTACAGCAACTCCCGGTGCTGATCCAGACCAACATCCAGGTCGCAGTGTTTTATGTGAACAAACAAGTAGCCCTCTGCACCTATGAGATATGCAGGGGTATGCTCCTAAGGGCGGTTTACCTCCCGGGCCAGGACAATGCCCTGGCAGACAAACTGAGCAGAGTCCTCCAATTGCATGAGTGGCGCCTGGATCCAGTATTAGTCTCCGGGCTGTTCTGCTTCTGGAGTATCCCCTCGATGGACCTGTTCGCCAGCCCGGACAACATGCAGTTGCCCCGATTCTTCTCCCGCTAGCTGCACCCTTCCTGGGTGGCAGCGGATGTGTTCCTCATCCTGTGGATGGAAGGCTTACTGTACAACTTCCCACCGACACTGCTGGTCGCTAAGACCCTATTCAAAGTCCAACATGACAGATCATCACTAATGCTGATAGCTCCTTAGTTACCCAGGCAGCCCTGGTTCCCATTGCTCCTCTCCCTGTCGGCAGCATCACCGATTCCCCTGTGCCAAACACCAGGGCTACTCTCACAGGAGAAGGGCTCCCTTCTATGCCCCAACCTGGGGTCCCTGTCACTCATAGCTTGGCTGCTGAAAGGGTAGCTTTATCTCTCTTCAGCCTCCCATGGGACGTGGAGGAGGTCCTTCTGGCCTCGTGTAAGGCCTCCACAAGAAGGATGTACACCTTCAAGTGGCACCATTTCTCAGTGTGATGTGCAGAAAGGTGGGCAAACCAGTTTTCCTGCTCAGTACAAGTAGTACTCCAGTACCTACTTCACCTGTCACAGGTGTGACTAAAGTCAGAGCACACTTAAGCCCCATCGCAACCATCATGTTGAGGGAAAGTCCCTCTCGGCGCATCCCCTTGTGTCACATTTCCAGTGGGTCCTCATGTTATCCAACCCCCCCCCTACCCCCTGTCCACCCTCCAGCGATGGAGTGAGATCTAAACGTGGTTCTCTTGCAGCTCACAAAGCCTCTGTTTGAGTCTTTGGTGACCTGCCACCTACGGTACCTTTCCTGGAAGATCATATTCTTTGTAGCACTCACATCAGCTCGCAGAATCAGTGAGCTCCAAGATCTGATGGCAGAGCCCCCCTACAAATTTCTGCTGAAGGTGGTGTCCCCTTTCCATCTCAACTAGGAGATGGTGCTCCCCACCTTCTTTCTGAGGCCTCACGCCGGCAGGGCAGAGACCGTTCTCCATACTCTGGATTTAAAAGGGCCCTGTCTTCTATCTGCAACAGGCTCGGCTTGGGGCCACTGCAGAGCACCTCAGCTTTTTCTATCTTATGTCTCCAGTCACCTGAGGCTCCCAGTGACTAAGTGAGCACTGTCCACTTGGGTTGCGGACTGCATTACCCTCACCTATGAGCAGGCAGGAGTCTCACTGGACCAGACAGTCATGGCACACTGCATCAGGACCATGACTACCTCCATAGCAAATCTCCTTTCCGTCCCCATGATGGAAATCTGCCGGCTACCACCTGGTCTTCAGTCCATTCCTTCGCAGCTCACTACTGCCTGGTCATATTCAATAATCTCTGCAGGGTGTAGGCAACTCCTGCCCTCCGACACTTCTGTATTCAGGCTACCGGAGTGCTGGTTCTTTGCCGGACTCTTGGGACTTGCGAGAATCTCAGTAGAGACTTAGCTGCTGCTGATCACGGCTCACCCTTGCAGGTCACCGTGTTTTTTTTTTTTACAGGTTCTTGGTAGCCTGTAGCTGGTGAATCCCATATGTGAGAATTGACTTCCTGCTTGTTCCTGGAGAAAACATACTCACTCACTTGTAACAGGTGTTCTCCAGGGACAGCAGGAATCAGTCCTCACAACCTTCCCTCCTCCCCTTGGAGTTGCACCTTTACCATATTTTACTTTTGCCGCCTTAGCTATGTCATTGGATTGTGACAAGATGGAATCCTGGGGGGGGGGGGGGGGAGTGGACCAAGCATGCATGGTGCATCTCCCAAAGGCTTTTTTCGAAAGCTGGGGAGATGCTTCCAAGCGGGCTTCGTTACACCGACATCACCCATATGTGAGGACTGATTCCTCACAGCCCCTGAGAACACCTGTTACAGGTGAGTAACTATGCTTTTTCACTCAACATGCAATCAAACTCTGAAATTCATTGCCGGAAGCTGTAGTAAAAGCTGTTAGTGTTGTTGTTGTTAAGTGCCGTCGAGTCGGAGTCGACTCATGGCGACCCTCTGGATAGCTATCCTAAATTGTGTTCGGTCTTCAGTCAGGTGGCTCATTGTTGACAGACTGGTACCCGTAGCTGCTGTTTTTGTATCGATCCATCTCATTGCTGGCCTTCCTCTTTTGCGTTGACCTTCTATCTTGCCAAGCATGATGTCTTTCTCTAATGATCTTTCTCTTTGCATGATGTGTCCAAAGTATGAGAGTCGAAGTCTTGTCATCTGAGCTTCTAAAGAAAGCTTAGGTTTGATCTCCTCTAGTACCGACTGGTTTGTTCTTCGGGCAGTCCATGGTATACACAGTATTCGCCGCCAGCACATTAATTCAAAGGCATCAATTTTCTTCTTATTTTTTTCACTGTCCAGCTTTCACATCCATATGATGTTATTGAAAATACCATGGCTTGAACAAGTCGAATCTTTGTATGGAGAGAGACATCTCTGCTCTTGAGAATCTTATCTAGGTCTTTCATAACCATTCTGCCAAGAGCAATGCGTCGTCTGATTTCTTGACTGCTTGTTGCTTATTTATTGATAGTTGATCCAAGTAGGTTAAAGTTGTTCACGATTTCAATTTCTTCTCCTTCAACGATGAACCTGTTGATTATGCCAGTTGTCATGATCTTTGTCTTCTTTACATTAAGGTGCAGGCCCATTTTGAGACTATGTTCTTTGATTGTGAGAAGCAAATGTTTCAGATCATCTTCACTTTCAGCCAGTAATGTGGTGGTATCAGCATAGCGAAGGTTGTTGATGAGTTGTCCACCAATCTTCACACCTCTGTCTTCATACAATCCTGCTTCTCTGATGATTTGTTCTGCATATAAATTAAACAGGCAGGGGGAAAGTATGCAGCCTCGTCTTACACCTTTGCTTATTTTAAACAATTCTGTTTCTCCTTGTTCCGTTCGAATTGCTGCTTCTTGATCAATGTGTAGATTGTGCAAGAGTACGATCAGGTGTTCTGGTATACCCATGCTTCTTAATGTGGCCCAGAGTTTCTCATGGTTTACACAGTCAAAAGCCTTGCTATAGTCGATAAATCTCAAATAGATATCCTTTTGGTATTCTTTAGTCTTTTCAAGGATCCATCTCACATCCTCAATGATGTCTCTCGTTCCTTGCTCTTTCATGAATCCTGCTTGCACTCCAGGTAGTTCTTGTTCCAGGTATGGTTGTAGTCTTTTTTGAATAATCTTCAGTAGAATCTTGCTGGCATGTGGGATCAGAGCGATTGTGCAATAATTTCCACAGTCAGTTGAATCACCTTTCTTTAGTATTGGTGTAAATACAGATCTTTTCCAGTCAGTTGGCCATGATGTTATTTATTTTATTTATTTATTTATTTAACAATGATTTATATACCGCATCTTCCATAGTTCAGTTGCGGTTCACAATAAACAACAGTTAACAAATCAGAGTTTGTTTTACATAAAACATCATATGACCAAATAACAATAAGATAAACAACTAGTGTTAATACAGAACAGTATAGAACAGTGTAAACTATATACATTATGTACAAATACACATTATGTGGGGCTTAAGCGTTATTCAAAGTACATGTTGTCTTCCTTATTTCTTGGCAGAGCCTTGTAAGTACGGTAACAGCTGCATCAGTTTGCTGTAATACTTCTATAGGAATGCTTTCAATGCCTGGTGGTTTGTTCTTTGATAAGGCTTTCAATGCTGCTTCAACTTCTTCTTTCATCACCAATGGTTCCCGATCATAAGGTACAGGTTGAAACAGCTGTTGGTCCACTTGATCTTTATCATATAAAAACTCTGTATATTCCTTCCACCTTTTCTTGATCTTCTCAGCATCATTCAACATAGAACCTTGAGCATCTTGTAACATTCCAATTCGAGGCTGGAACTTTCTCTTTAACTTTCGTAGCTTTAGGAAAGCCGATCTTGTTAACATTAAGTTGGTAGCCGAAACTTGCTTCCAAATATCTGTAAGAGTTACTTCATCAGGATTTTCTAACTGAGGAAAAGAAAAACCTTCAAGGCCAGCGACTGCCGAAATAGGAACTATCGAAAGTACCTCATGAGATATAGCAGACATAGAAACAGGAATCTCCTCCTCCTCTCCTGAAGAAGTAGACACCACAGAAGAGGACGACGTTTCAGCAGAAACTTGAGAAGATCCTGGGTTGGGCGGAGGAGTCCTATCGATGGAACTCAGGGTAATCCCGGATCCAGGCGACGAAGAGTGTTGATCTACTGAAGCAAGTTGAGATAAAACCACCACATGCTGATCCATAGGACCAGTAACAACAGAGGGAGTAGAAGTAACAGCTGTTGACGGCTTAACAGATTGATTCCCCTGCAACTTCTGCAACTGCTTACTCTTCCTTTTCGCATGGCTTCGCAGCATACCCACTGCGACAGAAACTCTGAGCCCCGAATTGGCACCGAAGGGGCACCAAAGCAGCCGACGCTGTTATATGCTGCCGAGGCCAACCGGGACAATCAGGAGGGACCTGCTGCAGCCAATCAGGTGGATAAACGCTGCCGCTGCACTCCGGTCTCCAATACAGCTGACTCTCACCTCCTGAAAGCAGCCGACGCTGTTATATGCTGCCGAGGCCAACCGGGACAATCAGGAGGGACCTGCTGCAGCCAATCAGGTGGATAAACGCTGCCGCTGCACTCCGGTCTCCAAAACAGCTGACTCTCACCTCCTGAAAGCAGCCGACGCTGTTATATGCTGCCGAGGCCAACCGGGACAATCAGGAGGGACCTGCTGCAGCCAATCAGGTGGATAAACGCTGCCGCTGCACTCTGGTCTCCAAAACAGCTGCTTTCTCTCAACAAGTTTCTCATAAATTATATAATGTAGAAGTTTCTGTTCAACAGCTATCTCAACGTACTGACAGGCTTGATACTCAGGTTGTCTCCTTACAGTCAGCCAGTGAATCAGCCCTGAAAGATACTCTAGTGTTTTATCAGCAGTTAGAGGTTTTAGAGAATGCTTCCAGGGCAAAAAATTTGCGTATATTAAATTTCCCAAAAACGCGTTTATTATCACCTATTTTGCTATTTAGGCAATATTGTAAAGAGATATTGATGCTTCCTAGTGCCGATACTGTTATGATTGATCGAACCTTTTATCTGCCTGCCCGGACGTCCACCGGGGAACCCAGTATAGCACGGGAGGATGAGGGTACTCTTATGGATTTAACTGATTTTTTGGAAAATTCTCAGACATCTATCTCCACCCGTGCTACCCTGGTAGTTACTTTGGCCAATTTTTTGGATAAGGCTTCCATTTTGAAGGCCTTTTTTCCTAAAAAGGATTTTCTTTTTTATGGCCATAAGCTTTCTATTTTCCCCGATGTCTCCAGGCAGACGCAGAATCGTAGAAGGTCCTTCCTCCAGCTTAAATCCAGGGTAGTGGCTGGAGGAGGTACCTTCTACCTTAGGTTCCCTTGTAAATGTTTGGTGACCATTCAAGGAGTTAGTTATGTTTATTCTGATCCTTCATTGTTGGAGTCTCTCCTGGTTTCATTGCAGGTTTGAGAGATATTATTATTTGTGAGAATATATGTTATAATGGGCAATGTGGTTGGTTGGGTGATATATGTTATAATGGGCAATGTGGTTGGTTGGGTGAGGTAGCCTTTAGTTTGCTCCAGTCTTCCTCTCATGCTTTCTCTCCATGATGTGGGATAAGTGGTGATATGTATTTTGAATTGTATTGGTGTAAGTTATTATATTTTTTTTTCCATTCATATTACTCATTGTTTATTTGCGTTATGTTATTGGTTGTAATAATTTAAAAATCAATTAAAAAAAAAAAAAAAAAAAAAAAGGAAAGCCGATCTTGTTCTTCCTCTAATAGTTTCTGCTTCTATTTCCTTGCATGTGTCGTCGTAGTACTTTTCCTTGTTCTATCTTGCTGCACGTTGGAAATCTCGAGTTCTGTGATTGTCTTTCTTTCTCCTCTGGCTTTAGCTTCTCTGTGTTTCTGGGCAATTTTCAGAGTTTCTTCCGTCATCCATTTTGGCCGTTTTTCCTTTTTCACCTTTTGTAGAAACTTCTCACTTTCTTCCAACACAACCTTCTTGATGTCATTCCATAACTCTTCTGGAGCTCTGTCATTTGTATCTAAAGCAGCAAATCAATTTTGCAGGCAGTCTTTAAATTCCAGTGGTATATTCTCAAGGTCATATTTTGCTGCATTCATGAGTAGTTTGCTCTTTTTCAACTTTAGCTTGAGTTTACATACTAGTAGTTGATGATCTGTACCACAGTCAGCTCCAGGTTTTGTCTTTGTTGATGTTATAGAACTTTTCCATCATTGACTTCCACAAATGTAGTCAATTTGATTTTTATACAATCCATTGGGTGAAGTCCATGTGTACAGTCAAAGCTTGTGTTGCTGGAAGAAGGTGTTTGAGATGAATAGATCGTTGGTCTTGCAGAATTCTATCAGTCTTTCTCCAGCTTCATTTCTGTTGCCAAGTCCATATTTTCCAACTACTTTGTCTTCTTTGTTGCCAACATTTGTGTTCCAGTCACCCATGACTATCAGGATATCCTGTTTGCATGTTCTGTCAATTTCAGCTTGTACTTGTTCATAGAACTCTTCAATTTCATTCTCTTCTGCAGCTGTTGTTGGGGCATATACTTGAATTATAGTTGTGTTGATAGGCATTCCTCGTAGACGAATAGAGATTAAGCGTTCGCTGACTGCATTGTATTTCATTACTGTTCTTGCAAGTTGCTTCTTTATTATAAATGCAACACCATTTCTTCTTTGTCTTTCATTTCCAGCATAGTAGACCATGTGATCATCTGATGCAAAGTGCCCGATGCCAGTCCATTTCAGTTCGCTGACACCCAATAGATCAAGTTGTACACGTTTCATTTCATTCTTGACCACCTCCAACTTTCCTTGGTTCATGCTTTGTACGTTCCATGTTCCAATGTGTAAGACATCTTTACAGCTTCTGACTCTCATTTCATGCGCAGCTACATCAGCAGTCAGATGTCCCGAGGGCTTTGATCCAACCACATCATAAATGCTGGCTTTACTCTGAAAATTCTTCAGCTCTTCCCTAGTAGCTAGTTGAGTGCCTTCCGACCTGGGGGTCTCATCTTCCAGTACTATAGCACAATTTGTTTTGTTGTAAATATCCATTGGGTTTTCATGGCAAGATACAGAAGTAGATTGCCGGGCCTTTCTTCCACGCAGTTTAAGTTTGGTGTTGTTGCCATTGTCACAGAAATGTGATCCTCCGCCATCAACACTATCCCATTCTGCAGCTGTCCAGATGAGTGGTTTGTCTTGGTCTGACACTTAAGCCCATCTTAAGCGCTTGATATTTCCTGTTTGTCTTTTGGCAGCTGTGATAAGAGAGTATTATGGAGACCTTCTAGAAGCAATTGTAATACGGTTGCAAGTGGCAAGTCTTAACTTCTTTGAGCATGCTTAATTTCAACTGTTTGTAGGCATGGCTTGCCAGTAATTGTCCTATAAGAAAGAGGTTCTTGAATGTTAAAGAACTTTTGAATAGTTTCCCAAACCTGAATCCAAAAAGCATGAACATTAGGGCAGTTAAATAGCATGTGAGAGAGCATTCCTGAACCTAGACGACAGTATCAGCAAAGTTTGGATCCATAAAGCCTAGCTCTCCACAGCTTTTCGGTTGTCCAGGTGGTGTGATGCACCACAAAGAAAGCAGATTGAGACAGGCTGGCTGAAAAACAGGGATTCCACAGTTCTGTTCCAGAACTGGAGCCAGCTGATCTCCTCCTCCTCCTCCTCAAGCCCTAAGTCACGCTTCCAAACCTGTAGAGACACACCAGCAAAGAAGCGAAATGTCTGCAAGGTAAACTGTTCAAGGCAAATTAGAGAAAATACTTTTTCACTCAACGTGTAGTCAAGCTCTGGAATTTGTTACCGGAGGATGTAGTAAAAGCTGTTAGTGTAGCTGGGTTTAAAAAAGGTTTGGACAAGTTCCTGGAGGAAAGGTCCATAAACCATTGTTAAAAAGGGCCCCGGGATATTACTGCTTGACCTAGTACAAGCATTGTGGAACTTATGTCTCTTGAGGAAACTGCTAAGTACTTATGACCTAGATTGGCCACTGTTAGAAACAGGATACTGGGCTTGATGGACCTTGGTCTGACCCAGTATGGCATATCTTATGTTCTTACATTCTTAAGTTCTTATAGAAGAGGATATATGACTCTCGGTTTGAGGTTTATGACAAAGATCTAGATGCCTGGGTCCTTCTCCAATTGACTAAGATCAGCTCTACTCTACTCTTAGATAGTGACATAGCTGGGACCGGTTAAAATACCTGCGGTGGTATCACCCTTCAACTCTCAGTCTTTGACTCCTGGCAGAACCAGCATATGCCAGTGTTCTCTTAAAAGTCATCCACCAGCAATCTCAAATTTCATCTGGCAATACCGGCATATTCCATTATGCTTCAATACCCAACATGGGCCATGTTTCACCGAATCGACAGCTTCCTCAGGGGAACCACAAATTCAAGGATGAGTCATTGATGGAAGGAAAAGATATACTGTATGAATTATTGCAAACTATAACGCAGTCTCTTCAAACTTTACAGTTGTAAAACCATACCAAATCATCTAACATCATTGGCATGAAATAACCACCACTGCCAAACATTATACATTACATGTCACATAACTGCCAATCAAATAAATAGAAATTCCCATCCAATCAAATTACCCCTTTCAAAAATAACCATCTTATTGGTTACATCTTCCACATTACTTACCAAACCACTTTATCAGACTCCCATTCAATGTAACATATTCATTTAACAAACTCCCATTTGCCTGCTCAAAGAATCTCGGGAAGGCAATGGTGGATAAAATGTTTTCTCCAGGACCAAGCAGGAAGTCGGTCCTCACATATGGGTGATGTCGGCGCCGACAGAGTCCCCCATGCGGAGCATTTCCCCAGCTTTCAAAGAAAGCCTTTGGGAATGCAGCGCGTCTGCGCGGTCCCCTTCCCACCCAAGGGTGCCATCTTGCTCAGTCTTTCTTTTTCCGCAGAGCCCGAAGGACGTGAGTTCGTGTCACCCGGGAAAAGTTGATTTTTTTTTTTCTGCGATTTTCACGTTGTCTTATCCGGTTCCCCTTCCCGCCTGGGCTCGGTACACCGGTATCGAGTCCAGAGTTGTGATTTTCGGTTTTTGTCCTTCGTGACTAGCGTTCGCGCTCTTTTTGTGTTTTCACTGGCAGCCCGGTCTTTTGACCTTGCAGGGGCCCTTTTTCCCCCGATGGCTGCCAGCAGGTTCAAAAAGTGTGATTGGTGCAAGAAACTTATGTCTCTCACCGACACACATGACTGCTGCCTCCGATGCCTCGGGCCCGGCCATGACCCACTGGCTTGTGGCCCGTGCGGCAAAATGTAGTTGAAGGCGTTTTGGAGCCATCAGCATCAACGTGAGAGAATTTTCTCTGACTCCGCGTCCGGCCGGGCCTCGACATCTCAGGAGTCCGACCCTGAGCGCCGTCGGGGTTTCTCTGAAAGGGATTCTCCCTCCTGGGAGCACCGAAGGAAGAAAAAGCTTGCAAGGGTTGCGTCGGTGGAGGCTCCTGGTTCTTCGAGGGCCAGGTTGCGTAGCCCTGACTGCCGCCCTGGGCTCTCGGAGTCGGAGAGGCCTTCCAATCTACCTCGTGTGGAGCTGGAGTCCCCGAGTCACGTAAGTGCAGTTGTCCTCGTAGACTCTCCTCCGGGGGAGCAGACATCGGGCCCGATGCTGTTGGGGCTCGAGTCGGGGGCTGCTGAGTCTCCTGAGCTTGGACTCAGGTTGATGGCCTTGGAGAGCAGCTTGGCTGCCTTCATGGAACAGCAGCGGGTGCTGATCGCCGGTCTGACTGGTGCATCTGCCCCGACCACCGGGACCTCAACGTCTAAGTCAACTCCGGAGACTGAGCCGATCCTCGAGTCGATGAAGTCTCGAGTCGATCCTCGGTCAAGGTCCCCCTCGACCTCCCGTGCGGGGCTGAGGTCGTCGACACCGGTACCCTCGGCGTCGGGGCGGGTGGCACCGAGGCCCACACGGCTGGAGCCACTCGATTCCTCCTCGGAGGAGTCGGAGTGGAGATGGAAGATGAGGAGTCCCCAGACACCTTCCGGACCCGGTGCGTCCCTTCGGACTCACCGGAGTCCGAGCCTCGGAGCAGTCCCCTCCCAGAGGATATGTTTATGTTTATTAAAACTTTATATACCGCCCAATATGATTAGCATCTGGGCGGTTCACAATACATAAAATCAATTAAAAGAGAGCTGCGAAAAGAAAAGCAGAAAAGGAACGCCATAAAATCTTAAGAAAAGGAGATAGAAGCAGATAACAGTTGGGGGACACAGAAGGCTAACATGAAGGGAGAGAGGGAACACATTGATAATGCAGGAGGGCGTAGGAGAGAGGAAATGAGGAACTAACATGGTAATACTAGGGAGGGGAGGAGGACGGAGCTGGGAGGGGGAGGTTGAAAGCAGAACAAAAGAGATGGGTTTTCAGTTTAGCTTTAAAGGATAGGTAGGAGGTTTCTAGACGTAGGGAGTGGGAAAGTGAATTCCAAAGCCTTGGACCGAGAAAAAAGAAAGCTGAAGATCGAGTTGATTCTAAGTGTGCTTGGGAGGGAGGGGGAAGAAACATACGGTTGGCGTGGATGGAACGTAGGGGACGGTGAGGGGTATGGAGGTGAACTTGGTCTGCAAGATACAAGGGGATACCAGAATGGATCACCCTGTGAACAAAAATAAGGACTTTAAACTGAACACGAAAGGAAACAGGAAGCCAGTGAAAATGTATTAACAAGGGGGTGACGTGATCGAAGCGTGAAGCGTGAGAGAGAACACGAATGGCAGTGTTTTGGACCCGTTGAAGACAACAAATTTGGGATTGGGGAAGCCCGGCAAGACAAACATTACAATAGTCGAGACGAGACATGACAAGAGAGATAAGGAGGATGGCCATAGAAGAGGGGGTAAGGAAAGGATGTACAGCACAAAGTTGTCTTAGAGTAAAGGAGTGCTGGACAACCGAGGAGATATGTTCTTTAAAGGAAAGGGAAGAATCAAGAGTTACACCCAAGTACCGCAAAGAGGAAATGGTGGGGATGGGTGAAGAAGAGAATTAAGGAGAGAGGTTAGGAGGGGGATTACCGAAGGTGAACCAGATAGCCGAAGTTTTCGAGAGATTAATGTGCAGAAAGTTGGTCGAGAGCCAGGAGGCTACAGAAGAAAGACAGGTGTTGAAGGCGGTGATGTCAGGCGCAGCAGAGTCAGTGTGAAAGAGGAGAAAAATGTCATCAGCATAGTAATGAGCAGAAACACCGTGCTGTTGAATAAGAAGAGCAAGGGGGGCCAGAAACACATTAAAGATACCCGGTTCTCGGACTTCGTGAGGGACATGGCCTTGGCCTTCCCTGCGGACGCCGAGGAGGAGCCTCGAGCCGAGGAGCTCGATGCCCTCCAGTATGACTTTCCTCCTAAGGAAGCCTTTACTGTACTGGTTCCTCCGATGCTGGAACGGCTGCTCTTCCGTATGTGGGAGGAACCGGCCTCGACGCTGGTTCTTAGCAAACGGGTCGATTCCATTTATCGAATCCGTAAGAGCCCTGGGTTCCAAAAGGCGCAGCTACCGCACCACTCCATGGTTTTGGAATCGGCCATGCACCGTCTGAAGAGTCAGAAGATGCACTCCTCGGTGCCCCCCGACTGGGAGGCCCGGAACCTGGATGCCCTTGGTAGAAAGTGCTTCCAGGGCTCTATGCTGTCTTGCCGTGTCCAGACCTACCCAGCTTTACATGGGCATGTACCTATGAGACCTGTCAAAGGAGATTGCCGGGTTCTCAGCTGGCCTCTCCGAGGAACCTTTGCAGAGGTTCAAGGCTTTGTCAACAGGGATTCGAGAGTGCTCAAATTTTATCTCTCGAGCAGCCTATGATGGCTTCGAGGCTTCGGCCCGGGTAGCCGCAGCCAGCATCGGTGCATGCTGTCAGGCCTGGCTACAGTCATCACACCTGGAGCCATGGGTGCAGGACAAGTTGGTTGATGTCCCTTGCTGAGGTGAAAACCTCTTTGGTAAGCCCATGACTGAAAAGGCTGCGGAAATCGAGACTGAGACTCTCACCAGGACAAGGCTGTTTTCTGCCCCTTCTCATAAAAAGAAGGGCTCGGGGAAGAAGCCCTTTTTCCTGAGGAAGGGTGCTGCCTACAAATCCTACCCTCAATATCAGGCCTCTCCAGCTCCCCAACAGGGCCAGCAGGCCAAGGAGCTGGGGCATGGGCCCCATTGGCAGAAGACCCCCAAGCAACCAGCTCCGGCTCCTGCACAGCAGGGAGTGGGGTTTTGACTCCCACAGCATAGCCTCTTCTCCACAGCTGGCTCCACTCAGCACAGGAGGTCGGCTGACCCTGTACGCCTACAGGTGGCCAGCCATCACAGGGGATACCTGGGTCCTCGGCATAGTCCAAAAGGGCTACATGCTCCACTTCCACCAGATACCCCCCTCCTACTTTCCAGGGGAGCCTCCAAGACTCCCTCTGCACAGAAACCTCCTCCTTCAGGAGCTGGCAAGTCTTCTAAAGGAACAGGCGGTGGAACTGGTGCCTCACCACCTGGAAGGGCAAGGCTTCTACTCCAGGTACTTTCTGGTACCAAAAAGAACAGGAGGTCTCCAGCCTATCCTAGACTTGTGAAACCTAAACAAGTTTCTGGAGAGGGAAAAGTTCAAGATGCTTACCCTTGGGATACTGCTGCCCTACCGCTAGCAGGGAGATTGGCTATGCTCCTTAGACCTAAAGGATGCTTATATCTACATTCTCATCCACCCAGACCACAGACAATATCTCAGATTTGTGGTGGGAGGAGACCATTTTCAGTACAGAGTATTTCCCTTCGGCCTAACCTCCGCCCCCAGGGTCTTCACCAAATGCCTGGCGGTGGTGGCGGCCTATCTCAGAAATCAGGGAATCTTTGTCTTCCCATACCTGGACGACTGACTCATCAGGGGTCAGTCTCTTCAGGAGGCCAGACAAGCCATTCTTCACACTGTATCTCTTCTTCAGCATCTGGGCTTTGTCCTCAGCTACGCAAAGTCCACTTTGCTCCCCTCACAGAACCTAGAGTTTATAGGGGCAAGATGAGACACCCTGCAGGCAAGAGCTTACTTGCCCGAGGACAGGGCCCACAGGCTGATGGACTTGGCCAGCCAGTTCCAAGGCAATTCTCAAGTCTCCGCCAGACACTTCCTGCAGCTCCTGGGTCACATGGCATCCATAGTACATGTGACCCTGAATGCCCGTCTGTACATGCGGGCGGCTCAGTGGTGCCTCAGAGCTGAGTGGGCGCAAGCCACAGGCGACCTCCGAGACATAGTAAAGATGTCCAAACCACTTTTGGACTCCTTACAGTAGTGGCTACATCTCCCAAACCTTCAGGCCCCAGCACACACAAGGCTGCTGATGACTGATACTTCCTTAAAGAGTTGGGGTGCACATTGCCAGGACAGGTGCACTCAAGGCCTCTGGTCTCCTCGGGAGGCCACGCAGCAGATCAGTCTTTTGGAGCTGTGGGCAATCCACTTGGCTCACTAGTGGTCCAGCAGATCTTTCTACAATGGGGGCTTCCATCCATCGATCTCTTTGCAAGTCCACTGAACCATCAGCTGTCCAGTTTTTGCTCCAGACAGCCGCATCCCCTGAGAATGGCAGCAGATGCGTTTCTGATCTCTTGGTCTACGGACCTCCTGTATGCGTTTCCTCCCACGCCCCTGGTGGCCCGAACTCTGTTCAAGATTCTACGGGAAAAGGCCTCGGTCATTCTGGTAGCCCCCAGATGGCTGAGGCAGCCATGGTTTCCACGTCTTCTGCAGTTGGCAGTGGAAACTCCATTCCCTCTGGGGTTGCAACTCGATCTCCTGTCTCAGGATCAGGGTTCCCTTCTGCACCCCAATCTCATATCCCTCAATCTGATGGCCTGGCTGCTGAAAGGATAGTGCTAGCTCCCTTACTTCTACCTAGGAAAGTTGAGGAGGTGGTCTTGGCCTCGAGGAGGCAATCCACCAGAAAGTCCTATGCACTCAAGTGGCACAAGTTCTCAGTGTGGTGTGCTCAGCAAAATAAAGATCATTTCTCCTGCCTTGTGCCAGTAGTGCTACAATACCTACTTCACCTGTCAGACCTAGGCCTTAAGTCCAACTCTCTTCGGGTCCACCTCAGTGCTCTTTCAGCACACCACTCACCGGTGGAGGGACAGTCTTTGTCGGTTCACTCCTTGGTGTCCCGCTTCCTCAGAGGCCTGCTTTTGCTCAAGCATCCGATTCGTCCACCTGCCACTGAGTGGGATTTGAACATGGTCTTGCAACAACTTACTCGCCCACCGTTTGAGCCGATGGCTACTTGCCATTTACACTTCCTTTCTTGGAAGGCGCTCTTCCTGGTAGCTCTTACCTCGGTCAGACGTGTGAGTGAACTACAAGCTCTGGTTTCTGATAGACCGTACACACGGTTCTATAGGAACAGGGTGGTCCTTCGGACTCATCCGAAGTTCCTTCCAAAAGTTGTCTCCTCTTTCCACCTCAACCAGGAGGTGGTTCTTCCAACTTTCTTTCCCAGGCCCCATACCAGCCGGGCTGAGACACTCTTGGATACTCTGGACTGTAAGAGGGCGTTGTCCTTTTACATTGAACGTACGCGGGGGCATCGAAGGGCTACTGAGCTCTTCGTCTCCTTTTACCCTAATAAATTGGGGTTACCTGTCTCCAAGCGTATGTTGTCCACTTGGGTAGCAGATTGTATAGCCTGGGTGTACAAGGCAGCCGACCTTCCCTTGCAGGGTCGAGTCACGGCCCACCGTGTCAGGGCGAAAGCCTCATCAGTAGCTCATCTCCGCTCTGTTCCCTTGGCAGACATCTGCCGGGCCGCTACTTGGTCTTCAAGCCACACTTTTGCAGCCCACTACTGCCTCGAGAGAGAGTCCCGAAGGGGCAGTGCTTTTGGACAGGCGGTACTCCGTAATCTCTTTGAGGTTTAGGCAACTCCTACCCTCTGGCCCTTGTGTTGGGCTACTGTACGGGGGCGTTCTCAGAGGATATTCTTATCATAGATGCTGAAGCTCTTGAGAGGGAGCCATTTTTTCAGCTTTGGGTTCCCGGTAGCCTAGAGCTGGGGATTCCCATATGTGAGGACTGACTTCCTGCTTGGTCCTGGAGAAAGAGTAGTTACTCACCTGTAACAGGTGTTCTCCAGGAGCAGCAGGAATCAGTCCTCACAACCCTCCCTCCTCCCCTGGAGTTGCAGTCATATACTTTATTTTGTTTTTTACTGTCTTTTAGCTATGTCATCAGACTGAGCAAGATGGCACCCTTGGCGGGAAGGGGACCGCGCAGGCGCGGTGCATTCCCAAAGGCTTTCTTTGAAAGCTGGGGAAATGCTCCGCATGGAGGCTCCGTCGGCGCCGATGTCACTCATATGTGAGGACTGATTCCTGCTGTTCCTGGAGAACACCTGTTACAGGTGAGTAACTACTCTATCTCCCACTGTTCCATCTCATTCATTCACACCAAGAGGGCCTATGTATCCAGCTAGTGTGCCATGAATGGAAGGGGTGGTGGCATCTTCTAGTCCCCTCCTTTCACCTGTATGTCTGCCTTTGTTTTCTTGTGCCAGTCTAGCAGCCAAGCTCAAAGTGAGAATTCAGCACAGGGCCTGTCTGCCTGCCTTCATGTTCTGACAGGTCCTGCAATGCTCGGTCTCCTCCTTCTGGAGAGGTTTCCCATGGTCATCTTTGCAAGAGGCGAGGCATTGCATGGACAAGCAGGCCCCAAGCTTGCTCGTCACGCTGTAGGACTGGCAGCATTGGAAAGGGTGGGCCTGGATGGGGGCCTAGCGTCAAAGCTTTGGGGCCTATCAGAATTTGGCCGCAGAGGCAGTTGCCCATGTGGTCTATACCTAAATCACCATATGAGATTGTTTGGTTTAGGGGTGAATGGGCAAATGGGAGTTTTGTTAAATGAATTTGCTAGAGTGAATGGGAGTCTGCTAAAGGGTTTTGTTATATAACGAAGCTGTAACCAATAAGGTAGCTACTTTTTGAAGGGGAAATTTGATGGAATAGGGATTTATGTTTGTTTGGCAGTGGTGAGACACATGTAATGTTTACCAATAGTGGTCGAGTTTGTGGTTGTTTCGAGCCAATGATGTTGAATAAACTGGAATGTTTTTTAAAAGACATGCTATGTGTGTTTGAAGGCACTGTGTTAAAGTTTCAAGTTGTTTTATATATTTTTGTTTTTGTTTCTCCTCATTGTCGCTTCCTATTCTTTTAATTTGCGGTTTCCCGAAGAAGCCGTTGATTTGGCAAAACATGGTCTACATTTGGTATTGAAGCACATTGGAATATGTCACCATTAGTTGGAGAAATTTGAGATTCCTAATTGTCCCTCCAGTCCACTCCAGATGCATGGGTTATGCTCATCCACCAGTAGATAGAGACTGAGAAACACCAAGTTGAAAATACTCCGCCTTTTGTAGCTTGTGTCCTCATGGTGCCAGTATTTCGCAGTCTCCAGCAAGTGGATGAGGATAGTCTCTGCTGTTTGCTGGTACTGTTGGTGCTGGCCGCATTGGGGTGTAGAACCCGATGGAGCCAGGTCCCTCCCCCTGATCTCTCCTAGCCATCCCTCGGTTTTGCCTTTGGGCCCTGCAGGTTGGTGGCTGCTCCCCTTTCTGTGTCCCCAACTCTTGGAAGAGGGCCAGGGGTTGAGCCTTGTTCTTCCCGGTTACTGCTAAAAAAAATAAAAAAAAAAAGAGGAGGAGGACTGGAGCTTAGGGGAGAAGCAACGGTAACCACAGAAAACCCCCACAGCCATCGGGAGCTGGTAAGAGGGGTTTCTCCAGTGTGCAGTGGGGTCCGGACTGCAGTGCACATGGGAGACGCTGAGCACGGTTGTTGTGCAGCCTGATGCAGCTGTTGGACCCGACTCTGCGGAGTCAGACTTTGCCGTGGCTGCATAAAGGAGAGTGCAGCTGCTGCGGATCAGCTTGTTAGCAGCCCAGGAACAATTGTTGAGGGGCCATCAGAGTGGGATCGCACTGGTCTGGATTTTGGGAAAGGAGTGTTCTCAGCAGGCACATTTAGAAATCCTGGTCCTGCAGCCCATGCCAGCGGGTCCTGGGAGGATCCTGGTGGGACTGTAGGGAGGTGGAGAGACCCTCCACCTTCTAGCCAGAGTTTGTTCTCTTGCTCCATTAAGTTTATTGTTTTTAAAACAGGGCATTGGTACGGGATCCTCTGTGCTGGCTTTACCCCGTTGACAAAAAGGCAGCCCTTCTCGGCTACAGATAAACATCCACATAGAGAGGTCTCCAGAGGATGATGATAACACCTCCTTGGGGTCCCTGGGGTCTTTGGGGGCATTGGAAGGTCCATCGAGCCTCCTGGAGGAGCAATTCCAGGAGAATCTTGAGGAGGGGCGCTCCCTGATGGTGAAGATCCCTCCATTGTGTGTATTTTCCACAGGGATGAGCTTCCTGCCCTCATTGTGCAGACCTTTGCAACCTTGCGGATTACAGAGGATCTGTGTCCAGAGGCAGTGGAGCTGGCAAAGGATCCGCTGCTAGAAAGTATCTGTAAGCCAGCTTGTTCCTTTCCAGTCCACAGGGCATGCGGGCTTGCGTGTCAGTCATAATATGGTCAGGCTTGTATTCGGTTTCACTGGAGGGAGAGAGAGGTTCTGCCTTCCTCGGATGAATGCCTCATGGTTAGAGCAACTGCCTAGTACCCAGAAGATCAAGGTTTCGATTCCCACTGGCACTCCTAATGACTTTGGGCAAGTCACTTTACCCTCCATTGCCTCGGAAGACAAGGCTGGCAATCTACTTCCGGTGATACATTGCCAAGAAAATGCAGAGGTAGCTGGGTCGCTATGAGTCAACACTGACTTGATGGCAAAAAAAAAGCTTGCACTTTTCCAATAATAGTTCAAGGCAAGTTATATTGAGGTACAGAGGGCACTCTTAAGTTTGTATCTGAGACAATGGAGGGTAAAGTGACTTGCCCAAGGCCACAAGGAGTTTCAGTGGAATTCAAACCCTGGTCCGACTCCCAGGCTGCTTCTCTAACCACTAGGTTACTCCTCCACTGAATCTGGTGCCTCCCACTGTCTCATAAATCAGTCAGTCAGATTTATTTATCTCTCGCTTAACAGTTTATTTCCAAGCAAGTTACAATAAAGTAACTTGCTTGGAAGTGGAGGAGTGGAGTGGAGGAGTGGCCTAGTGGTTGGGGCAAGGTACCTCAGGCCGGAAGGTTGGGGGTTTAGATCCCACTAGAGGACAAGCAACCTTGGGCCGGAAGGACTGGGGTTTCTAGTCCCACAGGTGGTACTTGTGGTCTTGGGCAAGCCACTTAACCCTCCATTGCCCATGTTCCCTGTAAAATAGTTATCTCCAAGTTATAATGTCCTGTTCAATGTAATTTCAGTTTGTTCAATGTAAACCGCCTTGATATCATGAAAGGCGGTATATAAGAAATGTTAAAATAAATTAAAATAAAATAAATAAAAATATACGTAAGTCAAGTGACATATAAAAGCATATGAACAAACCTTGGCAGCCAGGGCTTGAGTATAACATATAACACTCTTCAATAGAAGCAGAAATATTGTTGTTTCTTTGTTCTAAAACAGGTTTCCTCATTACATTAGCAAATTCAATCAAAGGGAACCAGTTTATTTATTTAACAAGTTTTATGTACCACTTTTTCTGTAATCAAAAATATTTACAAATAACAGTAATGAACATTCTCCAGGAACAAGCAGGAAGTCAGTCCTCACATATAGGTGACATCGGCTCCGATGGAGCCTGCGCAGAAGCATTTTCCCAGCTTTCAAAGAAAGTCTTTGGGAGATGCCACCACGCATGCATGGTCCCCTTCCCGCCCAAGGGTGCCATTATGCTCAGTCTCCTTTTTTCCGTGGAGCTCAATGGATGTATGTCTTGTTTCCCTGGAAAAATCCTTGACAAAACTGTTCCTAAAAATTAATTTTCCAGTAAGCTTACCGGTTCCTCTTCCCGCCTCGAGTTGGCGCCTCCCGGTGCCGTTCTTGGCCCCTTTTTTTCTTGCGGTCTTTCTTCACTGGCATTCGTGCTTTTTATTCACCCAGGGGTCGTCGACCCTGTCTAGGTGTTTTCCCACCATGTCTCCTGTTGGGTTCAAAAAGTGTGACTGCTGCATTCAGATCATGTCCATCACTGATACCTATGACTGCTGCTTGCGCTGCCTAGGCCTAAACCATGACAGCACCTCCTGCGACTTGTGCCAGGCCATGTCGGCCAAAACCAACAAAAAATGGTCATTGTTGCTAGAGAAGTTGTTCCCCTGATCAGACTTGGCACCTGCCTCCCCAGTACCGAGCTTCAAGCCCAGCACATCCCGCGATGCCAGGGCATCCTCGGAGTCCCATGGCTGCGGTTCCTCGAAGAAGACCCTGGAGTTAGAGAAGAAGTCATCGAAGTCCACCGAGGTTGCACCAAAGAAAACTGGTAAAACTCCATGGAGGGACTTCGGTGACTCTGAGAATTGCCCCACCAAGGTCCTCAAGAAGGATTCCTTGGCGCGGAGACCATGCGAGGTTCCTCAAGGCCATAGTCCTCATCGAGGGTGCACTCCATAGAGTGCCAGCATCAGGCCCGAAATCCTCTGTGCCCTTGCCGAAGGCTGTGGAGCCTTCTGGCTTGAAACCAGAACGGCGGCCCTGGAGCCGAACAACACTGCTATCCTGGCCCTGCAGCAGGCGATGATGACCAGTTCCTCTTCCTCATCTGCCTTGGCAACTGGGCCCTCAACTGTGAGGGAGTCCCTGGTCATTGAGCCGAGCATCGAGCACCCTTGGCCTCGAGAAAGTCCTCAGCGCCGGTTGAGGTCCCAGTCCCTCTCCCTCTCGTCGGGTATCCAGTCCTCACCAGCCAGTATCCGAGACTTGGACCCCAAGTCCTCCACAGGCCATTGGTCCTTTGGCACCAGCCTCGACACAAGGAGTCGCAGGGCCTCGGATTTCTCATCACCGCTCGACTCCGATTGGGAGAGAGGACGAGGCCTCCTTGGACATCAGAAGGCACCGAGACATTCCTTCGGACCCGTCTCCCCTGGTGCCTCGATGCCTTTCTCCTCCTGAGGATGTAGCCTTCCATGACTTCATCAGGGATATGGCCAGGGCCCTCTCGGTACATACCAAAGCAGAGGAGGACCCACGCACCGAGGAGTTGGAGGTTCTGCAGTATGAGATTCCACCTAGAGAAACCCTCACGGTGGCCATATAGCCAGTCCTCGAGAGGCTGCTCCTCCGAATGTGGGAGACTCCGGCATCTGTGCCTATTATCAATCGTTGGCTCGACGCTATGTACCGTGACCGGAAATGGCTGGGGCTTCACAAATTCCAGCTCCTGCATAACTCCATGGTCATCGAGCCAGAAGACTCACTCTTCTTTCCCTTTCAGTAGGGAGGCCCGGGCCCTCGACGCCCTTGGGCGCAAATACTATCAGGGCTCGATGCTGGGTTGCCGGATCCAGCCCTATGAACTCTACATAGGCATGTATCTAAAGGCACTGGCCAAAGAGCTGATGGGCTTTGCAGCAGGCCTCGTTGGGGCACCAGCGGTTCCAGACCTTGTCCTCGGGAGTGAAGGACTGCTCCAAGTTTCTCTCCGGGACTGCCTATGATGGCTTCGAGTCGGTGGCTCGAGTTGCGGCGGCCGGTATCGGGTCCTGGCTACAATCCTCCGACCTCGAGCAGTGGGTCCAGGACAAACTGCTTGATGTCCCCTGTATCGGTGAGAACCTCTTCGGCAAACCTATGGCCGACAAAGCTGCTGAGATCGAGGCAGAGTTTGTGACCCGTCAGAGGCTCTCCAAGTAGACCTCATCCTGTCCCCACAAAAAACCATCAGGGAAAAAGCCTCTCGTCCCATGAAAAATGGGTGCCTTTACACAGAGTCACCAGTACCAGCCTTACTCTGGCCATCAGCAAGGTTCTCGCTCCAAGAGACAGGGACAAGGCGCTCAGAAGGTGAAAATACCTAAGCCCCAGGCTGCTTCTCCCACCCAGTCTGGGGGGAGCTTTTGACTCCCATGGCAGGGCCTCCCTTCCCCCAGGAGACCTTCACTAGCCCACAGGGGGACACCTGGTGCTCTTCGCCCACAGATGGGCCTCAATCTCTTTGGACCTTTGGGTATTGCAGGTGGTCAGGGAGGGATACCTCCTCCACCTGCAGCAGATTCCACCCAGGTTCTTCCCAGAGAGCCAGTACAGCCCCTCCTTCACCAGACCCTACTGCTCACAGAGCTCGCAGGTCTTCTCAGGGACAAAGCAGTAGAACCTGTACCCAGACACCTGGGGGGCAAAGGTTTCTACTCCAGGTACTTTCTTGTCCCAAAGAGGACTGGGGGCCTCAGGTCCATCCTAGACCTGAGAAACCTAAACAGATTTTTGGTGAGGAGAAGTTCAAGATGCTGTCCCTTGGAACACTGCTTCCCTACCTCCACCAGGGAAACTGGCTTTGCTCCTTGGATCTAAGGAAGCTTACACACACATCCTGATCAACCCCTTCCATAGGCAGTACCTAAGGTTCATGGTAGGAGGAAGACACTACAGTACAGGGTGCTACCCTTCGGCCTGGCATCTTCACAAAGTGCCTAGCAGTGGTTGCTGCCCACCTACGGCTGCAAGGGGCCTTTGTCTTCCCATTCCTAGATGACTGGCTTATCAGGGGCAGCACGGCCGCAGAGACCCATCAGGCTACAGGGCGCGCAACCCTACTGCTGCAGCACCTAAGGTTTATCATCAACTATCCCAAATCTCATCTTACTCCAACCCAGAGACTGGAATTCATAGACTCTCAGCTGGACACCCTGCAGGCCTTCTTTCCCAGGGAAAGGGCAGACTTCCTCAGGGGGCTAGCTGTAGAGGTGTAGCACCTTCGCTCATTGCCAGCCTGCCGCCTCCTCTACCTCTTGGGACACATGAACCTACTAGCCCGCCTACACATGCAGACAGCTCAGTGGTGCCTCTGCTTGCAGTGGCTGCAAGCCATGGACAGACTGTGGGACAGGATCAGAGTGGCCTGTCAGCTGGCGGAGTCCCTCGACTGGTGGCAACTTCTCTGCCACCTCCAGGCTGGGATGCCTTTCTAGGCACCCCCGCCCCAGAGGGTCCTGACCACGGACGCCTCCCTCCTAGGTTGGGGGGCACTTTGCAAGGACCGTCGCACACAAGGCAGCTGGTCCTAGGCAGAATTCCTGCTACAGATCAATTTTCTGGAACTCAGGGTGATCTTCCTGGCCCTACAGGCGTTCCACCACTGCCTGCGACACCAGCCTGTGCTGATACAGACAGACAACCAAGTCGCCATGTTTTACGTCAACAAGCACGGGGGTGCGGGGTTGTACTCCCTCTACCAGGAAGCGGTGGCCTTCCTTTCCTTTGCAGCTTGCAACAACATGTTCCTGCTGGCGGTCTACCTCCTGGGCCAGGACATCCTCCTGGTGGACAGATTGAGCAGGGTGCTCCAACTGCACAAGTGGCCTCAGAGCTCTTCTGCTTCTGGGGCCTCACCTGTGATGGACCTATTTGCCACCCTGGACAATGCACAGCTGCCCCGCTTCTGCTCGCGGCAACTGCACCTGTTGAGGGTGGCGGTGGATGCCTTCCTGATCCCGTGAACGGAAGGCCTCCTGTATGCTTTTCGGCCAACCCCTCTTGTCGCCAAGACCCTCTTCAAGGTCCAGCGCGAGGAGGTATCACTGATACTAATTGCCGCCAGATGACTCAGACAGTCTTGGTTCCACTGCTGCTCTCCATGGCGGCAACACTCCTGTTCTGCTGGGCCATGCCCCAGACCTCCTGTCTCAAGAGGGGGGTTCCCTCCTGCACTCCAATCCTGGGGTCTCTATGCTAACAGCGTGGCTGCCGAAGAGATAGCTTTGGCCCCTTTCAACCTCCCGAGAAAAGTTGAGGAGGTCCTGTTGGCCTCTCGTAAGCCCTCCACCAGGCGAGCTTACTCCTTTAAATGGTGAAGATTCTCAGTATGGTGTGCGGAGAGGTGGGAGAACCTGTTTTCCTGCCAGATGCAATTAGTGCTCCAGTACCTACTGCATTTGTCACACACTGGGCTAAAGTCAAACTTGGTGAGAGTGCACCTGAGTGAGATCGCCGCACACCGCCACCCTATTGAAGGGTATTCTCTCTCTGGTCAACCCCTAGTCTCTTGGTTCTTCTGGGGCCTCCTGTTGTCTAAGCCACTCATCTGCGCCCCAGTGATGGAATGTGACTTCAACGCGGTACTCTCACAGCTCACCAGGCCGTCATTCGAGCCTCTAACCACTTGCCATCTGTGGTATATTTCATGGAAGGTTGCCTTCCTGGTGGCTCTCACATCTGCTCGCAGAGTAAGCGAACTTCAGGCCCTGGTGGCGGAACCGCCATATACAAGATTTTACAAAAACAGGGTGGTGCTCCACACTCACCCCAAATTCCTCTCCAATGTGGTATCTCGTTTCCACCTCAACCAGGAGGTGGTCGTCCCCACCTTTTTCCCACGGCCTCACGCTGGTTAGGAGGAAACTATACTCCATACACTGGATTGCAAACAGGCCCTGTCCTTCTACCTATAGCAGACATGAGGCTATCGCACAGCTCCTTAGCTTTTCCTACGACCCCAGCAGGCTGGGGCTTCCCGTGACTAAGCAAACTCTGTCCACTTGGGTGGTGGACTGTATTGCCCTTGCCTATGAGCGAGCTGGGCTCTCCCTGGAACACCAGATCAAAGCGCATCGCGTGAGAGCGATGGCCACACTGGTAGCAAACCTGCGCTCAATGCCGGTGACAGAGATCTACAAGGCCGCCACATGGTCTTCAGTTCATACGTTCTCAGCTCACTACTGCCTGGAGAGCAAGTCCTGTCGGGACAGTGCCTGTAATCTTTTTGGGTTGTAGGCAACTCTTGCCCTCCAACTCTTCTTTGTTCAGGCTACCGGAGTGAAAGTGCCACTGGACACTAGGGTCTTGCAGAGTCTCTCAGTTGGGGACTCACCTTCTCCAACTCACGGCTACCCGACTCAGTCGCCATTGGTGCTGTCATGATTCAGTCCTTAGCAGCCTGGAGCTAGGGAGGACTGACTTCCTGCTTGTTCCTGGAGAAAGCGTAGTTACTCATCTGTAACAGGTGTTCTCCAGGGACAGCAGGAATCAGTCCTCACAACCTTACCTCCTCCTCTGGGAGTTACCTCCCTACCTTGTTTTAATTTTTACTACTGTCCTTGCTATCTGACTGTAAATTTTTCAAATTTCCGTGCTCTAATATTATCTTCGAGATTGTGATGTTATATCAATAGCTTATGACGCTTATCTATCCAAAATCTCTATATAAATTACATTAATTATAAGCAACCAGGTCTCAGACTTCTGTGGGTGCTTTTATTCAGACTGTAACGTGTTGCTTAATATTGTAACTTATAACTTCTTAATCCACCTTGATCAATCTGTTTCCTTATGCCAAAATACAAAACAGTGCTTAGCTTAATCTTCAGGAACAAGCAGGAATAAGTCCTCACATATGGGTACGTCGGTACCGACGGAGCCTGCGCGGGAAAGCTCCCCAGCTTCCCAGAAGGAAAGCTTTTGGGGCCTCCCACTGCGCATGCGCGCTGCCTTCCCGCCTTCCTGACCAACTCTCCTCAGTTCTTCTTTTTTCCACGGAGCCAGCAGGTCGTGTTCCTGTCACCACTGAAGAAGTTGTTATTTTAATTTATTTCTTTGGCCGCGTGTCTGCCTTCCCCGATTCCAGACCGGTACCGCCGGTCTTTTTTCCTTTATTTCTTTAAAAAAAAAAAAAAAAAAAAAAATCATCTTTTTTCCTCACTTGGTGTGTTTGTTCTGTGAGGCCTTTAGGCCTTCACAAATTCTCCCTCATGGAGAAACAAGCCTCTGGGTTTAAAAAATGCACCAAGTGCAGCGGTACTATTTCAGTCACAGACATCCATGAATGGTGTCTTAAATGTTTGGGGCCTGACCATTCCATTCCGGATTGCCCATCCTGTTCTTTGATGTCTAAACGTGGCTTACAGAACCGGGCAGCTAAGTTTCACATGCTGTTTTCTACAGATACTCCAGCATCGACATCTTCCAGGTCTTCCTCTCCTGATGGATCTCAGGTAACCAAACATTCCTCTGGCAGGTCCTCAAAGGGCAAATCTCCCTCTAAGTATCGAGATACCCCTGGGCTTGACCCTGAGGACCCTGCCCCAGCCAAACAACCCCGGCGGGAAGCTCCGGCTTCCAAAGCTCCTCCTATGGGGTTACAGGTTGACATCGATGGCACGGCCTCGACCGATCACCTGTTAGACTGTTCTGGGGTACCGGCTCATTCATCCGGTACCGACATCCAGACAGTCGTGGTGTCCATGGATCATACAGTTCAATCCATGCAGCAGGCCATTTTCGCTTTCATTAAGGCTGCGACGCCCTCGGTACCGCACCCTGCGGTACCGACTCCGGTTCCGGTACCACAACCGATACCGGTACCCAGGCCATCCACATCGACCAGGATACCGATTCCGGTTCCAGGTTCCGGGGTTTTTCCCGATACCGATCCGGTTCCGGGTACCCCCGATGTCGATACCGGTCGATACGCTTATCGATCCCTGGAAGCAAACAGACGATACTTTGAGTCTTCTGATGATTCTGATTCATCAGATGACTCTGCTGAAGTATCCCTTACTCTACCTGAGGAGCCCTCTTCTCCAAAAAGGAGAATGTCTCCTCCAGAGGATTTATCCTTTCAAGACTTCATCATTGAAGTAGCTAAAGGTCTTTCTATTTCTGTATCCTCTGAAAAAGAACCTAGAGCAAAAAAGTTAGACATTTTAGGATACTCTAAGGTTCCCAAAGAGGCAGTCACCTTGCCCATCCATGAAATTCTTCAAGAACACATGATGGACTTATGGGAGACTCCTCTCACCCTATCTCCACATTCTCGTTGTCTGGACACCATGTATTGTGTTCCCCCTTTTCCTGGGTTTCAAAAAGCTCAGCTCCCTCACCACTCCATCGTGGTGCAGTCAGCTATGAAAAGGATAAAGAGTACTAAAAGACACTCTTCTACTCCCCCAGGAAGAGAATGTAGGACTCTGGATGCTTTTGGAAGAAAAATCTTCCAAGCAAGTATGCTTATTGGCAGAATCAACTCATACAGCCTCTATATGGGCATGTTTCTGAAGGAAATTGCATTAAAGATACGCCATTTTCTCCCCTTTATCCCAGAGGATAGAAAGGAGGAGTTCCTTCTTTTGCTGAAGCATACCCAAGATATTTCAAAGTTCTCCAACAGAGCAGCCTTTGACTCCTTTGAGGGTGCTAGCAGAGCCTCAGGTATTGCCATTGCGGCTCGCAGAATTGTTTGGCTCCAGGCCTCTGACCTAGAACCCTGGGTCCAAGATGGGTTGGGAAATTTGCCCTGTACAGGTGAGAATCTGTTTGGCAAGGAGTGGCAAATCAAAGCCACTCAAATGGATGCAGAAAATGCTGCATTAGATAGACTTTCTAAGTCTACCTCTACCCTGTCAAGAAAAAATCTTTCAAAAAGCCTTTCTACAAGAAGGCCAGATTTGCCACAAATACTGGCCAACAATCTTCTGCAGCTAGCTTTGCTCCTAAGCGTCAGCAGCCTAAACAGGCCAGGGCAAAACCTGCAGGGGCTGCTACAGCCCAACAGTCCCAACCCCCTCAGGGATTTTGACTTAAATCTAGAGAACTTAACCTTTCTGGCTCTAAAACCAGAACCTCTCACCATTCCAGGAAGGTTAACTCATTTTGCTCCCAGATGGGAGCAAATCACATCAGAACAATGGACCCTCTCTATCATCAGAGAGGGCTACAAACTACATTTCTCCAACCTTCCTCCCCATACCATGGTGAGAAGTTTCAATTCTCCCCCATCTCTCCTAGACCTGTTGAGTCAGGAGGTGACCACTCTTCTCGCCCAAAAGGCAATAGAAGAGGTTCCTCTTCCTCAACAGGGATCAGGTTTTTACTCCCCTTATTTTCTCATTCCCAAGAAAACAGGGGGGTACAGACCCATTCTGGATCTCAGAGAATTGAACAAATTTCTATACAAGGAGAAATTCAAGATGCTTTCTCTAGGTACTCTCCTTCCATACCTACAGAGTCAGGATTGGCTTTGTTCTCTAGATCTCAAAGATGCGTACACACATATACTCATCCATTCATCCCACAGAAAATTCCTATGGTTTCTGTTCCAGGGAAAACATTTCCAGTACAGAGTACTTCCCTTCGGTCTAGCCTCTGCTCCAAGGGTATTTACCAAATGCATGGCAATAGTAGCTGCATTTCTACGCGCCCTGGGAATTTTTGTCTTCCCATACCTGGACGACTGGCTCATCCGCGCTCCATCTCAGTCCGAGGCTCAGACTTCCCTGGATCGCACCAGACGCATCCTGCAGTATCTGGGACTTGTGATCAATCTGCCAAAGTCTCAACTCACCCCTACGCAATCCCTGGAGTTCATAGGGGCCTGGTTGGATACCACCACTACAAAGGCCTATCTACCCCAGGCCCGTTGCCAACGTCTAGTGCACTTAGCCTCTCAGACTCAGTCCAGAAGCCACTTGACTGCCAGAGAGATGCTACAACTATTAGGCCACATGGCCTCCACAGTGCATGTGGTGCCTTATGCTCGCCTACATATGAGAGCAGCTCAATGGACTTTATCCACCCAGTGGACTCAAGCATCAGGAGCTCTCTCAGACCAAATAGCAAACTCCAATCGTCTCTTTTGGTCTCTCCAATGGTGGATATCCACTCAAAATCTGTTGTTGGGGGCCCCCTTTCAACCATTGTTGCCCCAAGCAACCCTCACAACAGATGCCTCCCAAACAGGTTGGGGGGCTCATCTCCAAGATCTCTCCACTCAGGGCACTTGGTCTCCACAGGAGACCACCCTTCATATCAACCACTTGGAACTTCGAGCAATCTTTCTGGCTCTCAAAGTTTTTCATACCCTCCTCAGCAACATGACAGTCCTTATTCACACGGACAATCAGGTAGCCATGTTTTACATAAACAAACAAGGAGGGACTGGCTCTCTGTCGCTTTGCAACGAAGCTCTAAGATTATGGGCCTTCGCCAGAGAGCATCAAATCCATCTCTTGGCAGTATATCTTCCAGGAATCCAAAACTCTTGGGCAGACAGACTCAGTCGAGTTCTGCTTCCACACAAATGGTCCCTGCACATGGATCAGGTACTCAGAATCTTCCAGAAATGGGGAACCCCGGACATAGACCTCTTTGCAAGTCCGTGGAATGCCAGACTTCCCCCGTTCTGTTCCAGAATTCCGTGTCAGGGAGTTCAGGCCAAGGATGCCTTCCTCCTGCATTGGGGTCAGGGCTTCCTGTATGCCTTTCCACCCATTCCTTTGATTCCCAAGACTCTGTTCAAACTTCAAAGGGATCAAGGGTCCATGATCCTCATAGCTCCACGCTGGCCACGCCAAGTGTGGTACCCTCTACTTCTGCATCTCTCCCAAGCCCCCTCCCTGGACTTTGGAGCAGCTCCAGACCTTCTGTCTCAGGAGGAGGGGACTTTGTGGCACCCAAACCCCAAGTCCCTTCACCTCAGAGCTTGGTTACTGAAGGCCTAGACCTTCAACACTTCAATCTTTCGCAGCAAGTGAAGGATATCCTAATGCCTCTAGGAAACCTTCCACTAGGCCTTCTTACGCTTTTAAATGGAAAAGATTTTCCATTTGGTGTGCTCAAAAGGGTCTTAACCCTCTAGCACTCCCATTGAATTCTCTTTTGGAATATCTCCTGCATCTCTCCAATGCAGGACTCAAAACAAATTCAGTAAGAGTCCATTTGAGTGCTATTGCGGCATCACTTAAGCCCATCAATGGACAACCTGTTTCCTCTCATCCTCTTATTGCAAGATTCATGAGAGGCCTAACCTTAACTAAACCTCCCATTCGACCTCCTCCGGTGGCATGGGACTTAAACTTGGTTCTTGGTCAGCTTGTGAAGCCACCTTTTGAACCCTTAACTACTACCTCCTTGAAATTTCTTTCCTGGAAGGTTATTTTTCTTATTGCAGTCACCTCAGCTCGCCGTATCAGTGAACTGCAAGCTCTAGTGGCTAATCCACCTTATACAAGGTTCCATCATGATAAGGTGGTCCTTAGGACCAATCCCCACTTTATGCCTAAAGTGGTCTCCCCTTTTCATCTTAATCAAGAGGTATATTTACCTGTCTTTTTTCCAGCTCCTCATGCATCCAGTGCAGAGAGGAACCTTCATACTCTAGACTGTAAAAGAGCTCTTGCCTTTTACCTCCAGAGGACACAGCAACATCGAAAGTCTTCTCAGCTTTTTGTTGCTTTTGATCCTTCTCATTTAGGACTTCCAGTCTCCAAAAGAACACTCTCCAATTGGATTGCTCAGTGTATCTCTTTTGCTTACCAGAGTAAGAACCTTTCTCTGGAGGGCCATGTCACAGCTCACAACGTGAGGGCCATGGCCACCTCTATGGCTCATTTAAACTCTGTGTCCATTGCACCTGGGCCTCGGTTCATACCTTTACAGCCCATTACTGTTTGGACAAGGACTCCCGCCGGGATGCCTTGTTTGGTCAGGCTGTCCTCCGACACCTGTTCCATTCTTGAACAACTCCAGCCCACCTTCCCTGAATGGATGCCTGAGATCCATAGGAAGATGAGGAACCTTTCAGGGTCTCATACCCTTCAGGGGATCTCCCAGGCATCTTAGCTATGGAGTCCCCATATGTGAGGACTTATTCCTGCTTGTTCCTGGAGATAGCACAGTTACTTACCTGTAACAGGTGATCTCTGGGAACAGCAGGAATTAGTCCTCACAACCCACCCGCCTCCCCTAGGAGTTGTATCTATCTCTCTCTTTCCTTTCCTCTCTCTATTGTCTCAGCTTTAAACTCGAACTGAGGAGAGTTGGTCAGGAAGGCGGGAAGGCAGCGCGCATGCGCAGTGGGAGGCCCCAAAAGCTTTCCTTCTGGGAAGTTGGGGAGCTTTCCCGCGCAGGCTCCATCGGTACCGACGTACCCATATGTGAGGACTAATTCCTCCTGTTCCCAGAGATCACCTGTTACAGGTAAGTAACTGTGCTTTATGCTTAATCCCCACTGCCAAAACTCAGCGCCGCCTCTGCGTTTCACTGTTATCCAGTTTCTTCAGGGGGTTCTTTTAAAAGCACTAGTAACAGAATGAATAAAGGTCATATTAATTACTCACAATCTCACGAGCTTAATGTATTTCATCAGACTGAATGCGTACTCTATAAATATACCGTCATTATGGTTCTTTACCTTTGTTATATATATATCCTCTACGTTATTAGGTTTGTACTCCTCATATACCATGAGCCTACCGGCTTCCCAAAGAGATGCCGCACATGCAGACTAACTATAAGAACATAAGATATGCCATACTGTGTCAGACCAAGGTCCATCAAGCCCAGTATCCTGTTTCCAACAATGGCCAATCTAGGTCATACGTACCTAGCAGTTTCCCCAAAAGACACAGGTTCCGCAATGCTTGTACTGAGTCAAGCATTGATATCCTGGGTCCCTTCTTAATAATGGTTTATGGACCTTTCCTCCAGGAACCTGTCCAAACCTTTTTTAAACACAGCTACACTAACAGCCTTTACTACATCCTCCGGTAACAAATTCCAGAGTTTGATTACAGGTTGAGTGAAAAAATATTTTATTTTATTTATTTAATATTTCTTATATACCGCACTATTGTCATCAGTGCGGTTCACATGGAACAAAAACATATACATACAGGATAATTGTAGTGCATTTTACAAGTAACAGGGATTGGAAAACTTGGAAGAAACAAGGTAGTCTATATAAATCATATACAATAAACTATATACATTAAACGCAGTCAAAATTCACTAGAACTGAACATGGTGTTTTATTTTATTTATTTATTTAGCACATTTTTGTATACCGCCACTTCCAGCGATCAGCAGCGGTTTGATTAAGTAAACAGAAAAGTCAGATCAAAGACAGAAATTTCTAAGCATTAGAGTGTGATTAACAAAGTTATGTGATAAATTTTCAACAAATCAAGTGAGCTTCAATTACAGTATACAAAGGAAAAATTTCAAAGATTACAGGATTAAGTATTCAAATATACATCGGAAATTTCAAAGATTACGAGATTACAACAAGTTTTATAAGCTTGTAAAGGTTTCATTAATGGTTCCAGGATTAAAGGATTTTTTTACATATATACATTTTATGCTGATTTATGATAGGCTGTAGATCTCTTGGAGCGTACATTTATGATACCTTGTAGGCCTCTTGAAATAGGTGTGTCTTCAGATCTTTTCTGAAACCCATCAGGTCAGTTATTGAGCGCAACTCAGGTGGGAGTTGGTTCCAGAGTGACGGGGCCGTAAAGGAGTATGCTCTGTTGCTTGTGGCTACATTGACTGATCTTATACTTGTTGGTACATGCAGGTTGTTTATGGTGGCGGTTCTCCTGTTTCTGTTTGCAGGTTGTAAGGTGATTAGGTTTGTGAGGAAAGTTGGTGCCAAGTTGTGGATGGTTTTAAAAGTTGTTACTAGGATTTTGTATTTTATACGGGCTGAGATGGGGAGCCAGTGTAATTCAAACAGCACCGGGGTGATGTGCTCTGCCACACCTGTTTTGGTGATGATTCTAGCTGCGACGTTTTGTGCCATCTGGAGTATGTTTAGTGTTTTCTTTGGTAGGCCCTGAAGGATTGCATTACAGTAGTCGAAATGTGGTATGATGAGGGCTTGGGCTACTGTCCTAAAGTCGGAGTGTTCTATGATGTTCCTAAGCGGTTGTATAACCCTGAGTTTGTGGAAGATGGATCTGTTTACTAGGCGGAGGTGCTTTGTCAGCTTTAGTTCACTATCCAGTGTTATTCCGAGGTATTTTAGTTCAGTTTTTGTGTGATAAGTGTTTTCACCTAGGGCAATAGATGCCGGGGGGTTGAAGTCTGCTTTTCTTGAGATGTACATGACTTCGGTTTTTTTGTGGTTTATGGCCATGTTGTTCTGTTGAAGCCAGGTTTGCATGTCTTTTAAGCATGTTTCTAGCTGAGAGTAGTTTGGGTTGCTTACATCCAGCTGAGTATAGAGCATAATATCATCAGCATATATGTGATATTGGATTTTATGCTTTTTGAATATTTCGCAGATTGGTCTCATGTATACATTAAAGAGAAGCGCGGATAGTGCTGAACCTTGTGGAATGCCCTGCGTTTGTGGGAAAGACTATTTCTCTTGGGAAGGTTTATACTGGAAAATAACTTAGGAATAGGTAGTGCTTAAGACTTTTCCTGAATTGTGTTAGACTGGTTATGGCTCTCAATTCTGGTGGGAGGGTATTTATTTAAGACTATTTATTAGTCTTAAATAGTTTACCCTGTAGCTTCATTGCATGTCCCCTAGTCTTTCTATATTCAGATAACGTAAACAATCGATCTACGTCCACTCCGTTCATTAATTTATAGACTTCTATCATATCTCCCCTCAGCCGTCTCTTTTCCAGGTCAAAGAGCCCTAACCTTTTTAGCCTTTCTTCATTGGGGTATCCTTCCATCCCCTTTACCATTTGGGTGGCTCTTCTCTGAACCTTTTCTAATAACGCTATATCCTGTTTAAGATACGGCGACCAGAATTGCCCACAATATTCAAGGTGCGGTCTCACCATGGAACGATATAGAGGCATTATAATATCTTTTGTTTTATTTTCCATTCCTTTCCTTATGATACCTAGCATTCTATTTGCTCTCTTGGCCGCCGCTGCACACTGGGCCGAGGGTTTTAACATGTTATCCACAATGACGCCTAAATCTTTTCCTGGGTGGTGGTTCCTAATGTGGAACCTTGCATTGTGTAACCATAGTTTGGGTTGTTCTTCCCTAGGTGCATAACTTTGCACTTGTCCACATTAAATTTCATCTGCCATTTTGATGCCCAGTCTTCCAATTTATCAAGATCCTCTTGCAATTTTCCACAATCCTCTTGGGTTTTAACAATTTTAAATAGTTTTGTGTCATCTGCAAATTTGATAACCTCATTCGTTATTCCACATTCTAGGTCATTTATGAATATGTCAAAAAGCAGCGAACCCAGCACAGATCCCTGGGGTACACCACTATTCACCTTTCTCCATTGGGAAAATTGGCCATTTAGCCCTACCCTCTGCTTTCTATCTTTTAACCAGTTCTTGATCCACAGTAGTACACTGCCACCTATCCCATGACTCTTTAGTTTTGCCAAAAGTCTCTGATGAGGGACCTTGTCAAAGGCTTTCTGAAAGTCCAGATACACTATATCAACCGACTCACCTTTGTCTACCTGTTTATTCACACTTTCAAAAAAAATAACATATTAGCAAGACAAGATCTTCCTTGTCTAAAGCCATGTTGGCTGTCTCCCATTAGGCCATGACTATCTACATGCTGAGTAATTTTATTCTTTATGATGGTTTCTACCATTTTTCCCAGTACTGACGTGATTCTCACCGGTCTGTAGTTTCCCGGATCACCCCTGGAACCCTTTTTAAAAATTGGTGTTACATTGGCAATCCTCCAATCTTCAGGTATTAGAGATGATTTTAATGATAGTTCACAGATTACTAATAGCAGATCTGTAATCTCATATTTCAGTTCTTTCAACACCCTTGGATGTATACCATCCGGCCCAGGTGATTTGCTACTCTTCAGTTTATCTAATAGTTGTAATACATCTTCCCGATGTATCGATATTTCCTTCAATTCTTCCACACCTTTAAATACCACTTCAGTCATGGGTAACATCCCTACATCTTCCTCAGTAAAGACCAAAGCAAAGAATTCATTCAGTCTCTCCGCTATCGCCTTGTCTACTCTTAGTGCCCCTTTAACTCCTCTATCATCTAATTGGACCAACTGACTCTCTCACAAGTTTTTTGCTGCGTATGTACTTGAAAAAATCTTTATTTTGTATTTTTGCTTCCGCAGCAAGCTTCTTCTCAAATTCTCCCTTTGCCTGTTTTATCAATGCCTTACATGTGACTTGCCAGTACTTGTGCTGTTTCCAGGTTTCATCATTTGGCTCTTTTTTCCATTTCCTGAAAGATCCTTTTTTGGCAACGACAGCCTCTCTGACCTCGCCTTTAAACCATGCTGGCAGTTTTTTGGACTTCCTTCCACTTTTCTTAAAGCGTGGAATACAGCTGGTCTGGGCTTCCAAGATAGTATTTTTCAACAACACCCAAGCTTGATGTAAGTCTTTAACCTTTGCAACTGCTCCTTTTAGTTTTTTCTTAACTATTTTCCTCATTTTATCATAGTCTCCCTTTAGAAAGTTAAAAGGTAGTACTCTGGATTTCCGTACTATCCCTCCTCCGCTAATTAAATCAAAGGCGGTCATGCTATGATCACTATTGCCAAGTGGCCCCAACACCCTTATCTCTTGCACTAGATCTGGTGTTCCACTAAGGACTAGGTCTAATATGGCTTCCCCTCTGGTCGGTTCATGAACCAGCTGCTCCAAGAAGCAGTCATTTATGTCACCTAGGAACTTTATCTCCCTAGCATCACCCATTATTATTACTGCGCTGTAACCTTTGTTAGCATCCTTGATTTCTTTGAGCATTTCATCATCCATTTGTTCATTCTGGCCAGGTGGTCAATAGTACACCCCAACTGCCATCGCCTTCCCCTTTTTACATGGAATTTCAATCCATAGAGATTCTACAGCAAATTTTGTTTCCTGCAAAACTTTAATCCTTTCTGACTCAATGCCCTCTCTAACATAGAGCGCAACCTCTCCACCAATTTGATCAGCTCTATCATTACGATATAGTTTGTACCCAGGTATCACAGTGTCCCACTGGTTGTCCTCCTTCCACCATGTCTCTGATATTCCAATCATATCTAACCTCTCATTTAGTGCTATATATTCTAATTCTCCCATCTTATTTTTTAGACTTCTAGCATTTGCATACAAGCATTTTAGAGACTGTATTTTATTCATATTAATTTGGCTATTGGTAGACATGGATAATTTGGGATCTTTAAGCTCTGTCTGCTCCATATTCGAGGGCATTTGGGCTACTTTCCTCTTTTTTGGAACCTCTCTGCTTTTGGTAGTATCCTTCAAGGATACATTCTTCCAAACCATCCGCTCTTGGGCGACTGTTGGCTTTCCCCTATTATCTAGTTTAAAAGCTGCTCTATCTCCTTTTTAAAGGTTAATGCCAGCAGCCTGGTTCCATCCCGGTTAAGGTGACGCCCATCCCTTCGGAAGAGCCCCTCCTTTCCCCAGAATGTTCCCCAGTTCCTAACAAATCCAAAACCCTCATCTCTGCACCGTTGTCTCATCCACACATTGAGACTCCGGAGCTCTGCCTGCCTTTTGGGTCCTGCACGTGAAACGGGAAGCATTTCAGAGAACGCTACCCTGGAAGTTCTGGATTTCAACTTCCTACCTAAAAGACTAAATTTAGCCTCCAGAACCTCCCTACCACATTTTCCTATGTCATTGGTACCGACATGTACCAAGACAGCAGACTCCTCCCCAGCACTATCTAAGACCTTATCTAGGTGGTGCGTGAGATCCTCTACCTTCGCACCAGGCAGGCATGTTACCAGGCGATCCTCACGTCCACCAGCCACCCAGCTATCTACATGCCTAATGATCGAATCACCAACTATAACAGCTGTCCTAACCCTTCCCTCATGGGCACATGGCCCTGGAGAAACCTCCTCGGTACGAGAGGGTTTTACATCACCTGGAGGACTTGTCCTAGTTACAGGATCACTTCCTGCCACACCAGGGTGATGCTCTCCTGTCACGTGACCTCTCTCCTCCATGGCAACAGGGATGCTGCCAGACTATTTATATGTAGTGCTAATCACATCATTCTATTCATCTGAGTTTTGGCATTTGGGAAGCCGGTAGGCTCATGGAATATGAGGAGTACAAATCTAATAACGTAGAGGATATATACAACAGAGTGCTTTTAAAAGAACCCCCTGAAGAAACTGGATAACAGTGAAACGCAGAGGAGACGCTGAGTTTTGGCGTTGGGGATTACGCATAATAAGCTAAGCACTGTTTTGTATTTTGGCATAAGGAAACAGTTTGATCAAGGTGGATTAAGAAGTTGTAAGTTACAATATTAAGCAACGTGTTAAAGGTCATTGATGCAAAAAGGGTGCATAACTATCAGACATGTTAAAGTCTGAGTAAAAGCACCCACACAAGTCTGAGACCTGGTTACTTATAATTAATGTAATTAATATTGAGATATCGGATAGATAAGTGTCATAAGCTATTGATATAACATCACAATCTCGAAGATAATATTAGAGCGCGGAAATCTGAAAGGTTTACAGAAAATTCGCTCTGTTAAGTGACCAGATTAGTGGCTTTTATGTTAACTGACTGAGCAAGATGGCTCCCTTGGGCGGGAAGGGACGATGCATGTGTGGTGGTGTCTCCCAAAGGCTTTCTTTGAAAGCTGGGGAGATGCTTCCGCACGGGCTTCACCGGCGCTGATGTCACCATATGTTAGAACTAATTTCTGTTGTCCCTGGAGAACACCTGTTACAGGTGAGTAACTACGTTAACTCGCTTTTTTTCTCTCGTTCTCTTGCTGTGGAGATGAGCACTTTCATCACAAACACACCCATCCTTTGTCGAGCCTGTCATTCTGTTTTAGATTGCACCTTCTGTTGCAGCTAGTGTCACTAAGAGATGTATGAAAGCTGAATTTCTTTTAATTGATGGGTTAACAGTTTCCTTCAGCCCCGGTGGAACTGGTCACACATGTATCCAAAACCCTGCCCCTCAGCTGGAGTGATTGAGTAGAGGTCCCTAATGCCCTAGAATATAATCTAAGATCCTCAAGCAGACAGAACTGCAGGGAAGCTGCTGCTAACATGCATTGGCGCTGTGCTAATAGACGTTGTGATTGATTTTATTTTCCAGTCAGCGGTCACCAAAAGAGAGTCCTCTGGATGAGCTCAAGCAGTTCTTTGGTATAAATGACAAATTTGAACCACCTGTGAGCATCAAGAAACTTCAAAAGGTGATTATAGTGTGGCAGTAATTTTTGTGATGTGATACATTATAGAGGATGATATAACAGCACAGAGGAATTATGGAAAAATGGGTTTTTGTGTCCCACAGATGATATTCATATTACAGTGATTTCTTGTAATAATGTTTGGCTCTTTGGAGTGTTTCATTCTCTTTTATATAAAATTTAACCAGTTACAACTTGTGTGCCTCACTGCAATGACATATATCTGTCTGTTTTGAGATTGGTTAGTTCAGGACCACGAGCCACTACTGGCCTGCCGACAAACAACTCTGTATTGGTCTATTCTCAGAGCAATATAATTAGTCAAAATTTGTAGCAATTACTCTAATATCAACAGCATTAAACACAAGGAAAAATTGCGCTGAGGGTTGCGCTATTTCAGCCGGTGAACTGTCATTGATGCTATCGGGGCACTGATCGATACATAGTATCTTTTGTTTTCGTGCCAATTTGTCTGAGACGTTCCCGTGCTATATTATTGATGACAACCCTCAGCGTCATTTTTCCTTGTGTTTAATGCTGTTGATATTAAAGTAATTGCTACAAATTTTAACAAACAACTTTGCCCTGCCACCTAGTTAAATAAAATAGTTGACATGGTTCTTGAAGCCTTCCCATAGCCTGTCATCACTTACCCTCAACTGCTGTGGCCTCTAAAATGTCTTCACTCTGATCCAGCAGGTTGCTTTTCTTGACGTACAAATACCTACTGACTCAGAGTGATGATGCGTTAAGAGGCCACAATGGGATGAACATCAGCAGTCATCAGTGGTAAGTGATGACGGGCTTCAGTTTGGAAGCGTCAACCCCCTATGGTTGTAATTGCTTCAGTGTTACACAGCTCTTCCACTCCCACTATATCTGTGTAGAATTACAGTTACTTAATTTTGGTCTGAGGACTGTACTGGAAGTCATGACTAGGTTGGGGGGGAGGGGACACCCAGTCTCTCTCCCCCCTCCCCCGCCCACTGACCAATCCCTCAACCTAGTCACAGTTCCCAATGTAGTTCTCAGACCAAAAGGTTGTCCACCCCTGAGGTAGTTGTGGGAGGGGGCCAGAGTTTAAGCGCATCTGTGCCTTTAAGGTTGGGTTAGAAAAAAAACACCAAAGGCCAGATTGCAGTGGAGAAGCGACAGCTCAGCAGGGGTGGCTGCCGGGTAAGTCTGGAGATCAGTACCAGTGAGGATGGTTTTATTGCTCAGGGTGGTTTACAGCCGCAGCGCATATGGCCGACATGGAACATGGTCAGTGCATGGCCTGTGGTAACCATCGAGCACAGCTCTCCGATGTTGGGCTGTGCCAAAGAAAGCACAGCTGCTTCCAATTGCTTTGGGGGTGGCCCAGGGGTGCAGGAGACAGGTGCAGCAGGCCTGTTAGAGTGTGATCATGCTTTGGGAGACTTAGGAGGCCCCACGGTTTTGGCTGGAGTTGCCTCCATTTTGTCTGCTGCGAGTCCTTCTCTGGGTGAGAGGTCTGATCCTCTGCTGCTGCAGCCCATGCCATTTTTGACCCCTAGAGCTATTGTGGGTCTGCCCGGAGGGAGTTTAGGGAAAGGAAATGTTCTCTTTACCCCTAAATTTGTTTTGCTGCTTCACCAGGCTTTCTGCATGAAGCAGGGTCTGGGAGAGGAGTCTCCGGTCTTTGGTAAGCTTCCTCTGCCGAAGAGGCAGAGATCTTCTATGGCAGCTAAGTGCCAGCATTGGGAGATGTCTCGATGGGGGTCACTGGTTTCTTTGGGGCCTTTGGAGAGGCTTGTGGATTTCTTAGGAACCTCAGGAGGAGCTGGAGGAGGGCGATCTTCCGGTAGATGAGGATCTGATGGCAGTGCAGATCTTTCATAGGGATGACTTACCCTCATTTGCAGTCCCTAGCTGCACTGGGAGAGGTCTTGGACAGAGCCCTCGGAGATGGTGGAGGATTCACTCCTTGAGGGCATCTATAAGCTGGCAAATTCCTTTCCTGTTGACAGGTCTTTGAAGGAGATGATTGCAGAAGAGTGGAACTCTCCAAATTCTGGCTTGTGCAGTGTTTGTAGTATTGTGAAACTTTATCCAGTTCTGCCAGAGGTTCAGGAGACACTATGCCTTCCACGTGTGGATGTGCTGGTGGTGGCAGTCACTTGGAAAACTAACATACTGGTGGAAGATGGTGCTGCCCTAAAGGATCCGCAGGACCATAGGATGGAGGCCCTGCTCAAGTAGGCTGAAGTGTCTGCTTTCACCCTGCATGGAGCCCTTTGTGGGGCTTACGTGTCCAGGTCCTGTCATCGGTGCTTGCAGAGGATTCCCGAGGAGCCTCTTGCGGACTTTGCGGGCCGGGCTGAAGCAACCAGACTGGAGTCTGGTTTGGCCTTTTTTGTGGATCTGCTTTATGATTTGCTCTTGGCATCCCATTTTGGATCTGAAGGGCGTGAACAGGGCTCTAAGGGTTCCTTATTTCTGAATGGAGACCCTGCGTTCAGTAATAGTAGCCATCTGGCAGGGAGAGTATTTGACCTCTCTGGACTTGACTGAGGCTTAACTACACATTCCAATCCATTCTGAGCACCTGCATTTTCTTCGCTTTGCGGTGCAAGGGGACATTTTCAGTTTCAGGCCTTGTCCTTTAGCCTGGCCATGGCCCCTTGGGTATTCACCAAGGTGATGATAGTGGTGGCAGTGGATCTGCAGAAGCAGGGGGTTTTTGTCCGCTCGTATCTAGACGTCTGGCTGGTTTGGCAAGTCCTTTCAGGAGAGTCAAGTGGTAAAGGCCCTGGTGCTCTGTCTTCAGGATTTGGGTTGGGTGGTCAATTTTGTGAAGAGCAGCTTGGAGCCCTCTTAATCCTTGGAATATCTGGATGCCTGATTTGACATGCACACTGGCATGGTGTTCCTGCTGGAGGGCAGGATTGCAAAGTTGTGGGCCTGAGTGCAGGGGCATTGCATAGGGTTCCTCGCCCAAGGGTGTGGGACTATCTTCAGATCCTGGGCTCCATGACAACCATGTTGGATCTGGTGCCCTGGACCAGATTACACATGTGATCCTTTCAGGCATCTCATCTGTTGTGTTGATTTCCTCAGTCACAGTCCATTGAGGTTCAGCCTCTCGAGTCCCCAGAGTGGGTGGTGGCCACTACAGATAACAGTCTATTCAGCTGGGGAGGTCATTGTCTTGCCCAAATATTTCAAGGCAGATGGACTCAGGAGGAGCATTGCTGGTTAATCATTTGGTTAGAGACACGAGCAGTATGTCGAGCTCTGGAGATGTTTCTTCCCCTGATGAGTCTCAAGGCAGTGAGAGTACTGTCAGAAAGTGCTACAACAGTGGCCTATATCAATCGACAGGGCAGTACTCGGAATTTGCTTGTGGCAACGGAAGCAATTTCGCTACTGCAGTGGGAAGAGGTTCACTTGTTGGCAATCTCGGCAGCCCATGTCACTAGGAAGGAGAAATGTACAAGCGGATTACTTAAGTTGCAACGCGCTGGATCCAGGGGAGCGGTCTCTGTCAGAGTCAGTGTTTCAACAGATTGTGGATCATTAGGGTCTTCCAAAAATAGATCTGATGGTGTCTACTCTTTTTTAGCCAGCGCAGAGTGCACATGTCCAAGGGACTAAATGTTTTGGCCCAGCATTGCCATAGAATCAAAAACATTCATAGCAACAAAACCTGCGAGAGAGTCAGTTGGACCATTAGATGATAGAGGGGTAAAAGGGAGGACAAAGCCATATTGGAAAGACTGAATAAATTCTTTGCTTCGGTCTTTACTGAAGAAGATATAGGGAAGTTACCCATGCCTGAAGTGGTATTTAAAGGTGATGAATTGAAACAAATATCAATAAACTGGGAAGATGTATTATAAATATTTGATAAACCAAAGAGTAGCAAATTGCCTGGAATGGATGGTGTATATCCAAGAGTTCTGAAAGAACTGGAATATGAGATTGTAGATCTAGTATTAGTAATCTGTGAACTATCATTAAAATCATCTGTAGTACCTGAAGACTGGAGAATGGCCACTGTAATGCCAATTTTTAAAAGGGGTTCCATGGGTTATCTGGGAAACTACAGACTGATGAGCCTGTCATCAGTACCAGTCGAATTGTTAGAAACCATTATAAAGAATAAAGTTATTGAACATGCAGATAGTCATGGTTTAATGAATGAAAGCCAATATGGAGTTAGCCAAGAAAGGTCTTGTCTTGCTAATCTATTATATTTTTTGAAAGTGTGAATAAACAGGTAGATAAAGATGAGCCAGTTGATATCGTGTATCTGGATTTTGAGAAATCTATTGACAAAGTCCCTCATGAGAGATGCTTGGCGAAATTAAAAAGTGATGGGATACAAGACGGTGTACTATTGTGGATCAGGAACTGATTAAAAATAGAAAGAGAGTAGAGCTAAATGGCCAATTTTCTCAATGAAGAAAGGTGAATAGTGGAGTACCCCAGGGATCTGTGCTGGGTCCGCTGCTTTTTAATATATTCATCAATGATTTGGAAATAGGAATAACGAATGAAGTGATGAAATTTGCAGATGACACAAAATTATTCAAAGTTGTTAAAACACAAAAGGATTGTGAAAAATTGCAAGAGGACCTTGATAAATTGGAAGACTTGGGCGTCCAAATGGCAGATGAAATTTAATGTAGACAGGTGCAAAATATGCACTTAGGGAAGACCAACCCAAACTACGGTTATACAATACAAGGTTCCACATTAGGAACCACCACCCAGGAAAAGGATTTAGGCATCATCGTGGATAATACATTGAAACCCTCTGCCTAGTGGTGGCCTAGAAAGCAAATGCTAGAAATCATAAGGAAAAGAATGGAGAATAAAACCAAGGATATTATAATAGCTCTGTATCGGTCTATGGTGCGACCACACCTTGCATATTGCGTGCAGTTCTGGTCGCCAGATCTTAAAAAGGATATAGTAGAATTAGAAAAGGTATAGAATAGAGCTACCATAATGGTAAAGAGAATGGAAGGATACCCCTATGAGACGAGGCTTAAAGTGTTAGGGCTGTTCAATTTGGAAAAGAGACAGCTGAGGTGGGATATGATAGAGGTCTATAAATTAATGAATGGAGTGGGATGGGTAAACGTAGATCGGTTATTTACGTCATCAAAAAGTAGAAAGACTAGAGGGCTTGCAATGAAGCTACAGGGTAACCTATTTAAGACTAATAAGAGAAAATATTTTTTTTACTAAATGCAAAATCAAACTATGGAATTTGTTACTGGAGGATGTAGTAAAAGCCGTTAGTGTAGCTGGGTTTAAAAAAAGGTTTGGACAAATTCCTGGAGGAAAGGTCCATAAACCGTTATTTAAGAGGACCTGGGAAATCCACTGCTTACCCCAGGACAAGCATTGTGGGAACCTCTGTGCCTTTTTGGGAACCTACCAGGTACTTGTGACCTGGATTGGCCACCTTTGGAAACAGTATACTGGGCTTGATGGACATTGATCTGACCCAGTATGGCCTTTGTTATGTTCTTATGACTGGACTGGAGGGACTCTAAAAAAAAGAAAATTAGGATGTAAGACCTAATTTCACCTTGGGGTGTTAGGATGGGACTTGCTGGTAGGCGGCAAATTCTGTAATAACTAGAAGTCCATGTTTAAATGCTGGTGCCGATATAGCTGGGTCTGCTCGCAGGCTGAATACTTGCTCAGTGGCCTCAGTGCTGGTGATTTACGTTATTGGAGAGCTTAGTCATTAGGTGAAGGGGAAGGCTGAGTGCTAAGTGGGAATCTTGTATGATGGAAAACCGAAAAGATTTCCCCAGGTTACCAAAGAATCTGGTAGGTGGTCACACTGTGGTTGGCAGCTGGGATGGTGTGAAAGAATAACTGGGCATATTGGATGGGCTTTACTATTTGCTTGGGCAAAAAGTGTTTTATGTGTGTTAATTGAATATCTGAAAATTGCCCCACCTCAGTGTGGTCAAAAGTCCACATTTTCAAAATGATTTTATAATGGAACAGCTATGAAAGAAGTTCAAAAAAGGGGCTTCTTTTAAGTCTGCTTTAGAAAGATAACTCAAAGGCATATATGCTTCTTTAGAATAGGCCTCTGGAGCCAGCCCCAATAGTGTGCAAGTGGCAATTCACAAATTTTCATCTGCTCCGAAGAACGTGTAAATGTGTACATCTTCCTTACAGCTATGCCTGTGTTCTGCGCAAACTGCGTCCCTGGGAACGCTTACATGCAGACTGCGTACACTTTACCTGTATGTCCATCTCGTGTGTACACTCTCGTGCAGTTTTTATGTAAACCCTTTTCCATGTGTAAGATAGGCCTTACCTATTTATTTATTTATTTAAAGTCTCTTTTATACCGCGCTATTCAGCATCAGCGCGGTTTACAATAAACAGTGAACATACACATTTCCAATAGTACTTTGTGTTTACATATGAACAGGATATTCAACTTGGCTAACAGGGTAACTATGTACAACCACAATATATACAATATATACAATTTGTAGGCTGCTTTATAAAATGACCTCTCACATGTATAGAGAAGAGGCGTTCCTGGAAGAAATGGGTATGGATAGATTGCATATCGAGTCTACCTATGTCCTCTGTACACACCACAAGTTTCAAGCAAATGTATGTGTATATGATCACTTTTGAGAATTGCTTCAAAGCCTGTGGATAAAAGCTCAATGTACTTTGTGTCCCACTGCAGACAGTGGTAGGTAAAGAGGGTGGTCGGGGTCAACACAATCAGCTACGTAGCAGTACAGGAAGGCAGCACTTTGCATAGCTCTGGGACAAAGGGGATGGTTAGAGGAAACATGAAGGCATTTATCTGCTGAGAGTGATGGAAAGCAGGCCTGTGACGGCATACGTGAAGTACAAGAGACAGACAGAGGTGACGGTGGTAAAGACAATGGAAAGAGCTGATCAGACACTAAGCCAATGTGTGATGATGCAAGCAGGGGCTAGGCTAAGGAGTCTCTTTGCCAGCAGCTGCTGTTTTACTTTTTACATGTCTTTGCTGTGCTTTCTCTTCATGCCGGGGAGTTTAAAATCCAAAAGGAGGTTTGTCTTGGCATATCGATCTGCCTGTGGTGAGAGCGAGAGCTGGGGGTGAGTAGTCTGCCTCTGTGTTGTCGAGCGAGCCCACACGTGACCCATTTTCCCCAGTAAAATAGAACTGTTGAATGTGGCAGCTGTTTTTCCCCTCTCAAGTTCAACAACAAACAGTTTCAGGTGAAACTCAATGCTGAGCCCTCAAAAGCTTTATAAGAAATCTCCGCTAGCGAGCCTTTCTTTCAGCAGCCGTTCTAAGCCTGCTTCTTTTCCGGCTGTGCATGCATGTGTCTGAAAGCTTTGGATCTGGCTTGCTGGGGGAATGGATGAAGTGGCATGATGCCAGACAAGGGTTTGGAGGGAGATAAGATCGGAGAGCAAGGGATACACTCTGGTAATTGACATGGTTCACATCAGCAGGAGCAGACACTTCACATTTTGTTTCGAAAAGCTCCAGGGATTGAAGAGATGTGCTAAATCTGGAGATAAAATTTTGTATTACAGCAGACTTAAACTAGTCTGTGTAATGTTTTATTTATTACTCCAGTATTCGCCATGCACATGAGGGTAGAACTCATACAATGCTTTTGCATTTAGCATGACCTTAGTGTGGAGGGCTGTATGGGATGTGAACTTATGCAATGTCCCATTAAGTCTTCAAGGAAACAAATTTCTCTCTGAATTCTTAAGAATGAAAAGAAGCCCTTTTTAAAAGTTGTAAGGGGATGGCCTGGGGCAGGAAGGGGGGGAAGGCCAGTACCCAGAAGATCAAGTGTTTGATTCCCACTGGCACTCCTTGTGACCTTGGGCAAGTCACTTTACCCTCCATTGCTCCAGAAGAAAAGGCCTGGCAGTCTGCTTCCGGTGATACATTGCCAAGAAAACCCAGAGGCAGCTGGGTCACCAGGAGTCAGCACTGACTTGATGGCACTAAAAAAAAAAAAAAAGGACAAATTGGGACCCATCTTCTTCGCACAGTGTATTCTGTTTAATGAGGGGGCCATGGACTATTCTTATGGCAGAATGTGCAGTGCAAATCTTGACTTGTATTTGTAATAACTCTAGAGGGAGCATCAACCAGTCCTTAGGTGACCCGACAGAGTGCTGCACAATTTTGCATAGGGAGGATGGGGGGTCTGAAGTTCGTGTTTAGATTGTTCTTGGTGACTGTGTTTGGCGGTTAGCAATGAAGTAAAGGATGAAATGCAATGGACTGGGTTGGACTTGTACTTGATAGTAACAGGAAAAAATGACATGAAAAGAGAGGCCTTTCAGGGGAGGTTAAATATAATATGTTTTTTTTTCTAGTCGGGCCTTGAAATCAGCATAGACCAGGCTGTGAAGAGCGGGGATGTTGAAAAAGCAGAGGAACTGAGTGATGCCTTAGCCACTCGTGAGGTAAGTCGAAGGCTTGCAGATTTGCCCTCCTCTTTATTGTTGTAGATTTTGAGTATGGTCTCTTCTTACATTGTCTTCAGCTAGATTAATGCCTGTCATGTACTCTGAGTCCCAGAGCTTGCACACCTCCAAGAGGCTGATTGAAGCAGGTCTCATGCTTCAGAGAGCTTGCTGTAACCTTGGACGCTCTGATTTAGCCCCTTGCAGTTATTGTGATGGTGCTGCTCTTGAGCCCTGAGGGGTGGGATGAGAGAATGCTTATTTGGATGGGTGATCTGATTTGGGGGACATGTTGGTGCTCTCTGCCCGTCTTATTCAGAGGCTTCCTAAACAAAACCTGCTGTTTACTTCGGATTGTTTAAAATTACCATGGTGATTCCCTTTAGGGAAGAGAGTTCTATCTTAATCTCATTCTGTCTGCACTAGAAGATGCTAATCAGTACTTTGTAGGAGAGAAGGTGTCTGTCTGTCTGTCTCTGTTCTTTATGTAATATGTGAATTGTAGTAGATTTATTTTATCTAGAGTCTCGTAGGATTCCTGTCTCCTCTTTCAACCATGTGTCAAAGCACAGAGAAATGTACGCACCTCTTGCATGCCGCAAAGATTGACTACTTCTCTGTTTGACATGCTGTGGTTGTAAAGCACATTGAGATCCTGTTTCAATTATTTTTAGGTTAATTATTCCTTCAGTGCAGTAGTAGCCTAATGGTTCAAGCACTGGCTTGGTAACCAAGAGACCAGTGTTTGATTCCCACTAACACTCCTTGTGGCTTTGAGCAAGTCACTTAACCCTCCATTGCCTCAGAAGAAAGACCTGGCAATCTACTTTCAGTCACACTGCCAAGAAAGCCCAGGAGCTGCTGGGTCACCAGGAGTCAGCCTTAACTGAAAGGCAGACATTGCATTGCATTTTATTCCTTTACCGAAGAGGAGTTGTACATGGTGGGTCCAGTTTGGTGAAAGAAGTCTCATGGGAATGGATAAGATGGGATGAGGCGATGAGACTGTCTTTTGGAAACTTCAGCAGACTTCTGCCTGTCACGCAGGTGTTTGTGGAATGCAGATGAGCTGTTATCACATGGCGGTAGAAATCATTTCACTGCCTGTGGGGGTGTAGCCTCTGCTTGCAAACATGCGACGTACACTGCGGAGAGATTGGGCAGAATCAGGTGTGCTGGTCTTCAGTCAGCACCAGGGGGTTTATTTTCGCTTGCAGAAGCAGTGGCTGGAACGTACTGATAAAGCTTTTGCTGTCAGGCACAGATCCTAGAGTTCTGAAAGCCATTTCCTGCCTTAATAAGTGAAACAAATTTTTCATGTCTAACATTTCTAAGCCTGTAAAACCTGACAAGGTAGCGGCAGTATTAGCAGACATAGCGCCAAATGTGGAATAAAAGGCAACCGAAGTCAGCCTTGGGATTCTTGTGAAGGACAAAGTCCCATGGTCACATAATCCACACACCTTCAGGCCCAGAAGAAAACCTGCTGCTTTAGCCTGAAGACATGTCTGTGGTTCATTTTTGGTGTAATGAGGCGATTTGATGGGATCCCACTACCTACTTCCTGCTGCCTTCACTTTCCACAGTTAAGACCTTGGAATGATTGTCAAACTGGTCTAGTATTATTCTTCTACTGTTGCTTACCATTTGTAGAGTGTTAGAAAGCATATGCAGTGCTGAAGACATACAGCTTGGGAAGACTTACCAAGCCCCTCATCGCATTCATTTTCTGATGGTTTTCTTCACCGCTGTCAGCGGACACTTCAGTTTGGTTCTCGGCCCTGATTTCTGGGCCCAAAGAGAAAGAAACAATAAACAGAAATTTCCACTCACCGTTTTCTGCGTGTCAATGCATGTATACCAGTGTAGAAAAGTGTTTTGATTCTTGGACACCGCAGAGAGAGGTGGGGGAGGAAAAGCCCACACAGAGCTTGCACTTACTTTCGAATCTGTCCAGCACATATGTTGGGGGAGGAAAAGCCCACACAGAGCTTGCACTTACTTTCGAATCTGTCCAGCACATATGTTGCACTTGTGTGCAGATGCAGAGTGCAGCCCTGAGTACTGACAGTCAGAGTTTCCCTCTGAAAATGAACCTACAGTAGCCATGGGGCTGTGAGGCCAGCATTGAAGATACTTACCCTGTTCTTTTTTCTAGTCTTACTCTGTTTGCGCTGGATGGCTTTATATGAGTGATTCTCAAATCCATCCTCGGGGCACTTTTCTTCCCACTCCCCAGCTGGTTGGGTGTCAGGCTTTCCATAGAAGAAATATTTGCAAACAGGGGCATGCATGCAAATCTCTCTTGTGGATGTTATGAAAATCTGGCAAGTTTGGGAACCAGTGCCCTGAAGGCTGCTGGCTTTGGACAGGAGTTACAAGCATGGGCAGTATTGCAGAGTACTCCTGCACTAGGTCTTTCCCTCGGCATGGAATCTTACAGAATACTAGTGGGAGATCAGCCTGTTGGGTTGAGATGTGCAGAACTGCTTATGCAATCAGAAGATGGTAACTCACTTGAATTGAGGACGCATTTGATGCGTCTGTAGGGATATTTCAGTACTAGAGGAGAGTCCTCATCGCTAGACTCTATTCTCCAGGACCAAGCAGGAAGTCAGTCCTCACATATGGGTGTCATTGGCGCCGATGAAGCCCCAGCGGAGCATTTCCCCAGCTTTCTATGAAAGCCTTTCGGAATGCAGGCACGCATGCGCGGTTCCCTTCCTGCCTAAAGGTGCCATCTTACCTCAGTCTCTTTTTCTCTGAGAAGCCCACTGGACGTGTGTCTTGTCATCCCGGATAAAAGTGATTTTTATTGGCGATCCTCGCTGTTTTTTCTCCCGTTCAACGCCGGTTCCCCTCCCGCCGGGTTCGGTACACCGGTATCGAGCCCGATTCTTCTTTTTCGGTTTTTGCCAGTCGTGGCTGGCGTTTGCGCCCTTTTTTGCTTTTTCCCTGGAAGGCCGGTCCTTTGACCTCGCGGGGACTATTTTTTTCCCCGATGGCTTCCAGCGATTTCAAGAAGTGTGATCGGTGTAAGAAATTAATGTCTCTCACCGACACACACGACTGCTGCCTTCGGTGCCTCGGTCCTGATCACAACCCTAACTCGTGTGGACCATGTGGGAAGATGTCTTCCAAGGCACTCCGAAGTCGCCAGCAGCAGAAAGAAAGGCTTTTCTCAGACTCAGCCTCCGGCCGGGCCCGAACCTCGTCTGAGGCTTTGACATCTCGGGATTCGGATCCTGAGCGCCGTCGGAGCTCCTCGGACAGGGGGTCCCCCGACCGGGAACGCAAGAGGAAGAAGCGGCTCGCGAGGGCATCGTCTGAGGAGGTCCCTGGCTCCTCGAGGGCCAGGTCTAAGAACCCCGACCGTCGCCCCGGGCCCATGGAACAAGAGAAGCCTGCCAAAGTTCCTCGTGTGGAGCCAGAGTCTGCTGGACATGTAAGCCCCGTAGTCCTCGAGGGCTCTCCTCCCAGAGAACCGACGTCGGGCCTGGCGCCGCCGGGGCCCGAGTCGGCGGCTGCTGCGTCTCCCGAGCTGAGTCTCAGGATGACAGCCTTGGAGAGCAGATTGTTTGCCTTCATGGAGCAGCAGCGGGCACTGATGGCCAGCCTGTCTGGCGCATCTGCCCCGACCACCGGGACATTGACTTCGAAGTCAACCCCGGAGACCGAGCCGATACTAGAGTCCATCATGGCTCGAAGTCGACCTCGGTCGCGGTCTCCCTCGACCTCCTGCTCGGGACCGAGGGCGTCGACGCCGGTGCTCCAGGGCCCCATGGGGTCGGACACTGACTCCTCGTCGGACGAGTCCGCCTGGGAGACGGAGGATGAGGAGTCCCCCGATACGTTCAAGACTCTGTGCGTCCCGTCGGACTCACCGCAGTCTGAGCCCCGGAGTAGATCCACTCCGGAGGATACTCGGTTCTCGGAGTTCGTCCGGGATATGGCCACTGCAGTATGACTCTCCTCTGAAGGAGGCCTTTACTGTCCCGGTTCCTCTGATGCTGGAACGGCTCCTCTTCAGGAGGCACTGGCCTCGGCGCCGGTTTTAAGCAAGCGCGTCGACTCGATCTGTCGACTCAGGAAGAGCCCTGGCTTTCAGAAGGCACAGCTACCACATCATTCCATGGTTGTGGAATCGGCCATGCATCGTCTGAAGAGCCAGAAGATGCACTCCACGGTGCCCCCCGGCAGGGAGGCCCGGAACCTCGATGGCGTCGGTAGAAAGTGCTTCCAAGGCTCGATGCTTGCTTGCCGTGTCCAGTCTTACCAGCTGTACATGGGCATGTATTTGCGGGACCTGGCCGAGGAGTTGGCCGGGTTCTCTGCTGGTCTCTCCGGGGAACCCTTGCAGAGATTAAAGTCCTTGTCCTCGGGGATTCGGGACTGCTCGAAGTTCATGTCCCGCGCCGCCTACGATGGCTTTGAGGCTTCGGCCCGAGTTGCGGCAGCCTCATCGCTGCTCGACGCCAGGCATGGCTGCAGTCATCGGACCTCGAGCCATGGGTTCAGGACAAGTTGGTCAATGTCCCTTGCCGAGGTGAAAACCTTTTTGGCAAGCCCATGACTGAGAAGGCCGCCCAGCTCGAAACAGAGCACCTTATCCGGACAAGGCTGTCTAGGAAGACCTCTGCCCCTTCTCATAAAAAGAAGGGCTCGGGTAAAAAGCCCTTTTACCCGAGGAAGGGCACTGCCTACAAACAGTACCCTCAATATCAGGCTGCCCAAGCTGCACCCCAGGGTCAGCAAGCCAAGGGGCAGGGTAATGGGCCCCGTAGGCAGAGGACCCCCAAGCCTCCGGCCCCTGCTCCCACTCAGCAGGGTGGGGGTTTTTGACTCCTTGAGCGTAGCCTCTCCATCTCTGCTCTCCCAACCCTGCACAGGAAGTCGCCCCGCCCTCTTTGCCCACCAGTGGCCCCTCATCACCGGGGACAGTTGGGTGTTGGACATAGTCCACAGGGGCTATGCCCTTCATTTTCACCAACTGCCTCCTCCTTACTTTCCAGGGGAGCTTCCAAGGCCTCCCCTGCACACAGACCTTCTCCTTCAAGAGCTTCAAGGTCTGTTGGTGGACAGGGCGGTGGAGCCTGTGCCTCCCCACTTGCAAGGTCACGGATTCTACTCCAGGTATTTCCTGGTGCCCAAAAGAACCGGTGGCCTTCGACCCATTCTGGACCTCAGGAACCTCAACAAGTTCCTAGAGAAAGAAAAGTTCAAGATGCTTATTTATTTATTACAGTTTTTTATATACCGCGCTATTTACAATCAGCGCGGTTTACAGATAACCAAAGACCAGAACAACAGGCTGCTCGGTTTTACATAAAACAGGAAGATAAACTTGGGTTCGATAAACTTGAATAATATGGGGGTAAAACTATATACATAAAATGTTGCTCTGTTAATTTTAATAACATGAAAGGTATTTATGAGACGTTGCTTGTGGGGTTGTGAAAGGAGGCAAAGTGGTTAATATTGAGGTGAATATTTTGAATTTATGTAGGGTAATAATTGTTGATTAGGTTATGCTTGAGGGGAAGCTTTATGTAGGGTAGTATTTGATGAATAAGTTATGCTTGAGGGCCTTTCTGAATTGGCTTATGTTAGTTATAGCACGAATTTCGGGTGGTAGGGAGTTCCAGTGTTTTGGGGCACAGAACATGAAGGCTCTATTCGCTGTTGATCGGCTACACGTTGTTATGGCCTTCGGTATTATTAGGGTGTTTATTGCTATATGTCTTCTGGATCTTGTTGGTGGTAGTGTTTGTGTGAGATCAATTATTGAGTTTGCAGATACACCGTGGATGGCCTTGTATGTTAGGACTAGGGTTTTGAATTCGAGTCTGCCTTGTATCGGGAGCCAGTGAAGCTGTTTGAGGATTGGTGTTACATGATCACTCCTGGCAGCTCCTTGTAGAATCCTTGCAGCAGTATTCATGGCAAGTTGAAGAGAGCTTAGGGTGGATTGTGGGAGACCTTGTAGAATTGAGTTGGCGAAATCGAAATGCGGCAAAATGAGTGCTTGGAAGATGGTTCTAAAATCATCTGGGTCAAGTAATGAGCGAAGATGCCTGAGTGTGCGTATTTTGAAGTATACAGCTTTTGTAATGTTGTTTACATGTGTTTTCAAATTGAGACGTTGGTCCAGCGTGACTCCAAGGTATCTTATTGTTTCTTTTGTGGCTAGATCCGCTCCTTTCACACTTATATGTGATGGTGGAATGAAGTTGGGGTCTCGCGTAACAAAGAGAACCTCAGTTTTCTTGTGTTGTATGCGGAGGTTCTGTGAGAGAAGCCATTCTGATACTGCATTAAAGCAATTTATTATGGGCAGTAGGTCTAATTGCCTTGTAGAAAATGGCATATAAAGTAGGATATCATCTGCGTAAATCATACATTTCACGTTGAATGATCTGATGATATTGCAGATAGGCTGCATGTAGATGTTAAACATGAGAGATGAGAGAGATGACCCTTGTGGTACCCCTTGTTTTTGATGGAAGTGATTTGATTCTCCCGTCGCAGATTTTACATATTGCATTCTGGTGTCTAGGTATGATTTACACCATTCCAGAGCTGAACTACCAATGCCTTTTTCCTTCAAACGTGTAATGAGTATCTCGTGATTTACCGAGTCAAAGGCTGCTGCTATATCTAAGAAGATTAGCACAACGCCTTGGCGGATGTTGTCTATGCTGGTGAGTAAGTTGTTGAGGAGAGTGGTGAGGAGTGTTTCAACTCCGTGATGTTCCCTGAATCCATGTTGAAAGTAGTCGAGAGGGGCTGTTGCGTCAATGTGGTCTTGAATTTGGCGTTGCACCTCTTTTTCAAAGATTTTTGCTAGGAGGGGAATGCTAGCAATAGGCCTGTATGAGTCAGCTCTTTTTGGGTCTAGTTTGGGGTTTTTTACTCTTACTCTTGGAACACTTCTGCCCTACCTCCAGCAGGGAGATTGGCTGTGCTCCTTAGATCTAAAGGATGCATACACTCACATCCTCATTCATCCAGACCACAGAAAGTACCTCAGGTTCATTGTGGGAGGAAGCCATTATCAGTACAGAGTGCTGCCTTTTGGCCTCACCTCCGCTCCCAGGGTCTTTACCAAATGCCTGGCAGTGGTGGCGGCCTACCTGAGAAATCAGGGAATCTTTGTCTTCCCCTTTCTGGACGACTGGCTCTTCAGGGGTCAGACGTGCCAGGAGGGCAGACAAGCCACCCTCAGAGCTATTACTCTTCTTCAAAGCCTGGGGTTTGTCATAAACTTCGCAAAGTCCACTTTGCTCCCCTCCCAGAACTTGGAGTTCATAGGAGCAAGGCTGGACTCTCTGCTGGCAAAGGCTTTCTTTCCAGAAGACAGGGCCCAAAGGTTGATAGCCTTGGCAAATCAGTTTCTCAGCAGGTCACTGGTCTCCGCCAGACTCTGCCTGAGGCTGCTTGGCCACATGGCTTCGACAGTACATGTGACCTCCATTGCCAGGCTCCATATGAGGCCTGCACAGTGGTGCCTTCGGACTCAGTGGTCACAGGCCACAGGCAGCCTCAGAGACAGGATAAGGGTGTCCAGACAATTTCTGAACTCCCTCAACTGGTGGCTGCACCACCCAATCTATTGAAAGGGGTGCTTTTTCAGATTCCTGGGTACACGGTGGTACTGACCACAGACGCCTCCCTGCAGGGCTGGGGAGCTCATTGTCTAGGCAAGTGCACCCAGGGCCTGTGGTCTCCTTGGGAAGCTGCACAGCAGATCAATCTCCTCGAACTCCAAGCTATTTGATTAGCACTCAAAGCTTTCTCTCCTACCCTGGCTCATCAATCTGTCCTGGTTCAGACAGACAACCAAGTAGCCATGTTTTATGTGAACAAACGGGGCGGGACTGGGTCCAGAATCCTTTGTCGGGAGGCTCAGGACCTTTGTTCATTTGCCCTCGAGCACAAAATGCTCCTCAAGGCTGTGTACCTTCCAGGCCAGGACAACTACCTGGCCGACAGATTAAGCAGAATTCTGCAGCCCCACGAGTGGCAGCTGCATCCTTCAGTAGTTCAGAAGATCTTCCTAAAATGGGGTCTCCCTTTGGTAGATCTCTTTGCCAGCCCAATGAACAAGCAACTGCCAAAGTTCTGCTCCAGGCAACCGCATCCTCTGAGAATTTATTTATTTTATTTATTTAAGGGTATTTCTATCCCGCCTTATCCTTCAATCAAGGCGGTGAACACAGCAAACGATCATTAGTAGATGCTTTTCTGATTCCATGGTCTCAGGGTCTCCTGTATGCGTTTCCTCCCACGCCCTTGGTGGCCCGAACTCTCTTCAAAATCCTTCAGGACAAGGCCTCGGTCCTGCTGGTGGCTCCCAGGTGGCTGAGACAGCCTTGGTTTCCTCTTCTGCTTCAACTGGCGGTGGATCCCTCACTGCCTCTGGGGTTGCCACCCGACCTTCTCTCACAGGAGCAGGGTTCCCTTCTGCACCCCAATCTCAAAGCTCTCAATTTGATGGCCTGGAGGCTGCAAGGGTAGTTTTGGCTCCCTGGGGTCTACCTCAGGAAGTTGAGGAGGTTGTCCTAGCCTCTAGGAAACAGTCCACTAGGAAAACCTATGCTCTCAAATGAAAAAGGTTTTCTGTGTGGTGTCAGCTACGTACAGAGAATCCTTTCTCCTGTACTGTGCCAGTAGTGCTTCAGTACTTACTGCACTTATCAAATCAGGGACTTAAGTCCAATTCTGTTCGGGTCCACCTCTCAGCTCTAGCAGCTCACCACTCACTGGTGGAGGGACATTCTCTGTCAGGTCACCCCTTGGTGTCCCGCTTTCTCAGGGGCTTGCTTTTGCTCAAACCTCCAATCCGTCCTCCTGCCCCTGAGTAGGAGTTGAATGTGGTCTTGCAGCAACTGACTTGCCCACCTTTTGAGCCGATGGCTACTTGTCCACTACGCTTCCTATCCCGGAAGACACTCTTCCTGATAGCCCTTACCTCGGCTAGGCGAGTGAGTGAGCTTCAGGCCCTGGTCTGTGATAGGCCTTACACCAGGATTTATAGGAACAGGGTAGTCCTCAGGACTCATCCAAAGTTCCTCCCAAAGGTTGTCTCCTCTTTCCACCTCAGTCAGGAGGTGGTTCTTCCAACATTCTTCCCTAGGCCTCATGCAAGCCAGGCTGAAGCAGTCCTGCATACCCTGGACTGTAGGAGGGCCTTATCCTTCTACCTTGACCGTACGCAGGGGCATAGGAGGGCTACTCAGCTCTTCGTATCCTTTGACCCTAATAAGTTGGGGTTGGCTGTGTCCAAGCGTACCTTGTCCATCTTGGGTGGCTGACTGTATCACCTGGGCTTACAAGGCGGCTGACCTTCCCTTGCAGGGTCGGGTCACGGCCCATCGTGTCAGGGCAATGGCTGCCTCAGTGGCTCATCTCCGCTCTGTGCCCTTGGTAGACATCTGCAGGGCTGCAACTTGGTCTTCAAGCTAGACTTTTGCGGCCCATTACTGTCTGGAGAGGGAGTCCCGTAGGGACAGTGCTTTTGGCCAAGCAGTACTCCGGAATCTCTTTGAGGTTTAGGCAACTCCTGCCCTCTGTTGGGCTACTGGTGGAGGTTGTGTCCTTGAAAAGCCTTTCTTTGCTGCTGAGACTAGAGGGAGTTCTCTTGTTCAGCCTGGGTTCCTCGGTAGCCCAGAGCTAGGGAGTCACCCATATGTGAGGACTGACTTCCTGCTTGGTCCTGGAGAAAGAGTAGTTACTCACCTGTAACAGGTGTTCTCCAGGAGCAGCAGGAATCAGTCCTCACAACCCTCCCTCCTCCCCTGGGAGTTGCAGTTGTACATAGTTTATTTTTCATTTTTGTGTGCTGTTCTTAGCTATGTCATTTGACTGAGGTAAGATGGCACCTTTAGGCGGGAAGGGAACCGCGCATGCGTGCCTGCATTCCCAAAGGCTTTCATAGAAAGCTGGGGAAATGCTCCGCTGGGGCTTCATCGGCGCCGATGACACCCATATGTGAGGACTGATTCCTGCTGCTCCTGGAGAACTCCTGTTACAGGTGAGTAACTACTCTTTCCTAAACTCTTACATTAGACAGATGAGGGCGCTGCTTCCCATACCGCTCTTTGACCCTCAGCGCGCTCTCTCTCATGTGGTAATGAATACACACACATGCTTTTTAGAGACTCACCGCTGTATTATCACATTGCATGAATCCTGCACTAACTAATCCAACACACAGAAAATTCTTGATTTTAGATGAGCTCTTTCTGGAGTGATTAATACTGAATTAAATCTAAGTGCAGGGGATTTTGAAGTCAGCTCAGGTGTTAAGTGTGAATACAGTAGAAAACGAATCCCTATTTATTCCTGGAGTGAACATAAGGAGTGCTGCCGGATTAAGTGATCCAGAATTGAAAGCTGAAGAAATAATCCAGGGGTAGGTGAAGGTTTCTTTATTTTGAGTCGTTACCGTGCCCTGAGGCTGGCTGTTTGAGGGAACTCCTGGGCTGCTGCTTTATCAGTGGTGAAGCTGCAGATGGGCACATGTAGAGCTGAGTTACTGCTGTCTGAAAGCTGCCAGAAATACTGCAGCAACCAGAGCAGTGGGACTTTGGAGGGGATGCTGCTGCGGACGCCCCTTTGTTAGTTTCTGCAATCCAGTGATGTGTGGATAGGGGGAAAATAGTCTGTAGGTTTAATCATTCTTTGCCGCTGGTTTACCATTTTATCAGTTTTAACGGAGGCTGTTCTGATCCGTGCCGTAAGACAGGGTTTGCAAACCCTCTCCAGGAGATCTGCAGCCAGTTGGGTTTCCAGGGAATCCACAGTCACTATGTATAAGAGAAATTTGAATATGCTGTGCAGGGCTCGAGAAATCCCAGGTACCAGGTCGCTGTGCTGCCCAGAAATTGTGCCCTGGCACCCAGGATTTCATGCTCTCTCAATTTTGTTTGGGGGGGGGGGGCCTGCAGCTGCTGAAAAATGCAACGTTTCCCACTACGATTGCTTCTCTGCATGGTTGAGCCATGCAGTGGAGGACGTTCAGTTTGATCTAATGGTTTCAAGTGCCACCACAGGGCTCAGGCATGCAGAGAATTGATTGCAGAAGGAAAGGAAAAACTGTGTTTTTCAGCAACTGCAGCAAGGCAGAAGAAATCAGTGAGTAAGGGAGAGACTAAGTAAAGGCTGGAGAGATCATGGCAAAGACAGAGACTGGATGACGGCTGGAGGAATAAGAGGTCAAGGCAAAGAGAGAGAAAGTGGGTGAAGGCAAGGTGTGGGACTATAAGAGAGAGACTTTTTACTTCAGATGTCATCAGGCCATGGTGATATGCGAATCAAAGAAGGAAGTTGCGTGAGGTGCAGCTATCAAGGGGTGAGGAGAAGGGCCACTGCCTTCAGATGGCACAGTGCAGCGGCATGTTAAGGGCCTGATTTATTATTTCCTATAGAAAACGAGAACAGAGTCTTAGTCAATCAGGCCCTAAAATTAGAACTGAGATACATTTTTTGGGGAGTGGGGGGTGGCGGCAGTGCATTGTGACCCAGGTCTCGGCAGCTAGCTCCTAGATTCCAAGAACATTTCTCAAGGCCTGATATATCGAGTCCATTGTATGCATATTCAGTGTAGATATCCCACAAACTGGAGTAACTGGTATGTCTTTGGGATTCTATTTAGTGCCACTGCTCTGAAGACCTGATTTGATTTACTTAAGAGTCCCATCCTCCCCACTGTCAGGTTTTCTATGTGGATTCTTTTTAAAATGACATAACAGTTTAAGTAGTCCCCTTTCCAAATTAATTCTACCAAAAACCCACCTGGTTCTGGTTCTGCCCAATTATGCCTTGTTAATTTTAATCCAAAGCTGCTGCATATTTTATAAACTATGTACAAGGGACTGTCTCTAATATATGACAATTATCTGTCATCCAATTCAGACAGCAAATAGAATGTTGGGAAATCATAAGGAAAAGAATGGAGAATAAAAAAGGATATTATAAATGCCTCTGTATCACTCCATGGTGCAACCACACCTTGAATATTGTTTTTTCAGTTCTGGTCACCATATCTAAAAAAGGATATGGAGAAATTAAAAAAGATACAGAGAAGAGCCACCAAAATGATAAAGGGGAAGGAAGGATACCTGTATGAGGAAAGGCTTAAAAGGTTAGGGCTCTTCAGCTTGGAAAAGAGATGGCTGAGGGGAGATATGATAGAGGTCTATAAATTCATGAATGGAGCGAAACAGGTAAAGGTAGATCGGTTGTTTATGCCATCAAAAAGTAGAAAGACTAGAGGACATGAAATGAAGCTACAATGTAGCACAATTAAGACTACCCGGAGAAAATATTTTTTCATTCAACGCATAATCAAACTCTGGAAATCATTGCTACAGGATGTAGTAAAAGCTGTTAGTATAGCTGGGTTTCTCCAGGAACAAGCAGGAATGAGTCTTCACATATGGGTACGTCGGCACCGACGGAGCCCGCGCAGGAACGCTCCCCAGCGTCCAATCAGAAAGCTTTTGGGAGCATACCTCAGCACCTGCGTGCTGCCTTCCCGCTTTTCCAACTGTCTCTCCTCAGTTTTCGTTTTTCCGCGGAGCCGGCAGGACGTCCTCCTGTCACCGCAGAACATTTTTTCTTAAATTCTTTCTTTTTCTTTTTCTTGTGGTTGCGGCTGTTTCCTCGCCTCCACCGGTACCGCCGGTGGGTTTTTTCTTTTCTTTTTCTCAAACTCAGGGAGAGTTTTCCCTCAGTTTCTGTCTTAAACTTTTGGGCCTGTAAGGCCTCTCCATCATGGAGCCTTCTTCTCCTAAGAAGTGCCTTAACTGTGGTAATACAGTTTTCTTCTTAGATTCCAATAACTGGTGTCTAACCTGTTTGGGTCCTGACCCTTTTCCTCCGGAGCCATTAGGCTACAATTTTATGAGAAGAGATTTCCCTTTTCGAGTTTCCCTCGATACCGCATTCCCTTCCAGTGTCAGGGCACCGACCATTTCTTCTCTACAGGATCAGGTAACGCACAAACAGTCTGTTAAGACTAGCCAATCCTTGAGTGGTAGGTCTTATGCCAAGCATGATGACGACTCCGGCCTTGCCCTCAAGACCCTATTGGCTTTAAAACCCCAGCGGGAGTCTTCGGTCTCCAAAACCTTTCAGGGGTTTCAGGTTGTTCCTGGGGCTCACCCCTCACAGAACATACCTGAGCCATGCTCAGTGGTGGCATCTGCTTCGAGCGGTACCGATACCCCGGCATCGGCACTGGTGTTGAGCAATTCACTCCTCACCAGGGATCGTCTTCTGGCGTTCTCGGTACCTTCGGGACCGATCGATACGTCCCAGATTGACTTTCCAGTATCGGCAGCACCGCCGATATGACCACCGACGTCGGTATCCTCTAGACATGCATCAATAGACTCGCTTCCTTCGATGCCGAGTCTGGAATCGATATCTAGTCTAGAAGACTGGGTACCGACGCGTCTCGGAACCGACGCTTACCGATTCTGGTTGCACGGTACCGAGGATACTCACCAGGAGTTTTCGGTTACCTTGGTACCGCTTGCGCAGCCTTCGATGTCGCTATCACCTTCGATTCCGACTGAGCTTCCAGTATCGGTATCGGTACCGGCAGCAATATCGGGACCAACTCCTTCCATGCTTTTTTCACCAGGGTTGCTCCTCTCTATACCTAGTTTGGAGTCGATACCTGGCATGGACGATGCAGTACCGACAGGTTCAGGTCATAACCGCTGGTACCAGTATTCATCCATAAAGGATCCTTTTCTGCACCGGACAAGTACATCCTCCGGTGCCCGGGCTACTCCTTCAAGTCTAGCCTGTTCAGGGATGGTTCCTATTGGAGATCCTTCTTTTCAGAATTTTCTCCTTGACATGGCAACATTCCTTGCTATTCCTATCCCTGCCCATGATCCTACACAAGACAAGGCTCTTCTGGGGAAAAGGAAAATATAATGCTTCCTTTACATCATTCGTTGCAGGATCTTCTTCTGAAAATATGGGAAACACCTTTGAGGGTTTCCTCACCTTCTACAGCAACTGATCTTTTGTATCAGGTGCCCCCTTCTCCAGGGTTTCAAAAGACTCCACTTCCCCATCATTCTATTGTGGTAGAATCAGCAATGAGGAAGGTGAAAAGTAAGAAGAAGCACTCTTCTTACCCACCAGGTCGTGAGTCTAGAACACTAGATGCCTTTGGATGTCAAACCTTCCAGACATCTATGCTATCAACAAGGATTCTCTCATATATTTTTTATATGAGTCCATCCCTTCAGGAGGTTACAAAGCAGTTGTCTCTGCTAACTCCCTTTCTTTCAGAGCCCAAGACTGCAGACTATTCCTCACTACTTAGTCATAGTCAAAATATCTCTTGGTTTCTTACTCGTGCTTCTCTAGACTCTTTTGAGTCTGTTAGCAGGACCTCTGCTATAGCCATAGGAGCACGACGTAGAGCCTGGCTCCAAGCTTCAGACTTAAACAGATGGGCACAACAAAGACTGGGTAATACTCCTTGTATTGGAGAAAATCTCTTCAATAAGGAGTCTTTACGTCAGGTTGCTCACGGCTCCACTGACTTCCCTGTCTCTGAGGCTAAGCCTTCTCCTTCCCCACTGGGTAGGAGATGCCCTACCAAACCTTCTTTCCCTAAAAGAAGAAGGTTTTATTCTTCTCCTGCCTCGCATACAGATGTTCCCAAACAAGGGAAACCTCGCCCTAGTCTCAAGAATCCAAACTCAAGCCAGGATCATTAACCCTCATTAGGGTTCTAATTGATCTCTTATAACATTCAGTTCACTTCTCCTCATCAGAAGTTGTTTCACTGTTTTTTCATTTAAAACTCTACCCATGGATTCCTGTTTCCAGGACATCCACTTGCTTTTAGGTAGGCTGAGCTGTCAGGAGCTTCATGTCTGTGGATCACAGGGTTTTCCTCCTCTTCCTACCATGAAGAGAGGTTTGCCAACTATCTCATGATAGTTTCCCTGTACCACCATGAATTTTTTCCTTCTACAGACTTACCATTTAGCAAGTCTCCCTTCAGCTCCTATTTTTCTTTGCCCTTGTTTCCAGGGCTTCCCCTGTACGAGTGGTACCATACAACTGGAGGGCTTTCTTAGCCTTTTAGTCTTCCTTTCCTTTCCAGTGTAGAGTTTTTCTCTAGAGTAACCTCCCTGCTTCATTGGGCAGCTCATCAGACATGATCAGGATTTTCTCTCCTTGTTCTGTCTGTTCCCTCTGTTACAAACAGAAATATTCTCTCTGCTGTTCTATTCAGCAGCTGCCCATGCAGGAGTTCCAGTGATTGGACTAATGGTACTTTTCTACGAGTTCCAGTCTTGTCTTCCACTACTTTCCTCTGGTCTTAGTAGTGCTTCCAAGATAGTACTCATCTATCTTGGATAATCCTTATCGCTTCTTTTCTGTCATCTCCAGATCTCTGGAGTTGGCAGCATAACTGGGGTGGTAGTTGGTTTCCTCCAACAGCCACTTTTATTTCCCAATTCTCCTGCATAGTGCTCTCTGCAATCCTACTGAGAAGCTCTCCACTATGGGCCCTTGCTAGAGAGCATGGGGATTTTTTCTCTAATCACTATCCTATATGGTTAAAAAAGGCTTACTCAGTCATTCCTCATGCCTGTAGGGGTTCTTTACACCCTTCTATTTCCTTTTAATAAAGGACATAGGCCTTCTCTATATGACAGTCTAAAGAGTTACCCAGTTTCTACAGGAAATATGCTCTTTTCCCTTGCAGCTTGTCCTCATGGTATCCTAATCCTTCATGGACAGCACATATTTACTTTACCAACGCATGATACCCCCCCCCCCCCTTGTTCCTCAAGTGGGTCAACCTGGTATCTCATCCTATGCGTTTTTCTGTCCATTTACCATGCGAGAGTTCTATAAGACTCAGAACTTGCTGTTTACAGACTGATATTATCTTCTGTTTTTCACGCAACCATCCTGGTTATTTCACTGGATAGCATTCCTGCACCATCTTAGCCAGGGAGAATAGATTCTCTATATATCTTCTCAAGTAGGTTCCACCTTCTTGTTATTAGATGAATCTTTCTCCTTCACATCTCCCATGTGAATGTTCTTATGGGCATATCTCTATCTGCTTAGTTGCAGACATTTATCTTTAGACATCTATCTACATGTATGTATATATCTCTATATACTTCTCTATAGATATCTATGTCTGTAAGCTGCGTGTGCATATGTTATGCCCTCCAGATCTCACTATAGGCATATATATATATATATATATATACCCCTGTCTATATATATATATATATATATATATATACACATGTATATATATCCCTATATATATGTGTATCTGTCGAGATACTTCCTTATAGGTAGATATGTATTTCCATACTTATTTCTCTAACTGTCTATGCTTATAAAAGGTTTTTACCTTCCTATAGGTTCCAGACAGTGGGCTTGCATATCTTCATACTGTCCCTCAGTATGTCTGGGGCATTATGCACACAACCACTACTGTGGTACTGACAGCTCCTACTTTGACCCTAGGTCTAGGTATCCCTGAAGCTCCATGCTTCACTATCTTTCCTATCTCCCAACAGATAGGAAAGACAGGGTGGATCTTCAGTAGATCTGAAGTTTCAACCCTTCAGACATCTGTCCTCCTTGGGAATATGGGCTTTTTCCATACCCCTTCTTCCCTCCAGGACTGGGCTAGTTGTCCAAATCGGTCAGTCTTCCACTTTTGCTCCTAAATGTTACTACCTCTGTATCCAAAGGAGTTCCCAGCTTTTCCATAAAGCTTCAACTAAAGACCTGACGTTTTTGTACTACCCCAGTTGACACCTGGGTCACCTGTCAATTCCAGATTTGGACCTTCGCCTTCACTTCAGTGACATCACCTTGAAGATCCCTCTACTGGAACTCCAGTAGACTCCATCAGCCTCTCTACCTCCTGCAATCCAGTAGGTGAGGTCCATATTGTGATTGTTCATGTCAATATTTTTTCATGGTAATTATCATACATACAAGGACTCCTTTCCTGTAGTCCTTAGGTTAGCTGTTTTTCTACAGCTCCTCTCTTTTCAACTCCTACCCTCCATCCTCAGGATGCCTGGCCATATGAGGTGTAGCATGTTCCAATCCTCACCCTGCTAGGGCTCCAGGCATCTTAGCTTGGGAGTCCCCATATGTGAAGACTCATTCCTGCTTGTTCCTGGAGATAGCACAGTTACTTACCTGTAACAGGTGATCTCTGGGAACAGCAGGAATAAGTCTTCACAACCCACCCACCTCCCCTAGGAGTTGTATCTCTCTATCTATCTTTCTTTCCTCTTTCTCTCTTTTTGTCTCAGCTATAAAACTCAACTGAGGAGAGACAGTTGGAAAGGCGGGAAGGCAGCACGCAGGCGCTGAGGGATGCTCCCAAAAGCTTTCTGATTGGACGCTGGGGAGCGTCCCCGCGTGGGCTCCGTTGGTGCCGACGTACCCATATGTGAAGACTTATTCCTGCTGTTCCCAGAGATCACCTGTTACAGGTAAGTAACTGTGCTTTCCTTATCGTCCCTCCAGTCCAGTCCCTCACCTCTGGGTAGTGCACCTCCTCTTGCAGCTTGGAGACTGATCATGTCAGATTCTGAAGTCGCTTGTACTAATACCGGTGGCACCTCCCACCAGTTCCCAGTGTGCTCAGTCTCCAAACAGCAGGAGTTGGTAGTGAGCCTAGGTGCTGGGCTCACTGCAGGAACAGATAAGGAGCAATTAGATAGGTTTAGTGAGGGTGTTCTTGTTTGATTTCCCTTGGCGAGCAGCCGCAGTGGGTCCCCATGCTGACAGATGCCAGTCTAGCAGGCTGGGGGGGCTCATTGTGGGGAACTCTTTGCCCCGGGGAGCTGGAGCGGACAGGAGGCCGGATGGTCGATCAACCGACTAGAGCTGCGAGCGGTGTCTCAGGCACTCCGCTCCTTCGAGTCCAATCTGCTGGGACGAGCGGTCAGGGTCCTGTCGGACAATGCTTCGGTGGTGGCCTATCTCAACCGTCAAGGGGGCACAGACAGCGCAGCCCAAGAGGAGGCCTCGTTTAACTGGGCAGAGCCTCGACTTCAAGCAGTGTCGGTGGCGCACATTGCTGGGATAGGCAATGTGACGGCGGACTTTCTCAATTGAGTTCGCATGGATCTGGGAGAATGGGAGCTTCACTCGGAGGTCTTTGCTCAGATAATCCACAAGTGGGGGATTCCCATTATGGATCTGATGGCTACGTTCGGGTCTGCCAAGGTGAGCTGCTTTTTCAGCAGAAGACGAGAGAAGATGTCCGAAAGACTGGACGCATTGCTGCAGCAGTTGGCCACGGAGGGTCTCCTCTATGTATTTCCTCCATGGGCACTCATAGGCTGTGTGGTTCAGTAAATCGAGGTGCATCGGGGAAGAGTGATATTAATCGCCCCGGATTGACCGCAACATCCGTGGTACGCCAACTTGGTCCGTCTTCTCGACGGGTGTCCGTGGGCTCTGCTGGTGCGGGAGGATCTATGAAGGCAGGGTCCGTTCCGGATGCCTCAGGTGGCTCAGTTTTCACTTACCGCCTGGCCATTGAAAGGGAGAGGTTGAGAAGGAAGGGCTATTCGGGGCCTGTAATCTCTACCTTGCTCTTGGCCAGGAAAGGGTCGACTTCGCTAGCTTACATCCGCGTTTGGCGTATTTTTGAGGCTTGGTGCACAGCAAAGCAGGCACGTCCAAACTCAGTCTCGGTTCCGGAGGTTTTGAGATTTTTGTAGGACCATTTTGATAAGGGTTTGGCAGCCAGATCATTGAGGGTGCAGCTGGCGGCTATCTCTTGTTATCGTGGGAAGGTCCAGGGCGGGGCCTTGGGTTCGCACCCAGATGTCTTTCACTTCTTAAAGGCAGTGTCCCGGTTGCATCCTCCTCATAGGGTGGTGGTTCCTTCTTGGGATTTCAATTTGGTCCTGACAGCTTTAACGAAAGAACCTTTCGAACCGTTAAATTGGGACTCTGTGAAGGATTTGACTCTGAAAACGGTCTTCTTGGTGGCGATCTGCTTTGCGCACTGGATCTCGGAGTTACAGACCTTATCTTGACAACAACCATTCCTGTCCTTCTCGCGGGAAAAGGTGGTTTTGCGGACTGTTCCATCTTTCCTGCCAAAGGTGGTGTCTCTGTTTCATGTGAATCAGCCGTTGTCTTTGCCAGTTTTGGGGGGCTCGGCTGATCGTAGTTCAGAGCGCAGTCTGCGTTTGCTGGATGTGAAGAGAGCGCTTCGGCATTACTTGATGGTGTCGGAGACTTTCTGCAAGTCTGATCGCTTGTTCGTTCTCTTTGGAGGGCTACGAAGGGGCGAAGCTGTGGCCAAAGCTTCCAGCTCCAGATGGGTCCGGGATGCCATAGCGTCAGCTTATATCTTGCAGGGGCGCCAGGTACCTCTAGGTTTGCAGGCTCATTTTACCAGAGCTCAGGAAGCTTCATGGGCAGAGTATAGTTTGGTGCCGCCGATAGAGATTTTCAGGGCGGCCACCTAGTCTTCTCTGCATACCTTTGGTAAGCATTATCGTCTGGATGTCCAGGCGGCAGGGGATGTCTGTTTTGGATCGGTGGTTTTGCGGGCTGATATGGCAAGTCCCTCCCATTAGGTTACTGCTCTGTTACATCCCAGAAGTGAGGGACTGGACTGGAGGGACGATAAGGAAAGAGAAATTAGACTTACCTGCTAATTGTTGTTCCTTGAGGAGCTCCAGACCAGTCCTGGATCCCACCTGGAGTTCGTTTATCTGATGCGGGTCTGGTTTCTGTGGTCTGCAAGGCCGGGTCAAGGGAGTAGTACAAGTCTGGACTTCATCTCTATTTTTTCCCTCTTTCGGGGAGTGAGGAGGGAGTCCCCCTCTTATTTGGGGGAGTAAGTTACAGTTTCAGTGGTTTGATGGTTTGTTGTTGTTATTTAAGCTACTTATTTGTTGCTCCTCTGAGTTTGCTTTGTCATTAGGTCACTGGGTGCTGGTGGGAGGTGCCACCGGTATTAATACAAGTGACTTCAGAATCTGACATGCTCAGTCTCCAAGCTGCGAGAGGAGGTGCACTACCCAGAGGTGAGGGACTGGACTGGAGTTCCTCAAGGAACAACAATTAGCAGGTAAGTCTAATACCTCTTAAAATAGATTTGGACAAGTTCCTGGAGGAAAAGTCGACAAACCATTATTCCATATCATCCTGCTAGACCAATCCAGGCAAGTGGGTTGTGTTCCTCTATCAGCAGATTGGTGGAGACAAAGAACCAATGAAAATCTCAGGTTTCGATGACTTCACTCCCATGCCTCTATTTGCCTCAGCCACCAGAGGTTTCTTCAGTATTATTTTGTCTCCGGCAGATGGTGGATGGATTTTCTCTACTCTGAAGAAAATCTGAATAATGAGAGGAAAAGATTGATTTAAACGTGAGGATGACTCTCTCACTTGACGTGGGAGGCTCCACTACACTGCGGTCTCTTTGGTAGCCATAGGAAGAGGGAAAATTGGCTTAGTTCTGCACTCTTATTATGATAAGAACCTGTTGAGCAGCCAGAAAAATGGAAGGATTGGATGAATTTGGAAGAGTTCAGCAACCTCACACACCCTCATTGCCCCCTTTTTTCTCCTCTGTCCCCCCTGCTCTCTCCTAAAGATTGTAGAAGGCTCTCAGAGGAATCTGCCTGCCAGCCACCTTAAACATACTGCCTGCAAAGCAAAAGAAACGGTTTCAGGGGAATAGAGCTCAGCCTGGCATGGATTTCTGCCTGGAACTCTCAGGACTAAGCCTTGATCTCATCATTGTCCTTGTTGGGGGCTCCTGATTTCATCCGTCTCGGGCACAATATGGGCTGGTGACTGTTGGCATGGCGTGAGGGTTTCTCGCCATTTTCTGCACGTGTTCCTAGCGCTTTTTACTATTGTGTGCCTTGGCGGTCGCGTGGTCCTAGCTTGTGTTCTTCATGAGCAGCTCCAGTGCATGTTCCTTCCCAAGCGCCCATTTCACATGTTGCTATACAAGCACTGTTAACATGCATCTTACAGTCACCACAACCTCAGCACATGCTGCTATTGTACTTGCCTTAACTCGATGATTCTTCCAGGAAATGTTTGACCTGTAGCAAGGTACGCCTTCTGGACTCTGCTCTTCTTGCATGGCGGCTTCTGAATCATTTCTGAAGAGCCTGTTTCTCCCTCTCAGCAGGGGGATGCAGTTGGTCCGTCCTTGCCTGCCTCGGGGCAGGAGGTGGCGGATGGTGCTGTGGGTAAGCATGGCTAACTGGCCAGAGGTGTTCGGGCGACCATGCTGTTGGCCATTCCTTTTCCTCTAGGTGTTGGGCAATGGCTATTTCCCTTGTTGTTGGATCATTTTTGAGAAGATAGCTTCTGGAACCTGGATTGTCCTTCCAGGGACTCTGTTCCTTTTTCCTACAAGGCTGGTCTTTTTGGTATGGAAATTTAGACCCTGTGGTCTCTGGGTGCCCTTGAGCACAGCCTTATGAAGGACAAGCTGAGAGTGGAAGCCCTGTTTTCGTTGCTTCTGGCTAAGCATCCCCGGCAAAGGTTGCCTCCTGGAAATGTATAGCAGCTGGGGCCTGTCTAAGATCTGGTCTGCAACTTGGGCTCTGCCGTGGATGACGAGGTGCTCTCATCTTCAGGGACATATGAAGATGCTGGTGTTGTACGCCTGTTCTGGAAGGAGGAACTGGCGGCGTTGTTTACCATGGTCTTGTCCACCTTGCACTTGGTGAATGCTCCAGACAAGAGGTGCAAAATCCACTATATTCTTTCCGCTCCCGGAGGTGGTCAAAGTGGGGTTCTCCCGACTCCCCACCTAAGGGGCTAAGGGTGTAAAAGAAGATCTACGCTTTCCCAGAGAAGGACTGCATTGTGTGGTTTGATATGCCCAAGATGGATGCAGAAGTCACGGCTGTTACCAGGAGGACCACCATTCCTGTGGAAGGCGGATTGTCTTAATTATACTCTGGACCAGCGGTTCTCAACCTGTGGGTTGCGACCCCCACGGGGGTTGCCACAGGATTTAGCAGGGGTTGCCTCACTCCAGTTAAAAAAAAAAAAAAAAATCGCACAAGTTGCTGCTGCTGCTGAGTCTGCTTCTCGGCAGCAGCAAACTCACCACCTCCCTTCTGCAGCCGCGGCTCCCTGTCTTAGGGAACCGTGACTGTGCCAGTGACAATTTGGAGCCTTCCTGTCTCTTGACGGGCTCCGTGCAGCATTGTCCTGCCTCCAAAGGAAGTGGTAAACAACTTCCTTTGGAGGCAGGACAATGCTGCACGGAGCCCGTCAAGAGACAGGAAGGCTTTGCAACAGCTTCACAGGCACAGCTGCAGTTCCCTAAGAGACAGGGAGCTGCAGCTGTAGAAGAACAGGGCAGTAGCAGGCAGACATAGGGAGAGGGGAGGAAGGGGCAGGGAACCTGCAACGGGGCTGACATGAGGGAGGGAGGAGGGCTGACATGGATGGATGGAGGGAGGGGGGCTGACATGGACAAAGGGGAGAGACAGGCGGACATACTGGACAGACAGGGAATAAATACCGGACAGAGGGGAGAGACAGTGTGGGTTAGGATAATGGGCTGATGGGGGCTAGCACTGGTAATGGGCAGATGGAGGGGCGCTAGGACTGGTAATGGGTTGATTAGGGAAGGCTAGGACTGAGAATGCACTGATCAGTGGGGGGTTGGGACTGGTAATGGGCTGATAGGGGGGTAGGACTGGTAATGGACTGATGGGGGCTAGCATTGGAAATGAGCTGATCGGGGAGGTTAGGACTGGAAATGGGCTGATGGGGGGTAGGATTAGTAATGGGCTGATTAGGGGAGCTTATCACTGATAATGGGGTTGAGGGTGGACTAGCACTGGAAGTGAGCTGATTGGGGGGGCTTCAACTGGAAATGGGCTGATGGTGGGGAGGGGAGGATAGAGCTGCTGGCCTTGGAAGAAAACTGGGGGCTAGGGCTACAAATGGGCCGATGTGAGGGGATGGGGGAATGGGACTGGAAGGGAGTGGATGCTGAGAGGGGCTGCCATGGTATATGGACTAGAAGGGGACTGGAAATAGGCTGATGGAAAGAAGTGAAGGAACAAAAGAAGAGATAAGAAATGGCAGATGGACCATAGACCACAGAAAGAGAGCTAAGAGTAGACAGGAAAGCAGAAGCCTCGGATCTGGACCAGCATGATCAGAGAATAAATTGGTCAGACAACAAAGGTAGAAAAAATAATTTTATTTCATATTAGTGATTTGATTACAAAATCATCAAAATTTTGAAATCAAATATTGTTACTTGTTATTGTGATTAATTATTGTGGTTTAAATAAGTGCATTTTATAAATTATAAATACACACATATTGCAAAGACCTATAATATATTAATAATTCAACAAATGATTACAGCGACAATGCGTTAACGGTTTAAGGAAGAGAGGCGCATTTGATTTTATCATTGGGCGTCATCAGAAGTTGACCAATGGTAAAAGGGATTGCGGTACAAAAAAGGTTGAGAACCACTGCTCTGGACCGAAGAGTGGATTCGGCATTGAAGAACCAGTTCACCATGCTGGCTACTTCTCTTCAGTTGGCGATCTGTGTGGGCCTGACGTTTCGATCCCTGCTCCACTTGATTGAGTCTCTCTCACTGGACGATACTGCCCTTCTTTTGGAATCTCCTGTGGCCTTCCTTCTGATGCCATGTACAGCCTGGTATGTCTAGCGGCCAAGGATAGTGCCCTATTCATGGGGACACAGCTTTCTGCTTGGCTCCAATACTGTGCAACGGATACATTTCCCAAAGCCCGGTTGGCCAACTGGGGCGTTTTGGAGTAGCTGCCTGCGCTTCTGGATGGAAAGTTTGAGAACAGTGCTTTCAACGCAGCATATTTTCATATCCCGATCTGGGAGGATCAGCAGAAGTGTATGCATTTTGCCATGCTTGGCTCTCATTTTCAGATCGCCGCCCTCTCATTCATACTCTCCACTGCCCCAGGGTCATGGTAGTGTTGGCTGTGGTGCTACGGCACCAATGAATTTGTGTGCACCTATATCTGGATGACTGGCTCATCAGAGCCTGTTTTCTTTCAGAGGAGTCTCGGGTAGCGACCTGAGTGGTGCCCTTTTTGGAAAGCCTCAGCTGAGTGATCAGTCTGAGAAAAGCCAGTTTCTGCCATCCCAGTCCCTGGGGTTCCTAGGAGCACTTTTCGATACTCCATTATGGAAAAACCCGCTTCGGGTTTTAAGAAGTACACCAAGTGTGGCAGTACCATATCCGTCACCGACACCCATGAGTGGTGTCTTAAATGTTTAGGTCCTGACCACTCCATCTCGGAGTGTATGGCTTGTGCCATGATGTCCAAGAGGGGTCGACAAAATAGGGCTGCTAAGCTTAGCACCCTTTTTTCCTCCGATGCAGCCTCTGTGGCATCGACGTCTTCCAGGGCTTCGTCTTCCTCCCATGGATCTCAGGTAACTAAACATAAGTCCAGCCGGTCCTCAAAGGGTAGATCTCCTTCTAAGCATCGAGATGCCTCTGGCGTTGCCCTTGAGGGTTCTGCACCGGCAAAATTGCCCCGGCGGGAGGCTTCGGCTTCCAAAGCATTATCGGGGCTCCAGGATGTTCTTGAGGCCTCAACCTCGGCAGAACTACTGGTGCTATGCTCTGGGGTACTGGCTGTTTTCTCCGGTACCGATACCCAGGCATTCGCAGCATCGATAGACCAGAGGTTCCTGGCTATTGAACCCAGTCTGGCGGCTCTCCTTGCGGCATCGACGCCCTCGGAACCGCGTCAGACAGTTCAGCCGGCACCGGCATCGGTACCGGTACCGATAGCATCGACATCGGTGTCCGCATTGCCGGCACCCAGTCAAGCCATGCCCTCCGGTACCAATATACCGGTACCGATTTCCCCCCGGTACCGACTTCGGTCGGTACGGGTATTGTGCTCTACAGGAGCATCCAGACAGAAGGTACTTTGAATCCTCGGAGGACTCTAAGGATTCTGACAGTTCTGTCGGTACCGAGATACTTCTCCCCGAGGAGCCTTCCTCTCCCAAACGGAGGATGTCTCCTCCAGAAGATATCTCCTTTCAGGATTTTATCAGGGAGGTGGCTAGAGGTCTGTCCATTACTGTGGCTCCTGAGACAGAGCCCAGGGCAAAGGAGTTGGAGATTCTGCAATATCCCAAAGCTCCTAAAGAGGCAGCTACCTTGCCTATCCATGAGATCTTACATGATCTCATGTTAAGAATGTGGGAAACCCCCCTGACCACCTCACCTCACTCCCGTCAACTGGATACCATGTATCGGGTTCCCCCCTGTCCTGGTTTCCAGAAGACTCAGTTGCCTCACCACTCTATTGTAGTGGAGTCAGCTATGAGAAGGATCAGGAGTGCAAAGAGGCATGCCTCTAATCCTCCAGGACGTGAGTGTAGAACTTTGGATGCCTTTGGACGTCGCACCTTCCAGGCTTCCATGCTTTCTGCCAGGATCAGTTCCTATATTTTATATATGGGAATGTTCCTTAAGGAAGTCACAAGGGATTTAGAGGTTTGAGCCCTCTTCTTCCTGAAGATAAGAGGCAGGATTTTCTCATACTGATTAAACATGCCCAGGATGTTTCTAAATTTGTCAATCGTGCAGCTTTTGACTGTTTTGAGTGCATAAGCAGAACCTCTGCCATTGCCATAGGTGCACGTAGAATTGCCTGGCTCCAGGCATCCGATTTGGAGCTCTGGGTGCAGGACAAACTGGGCAATATTCCTTGTACAGGTGAGAATCTATTCGGCAAAAATTGGCAAGAAAAGGCCAATGAGTTGGATGCTGATAACTCCACTTTGGATAGGTTATCCAAAGCCACAGCTGATCCTGCAAGAAAGAAATCTTTCAAAAAAACATTCTTTTCCAAAAAGAAGAGGTTTTATCCCTCTTATCAGCAGGGACGTTCTGCAGGTCAGCCTGTCCGGATGAGTCGGCAACCACCTAAACAAAGAAAAGCAAAGACTGCTAAGCCTCAACTGTCTCAGCAGTCTCAGCCTCCACAAGGCCTTTGACTTCCATCTAGAGAACTTAGCCTTCCTGGCCCTCAGTGGACCAGAACCTTCCACCATTCCAGGAAGGTTGTGCCACTTTGCCCCCAGATGGGGGCAAATAACAGCAGAACATTAGACTCTTTCCATTATAAGAGAGGGGTACAAGCTTCACTTCCTCTGCTTGCCCCCTCCTACAGTGGTAAGACAGTTCATTTCTCAGACCTCTCTCATCAACCTGTTAGATCAAGAGGTCACCATACTTCTTACCCAAGGGGCAATAGAAGAGGTACCCATTCTTCAACAGGGTACAGGGTTTTACTCCCCCTATTTCCTTATCCCAAAGAAAACAGGAGGAGACAGACCCATTTTGGATCTCAGAGAATTGAACAAATTCCTGTTCAAGGAGAAATTCAAGATGATTTCTCTAGGAACCCTGCTGCCATACCTTCAGAGTCAGGTTTGGCTTTGTTCTCTAGATCTCAAGGATGCGTACACTCATGTTCTCATCCATCCAACTCACAGAAAATTCCTTCGATTCCTTTTTCAAGGAAAGCACTACCAATACAGGGTGCTTCCTTTTGGCCTGGCTTCAGCACCAAGGGTGTTCATGAAATGTATGGCTCGTGGTAGCAGCATTTCTTCGCACTCTAGGAATATTCGTCTTCCCCTACTTAGACGACTGGCTCATTCGAGCCCCATCAGAGTCAGAGGCCAGGACTTCTCTATCTTGCACAATGCGTATCCTTCAGTATTTGGGTCTGGTCATAAACATCCCAAAATCCAGTCTAAATCCCACTCAGTCTCTAGAGTTCATAGGAGCTTTGCTGGATACCAGAAAAGCAAGGGCCTATCTCCCCCAGGCCCGTTGCCTTCGCATGGTGCAGTTAGCTTCTCAAGCAGTGCTGAAGCCTCATCTCACTGCTCGAGAAATGTTACAACTACAAGGCCACATGGCTTCTACCGTACATGTGGTCCCTTATGCTCGCTCCATATGAGAGCAGCCCAGTGGACTTGATCCACTCAATGGACCCAGGCATCAGGATGCCTGTCAGACAAAGTAGCAAACACAAATCGCCTTATTTTGTCCCTCCAATGGTGGCAGTCCACTCAAAACCTGTTGCTGGGGTCCCCATTTCAACAACCTTCGCCCCAAGCAACTATCACAACAGATACTTCACCAGTGGGTTGGGGAGCTCATCTGCAAAGCTTCTCCACCCAAGGCACCTGGACTCCACAGGAGACTTATCTACACATCAATCTTCTGGAGCTCAGAGCAATCTTCCTTGCTCTTCGAGTGTTCCACACTCTGCTCAGCTACAAGACAGTCCTCATTCACACGGACAATCAAGTAGCCATGTTCTATGTGAACAAGCAGGGAGGAATAGGCTCTGTCGCTTTGCAACGAAGCTTTGCGACTATGGACCCTCGCCAGAGAGCATCAGATTCATCTCCTGGCAGTATATCTTCCAGGTATCCAAAACTCTTGGGCAGACAGACTCAGTCGAGTTCTGCATCCACACGAATGGTCTCTACATGCAGACCAGGTAGCCAAGATTTTTCAAATTTGGGGAACCCCGGACATAGACCTCTTTGCAAGTCCGTTGAATGGCAAACTTCCCCGGTTCTGTTCCAGAATTCCGGCTCAGGGCTCTCAGGCCAGGGATGCTTTCCTCCTTCATTGGGGGCAAGACTTCCTTTATGCCTTTCCACCCATTCCCCTGATTCCCAAAACCCTATTCAAGCTTCAGAGAGACAGAGGCCGTATGATTCTCATAGCTCCACATTGGCCATGGCAAGTGTGTTACCCTCTGCTTCTACATCTCTCTCAAGCTCCCTTTCTGGAGTTAGGGTCTGCTCCAGATCTCCTGTCTCAGGAGGAGGGAATGTTATGGCATTCCAATCCCCAATCACTGCATCTCAGGGCTTGGTTGCTGAAGGCCTAGATCTTCAAGATCTTAACCTTCCTCAGCAGGTAAAAGATATCCTTTATGCTTCTAGAAAACCTTCCACAAGACGCTCTTATGCTTTCAAGTGGAAAAGGTTTACCATATGGTGCTCGCAGAAGGGTCTTAACCCCCTTGCGATACCTCTGGAATCATTACTGGAGTATCTCCTTCATTTATCCAATGCAGGACTTAAAACTAACTCAGTAAGAGTCCATTTAAGTGCTATTGCGGCTTCTTTCAAGCCTTTAAATGGACAACCTATTTCCTCCCATCCTCTTATAGCAAGATTTATGAGAGGCCTTCTACTAACTAAGCCTCCCATTAGGCCACCACCTGTGGCATGGGACTTAAACCTGGTTCTTGGCCAGCTTATGAAGCCACCTTTTGAACCCTTGGCTACTACCTCGTTGAAATTCCTTTCTTGGAAAGTTATCTTTCTCATTGCAGTCACATCAGCACGTCGCATTAGTGAGTTGCAAGTACTAGTGGCTGATCCTCCTTATACAAGGTTCCATCATGACAAGGTAGTCCTTAGGACTCATCCACACTTTATGCCAAAGGTGGTCTCCCCTTTTCATCTTAATCAAGTGGTCTACCTGCCTGTATTTTTTCCAAGGCCTCATGCATCAAATGCAGAAAGGAATCTCCATACTTTGGACTGTAAAAGAGCTTTGGCCTTTTACTTGCAAAGAACACAGCAACATAGAAAGTCCTTTCAACTCTTTGTTGCTTTTGATCCTTCTCATTTGGGACTTCCAGTCTCCAAGAGAACACTGTCCAACTGGATTGCATAGTGTATTTCCTTTGCCTATCAGAGTAAGAATCTTCCTCTGGAGGGTCATGTCACAGTTCACAATGTGAGGGCCATGGCAGCGTCAGTGGCTTATCTGCACTCTGTGTCTATCGACGACATCTGTCGAGCAGCCACTTGGGCCTCGGTTCATACCTTCACAGCCCATTACTGCTTGGACAAGGACTCCCGCCGGGATGCCTTGTTTGGTCAGGCTGTTCTCCAACACCTGTTCCATACCTAATCAACTCCTACCCACCATCCCTGGTTGGATGCCAGAGATCCATGGGGGAAGTGGAGCCCTTTCACAGGGACACACAACTTCTGGGGTCTCTCCCTGGCATCTAAAGCTAGGGAGTCCCTATATGTGAAGACTACATTCCTGCTTGTTCCTGGAGATAGCATAGTTACTCACCTATAACAGGTGATCTCCGGGAACAGCAGGGATTTAGTCTTCACAACCCACCCACCTCCCCTAGGAATTGTATCTCTCTATCTCTTTCCCTCTCTCTCTCTTTGTCTCAGCTTTAAACTCAACTGGAGAGAGGCAGTTGGGAAAGGTGGGAAGGCAGCACGCAGGCGCTGTGGGATGCTCCCAAAAGCTTTCTAATTGGACGCTGGGGAGCGTTTCTGCGCAGGCTCCGTCGGTACCGACGATACCCATATGTGAAGACTAAATTCCTGCTGTTCCCGGAGATCACCTGTTACAGGTGAGTAACTATGCTTTGTCCATCAACTGCCTCAAGACAAGGGCCATCAGACTTGCTCTTCTGTTTTTCTGGCCCCTGATTGAGAGCTGGGCGAGTGTTTTTGGACATCGCCACGGCAGTGGCTTATGTCAGTCAGCAAGGCAGCACGAGGCGTGTCAGGATAGCTCTAGAGATGGCTCTGTTGTTTTGACTGGACAGAGAAAAACCTCCAGAATGGCGAATGTAATGCCAATTTTTAAAAAGAGTTCCAGGGTAATCCAGGAAACTACAGACTGGTGAGCCTGATTTCAATACCGGGCGAAATGCTAAAACCAGAAGGCACCAAGATATGACCGTATTACACCAATCTTACACTCATTAAACTGACTTCTAATAGCTAACAGAGTCAAATTCAAAGTACTAACCATCACATTCAAGGCATTACACAATTTAATAGCCACACATCTAGAATCACTCTTACAAATGATACCAAATAACAGAGAAAGAAGAACTAATTTCCAGAATGCATTTTCAATACCCACCGAATTTAGAAAGAGTAACCAGTTGGCATACTGGAGAGCATTCTCATTCTACGCACCAACACTTTGGACTTCCACTCCCCCCCCCCCCCCCGACTCACTAAGAAGCATATCAGACCTCACATCCTTTTGGAAGCAACTCAAAACTCACCTATTTATGGAGCACTTTGGAAAGGACCTTGGTCCCCCAAATACCAGCCCAACATGATTCCTCAATCCCCAAATTCCTTTTAAGTCCCACCCTCGTTATTTCTTCCTGTTACATAGTTGTGCTTAGATGATTGCCCAGCTAATATCAATGCTTACCCTACCTTACGTTTCTCTCCATATCCCCATCACTATGTAAATAATCCGCAAACTTACCTCCTTCTATGATTGATACTCCAGATGTTTCCATTTGACAAATATTAGTTGATGTTAACTAAGTTACGTGTAAACTAATGCTTCTAGTTCACGATAACCAAGTTCCATGTAATTCTTTGTAAACTGCTTTGATTCTAATGAAAAAAACAGTATAGGGAAACATATAAATAAAATAAATACATAATACTGGTTTAATAGGAGAAAGCCAACATGGATTTAGCCAAGGAAAGTCTTGTCTTACTAATCTGTTATATTTTTGAAGGTGTGAATAAACAGACCAAGGTGAGCTGGTTGATATAGTGTTATCTGCATTATCAGAAAGCCTCATGAGAGACTCTTGGCGAAGTTAAAAAGTCATGGAATAGGAGGCAGTGTACTATTGTGAATCAGGAACTGGTTAAAAGATAGAAAGCAGAGGGTAGGGCTAAATGGCCAATTTTCCCAATGGAGAAAGGTGAATAGTGGAGTACCCCAGGGATCTGTGCTGGGTCCGCTGCTTTTTAACATATTCATAAATGACCTGGAAATGGGAATAACGAGTGGGGTTATCAAATTTGCAGATGACACAAAACTATGCAAAGTTGTTAAAACCCAAGAGGATTGTGAAAAATTGGAAGAGGACCTTGATAAATTGGAAGACTGGACGTTCAAATGGCAGATGAAATTTAATGTGGACAAGTGCAAAGTTATGCACCTAGGGAAGAACAATCCAAACTGCAGTTACACAATGCAAGGTTCCACATTAGGAACCACCACCCAGGAAAAAGATTTCGGTGTCATCGTGGATTATTTATTTATTTGTGAGATTTCTATACTGCCATTTTGGGTAATCCCAAATCCCAGATGACAACCAGTCACACTCAGGACCTAGGTTGACACCCCCAACGCAGCCACTCCATGAGCCTGCAGCCCAGCCCGCTAGATCCCGATCCCCTCGACAGGTGGAGGTACACTCCCGTACTTTGTCACCCTGTATATAGCTGAGCCAATATGTAAATAGTATCAGGCTGTCCACATAGCTCGTGACAGACAGTTAATTTGTACATAGTTAACCCTGTTAGCCCTGTATATAATCCCCTGTTTATTGTAAGTCCAGTGTAGGCCTGCTGGCACTGCACAAATCTGTTACCTGTAAACCGCACTGATTTTAAAGAGCGCGGTATAAAAGAGACATTAAATAAATAAATAATCATAGCGGTTTACAATTCGAAACAGTTACATTGAACAGTTAACAATAGAACAGGTGCCAGAACAAGAAATCAAGGAAATTTACAGAATTCTGAGAATACTATAACCTATATACAATGTGACTGTTTGAAACTGACAAACGTGGTAGGTGCATGTTTAGATAGGGAGGAATGTGCTCCCAACAGTGATGGGAGATGATTCATATAAGGGGAGGTATTAAATGTGGTGAAAAACAGGTGGGTTGGGAGGAGAGCGAGAGTTATGTTGGATCAGCTTCAGGTAGATCAGGTTGGATCAGCTTCAGGCCTAAATGTTCGGTGAAAAGGTAAGTTTTGAGTTGGGTATGGAACATGGATAAGTCAGTAATATTTCTGAGTTCCAGAGCCTTGGGGATACATACTCAAAAGCTCTGTTGTTAGTGCATTGTTTAGTTTTTCTGAAGTCAGATGGGGTTGTGAAATGTTATTCATTTGGCCTCTTCTTATTTGGTTAATGGGTGCAGCCCTGATTAATTGGGCAAGAGATGATGGGGCTGTCTTTCTGAGGATTTTGAATGTGGTCATTAATAACTTATGTTTTATTTGACTTTGAACAGGTAGATAATATGTTGAAACCCTCCGCCCATTGTGCAGCGGCAGCCTAGAAAGCAAATGGAATGCTAGGAATCATAAGGAAAGGAATGGACCATAAAACCAAGGATATTATAATGCCTCTGTATCGTTCCATGGTGCAACCACACCTTGAATATTGTGTGCAGTTCTGATCACCATGTCTTAAAAAGGATATAGCAGAATTAGAAAAGATATAGAGGAGAGCCACCAAAATGATAAAGGGAATGGTAGGATACTCTATGAGGAAAGGTTTAGATGGTCAGGGCTTTTCAACTTGGAAAAGAAATGGCTAAGAGGAGATATGATAGAGGTCTATAAATTAATTAATAGAATGGAACGGGTAAACATAGATCGGTTGTTTATGCCATCAAAAAGTAGAAAGACTAGAGGATACGCAATGAAGCTACAATGTAACCCAATTATGACTAATAAGAGAAAATATTTTTTCACTCAAAGTGTAATCAAACTCTGGAATTCATTACCGGAGGATATAGTAAAAGCTGTTAGTATGGTGATGTTGTTAAGTGCCGTCAAGTCGGTGTCGATTCAAAGCGACCCTCTTGATAGTAGTCCTAAACTGTGTTCGGTCTTCAGTCAGACGGCATCCATAGCTGCTCTTATTGTATCCAAGTTAAATATCCCTGTTTAATGTACATTACCAAGTTTAAGTTACTGAAATGATAAAGTGGTATAAAGAACCTGTTAAATAAATAAATAAGTAAAATCTCATTGCTCGCTTTCCTCTTTTGCGTTGACCTTCTACCTTGCCAAGTATGATGTCTTTCTCTAACGATCTCTCTCTTTGTGTGATGTGTCCAAAGTATGAAAGTCAAAGTCTTGTCATCTGAGCTTCTAAAGAAAGCTTAGGTTTGATCTCATCTAGTACTGACTGGTTTGTTCTTCGGGCGGTCCATGGTATGCACAATATTCATTGCTAGCATCATAATTCAAAGGCATCGATTTTCTTCCTATCTATCTTTTTCATTGTCCAACTTTTGCCATCCATATAACATTATTGAAAATACCATGGCTTGGACAAGTTGAATTTTTGTATGGAGAGAGACATCTCTGCTCTTGAGAATCTTGTCTCGGTTATTCATAGCCATTTTGCCAAGAACAGTGCATTGTCAGATTTCTTGATTGCTTGTTGTTTCTTTATTGATAGTTGATCAAAGTATGTTAAAGTTGTTAATCATTTCAATTTCTTCTCCATCAACGATGAACGTTTTGATTTTGCCAGTTTCAGGATCTTTGTCTTCTTTCCATTAAGATGCAGGCCCATTTAAGACTATGTTCCTTGATCTTGACAACCAATGTTTCAGATCGTCTTCACTGGGTTTGAAAACGGTTTGGGCAAGTTCCTGGAGGAAAGGTCCATGAACCATTATTAAAGAGGACCCCGGAAATCCACTGCTAGCCCCGAGACAAGTATTGTGGAATCTGTGTGCCTTTTTGGGAACCTGACAGATACCTGTGACCTGGATTGGCCATTGTTGTAAACAGGATACTGGACTTGATGGACCTTGATCTGACCCAGTATGACATTTCTTATGTTCTCCAGCATCTTGTTTTTGAGCCACACAGAAACTACACACCTTAACCAGGATGGAACCAGGCTGCTGGTATTAACCTTTAAAAAGGAGATAGAGCAGCTTTTAAACTAGATAATAGGGGAAAGCCGACAGTCGCCCAAGAGCACATGGTTCGGAACAATGTATCCTTGAAGGATACTACCAAAAGCAGAGAGGTTCCAAAAAAGAGTAAAGTAGCCCAAATGCCCTTGAGTATGGAGCAGACAGAGCTTAAAGATTCCAAATTACCCATGCCTACCAATAGCCAGATTAATATGAATAAAATACAGTCTCTAAAATGCTTGTATGCAAATGCTAGAAGTCTAAAAAATAAGATGGGAGAGTTAGAATATATAACACTAAATGAGAGGTTAGATATGATTGGAATCTCAGAGACATAGTGAAAGGAGGACAACCCGTGGGACACTGTGATACCTGGGTACAAACTATATCGTAATGATAGAGCTGATCAAATTGGTGGAGGGGTTGCGCTCTGTTAGAGAGGGCATTGAGTCAGAAAGGATTAAAGTTTTGCAGGAACAAAATTTGCTGTAGAATCTCTATGGATTGAAATTCCATGTAAAAAGGGGAAGGCAATGGCAGTGGGGGTGTACTATCGACCGCCTGGCCAGAATGAACAAATGGATGATGAAATGCTCAAAGAAATCAAGGAAGCTAACAAAAGTTACAGGATAATAATGGGTGATTTCAATTACCCCGGTATCAACTGGGTCAGTGTCACGGCAGGACATGCTAGGGAGATGAAGTTCCTAGATGAAATAAATGACTGCTTCTTGGAACAGCTGGTTCATGAACCGACCAGAGGGGAAGCCATATTGGACCTAGTCCTTAGTGGAACACCAGACCTGGTGCAAGAGATAAGGGTGTTGGGGGCACTTGGCAATTGTGATCATAGCATGATTGCGTTTGATTTAATTAGTGGAGGAGGGATAGTAAGGAAATCCCCAGTACTACCTTTTAACTTTCGAAAGGGAGACTATGATAAAATAAGGAAAATAGTTAAGAAAAAACTAAAAGGAGCAGTTGCAAAGGTTAAAGACTTACATCAAGCTTGGGTGTTTAAAAATACTATCTTCGAAGCCCAGACGAGCTGTATTCCACGCTTTAAGAAAAGTGGAAGGAAGTCCAAAAACTGCCAGCATGGTTTAAAGGTGAGGTCAGAGAGGCTGCTGTTGCCAAAAAAGCATCTTTCAAGAAGTGGAAAAAAAGCCAAATGACGAAAACTGGAAACTGCACAAGCACTGGCATGTTAAATGCAAGGCATTGATAAGGCAGGCAAAGGGAGAATTTGAGAAGAAACTTGTTGCGGAAGCAAAAACGCGCAATGAAGACTTTTTCAAGTACATTCGTAGCAAAAAACCTGTGAGAGAGTCAGTTGGTCCATTAGATGATAGAAGGGTTAAAGGGGCACTAAGAGGCAACAAGGCGATAGCGGAGAGACTGAATGAATTCTTTGCTTCGGTCTTTACTGAGGAAGATGTAGGGATGTTACCCATGACTGAAGTGATATTTAAAGGTGTGGAAGAATTGAAGAAAATATTGATACATCAGGAAGATGTATTACAACTATTTGATAAACTGAAGAGTAGCAAATCACCTGGACGGGATGGTATACATCCAAGGGTGTAGAAAGAACTGAAATATGAGATTGCAGACCTGCTATTAGTAATCTGTGAACTGTCATTAAAATCATCTGAAATACCTGAAGATTGGAGGATGGCCAATGTAGTGCCAATTTTTGAAAAGGGTTCAAGTGGTGATCCGGGAAACTATAGACCGGTGAGCCTGACCTCAGTACCGGGAAAAATGGTAGAAACCATCATAAAAAACAAAATTGCTGAACATGTAGATAGTCATGGCTTAATAGGAGACAGCCAACATGGCTTTAGACAAGGAAGATCTTGTCTTACTAATCTGTTATGTTTTTGTGAAGGTGTGAATAAACAGGTAGGCAAAGGTGAGTCGGTTGATAATAGTGTATTTGGATTTTCAGGAAGCCTTTGACAAGGTCCCTCATCAGAGACTTTTGGCAAAACTAAATAGTCATGGGATAGGAGGTAATGTTCTCTTGTGGATCAGGAACTGGTTAAAAGATAGAAAGCAGAGGGTAGGGCTAAATGGCCAATTTTCCCAATGGAGAAGGGTGAATAGTGGTGTACCCCAGGGATCTATGCTGGGTCCGCTGCTTTTTGACATATTCATAAATGACCTAGAAAAGGGAATAACGAGTGAGGTTATCAAATTTGCAGATGGCACAAAACTATTCAAAGTTGTTAAAATCCATGAGGATTGTGAAAAATTGCAAGAGGATCTTGATAAATTGGAAGACTGGGCATCAAAATGGCAGATGAAATTTAACGTGGACGAGTGCAAAGTTATGCACCTAGGGAAGAACAACCCAAACTATGGTTACATGATGCAAGGTTTCACATTAGGAACCACCACCCAGGAAAAAGATTTATGCGTCATTGTGGATAACATGTTAAAACCCTCGGCCCAGTGTGCAGCGGCGGCCAAGAGAGCAAATAGAATGTTAGGTATCATAAGGAAAGGAATGGAAACTAAAACAAAGGATATTATAATGCCTCTGTATCGGTCCATGGTGCGACCTGTCAGACGGCTGCCTGGGTGAGAATCTTCACACTCTTGGCAAGTGCATATTTCTATATGATTTGCAAGGTATTGTGGGCAATGTAGTTCATTCACACAAGACACAGCTGCTGACAATAATTTAGTTGTGCTCTTGGGTAAAGCCAATAAGATATTTATTTATGGGGTTATTTCTCCCAACACAGATATGCTTGGTAGCACATAAATTAGGTTACTTGCTTTCAGTGTTAACTTGGAAAAACAAAGTCAAAATCAGGAAAACAGCAAATGAAAAGCCACAAAGCAAGAAACAAACTGTTCTTTTCAGGTTAACTTCTGATTACTTCCCACATAGATACAGAAGTGATTCTCTCCTAGCTCACAAGCAATTAGGTAAGGCTTAATTGCTAGCAGTTATCCAGCTGAAACCCCTTAGCTGGCTTGCCTTCCACTGTGTGGGTCAAATCCTGCTTCAGGAGTTTTTCTGAGTAGATTAAAGAACAAATTTGTATTTCTTTGTGATGGTTGCTGTACTTTATAACAGAAAGTTACCAACGGAGTTTAGATAGAGAGCAGTCCATATAAACAGGATCCTCATCTGCTATTATTCCCCCTTGTTCAACAAGCATGGGTTCAATATCATGGATTGTCACAGATGAATCTCTCAATGGAGCATTTTCAGGAGAATACTTGTTTCCCTGCTGTCTTTCAAGGTTATAGCTAGGGCATAGATCAGTGTTCATACCTGAGCTTCCATTGCTGCTAGAGTTCCTCTCTATATAGCCTGGCCAGTATGTAGTCCAGTTCTTTTGTCCAGCCTTCCAATCCAGATCCCTGGACACTGGATCTCTCTTCACATACCTTCTGGCACGGGTCTTAGGGTCCCTTCCACGTGCAGCCGTCTCCCTCACAGGTAGCCTCTGGTGATTCCTAGCTCTGCAGCACCATTCCTCTAGCTTTCCCCAGTCCAATGGTGTATGCTGGCCCTTGGAATACCTCCCAGTATACGTACTGCTTTGGACTCTTCTAGACCTCTCAAAAGCTTTTCTCTTCCTTCTTCCAAAGGGTCTCTTTCCCTCTCTGTCCGTCCGGTTTGGCTTCTGCTTCTGATGATCCTTCAGATGAAACTGATGATCAAACTCAAGCTGATTCTCAGGATACTGAGGACAATTCTCTGGATATCCAAGGTGATCATGAAGATGGTCATCTGTAGAATAAACTCTACTCTTATTCTGCTTGGATGAGTGCTCCTCCCTAATACAGCGCAGCTGTGCTGAATCAGGCCCTGCCCTTTGAGATGAGTGCTTAGGGATTACCTCATAGCCCTCCTGATTGAACACACGTTTCCCCACTTCAGCTCCTCTAATGGCTGTTGGAAACCTGGTGCATTCTGGGACTGGTAGTCTTTTATGGGAAAATTCTGTTTTCTTATTTCTACCAGAACTGACAGGTTGCTTGTTCAGAGTCACTTCACCTTTTCTATAGCTCCTTCCTGAGCTATGATAAGCTTCCTTATCACAGACCGCACCTTGAATATTGTGTGCAATTCTGGACACCGTATCTTAAAAAGGATATGGCGTTATTAGAAAAGGATCAGAGAAGAGCCACCAAAATGGTAATGGAGATGGAAGGATACCTCTATGAAGAAAGGCTAAAAAGGTTAGTGCTCTTTAACCTGGAAAAGAGACTGCTGAGGGGAGATATGATAGAAGTCTATAAATTAATGAACGGAGTGGAACGGGTAAACGTAAATCGATTGTTTACGTCATCAGAATATAGAAAGACGAGGGGACATGCAATGAAGCTACAGGGTAAACTATTCAAGACAAATAAGAGAAAATATTTTTTCCCTCAACGTGTAATCAAACTCTGAAATTTGTTACCAAAAGATGTAGTAAAAGCTGTTAGTGTAGCTGAGTTTAAAAAAGGTTTGCACAAGTTCCTGGAGGAAAGGTCCATAAAGCATTATTAAAAAGGGATCCGGGATATCACTGCTTGACTCAATACAAGCATTGAGGAACCTGTGTCTCTTGGGGAATCTGCTAGGTACATATGATCTAGATTGGCCACTGTTGGAAACAGGATACTGGGCTTGATGGACCTTGGTCGGACCCAGTATGGCATAACTGATGTTCTTAAACAGTGGTTCACTGTATTTATACATTTCTCTTGATCATTCATTTATTTATTTATTTATTTACTTACATTCTCTTATATACCGCGCTATTCTGCATCAGTGCGGTTTACATTGAACAAACTGAAATTACATTGAACAGGGCATTATAACTTGGAGATAACTATTTTACAGGGAACATGGGCTATGGAGGGTTAAGTGGCTTGCCCAAGACCACAAGGAGCACCTGTGGGACTAGAAACCCCAGTCCTTCCGGCCCAAGGTTGCTGTCCTCTAGTGGGATTTGAACCCCCGACCTTCCGGCCTGAAGTACCTTGCCCCAACCACTAGGCCACTCCACTCCATCATCCTTAAAATATACAAATGGTTCTATATCATCTGTTTAAAATCAGCTCTATTTACTCTGCTCTCATGCCAGTGGAGCCATATATAAATTAAGCAGTACTGGAGATAAAAATCCTGCTATACACTTTGCCTAAACGGCCAGAAAGCAAAGAGCTGTTCCTGCCAAGCCACGCACTGTGATTGCTCAGGTAAGTAAGATGCAAACCAGTCCAGCACTCATCTCCTGCTGCCGAGATACCTTAAAGTGGCAGCAGAGTAGATGGTTTTTTTTTTTTTTCAAGATTACAGTAAGTCCTCTCTGGTAGGGAGGACCCAGCTGCAAGGCCGCCTTTTCTTCCCATGAAGTCAGGCTGGAGAAAAACCTTAGGGTCAATAAGTAGCTGCCACTTTTCCATGGAGTTTGGAGGCAGAAAGTGCTGATGGTACTACAAATGGAACCTGAGACAGGCTCAGAGTGGTCTCCACTCAGGAGAAATCCTTGGAAGGTTCCTTCTTTCATGGGCTTCAAGTCAGGAGTCCGGTCATGAACCTTTTTTGAAGGCAGGATAGGGAAGTCCGGGGTAAAAAAGAAATTGTCTCAGTATTAAGGCTTTTCAGAAAGGAGATGCTGGTGGATCTCACTAATCAAGTTACAAAAGGGTTAAGAATCTCAGAGGAACAGAAGAAAACTGTGGCAATGATAGGGATCCCATTTTGGCATGGGGTATGTAGATCAGCAGGGTCTTTTCACATTCACCAGGCTGTTAAAAATATGAAGCACAAGGCCTAAGCAGTTTCAGACTCAAAATATAGAAGAGACAAGGCTGTGAACAGACTACACCCCTTACAAAAGGAGGAACCATGAGAAGCTTCTAACAAAACAGCACAGTCACTACCATACTGATAATGTGGGAGCAGCCCTTTACTCTCTGCAAAATAAGAAACATGAGGTCCTATGGAAAAGGGTATTTGAGATGGCAAGATTGTCCCTGCAGATGGCAATCTGTGGTGGATATTCGGCTAGGCCACTTTTGCGTTGGATTGAACGATCACAATCGGAGGTGCTGCCGATGGACTGTAATGAAGAGAGTAGCATCATAATTGACAGATGCACAATATGATCTTATTTGTACAATGGCAAAAATTCTGGCAAACATTGTGATGAGTCCGGGGCCTTTGCTTCCACCACTGGACCTTGGGTTCAGCTTCAGAGGCACTGCTGAGTAGATTACCTTTTAAGGGCCAGCTCCTATTTGATCACAAGTTACAATGAATTATTGTATACTGAGTACGATCAAGGGTAAGTATTTGCCCAAGTTAAGACTCCTTTTCCCTTTGTCATTGCAAAAAAAGAAAGACCAATAGTATAATCCAAGTTGAAGCAGTTGCTCCAGCTACAAGCAACAGCATGGAGTATACTCTAACCCGATATGGCAGTTCTTGTGTTCTTTGTTGTGCCAAAGAAGGAAGGCATGTTTTGGCCTGTTCTGGATCTCAAATCCCTAATATGTCTCTCCGTGCACCTCAGTTTTGTATAGAAATCTTACATTCAATCATTTTTGTAGTAAGGGTAGGGACATTTCTGACTTTCTAGACAATGAAAGTGTTCTTTCATATCTCTGTTAATCAGAGTTTCCAGAAGTTCCTCAGGTTTGCGGTTCTGGGTGCCTTTTCGTAGTTTCAGATACTTTTCTTTTGGCTGACCACTGCCCCAGAACCCTCATCAAGATTTTGGTAGTAATATTAGTATTCCTAAGGAAGGAAGGCTTTCTGGTCCATCCATGTCTCAATGACGGGTTGGTTTGAGCAAAATCAGAACAAGAGAGCAGGGAAGCCATAACTAGGGTAATGGAGCTCCTCAAGGCCTTAGGCTGTGTGATGAAGAACAAAAGTGGACTTGTTCTGTCATGCTGTTAGACACCTATCAGAGGGAAGTTTTTTAAAATATATATAAAATAATAATGCTGCAGAGGAAGAGTGAATGAAGATAGCCTGTTCAGCTTCCCTCCTGCACCAGCATTTATAAAAAAAGGCAAGAATTTTGCTGCATCTACTGTCATGAATTTTCTCAAGCTGGAGGCGAGAGCATGCTTAATAGGAAGGGCAGATTTAAGGAAGATGTGGCCCTATGGATTCCTGTGTTGTGGCCGGAGGTTATTAGTTATGGGGTACCATGGGTCGTATTAGTGGAGGGGTTTAGGATAACCAGTAGAAGATGCCTTCTTCAGCCCTATCCTGCACTCACCTCCCTTGCCACCAGTCATAGGGAACTTGAGTACCTCATTATTAATCCCAAGAAGTTTACATGGGGTTGTAGGAAAAAATTCTCAAATTCAGAGTCAAGACCAAAAGGGTAATACTGCTCTTGCAGTTTCTATGATTCCTAAAGGAGGAGGAATAAAACTACTTTTGGTAGTGGACAAAGGTATTCCTACTTTAAGTTCTATTTCCTTGAAGCCAGTACTATTTTCTGGATGCTCTGGCTTTGAAGGACCCTTACAGGCCAGTTAGTCTGACCTCAGTGGTGGAGTAAATGAATGGAAACACTGCTAAAACAGAGCAGTGTGGTGTACTTAGATTTCAGTAAAGCCTTTGACACCTTTCCGCACAGGCAACTTATAAATAAATTGATCACCCTAGGGATGGACCCTAAAGTGACTGACTGGGTTAGAAATTGGTTAACTGGGAGGCGACAAAGAGTTACAGGTAAATGGAGTTTTCTGAGGAGAAGGATGTTACCAGTGATGTGCCACAGGGATCTGTCATTGGTCCAATTCTTTTTAACATTTTTGTTAGTGATATTGCAGAAGAGCTGCCGGGTAAGGTTTGCCTCTTTGCGGATGATACCAAAATCTGCAATAGAGTAGATACCCAAGAAGGCTTTGATAAAATGAGAAGGGGTCTAGCTAAGCTTGAAGAATGGTAGAGAGTTTGGCAGCTGAGATTTAATGCTAAAAAATGCAGGGTCATGCATTTGGGCTGCAAAAATCCAAGGGAGCGGTACATTATAGGGGGTGAAGTACTTTTGTCCATGAAAAAAGAGCGGAACCTGGGTGTGATTGTTTCTGATGATCTTAAAGTGGTTAAACAGGTAAAAAAGGTGATGGTGAAAACCAGAAGGATGCTTGAGTGCATAGGGAGAGGAATGGCCAGCAGGAAAAAGGGAGGTGATAGTGCCTTTATATAAATCTTTGGTGCAACCTCATTTGGAGTATTGTGTGCAGTTCTGGAGACCACACCTTCAAAAGGATATAAGCAGGATAGAGGTGATGCAGAGAGTGGCTTCCAAAATGGTCAGTCATCTTCGTTATAAACCATATGATACAGACGTAAAGATCTCAATATGTGTACTTTAGAGGAAAGGCTGGATAGAGGAGATATGATAGAGATGTTCAAATACCTTCATGACATAAGTACACAGGAGGAGAGCCTCTTTCAATTGAAAGAGAGCTCTGCAATGAGGGGACCTAGGATGAGGGTGAAAGGGGATAGACTCATGAATAATTTCTGTATGGAAAGAGTGGTAGATGCATGGAATAGTCTCCCAGTGGAGGTAGTAGAGATGAAGACAGTATCTGAATTTAAAAAAGCATGGGACAAACACAGAGGAGATCTCTAAAGGAAAAAAGGGACTATAGTAGTTGATATGAAAGGACAAACTAGATAGGCCATATTTAACTGCATTTATATCCCGCTTTTCACCGGGTCAAAGCGGTGTAACATGTAACATAGGGAGGGGTAATTTCTTTTAGGGTGGGGCCATCACCAGGGTCAACAATTAATGATTATGGGTGGACATGGACATGATTTACTTCTGCTAAAATCTAAGTGTGAGGTCATGGTGGTGTTTCCGTTGAGAGATGTTCACGGAATAGGATTGTCTTTAGCTGTTTCTTAAATGATGTGATGTCGTTGTTGTTCTTGATGTGGTTTGGTAGAGAGTTCCAGAGGGATGGAGCATAAAGTTCGAATGCTCTGTTGCAGGTCCGTTGTGTAGATTTGGTTCTTTTGTGGGGGACAACGATAGAGTTATTGGAGGAATGTCTGGTTGATCTGTTGTGGGATGGTCGAGGCAGTAAGGGGTGTAGTGAGGTGTTCCGTGCTTGGTGGATAGTTTTGTGGATGAGTAAGATGGCTTTGTACTTGATTCTTGCTTGCAGTGGAAGGAGGTGAAGGTCTCTTAGGATTGGGGTGATGTGCTCCCGTTTTTTTGCATTTTGAATAATCTTTGCTGTGGTGTTTAAGGCAGTACGGAGGGAGTTGGTGTGCGAGGCAGGAAGTCCATGATAGATTATGTTGCAGAAATCCAGATGAGGGAGTGTCACAGCTTGCATCACTGTCCTAAAGTCGTGAGGTTCTAGGAGGGGCCGGAGTCGTTGGATAGTTTTAGCTTTGTGGAATATCATCCCAGCGGTTTTGTTGATTTGCTGTTTGAAGGTGAGAGCTTGATCAATGATGACGCCTAGATATCTTATTTGAGGCTGGATTTGTATTTGTGTGGTTCCCATGTTGAGGTGGGTAGGTGGTTTGAAGTCAGGTTCTTTTGTTGCTATTAGGGCTTCGGTTTTCTTTATGTTGATGGATAGATTGTTCTCCTGTAGCCAGTTGGCCACATCGTTGAAGCAGGCTGATAGCTGTTCGTTTTTTGGGTTGGTGGTTGTAATTGGTGCGTAGAGCATTATGTCGTCCGCGTAGATGTGGAAGTTGATGTTGTGGGTGCGTATGATTGAGCATAGTGGACGTAGGTATATGTTAAACAACATGGCTGATAGGGTGGATCCTTGGGGTACTCCTTGAAGTTGTTTGTAGGGGGGCGAGGTTGTGGAGAGGGTGCGAATCCGTTGCTGTCTGTTAGTTAAGTAGGATCTGAACCATTGGAGTACAGTGTCCTTGATTCCGATTGTTTGTAGTCTGTGTATGAGGATTTCGTGTGAGATTGTGTCGAAGGCCGCTGATATGTCTAGGAAGATCAGGATGTACCCTGAATTTTTCTCTTGTGTTCCGATGATGAGTGTGTTCATTAGGATGGTCATGAGGGTCTCAACTCCATGTAGTGGTCGGAAACCGTGTTGCTGTGGGTCAAGTATGTCGTTGGTGTCTAGATGATCTTGGAGCTGGTGTTGGACTATCTTTTCTATTATCTTGGTGGCGAGGGGGAGGCTTGCCACTGGTCTGTAGGAGGTGGGGTCCTTGGGGTCCAGGTTGTTCTTCTTTATGGTTGGTCGGATGATTGATGTTTTGAGGGCATCTGGCATGTATCCTTGTTTAAAGGATTCGTTTACGATGTGAGTTAGTGGGGTACTTAGGTCTTCCTTGGTTTTCTTTATCCATTCGGTAGGGCAGGGGTCCAGTGGGGAGGTAGTGGTGTTCAGACAGGAGATGGTGGAGGATATTTCTTCCTTTGAGGTGTCATTGAATGTAGTCCAGTTAGCGTTTATGGTGATTCCTGGGTATGTTCTTGTGGCTGTAGCGCAGCGGTAAGGTTGTTGAGGTTGCTGAAATTGTTTGTATTGTCGGGCCAAGAGATCCGAGGGGATATCTGGGGGTTGATCGGAAGTGGTTGGTGTCTTTGTCAGTTTTTTAGCGATTTGGAAGAGTTCTCGAGGTTTGTTTGCAGCGGTCGTGATGATTTTGGTGTGGTAGTTTCTCTTTGCATTGTCGGTTTCTGTGTGGTAGGCAGCAAGTTCATATAGGTATTGCTTTTTGTCTTTGTCAGTTTTGTTTTTTTCTCCATTTTCTTTCTGTTCTTCTAAGATTTGTTTTCAGTTTCCGGAGGTCAGGGGTGAACCAGCGGGCCTTTGAGGAGATGGGCTTGTTGCTGGTCTTGTTTACAGTTGCTCTGGATGCTGAGGAGATTGTGGTGTTCCAGTTGTCCATGAGGTCATCAAGGTTATTTGAGTTCGTAAGTAGATTAGGTAGGGTCAGCGTCAGGAAGTCTTCTTTGTTGAATGCTTTGAATCTTCGTGTGTGTTGGGCGTATCCTCTGTTTGTATTTGGTCGATATGCGTGGGAGAGGTGGATGATGTAATGGTCTGACCATGGGACTGGTGAGATTGTTGGACTGCTGTATGAGGTGGATGCCTGGGAGTTCAGGAATATGAGGTCCAGTGTGTTTCCTTTTTCGTGTGTTGGTTCATTTATGATCTGCGATAGGTTCATTGCTGTCATGGCGTTAAGGAATGTTTCTGTTTGTGTGTCTTGGAGGGATGGGAGATTGAAGTCTCCTAGTATAATTGGTTCCTTTGATGGGTCGATGCTTTCGGAGATCAGGTGCAGTATCCTTGGTAAGTCAGAGTTTGCAGCGGGTGTTCTGTAGACCAGGCATATTGTGAGGTTTTTGTTGGTGAGGGTGAGGATGTCTGCTTCGTCGGAGGTTTCAGAGGTGAGGGTGCGCAGGTGGAGGTTGTCCTTTGCGATGATGGCTACTCCTCCGCCTTTTGCGTGCGTTCGGGAACAGTGATGAAAGCTGTATCCGGTTGGTGTCAGTTGGTTCATTATTACTGTGTCCGTTTCTGTTAGCCAGGTTTCTGTTATGCATAGGATGTCGGTCTTCTCAGATATGATCAGGTCTTGGAGCATGTGATATTTGTTCCTGATGGAGCGTGCGTTTATGAGTGTGATGGAGAGGTGCAGGTGACTGATGTGATTGGTGCTTTTGGCTGGCGTGTGGTGTGTGTGTTGGGTTGTTCGTGGTGTTGTAGATGTTTGTGGGTTGCAGTCCTGTGGTTCCTGTGTATGGAAGGTCAGTAGGTGTGGTGGGGTGGGAGTACAGTGTCTGTGCGGAAGGGGTTGTGCCTGTCAGTGTGTCTGCGTAGAGAGGATTGCTGAGTGTGCTTGGGTGGGGGTACAGTGTTAGGAGAGGAGTGAGAAGGTAGATGGGTGTTAGGAAGGGCGGCATGTTGTGAAAGAGTACCTGGGGTTTTGAAGCAGTGTAGTCTCTTTCTTGCCGGTTTGCTGGAGCGTTTGAATATCCGGTATTTGCCCTGTTGAGCTGTTTGCTGCGTTGAGTCTCCTCTATATCAGAGATGGTTGTCGGGTGTTGAGGCTGTTGGAGTTGATGGTGTTGCTATTTTTTTTGGCGAGCTCAGACCCGATCAGGGGAGCTCGAGCCTTGCCCGTTGTGGAGATTGTCCGTGTGATCGGCCACGGTAATGGCCACCGCCTAAGGGCCACGCCAAAGGGCCCTCTGGCGAGGCCCTCAGGCGCGGGCGCGCCCGTAGGGACGCCGCGTTTTATGGCCCTTCCCGGCTCCTCTCCCACCGCCCGGATTGGGCGGGAGCAGCTCCCACTGTCCCGATTGGACAGGAGTGGAGTTGGTGGTGGTCGGGTGCTGGCGGTACTGCGGCTCCCTCGGGGTAGGGACGCCGCGTTTTATGGCCCTTCCCGGCTCCTCTCCCACCGCCCGGATTGGGCGGGAGCAGCTCCCACTGTCTCGATTGGACAGGAGTGGAGTTGGTGGTGGTCGGGTGCTGGCGGTACTGCGGCTCCCTCGGGGTAGGGACGCCGCGTTTTATGGCCCTTCCCGGCTCCTCTCCCACCGCCCGGATTGGGCGGGAGCAGCTCCCACTGTCCCGATTGGACAGAAGTGGAGTTGGTGGTGGTCGGGTGCTGGCGGTACATATGGCCTTTTTCAGCCATCATGTTTACCTCTGCCTCCTCCAGGGGAAGAGACTAACTCTTGAAATTCGGTGAGACAATGGTTAAGCTGTCTGTTCTGAAGAATGAATTACATCACCAAGGAAGAGAAGTAGAGGATCACTTTAAAAGGTCTGAGACGTTGGAAGCTGCAATCAGTGCTTTAGTGAGGGAGAATAAATTGGAAAAGATGAAAACTACTCAATGGGTAAATAAGTTACATTTTTTGAATTTTCCTAATTGCAACATGAAGAGCGGTGGATCTACGGGGCTCGGTGTTGCCAGTAAGATACAGGAGCAGAGTGCATCACCAGGAGTGTTGGCGAATCCAAGTGGGTTGGGAGTTTCTGAATTGGTGCAGTTCGAGAAGATATGCAACATTGATTTGCAGACCTTAAAGCTAGCCTGGCAACCTTTAAAGAAGATGCCCAAACCTGGATTAATGACCTGAAGGTGTGATCTGGGCCAGAGGGTCGATGAGACGGAAACAAGGCTTAAGGAGCACGAGGGTGTGTTGAGCGCCTTGCATGTTAAAGAGGAAGCTTTGGCCAAAATGCAGGAGGAGCTCCAATTAAAGCTTGATGATCTGGAAAACCGCTCCCATCAATGTAATGTTTAAATTCGCGGCCTGCCAGAATCAGAAGTGTTCACTGATATAAGGCATTAATGGAGCAGATTAGCAGGGCATTGGTGTCCAAAGCCTAGTTAGACTCTCTTGAATTAACTTTAAAATTAAAAGGGCTCACTACACTCTGGTCTGCCCACTATGGGGTGTTCCTAGAGGCATATTGTCCTGCTTTCATGAGTTTGTGACAAAGGAAGTGGTATTACAAGCTGCTCGGAAAGTGGGCATATTGAAGTGGGACAATGGTTATATTGAACTGTATGCAGACCTCTCCTCCTTAATGATGAAGAAAAGGAAGGAGTTTAGAGAAGTCACCAAATGTTTGCAGGAGGAGAACATCTGCTATAACTGGAGTTTCCCAGCTGGACGCCAATTTCAACTGAAGGGGAAAAATGTCAAGGTGATGACCTCAGAGGAAGCTATGGCGAATATGTGTAAAGCTGACTGATCTAATTTGACATCTTTGGTGCTGACGGATTGAGAGCAGTAGAAGAAAGGAATCTCCTGCCTAAATGGCAACGAGCGACTTGGGGAAGGAAGAGGCTGAGGCAGCAGGTGGAACAGAAGTCTATAGAGAAGGAACCTGGAGTTTTATAGACAATAGACTGGGTTGAGTTTAATTTCCTGTTGCAAGTTCCAGAGGTACTTAGCAGGTGGTTGTGGGTGCATGAAGGATGGCTGAGACAATGATGAATGTGGTGAACTGATGGCAGAGGGGTAAAGGGGATAAGCTATAGGGGGGGGGGGGGAGTTACATGAAGTTATATGGATGTATGGGGAGGATGGAGTTACTGAATTGGATGTGTGGGAGGTGCTCCACTAGTCTGTTTGCATTGAGTCATGGGAGGGGAGGCTGGAGATAACTGGAAGTGGGGGGGAGGGAGGGAAGAGATGTTTTTCTATAGGTTGTGGAAATGGCCCGTACAGAAATTTAAGAATAGACATACTAAATGTATGTGGGTTGAAATCTCCATTTAAGAGGCAGTTAAGGAGTTGGCCCACTTGCAGTTACAGGTTCCCTTAATGCAAGAGACACACCTCCTAGGCAAGGATGAATTTAGAGTGTGATATCGGTAGTATAAAAGTGTATGGTTTGCCTCTAATAAGGTACATAAAAAACTGGGGGAGTGGCAATATTGTTTTCAGAGGTTGTTCCTTACCAATTGTTAGATGTCTGAGGCATCCCCAAAGTCAGTATGTTTTTGTTAAGATACAAATGGGAACTGTGAAGTATACTATGAGGGGAGCGTATATGCATTCATTGTTGAGCAGGGAAATTTTTGCAATGTGCCTGGGAGGTTGGTGAGAGGGTCAAATTAATCTTATGGGAGGGAGGATTTTAATTTAATGATAGATCCACATATGGATACGTCCAGAGGTGGGCATGAAGGAGAGGGGGGTGTGTCTAAAAATATCCTTACATTTAAAGCGTTTGCCCAGGCCCTATTGGATGCATGGTGGGAAAAGTGTCCTAAGAGTAGACCGTATACCTTTTACTCTCCATCACATGATTCGTACTCTAGATGTGATTATCTTTGGGTAGAAAAGAGCTTGGGGTTTCATATTGGACAATGTGCCATAGAGAACATTACGTGGTCTCATCATGCACCAGTATGGGGGGGATCTATAAGTGAAAGGGGTGGGTAAATGAGGGGCAATTTAGAGGCTGATTCCCTCTTAGATGATGGGAACAATTTCAAAAAGCTAGCGGAGGTGATTAAAGATTACTTGAATGTGAATGATGATAGGGACCAGTGATACTTTAGGCGTTCTGAGGGGTCATCTTATTTCTCTGGGGACGTTTAGAAAGTGGGAGAAGGATAGAAAGTTACGGGACCAGTTGTCACACGTGGAGGAACATCATCAACAGGGACTGTTGGGAACGGGGGAGGGGGGGAGTGATTTGTCTCAGAAACTGTATTCAGGCACAGCAACTTAAAGCGATCAAATTTGCTTTGTATCGCTTTCACCAGACCCATTTTGAATTTGGCAGTAAAGCTAGTTGTCTGTTGGACAGCTGTTTAAAACAAAGGTAGAATAGGAAAATTAGGGATGCGAAAGGGCAGGAACTGTTTAACCCCGAAGGTACACAGAGGAGGTTTATGGAATTTTATTAAACATTATGTACCCCTGAAATTCCCACTAGCACTCCTTGTGGCCTTGGGCAAGTCACTTAACCCTCCATTGCCTCAGAAGAAAGGCCTGGCAATCTACTTCCGGTGACACTGCCAAGAAAACCCAAGAGCTTCTGGGTCGCCAGGAGTCAGGACTGACTCGAAGGCACACATTGCATTTTTATCCCTGAAATGCTAGCGAGTGAAGATGCCATCGCTCAGTACCTAGAGGGGTGCCCATTCCCCTATTTAAGCGATGCTGAGCACGCAACACTGGGTCGCCCCATTAGCGCAGTGGAAGTTCTAATTGTTATTAAAGCACTCCATGGGGTGAAGGCTCTTGGGTTGCATGGTTTCACTAATAAATTCTACAAAAACTTCAGCCACCATATAGTAGATCTTTTGGCATGGGTATATAATAGTTTATTGGAGGAGGTTCAGATGCCGTTTCCTATGCACTTGGCAGGGGGTCACTATTTTGCACAAGGAGGCAAAAGATCTTACGCTTTGTGGATCTTACTGTCTGATTTCCTTGCTGGGGGTAAATCAAAAAAACATTTTCTAGGGTTTTAGCTAATCACTTAATGGATCTTCTCCCTCAGCCAATGCACGTAAATCAGTCGGGATTTGTATGTGGAAGGCAAGGGTCCGATAATATAAGAAAAATCCTGAATCTGATATGGAGGGAAAAATCTTCTTGGGGGTCTGCACCTGCGCTTCTTTTAACATAGATGCAAAAAATGCCTTTGGCCCTATTTATTTACAATGCTGCCTAGCATGGGACTGGGAGGCAACTGTTTGAAATAGATGAAAATCCTTTATGCTGCACCCACGGCTAGGTTGAATATTAATATGAATTATATTCCCATGTTCGAGCTGGGCAGGGGGATTAGACAAGAGTGCCCTCTCCCCCCCCCCCCCCCCCTCTGCTTTTTCTATGGAACCGATGGCACAGTGTGTTAGAGATAACTTGCAAATTAAGGGGTTTCAGGGTAACAAGGAGCAGTACAAGATATCAGTGTTTACTGATGACATTTTGTGTTTTGTCTCTGAGCCTGAAACCTCATTCCTGACCTAATGCAGGAACTGGAACGATTTGGGGGAATATCTAGGTTTAAAGTCAGTGCTGCTAAGCTGGAAATTCTGAATATTTCAGTACCTCCTGGAATTCAGCAAAGGTTATAAAAAGTGTACTCCTTTCGCTGGGCTAAAGAATCCATTAAATATTTGGGGATAAATTTAACTGCTGGTCTATCTGCCCTTTTTCCTTTAAATTATACCCCATTATGGCAAAAGACAGTATTGGATCTGCTGCAGCGGTGGAAGCTCCATTTATAGTGGGTGGGCGGGATTAATTGCATGAAGATGATGCTATTGCCAAGGTGGCTTTATCTTTTTAATAATTCTCCTGTGGGAGTCCCAGTGGCATTTCTGTCCAGGTTCAGCGGGAGATAATGGCCTTTTTCTGGGAACAAGCAGGAAGTCGGTCCTCACATATGGGTAACGTCAGAGCTGATGGAGCCCGCATGGAGCTTTCAAAGAAAATCTTTGGGAGATGCACCACACATGCCTGGTCCCCTTCCTGTTCAAGGGTGCCATCTTGCTTTAGTCTTCTTTTTGATGCGGAGCCCTCTGGACATCTATCCAGTTTTCCCCGGAAAAAGTGTGGGGTGCACACCGGTTCCTTTCCCTCCCCTGAGCCAGCTCCCTCGGAGTCGCTCCTCTGGTTCGTTCCTTTGTTTTTTCTTCGAGGTATCCCTCAACCAGCATTCATGCCCTTTTTCGGCCAAAGGCCTCTGATCCTTGTCGGGCGGCAGGGCCCTCTTTCTCCCGACGACCTCCAGCAGCTTCAAAAAATGCGATCGGTGCGGCAAGATGATGTCCCTTACCGTACCGATCCACATGATTACTGCCTCCAGTGAATACAACAACTCGGACTGCGAACTTTGCAGGACCATGGCTCCAAAGGCCCTTTATGAGCCATCAGCAGTAGCAGGAAAATTTTTTCTTAAAGTCTGACTCCACGCCGGAGTCTCCAGCGATACCCTGCTCCAGGGCCCCCTCCGGTACTTTGGTGCTCCGTGAAGACAAGGCTGCCTCGGAGTCCTGCAACTGTGGTTCCTCTGAAAGGAAAGCCCCGGAGGTGGAACACAAGAAGTCAAAGTCCTCAGAGACTGGGTCCGGGAAGAAGGGAAAATCCCACTCCAGGCCCCGTAGTCCCCTGCGTGAGTTGGAATGGGAGTGGCCTCACAAGCTGCCCTGGAAGGAGTCGTTGGCACCCACCAGCCAACCTCAAACACCCAGGGCAAACATCATCAAGGACTCCCCCTCGATGGAACCGACACCAGACCCGAAACCCTCAGTGTCCACATCGAAGGCTGCAGAGACCGGGATTATGACCTTAGAGTGCAGTTTCTCTGCCTTCGTGGCCCAGCAGTGGGCATTCATGTCCGGTTCATCTGGTTCATCTGCCCGGATGACGGGACTCTCAACATCGAGGGTCTCCCCAGACGTCGAGCCGATCTTTGAGCGCCACCAGCCTTGAGAGAGCCATCGGTATTGGATGAGGTCCCAATTCTGTTCCTTGGGTCACCGGCCCTGTCCAGCAAGCGCACACGGCTCGGACCGCAGGTCCTCTGGAGGCCTTGGGCCCCTGGGCTTGGACCTCGACCACAGTGACCGCGAAGCCTCTGAATTGACCTTTGACTTCCAGTCCGATTGGGAGACCAAGGACGAGGAGTCCCCAGACACTGGGCACCACCAAGACGTACCCTGAGACCCACCTCCCCTGGCATCCCGACACCATTCTCCGCCAGAGGATGTTGTCTTCCTCGACTTTGTACAGACATGGCTAGGGCGCTCTCCATCAAGACTGAGGTAGAGAAGGACCCTTGCACGGAAGAACTGGAGATTCTCCAGTATGAGGCCCCTCCAAAGGAGGCCCTCATGATACCCGTTCTGCCGATCCTCGAATCCTTTCTTTTCTGCATGTGGGAGACACCGGCGTCTGTGCCCATTGTCAGCAGGCGACTCGACTCCATCTACGAGTCCGCCGAGCCCCCAGATTCCAGAAAACCCAACTTCCCCACAACTCAATGGTCGTTGAGTCTGCCATGTGCAGACTCAAGAGCCAAAAGACCCATTCCAAGGTGCCCCCCGGCAGGGAAGCCTGAGCCCTCAGCCGGAAGGCCTTTCAGGGCTTGAGACTGACATGCCATGTCCAGTCCTACCAGCTCTACATCGGCATGTACCTCAAAGAGCTGTCAAAGAAGCTCGGTGGGTTCTCGGCAGGCCTCAATGGGGAACCCCTCCAGAGGTTCCTCTGACCTCGGTGATCAAGGAGTGCTCGACATTCCTGTATCTAGCAGCTTACGACGGCTTTGAGTCGTCAGCCAAGGTGGCCACCACCGGCATCAGGGCCCATAGCCAGGCATGGCTGCAATCGTCTGACCTCAAACAATGGGTTCAGGACAAATTTATTGATGTCCCCTGCATTGGAGAGAACCTTGTCAGGAAGCCCATGGCAGCAGAGATAGAGACTGAGTTCCTAACAAGGACCAGACTCTCAAAAAAGACCTCTGTGCAGCCCCTTAAGAAGTCCTTGGGAAAGAAGCCCTTCTTTCCAAGGAATAAGAGCAACTTTGGCAACACCTCACAGTTCCAGGCCTTCTCGGCCCTACAGTACGGCCAACAGCACAAGGGGCAGGGGTATGGCCCCCATAAGCAAAAGACCCCCAAGTCTCAAGCACCAGCCCTGGCTCAGCCTGGGGGGAACTTTTGACTCCCTGGGCATGATCTCATCTCCCCGAGGAGGTCCCCTACAGCCCACAGGGGGGCATCTGGCCCTGTTTGCGCACAGGTGGTCCACCATCACCACCGATACCTGGGTCCTACAAGTGGTCAAGGAGGACTACCACCTCCACCAACAGCAGATGCCACCCTCATACTTTCCAGGAGAGCCCATAAGATCTCTCCTCCACTAGATCCTGCTCCTTACTGAGCTCGCAGGTCTCCTCGAGGACAAGGCGGTGGAGCCAGTGCCGAAACATCTCTGGGGTACCGGCTTGTACTCCAGGCATTTCCTTGCGTCCAAGAGAACAGGGGGCCTCATGCCCATTCTGGATCTGCGGGATCTGAACAGGTTTCTGGTAAAGGAAAAGTTCAAAATGCTCTCCCTTGGAACATTTGATACCATTCCTTCAGCAGAATGATTGGCTATGCTCCTTAGACCTAAAAGATGCCTACACACATATCCTGATTTATCCTAGCCACAGAAAATACCTCTGGTTCGTGGTGGGAGGAGAGCACTACCAATACAGGGTACTGCCCTTCGGGCTGGCCTCATTGCCAAGTGCCTTCACCAAGTGCCTCGCGGTAGTTGCAGCCCACCTCCATCTCCAATGGGCCTTCGTCTTTCCCTACCTGGATGACTGGCTCATAAGGGGAGGTACAGCTGCAGAGGCACAACACGCCACAGGACACACCATCAACGCCCAGCAGCATCTGGGGTTTGTCATCTGCTACCTCAAATCCCACCTCTTTCCAGCTCATTGTGGATAACATGTTAAAACCCTCCGCCCAGTGTGCAGCGGCAGCCAGGAGAGCAAATAGAATGCTAGGTATCATAAGGAAAGGAATGGAAAATAAAATAAAGGAGGAGTGGAGGAGTGGCCTAGTGGTTGGGGCAAGGTACTTCAGGCCGGTAGGTCAGGGGTTCAAATCCCACTAGAGGACAGCAACCTTGGGCCGGAAGGACTGGGGTTCCTAGTCCCACAGGTGCTCCTTGTGGTCTTGGGCAAGCCACTTAACCCTCCATAGCTCATGTTCCCTGTAAAATAGTTATCTCCAAGTTATAATGCCCTGTTCAATGTAATTTCAGTTTGTTCAATGTAAACCACACTGATGCAGAATAGCGCGGTATATAAGAGAATGTAAATAAATAAAATAAATAAATGGGATATTATAATGCCTCTGTATCGTTCCATGGTGCGACCGCACCTTGAATATTGTGTGCATTTCTGGTCGCTGTATCTTAAAAAGGATATAGCGTTATTAGAAAAGCTTCAAAGAGCCACCAAAATGGTAAAGGGGATGGAAGGATACTCCTATGAAGAACGGCTAAAAAGGTTAGGGCTCTTTAACCTGGAAAAGAGACTGCTGAGGGGAGATATGATAGAAGTCTATAAATTAATGAGCAGAGTGGAACGGGTAAACGTAGATCGATTGTTTACGTTATCAGAATATAGAAAGACTAGGGGACATGCAATGAAGCTACAGGGTAAACTATTTAAGACTAATAAGAGAAAATATTTTTTCACTCAACATGTAATCAAACTCTGGAATTTGTTACCGGAGGATATAGTAAAAGCTGTTAGTGTAGCTGGGTTTAAAAAAGGTTTGTACAAGTTCCTGGAGGAAAGGTCCATAAACCATTATTAAAAAGGGACCCAGGATATCAATGCTTGACCCAATACAAGCATTGTGGAACCTGTGTCTTTTAGGGAAACTGATAGATATGTATGACCTAGATTGGCCACTGTTGGAAACAAGATACTGGGCATGATGGACCTTGATCTGACCCAGTATGGCATATCTTATGTTCTTATGTTCTTAATGCCTGGAGTTTATAGGGACTCAGCTAGACACCCTCCAGGCCAAGGCCTTCCTCCCTCAGGAAAGGTCAGAATGCCTCAGGGGGCTAGCCTCGGAGGTACAGCGATGCCGTTCGCTACCTGCCCGGCTTCTCCTCCGCCTGCCTGGCTACATGGCCTCCATGGTTCACGTAACCCCATACGCCCAACTGCACATGAGAGCGGCCCAGTGGTGCCTCTGCTCTCAGTGGACACAAGCCACTGGCAGCCTCCAGAACAGAGTGAGACTGACCCACCAGCTGATGGATTCCCTTGGATAGTGGCAGATTCCCCGTCAACCTCAGGCTGGAATGCTCTTCTAGGCACCCACCCTCCAGAGGGTATTCACCACGGATGCTTCTTACTGGGTTGGGGAGCACATTGTGAAGGCGTCCAGACGCAAGGCAGCTGGTTCCAGACGGAATCCCAGATGCAAATCAGTCTTCTGCACTCCAGGCAATATTTCTGGCTCTCCAAGCTTTCCACCACTGGCTACAGCACCAGTCGGTGCTGTCCAGATGGACAACCAAGTCGCAATGTTCTACGTGAACAAGGGGGCATGGGGTTGTACTCCCCCTGCCAGAGACATGCAGAGGGATGCTCCTAAGTTCGGTCTACCTCCCGGGCCAAGACAATGCCCTGCGGACAAGCTAAGCAGAGTCCTCCAGCTGTACGAGTGGCTCCTGAATCCCAAAGTGGCCTCCCGGCTATTTTGACTCTGGAGTGTTCCTCTGGTGGACCTGTTCGCCAGCCCAGACAACACGCAATTGCCCCACTTCTGCTCCTGCCAACCACACCCGTCCCGGATGACAGTGGACATGTTCCTCATTCCCTGGAGGGAAGGCCTCCTTTACACCTTCCTGCCAATACCACTGGTTGCCAATACCCTCTTCAAGGTCCAGTGAAACAGGGCATTACTAATACGGATAGCTCCCCGATGGCACAGGCAACCCTGGTGTCTGCTGCTCCTCTACCTGTCGGTGGCATCGCCAATTCCTCTGGGCTGAGCCCCAGGACTATTCTCACAGGAGCAGGGCTCTCTCCTACACCCCATCCTGGGGTCCCTGTCAGTCATGGCTTGGCTGCTGAAAGGGTTGCTCTAGCTCCCTTCATCCTCCCATGGGACATGGAAGAGGTTCTTCTGGCCTCTTGTAAGGCTTCCATAGGAAGGCCATACGCCTTTAAGTGGCATCAATTCTCGGTGTGGTGCACCGAAAAACGGGCAATCCCATTCTCCTGTTCTGTACAAGTGGTACTCCAGTACCTGCTCCACCTATCGCAGGTGGGACTAAAGTCCAACTTGGTCAAACTGCACATTGGCGCTATTTTATTTATTTATTTATTTATTTGGCATACATTTATACACCGCTCCTTCCAGCGATCAGAAGCGGTCCATCATTGTACAAGACAGGGAGAGGGGACAAGAGAAGGGAAGGATAAACAACGAGATGATTACAGTTATACAATTGATTTGCAAATAAATTACTGTTTAAACACCAGTATGAATTACAGATTGTTGTACAAGACATGGGAGAGGGGACAAGATAAGGGGTGATTAACAACGGCACAATTACAGTTATACATATCATTGGCATAAATTACAGTTTGAACACCAGTGTAAATATACAACAGAGTCGCCATATATAAAGGCATGATAGGAGAAATTATATACATATCGACATTTTGATCATCATGGAAGTGGACATCAAATGAGCATTAGGTTCATATGAGGCTTAGGCTTTTGAGGTAGGTGGGCCGCTTGGGAGGGGATAGTTGGAGCCGGCTATGTGATGCCGTAGTGTATTTGGAATGGGTGTGTTTTAAGCTCTTTTCTGAAGACCTGTAAGTCCTTGATCTGACGTAGCTCGTGTGGCATCTGGTTCCAGAGCATGGGTGCTGAGTAGGTGAATGCCCGGTTGCTGGTCCGTTCTTTCACTAACCTTATGCTGCTGGGTACGCAGAATGTGTTCAGGTTAGCAGTCCGTCGGCATCTGTTGACAGGCTGAGTGATGATAAGGTTATCGAGAAAGGAGGGAGATATTTTGTGGATAATTTTAAATGTAGATATCAGCATTTTCTAGATTATCCTTGCAGGTATGGGGAGCCAGTGGAGTTCTATAAGAACTGGAGTGATGTGGTCTGACAAGTTCTTATTCATGATAATTCTGGCTGATACATTTTGCGCCATTTGTAGGATGTTTAGTGTTTTTTTCGGTAGACCTTGCAGGATAGCGTTACAGTAATCTAGGTGAGGAATGATGAGTGCCTGTGCTACTGTTCTAAAGTCCGAGTGGTCAATGATGCAGCGTATGGGTTGTAGAACTCTGTTTGTGAAAAATTGCTCTGTTAGTTATCCGGAGGTGTTTGTCCATCTTTAGGTTAGCATCGATTAGTACCCCTAGGTATTTGATCTCATTTTTGGAGAGATAGGTGTTTCCGTTCAGGGTGATAGATGCAGGAGGTTTGAAATCTTGTTTTCCTGATATGAACATCACTTCAGTTTTTTTGTGATTTATAGACATATTGTTGCATTGGAGCCAGTTTTGCAGATCGTGTAGGCATCCTTCTAATTGGTTGAGATTGGGGTTGTTTATATCAAGTTGTGTGTACAACATGATGTCATCTGCATATAGGTGGTAGCTGATACTATGCTTCTGGAAAATTGCACATACTGGCTGGATATAGACGTTAAACAACAGGGAGGAGATGGCTGAGCCCTGTGGTATCTCTTGGGTTTGGGGGAAGGTTTTTGCTTGCTCGTTATTGAAGCGAACCTGTTGCAATCTATTTGTTAGGTATGACTCAAACCACTTTATGGGTGTGCCTGTTATACCTATTGATTCTAGTCTGCGCAAGAGTATTTGATGATGTACTGTGTCGAACGCCGCAGATATATCTATGAATATTGCAGTGCATCACCATTCTGTTGAGGACAAACCCCTCTCGGTCAGCCCCTTGTATCTCAGTTCTTGCGGGGCCTCATGCTATCCAAATCCTTCGTCTGCTTTCCAGCAGTGGAGTGGAATCTCAACGTGGTGCTCTCGCAGCTCACTAAGCCACCATTTGAGACTCTGGCTACCTGCCATTTGGGGTACCTTTCCTGAAAGGTCATCTTCCTTGTGGCACTCGCATCAGCTTGCAGAGTCAGCGAGCTCCAGGCTCTGATGGCAGAGACCCCCTACACAGGTTTCTACAAGAACAGGGTGGTGCTCTGCACACACCCTAAGTTTCTTCCGAAGGAGGTGTCCCCATTCCACCTCAATCAGGAGATTGTGCTCCCGAACTTCTTTCTGAGGCCTCATGCCGGCAGAGCGGAGACCATCCTCCATACTTCGAATTGCAAAAGGGCCCTGTGTTCTATCTGTAACGGACTCGGGGCCACCGCAAAGCACCTCAGCTTTTTTATATCCGATGACCCCAGTCGTCTGGGGCTCCCAGTGACTAAGCGAACTCTGTCCACTTGGGTGGCGGACTGTATTACCCTTGCCTTTGAGCAGACAGGGATCTTACTGGACCAGAGGGTCACAGCGCACCTCATCAGGGTCATGGCTATACCTCCATGGCAAACTTGCATTTTGTACCTGTGACAGAAATTTGCAGCGCCACCACCTGGTCTTCAGTCCATACCTTCGCAGCTCACTACTGCTTAGAGAGGGAGTCCCGACAGGACTGCACCTTCAGCCAGGCTGTACTCCATAATCTATTCAGGGTGTGGGCAACTCCTGCCCTCCAACCCTTCTATGTTCAGGCTACCAGAGTGCTGGTTCCCCCCGGACACTTGGGTCTTGCTAGAGTCTCTCAGTAGGGACTCAACTGCTGCAGCTCACTGCTCACCCTTTGCAGGCTGCCATGGCGCTTTTTACAGGTTCTCAGTAGCCTGTAGCTGGGGAGTCCCATATGTGAGGACTGATTTCCTGTTTGTTCCTGGAGAAAGCATAGTTACTCACCTGTGACAGATTTTCTCCGGGGACAGCATGAATCAGTTCTCACAACTCTCCCTCCTCCCCTTGGAGTTGCTCCTTTACTGTATTTTATTTTTCTGCCATCTTAGCTGTGTCATTAGACTGAGGTAAGATGGCACCCTTGGGTGGGAAGGGGACCACGCATATGTGCAGACTAACATAAGAACATAAGATATGCCATACTGGGTGAGACCAAGGTCCATCAAGCCCAGTATTCTGTTTCCAACAGTGGCCAATCTAGGTCATATGTACTGTGATAAGGAAGCTTATCATAGCTCAGGAAGGAGCTATAGTAAAGGTGAAGTGATTCTGAACAAGCAACCTGTCAGTTCTGGTAGAAATAAGAAAACAGAATTTTTCCATAAAAGACTACCAGTCCCAGAATGCACCAGGTTTCCAACAGCCATTAGAGGAGCTGAAGTGGGGAAATGTGTGTTCAATCAAGAGGGCTATGAGGTAATCCCCAAGCACTCATCTCAAAGGGCAGGGCCTGATTGAGCACAGCTGTGCTGTGCTAGGGTGGAGCACTCATCTAAGCAGAATAAAGGTAGACTTTATTCTACAGAGAATCATCCTCAGTTTCATCTTGGACATCCTCAGCTTGGACATCTTCATCATCTGGAGGATCATCAGAAGCAGAAGCCAGAGCGGACGGACAGAGAGGGCAAGAAACCCTTTGGAAGAAAGAAGAGAAAAGCATTTGGGAGGTCTAAAGGAGTCCAGAGCAGTACGTATACTGGGAGACATTCAAAAGGCCAGCATACACCATTGGACTGGGGAAAACCAGAGGAGTGGTGCTGCAGAGCTAGGAATCTCCAGATGGTACCTGTGAGGGAGACGGCTGCACTTGGAAGGGACGCTAAGACCCGTGCCAGAAGGTATGTGAAGAGAGATCCAGTGTCCAGGGATCTGGATTGGAAGGCTGGACATAAGAACTGGACTACATACTGGCCAGGCTATTTAGAGAGGAACTCTAACAGCAATGGAAGCTCAGGTATGAACACTGATCTATGCCCTAGCTATACCCTTGAAAGACAGGGAAACAAGTATTCTCCTGAGAGTGCTCCATTGAGAAATTCCTCTGTGCCAATCCATGATATTGAACCCATGATTGTTGAAGAAGGGGGAGCGGTTATAGATACAGGCTGTGAATACATGGATTGCTCTCTGTCTAAACTCCTTTGGTAATTTACTGTTAGAAAGTACAACAACCATCACAAAGAAATACAAACTTGTTCTTTAATCTACTCAGAAAAGCTCCTGAGTAGGATTTGAGCCACGCAGTAGAAAGCAAGCCAGCTAAGGGGTTTCAGCTGGGTAACTGCTAGCAATTGAGCCTTACCCTAATTGCTTGTGAGCTCTGAGGGAATCACTTCTGAGTCTATGTGTGAAGATATAAGAAGTTAACCTGAAAAGAACAGTTTTTCCCTACTTTGTGGGTTTTGTTTGTTGATTAAAGCACTGCTAAGAAAATATTAGCTAGAGCCTACAGAAAAGACCATTCTGTTACCATCCTGGTCTTTATTCTTTTGCTTTGATTGCCTGACGAGTTCAGCTGTTGTTTTCCTGATTTTGTTTTTCTAAGTTTAACACTGAAAGCAAGTATCCTGTTGTATGTGCTACCAAGCATATCTGTGTTGGGAGAAATAACCCCATAAATAAATATCTTATTGGCTTTACACTCAAGCACAACTAATTATTGTGAACGGCTGTGTCTGGTGTGAATGGACTACATTTCCAACAATCCCTTGCAAATCATATTAATATATGCCTTTGCCAAGACTGTGAACATTCTCACCCAGGCAGCCGTCTGACAGTACCTAGCAGTTTCCCCAAGGGACACAGGTTCCACAATGCTTGTATTGGTTCAAGCATTGATATCCTGGGTCCCTTCTCAATAATGGTTTATGGACCTTTCCTCCAGGAACTTGTCCAAACCTTTTTTAAACCCAGCTACACTAACAGGCTTTACTACATCCTCCGGTAACAAATTCCAGAGTTTGATTACACGTTGAGTGAAAAAATATTTTCTTTTATTAGTCTTAAATAGTTTACCCTGTAGCTTCATTGCATGTCCCCTAGTCTTTCTATATTCTGATAAGGTAAACAATCGATCTACGTTTACCCGTTCCACTCCGTTCATTAATTTATAGACTTCTATCATATCTTCCCTCAGCCGTCTCTTTTCCAGGTTAAAGAGCCCCAACCTTTTTAGCCTTTCTTCATAGGAGTATCCTTCCATCCCCTTTACCATTTTGGTGGCTCTTCTCTGAACCTTTTCTAAAATCACTATATCCTTTTTAAGATACGGCGACCAGAATTGCACACAATATTCAAGGTGCGGTCTCACCATGGAACGATATAGAGGCATTATAATATCTTTTGTTTTATTTTCCATTCCTTTCCGTATCATACCTAGCATTCTATTTGCTCTCTTGGCTGCCGCTGCACACTGGGCCGAGGGTTTTAACATGGTATCCACAATGACGCCTAAATCTTTTTCCTGGGTGGTGGTTCCTAATGTGGAACCTTGCATCGTGTAACCATAGTTTGGGTTGTTCTTCCCTAGGTGCATAACCTTGCACTTGTCCACATTAAATTTCATCTGCCATTTTGATGCCCAGTCTTCCAATTTATCAAGATCCTCTTGCAATTTTCCACAATCCTCTTGGGTTTTAACAACTTTAAATAGTTTTGTGTCATCTACAAATTTGATAACCTCACTCGTTGTTCCACTTTCCAGGTAATTTATGAATATGTCAAAAAGCAGCGGACCCAGCACAGATCCCTGGGGTACACCACTATTCACCTTTCTCCATTGGGAAAATTGGCCATTTAGCCCTACCCTCTGCTTTCTATCTTTTAACCAGTTCCTGATCCACAATAGTACACTGCCTCCTATCCCATGACTCTTTAGTTTTGCCAAAAGTCTCTGATGAGGGACCTTGTCAAAGACTTTCTGAAAGTCCAGATACACAATATCAACCAACTCACCTTTGTCCACCTGATTATTCACTCCTTCAAAAAAACATAACAGATTAGTAAGACAAGATCTTCCTTGTCTAAAGCCATGTTGGCTGTCTCCCATTAGGTCATGACTATCTACATGCTGAGTAATTTTATTCTTTATGATGGTTTCTACCATTTTTCCCGGTACTGATGTCAGGCTCACCAGTCTGTAGTTTCCCGGATCACCCCTGGAACCCTTTTTAAAAATTGCTGTTACATTGGCGATCCTCCAATCTTCAGGTATTAGAGATGATTTTAATGATAGTTCACAGATTACTAATAGCAGGTCTGCAATCTCGTATTTCAGTTCTTTCAACACCCTTGGATGTATACCATCCGGCCCAGGTGATTTGCTACTCTTCAGTTTATCTAATAGTTGTAATATCTTCCCGATGTATCGATATTTCCTTCAATTCTTCCACACCTTTAAATACCACTTCAGTCATGGGTAACATCCCTACATCTTCCTCAGTAAAGACTGAAGCAAAGAATTCATTCAATCTCTCCGCTATTGCCTTGTCGCCTCTTAGTGCTCCTTTAACCCCTTTATCATGTAATGGACCAACTGACTCTCTCACAGGTTTTTTGCTACGAATGTACTTGAAAAGGTCTTTACTTCGCGTTTTTGCTTCCGCAGCAAGCTTCTTCTCAAATTCTCCCTTTGCCTGCCTTATCAATGCCTTGCATTTGACTTGCCAGTGCTTGTGCTGTTTCCAGGTTTCGTGGTTTGGCTCTTTTTTTCCATTTCCTGAAAGATGCTTTTTTGGCAACAATAGCCTCTCTGACCTCACCTTTAAACCATGCTGGCAGTTTTTTGGACTTCCTTCCACTTTTCTTAAAGCGTGGAATACAGCTGGTCTGGGCTTCCAAGATGGTATTTTTCAACAACAGCCAAGCCTGATGTACGTCTTTAACCTTTGCAACTGCTCCTTTTAGTTTTTTCTTAACTGTTTTCCTCATTTTATCATAGTTTCCCTTTCGAAAGTTAAAAGGTAGTACTGTGGATTTCCTTACTATCCCTCCTCCACTAATTAAATCAAAGGCGATCATGCTATGATCACTATTGCCAAGTGGCCCCAACAACCTTATCTCTTGCACTAGATCTGGTGTTCCACTAAGGACTAGGTCTAATATGGCTTCCCCTCTGGTCGGTTCATGAACTAGCTGCTCCAAGAAGCAGTCATTTATTTCATCTAGGAACTTTATCTCCCTAGCATGTCCTGACGTGACACTGACCCAGTCGATACCGGGGTAGTTGAAATCACCCATTATTATTACTGCACTGTAACTTTTGGTTAGCTTCCTTGATTTCTTTGAGCATTTCATCATCCATTTGGTCATTCTGGCAAGGTGCTCGATAGTACACCCCCACTACCATTGCCTTCCCCCTTTTACATGGAATTTCAATCCATATAGATTCTACAGCAGATTTTGTTTCCTGCAAAACTTTAATCCTTTCTGACTCAATGCCCTCTCTAACATAGAGAGCAACCCCTCCACCAATTTGATCAGCTCTATCATTACGATATAGCTTGTACCCAGGTATCACAGTGTCCCACTGGTTGTCCTCCTTCCACCATGTCTCTGATATTCCAATCATATCTAACCTTTCATTTAGTGCTATATATTCTTACTCTCCCATCTTATTTTTTAGACTTCTAGCATTTGCATACAAGCATTTTAGAGAATGTATTTTACTCATATTAATTTGGCTATGGTTAGACATGGGTAATTTGGGATCTTTAAGCTCAGTCTGCTCCATACTTGAAGGCATTTGGGCTACTTTACTCTGTTGTGGAACCTCTCTGCTTTTGGTAGTATCCTTCAAAGATACATTCTTCCGAACCATCCTCTCTTGGGCAACTGTCGGCTTTCCCCTAATATCTAGTTTAAAAGCTGCTCTATCTCCTTTTTAAAGGTTAATGCCAGCAGCCTGGTTCCATCCCGGTTATGGTGAAGCCCATCCCTTCGGAAGAGCCCCTCCTTTCCCCAGAATGTTCCCCAGTTCCTAACAAATCCAAAACCCTCATCTCTGCACCATTGTCTCATCCACGCATTGAGACTCCGGAGCTCTGCCTACCTTTTTGGGTTCTGCGCGTGGAACAGGAAGCATTTCGGAGAATGCTACCCTGGAAGTTCTGGATTTCAACTTCCTACCTAAAAGCCTAAATTTAGCCTCCAGAACCTCCCTACCACATTTTCCTATGTCATTGGTACCGACATGTACCAAGACAGCAGACTCCTCCCCAGCACCATCTAAGACCTTATCTAGGTGGCGCGTGAGGTCCGCTACCTTCGCACCAGGCAGGCATGTTACCAGGCGATCCTCACGTCCACCAGCCACCCAGCTATCTAGCTATCTAATTCCTGCTGTCCCTGGAGAACACCTGTTACAGGTGAGTAACTATGCTTTATTTGAGATTATGAAAGACCAAGGCTGGCTAGGAGGGTTTTGTTTTTACCCTGGGAGTTAGGGGGGCTAGCAGTTCCCCAGCTGAGAGTGGGAGTGGAATGGAGGGCTTGCTTGCATAAATTGGTTTGTTTGAAGCAGTATGCGATAGGAGAGGACCCTTTGCATTATGGCCTGTGGTGTACTGGGGGGAAGGTGCGAATGAGCAATCCAATAAGTCAGCTCACATGGGGAATTTGGGATTGCGGGCAGAAGAAGTTGCTAAGGGACCACAAGGTTTTCTGCTGAATCCCGCTATGATTTAACCCAAGGTTTCCTCCAGGTGTGACTGATAGAGGTTTTGGTCAGTGGGAGTGGGAGAGACTTTGGTGTTTGAGCCAATTTGTGGGGCATAGGAAGACACTTCCAGGAACTGCAAGAGTCTCATTGGCTGCTCTCCCAGGAGTTGTTTCACTATAATAAAGTTAAACATTGGTTACTAAGGGAAGGGAAAGAGTTGCTGCGGCGTGGAGTTTCCCCGTTGTGTATTTAGGGCTGCATATCGAGGCTGTATGGGGCCTTGGGGGCAGAGGGAGAATCAAAACGGGTTCACTTAGATCAGTGGGCAGCAGATTTGGGGGTTCATAGAAACATGAAGGCAGAAAAAGACCACATGGCCTATCTAGTCTGCCTTTCCATATCAACCACTACAGCAGTCCCCTTTTTCCCTTTAGAGATCCTCTGTTTGTCCCATGCTTTTTGAATTCAGATACTGTCATCATCTCTACCACCCCTACTGGGAGATTATTCCACACATCTACCACGCTTTCCATAAAGAAGTATTTCTGCATATTACTCCTGAGTCTATCCCCTTTCACCCCTCATCCTATGTCCCCTTGTAGCAGATCTTCACTGTCCAGCTTTCACATCCATATGATGTGAAAACTGAACAGTGAAAAAGATAGACAGGAAGAAAATTGATGCCTTTGAATTATGGTGCTGGCGGCGAATACTGTGTATACCATGGACTGCCCGAAGAACAAACCAGTCGGTACTAGAGGAGATCAAACCTAAGCTTTCTTTAAAAGCTCAGATGACAAGACTTCGACTTTCATACGTTGGACACATCATGCGAAGAGAGAGATCATTAGAGAAAGACATTATGCTTGGCAAGATAGAAGGTCAACGCAAAAGAGGAAGGCCAGCAATGAGATGGATCGATACAATAACAGCAGCCACGGGTACCAGTCTGTCAACAATGAGCCGCCTGACTGAAGACCGAACACAATTTAGGATAGCTATCCAGAGGGTCACCATGAGTCGACTCCGACTCGACGGCACTTAACAACAACAGTAGATCTTGCTTTCAATTGAAAGAGGCTCTCATCCTGTGCATTTATGCCATGGAGGTATTTAAACCTCTCAATTATATCACCTCTCTCCTGCCTTTCCTCTAATGTATGCATATTAAGATCCTTAAGTCTGTCCTCATATGCTTTATCATTTACTAATAATTTTATTAGCCACTCTCTACCGACGCCAATCTGTTTATATCCTTTTGAAGGTGCAGTCTCCAGAATTGCACACAATACTTCAAATGAGGTCGCACCAAAGACCTATACAGAGGCACTATCACCTCCTTTCTTCTGCTCGCCATTCCTCTCCCTATGCATCCAAGCATCCTTCTAGCTTTTGCCGTTGCCTTTTCTACCTGTTTAGCTACTTTAAGATCATCAGACACAATCACGCCCAGGTCTTCTTTTGGGGACAGAAGTACTTCACCGTCTATACTATATTGCTCCCTTGGATTGCTGCAGCCCAAATGCATGACCTTGCATTTTTTAACATTAAATCTCAGCTACCAAATTCTAGACTATTCTTTAACTTTAGCTAGATCCCTCCTCATGTTATCTACACCTTCCTGGGTGTCTACTGTATTGCACATTTTGGTATCCTCAAAGAGGCAAACCTTACCTGACAACCCTTCCGCAATATCATTAACAAAGATGCTAAAAATAATTGGACCAAGGATAGATCCCTGGGGCACACCACTGTTAACCTCCTTCTCCTCAGAGTGAGCTTCGTTTACCTGTACCCTTTGTCGCCTCTCACTCAACCAGTTTCTAACCCTAAGCAGTAACCTTAGGGTCCATCCCTAGGGTGCTCAGTTTGTTTATAAGTCGTCTGTGCAGAACGGTGTCAAAGGCTTTACTAAAATCTAAATGCACCACATCTAGGGCTCTCCCCCGGTCCAACTCCCTGGTCACCCAGTCAAAGAAATCAATCAGATTTCTCTGACAAGACCTGCCTCTGGTGAATCCATGCTGCCCCGGATCCAGTAATCCTTTGTACTTCAGAAGCCTCACTATTTTCTCTTTCAGCAGTGCTTCCAATAATTTACTCACCACCGAGGTTAAACTAACCGGCTTGTGGTTTTCAATTCGGCTTCTACATATTCCTCCCCTTCACCCTTGAGTCTGACAATACCACTTTTCCCCTTCCTCTTCTCACTAACATATCTGAAAAATGTCTTATCCCCCCATTTTATTGCATTGGCTATTTCCTCCTCTTTCTGAATCTTTGCTTTCCTGACTACTTTGCTAGCTTCTCTAATTTTTTCCAAATATAGATGCCTGTCTTCCTCTCCCTCTTTTTCTTCACCTTTTCAGCTACTTCTTTCGAAAACCATAATGATTTCCTTTTCCTTTTACCTTTATTTACCATTTTAACAAAAAAGGTTGGTTAGGTTGCCCTTAAAATATCCCCTTTCTGTTTTGCCCACTGTTTTTCTACATCCTTCAGCTGTTTCCATCCTACTAACGACTCCCTGAAGTATTGGCCCATCTTGGCAAAGTTAGTTTTCCTAAGACCCTTGCTTTTGAATGGATTTTATCAGTCCTAATCCTAATACTGAACCACACCATCTGCTGATTACCGAATGCAAAATGATCTCCCACTATAACATCAGAAACACTTTTACCATTGGTAAGCACCAAGTTCAGTATGGCGCCTTCAAGTGTGGGTTCTGTTACCAGTTGCCTGAATAGTTCTCCCTGTAGAGAATCCAGGATCTCCTTACTTCTAGGTGATACTGCAGCAAAGATATGCCAATCAACATCTAGCATATTGAAATCCCTTATCAGTAATTGAAGACATGCTGCGTATGTCTTCAATTAACTCTCCTCTTCTCCCTGTGAGGGAGGTCAGTATATCACACCAATGCAAATAGATTTCTCTTTCTCTCTTTCTAGTTTAACCCCCACAGTGCCTCCTCTTTCCCTTTTAAGCCCTGTATTTCCATAGCTTTAATATTATTTTTTACCTATAGTGCCACTCCTCCTCTCCTTCTTCCTACCCTGTCCTTTCTGAATAAAGTATAGCCTGGTATAGTTACATCCCAGTCATGGTTGTCCATGAACCATGTTTCTGGTACAGTTGAGGGAGGAGGATTGGCAAGAGGTTTTCAAGAGACTATATAAAGAGTTTCTGTCGATGCGTTGATTGGAAAATAATTGCAAACTACTCTGTCATTGGCATTATATTCCTATGAAATTCCTTTTTGTTCTGGGAATAGAGAATGGGAAGGCACTGTGGAGCTGATGGCACCTTTCTTCACCTATGGGAGGAGTGGCCTAGTGGTTAGGGCAAGGTACTTCAGGCCGGAGGGCCGTGGGTTCAAGTCCCACCTGGGGACAGCAATCTCAGGCCGGAGGGACTGGGATTTCTAGTCCTATAGGCATTCCTTGTGGTCTTGGGCAAGCCACTTAACCCTCCATTGCCCATGTTCCCTGTAAGTATTAGCGTATGTGTGTCATATCCCCTCGTGTTAAATGTATCTCCCAATTGACCGCTTTGACCTGGTGAAAAGCGGGATATAAATACAGCTAAATAAATAAATAAAATAAATAAATAAATGGTGGATGTGTCTGAAAGTGGAGATTTATTGGTTTTGGGTCATTGCCTTTTTGAGTCATCTTCTGGGAAAATGGCTGGAGCCCCAGATAGCTTTTGCTCTACTTCATCGTTCGTCCTGGGGCCTACTTAGAGAGAGGATGAATTATGTTCCTTTGGCCTCATGGTGGCCAGACTGGTCTCGGCACAAGCTTAGAGGCAGACAGATCTGTCTCCACTAGAAACGGGTTCAACAGAAACTTGGCTTTATTCATAAAATGGCTGGTCTGACTGCCCTGAGACAATGTAGAGAAAGGCAGACAGTTTTTGGAGATTTGGAAACCTTTCGTTGCATGGCAACAGGATAATGCAGGCTCCTTTTTCTAAAAGCGTTTTATACGATTTATGTTTGCAGATTCTTTTAGAATTGTATGCTAGGTTTGCTGGTGGGGAGGATTATGCTAGGGGGAAGGGGAGAGGTGTTAGATTGGAGAGTGGGGAAGATAAACGTGTGTGTGTTTGGTCATATGGAGGTGACGTGTTCTGATGGGCTTAAGGAGAGATGGCCCTGGGGAGGAGGGGGGGAATGGGAGACATCGTAGTTAAATTGTTAATCCCCCCTCCCAAAAGAAAAATGTAGTAAAGATAATGACAGAAGCAGTGTTGCTTTTCTAGTTGGGGATCATGCCACATGTTTACATGAAAACGTGCCTTTTATCCTGAGCTGGTGGAAGAACATCTTTGAAGGTCTTAACGGCATGGTTCACAGCGCTTTTATCAGGTGCTGTGCGCCTAGGAGCAGGAAGCGTAACAGCAGTTCTGGCTGTAATTTAAACGTTTCATTGTATGCGTGTCTCTGTATGTAGCTTCTGTCGCTTTGTAAATGCCACATGGTCTAAGGGTTCATTGGCCTAAGGCTGGTAACTGGAGCATAATAAAATTATTTTGACCATATTAGACTTACCCATCAAAGACACTTGAAAGGTTTGTAGTTTAATATACTCCATTATGGAGGCAACTGTCAAAACCCGTGTAAGCGTTCAGCTTTATGGCTTTCTGCAGTTTGGCAAGAGGCATTTTGAAAGCGATAATTTACAAGTAAAACGTACAGTAGCGTAACAGGGCTGATACCGAGCTCCTGCACTGCAAATAAGTCTAAAGCTGTAAACACTGTTGCATGAAAAGCAGTAAGTGCCGCCCCCACCAGCATCGCTAAAATAAAATCTACATGCTTGCGGAAGAAATATTTTGCCTCAACTTTCCCTTTTGTTGTAGCTTCTTTTCCACCAGCTGATATAGGTATTCTGTCCTCCTCCATTTACCTCGTTTCTTCTGGCTGCACCTGCATCATGTCTTCTCATACATTATAAGCCTTCTAGGGGAGGGCTCCACGGGACTCCTAATATGATGTGTCCTGGCCATTTGTCACATTTCACTTGTTTGAGTTGCAATTCCTGTTTTTGTGCTGTCTGGCTGTTGCTCATCTTTCATTGCACAAAAAAACCCCCGTGGTTTAAAAAGCTAAAAATACACAGTTTACAGAGGGTAAAAAAGAGGCACCCAGCAATCAAGAGTCATCAAGGAAAACACTTAAATTACAATACAAAATTCAAATCAATAATAGACAAAAAACTATCAACCTGAGACTGTACAGTAGGACAAGGAAAGAGGGGCACCAAAGCTATCCAGTGTCAAGTGGAGTGACCAGCAGCTTCCCTCCTGAGAGAAAAGCCATGCCTCAACATTGGCTTCAAACTGTTTATCTGAAGTTAAATTTCTGAGGTAGTTTGGCAAAGAATTCTTCAGAAAGGCAGGGCCATAAAGCCCATGGAAGTAAAACGTATAACTTCTCATCTTATTCATGTGCGTAAGTGTGTGTACAGCAGATTAGAGGTATAAGAACATAAGATATAACATACTGGGTCAGACCACTATCCTGTTTCCAACAGTGACCATTCCAAGTCTCAAGTACTTGCCAGGTTTTCAAAGGTAGACAGATTCAGTTCTGCTTGTCCCAGGGCTAAGCAGTAGATTTTCCTAGTCCTCTTTAATAATTGGTTTATGTACTTTTCCTCCAGGAACTCATCCAAACCTGTTTTGAACCCAACTACACTAAACAGAGAGTTGGCCAGATATTACAGGTGACTTGAATGAAGCATGCCATATGTTAGCAACAGAATCTTTGACTTGAATTTGTACTGGAATAGGGAGCCAGTGCTGATCTGCCAAAAGGAAGTAACATGATCAGATTTCCTAGCACCACATAGTAGTTTAACAACTGTGTTCTGGAGCTCCTGAAGTTGCTCGATAGGTTAGCTCTTTAAGCCAGTAAGGAGCGGGTTACTTTTATCCTCAAATCATCTTGGTTACTGTATGAATAAAGATTTGGAAGCCCTTTGTCTGTAATATAGATAGTAGGAGACAAATCTTATGCAAAACCACATATGACTTTTTTTTTTAAACCAAAAACAGAGATCTCAAGTCCAAAATGTAGACCAATGTGAAAGAGAATGCCCAGTGTACAGACAATGTCCTTGCTGGAAATAGATAATGTAGGAGAAGGGAATTATTTCCTTCTAGAAATCCAAATTGCTTTGCACTTTAATGGATTCAGCTTGAGTTTGTAAAAGAGCCAATTGGCTTCTGCATCTAGGAAGACATCTGGAGCCAGATTCCGTAAGGGGCATGTCTGGGTCGTCCAGACGGCCCTGTGCAGGACGGGCCCATTTGGACCCGATTCTGAAATGTGGGAGCAAAACGTTCCCATGGCTGTCAGAATCGGGGCCCAAGGACAGCCCGGCATGCCTCTCCCACAGCCATTGGGACATCCTCCTTGCAGCTCAATCAGCCCGCAGTCTCGGAACCTGACTCCCTGCCTCCCGACGGGGGCCACTGGGACTCACTCTCAATGTCCTGGTGATCAGATTGGGGGGGGGGCTGCTCTTATTCCATTTCGGAGGTGGAATAAGCAGGGCATCCCCCTGGCGAACCCCGGATGTACAGGCCCATCCTGAAATTGACCCTGTGTTTGACCCTGTATTGGGTCCCACCCACATTCCATCCCCTCTCTGGCCCCTCCTCGCCCCTCTCCCCCACAACATGCACAGCAGCTCTGTGCGTGCAGCATGGGAGGGAGGCAGAATACTAGCAAGGCGGATAGCGGGACAGCATGCCCCAGCGGGATGTGCTGCCCCGCTGTCTGCCTGATGGAATCGGGGCCTTAGTGCTTTGACATTTGGTTCTTGACAGGAATTGGTGTATGTCACCAATTAAATATTCATGCACAGGAAACAGCTGATTCCAAAGCTCTGGATAAGTGTAGCATGAGGTGATAAATAGACATAAAACAATGTAGATGCTGATAGAACTCTGGGAGGCACGCCTTGCACATGCCTTGTAGTGCTGTGCAAGTGATAAGTAGTAGTAGTAGGATCACATCACAGACCAAGGGAAAAAAGGAGGACTACTACTAATAATTATCGTTTGTATAGCACTACAAGGCATACGCGGTACTGTACATATACATGTAAGAGACTGTATGCTCTGTCTAGAAGGGACTGAGGACTAGGGTGAGTCTAGAAGAATGGTAAAGATACACATAGATGGTGAGCAGGCGAACAAGGGGATTAGGATCCAAAAGCAACCTTGAAACTATGGGGTTTTAGCCTGAATTTGAATAGGGCCAGAGATGGAGTCTGACATACTGACTTAGGTAGTTTGTTCCAGGCATATGGAGCAGAAAGGTGGAATGACTGAAGTCTGGAGTTGGTAGTGGCAGAGGAGGATACAGATAAAAGGATTCTGCCAGAAGAGCGCTCGAGGAGGGGTGTATATTGAGATAAGAGAAGAAAGGTTATGAGAAGCCACAGAATGAATGCACTGGTAGGCCAGTAGGAGAAGTTTGAACTGGATATGGAAATGGATAGGAGGCTGGTAAAGTGACTTGAGAAGAGGGGCTATGTGAGCATAGCGACACTGGCAGAAGATTAGCCATACAACTGAGTTTTGAATAGAATGAAGGGGAGAGAGAAAATTGGTGGGGGGGACTAATAAGGAGTAGGTTGCAATAGGCAAGACAGGAGGTGACTAGAGAGTGGATAATATCTTAGTAGTGTGGAATTTTGAGGATGTTATAAAGAAAGAAACAACAGCTTTTAGCTATCCCTTAGATGTGTGTGGAGAAAGAGAGTGAGAAGTCAAAAATGGCTCCACGGTTGCAAGCTGAGGAAACAGGGAGGGGTAAAATGTTTCCTTATCGTTCCTACAGTTCAGTCCTCCACCTCTGGGTTGTGCACCACCTCCTGCAGCCTGGAGACTGGACCTGCCAAAGCGTTGACATCACTGGATAAGGTCTGGTGCACACTCCCTTCCTCTCCAGTGTGTCCAGTCTCCATGCAGCAGGAGGATCTAGTGAGCCTAGGTGCTGGGCTCACTTGAGGAACTCATAAGGAGCCTTAGTGTAGTTAGTTTAGGTGTAGTTTAGTTGGGATTTTGGATTTTCTTTCCCACTACCTTTATTTTATTTTTGGGGAGTTAATGTTCCTTTAAAAAAAAAAAAAAGAACGAAGGACCCGGGAACAAGCAGTGCCTCAGGTGCCGGTTCCTGCCTGCCCCTGATCTCCGGGGCTGTGGGCTCATATTCAGGTCTCTCTCCCTGGACTGCACGGGGGAGAGCCCTTGAGCAGGACCGGAGCGGCATCCTTGTCTGGGCCAGGGAGCCGGTCTGCACTTGCAGGCAAGAGCGTTTACACGGGAGGCTCGCTGGCGGTAGACTGCTCAGTTGAAAAGCAGTCCCGCTGGCTGGAGCCCCGTTGAAGCCACGTAAGTTTTGTTTAAAGGGCATACTTCCTTTTGGTGGGGTTTGGGGGATCGTTGCCCTGGCCCGCGGCAGAGCGGGACGCCTTGTTTGATCCCCCTGCTCACGCGGCAAATTTTGGCGCCCTTTTCGGCCGCGCTCAGGTGCCGGCGGCCATTTTAGCTTCGGGCGTGTCTTTTCAGAGCGGCTCCGGTCAGCAGTTTGGAGTGGGACCACGACGGCGCGGAGGCTCTGCGCTTCAACTTCTTTCAATTTCTTCAATTTATTTCAATTTGTTTCATGTTTATTTCATTTTTCTTCAATTTAACCCAGTCTGCTTCGGAGAGCAGTTTCTTTTTGCAGTCCTTCCCCCGGGGTGTTTTTCTTTTGTTTTAAAAAAAAAAAAGGGGGTTAAAGGAGACGAGACCCTGAGCAGTCTTGCTTTTGGGAGAAGCTACAGAGCCCAAGAATTTATTTATTTAATTTATTTATTTATTTAACAATTGCTTCTATACCGCGCTATTAAAATCAGCGCGGTGTACATCAAACAAGCATACTACAATGTATACAAATCCCTTTCAAAAGAGGGGTCTCTGGGATGGCGTTCCGACCCCAGTGCGTCCTCTATGGTTCACGCAGAGGTACGGTGGCAGAATCCGGGGTTTGCAGGGCTTGCGCCTCGGGGTCTGCCAGCATGGAACGGCAGATAGAGGCCAAGCCTTGCCAGGATCTCCAGGCGGCGGCGGTCCCTGAGGAAGACTTAGCGATGGCTTCCTCGTCGGGGGCTCCCCAGGAGGCTGCTGCTGGGCTTCCGGCCACGTTTCCAGCTCTGGAGTCCCCTTCTCAGTTTGGAGATTTCTCCCCCGACTTTGTCTTGCTCATGCATCAAGCGTTCTGCAGGCAACGCCAGGGGCTCGTGCCGGAGACAGTGGTTAGGTCTTCGGCCGCCCCTCAGGCCAGAGTAGCTGGAAGCCACACAGTTTCCCCCAGGCCATCGAAGAGATCTCGGACCTGCGAACTCTCCCCTTCCTTCCGGGAGGCGATCAATTCGGATGGGGAGGACCGGGATTTGGAGGCGGATATGGAAGATCTAGAGGAGGGGGAGATTCCAGAGCCGGAGGATCAGGCCAAGATTATCCGGATATTCCGCAGGGAGGAACTCACTACTCTTATCACCGAGTCTCTCCAGATGTTGAACTTGGAGGCTATTTCTCCGACGGAGGAAGTGGGGGTGGAGGACTCCATCATCCAGGCGGAGAGGCAGACCCAGGTGGTTTTTCCGGTCCACCGGGTGGTGGAGAAGATGATACAAGACAAGTGGGATCAGTCTGAGGCTGTGCTCAGAGGTATCAGGACGATGAACAGGCTCTATCCTCTGGCAGATAAGGACAAGGAATGTTTTAAATCCCCCTGAATTGATGCGGCGGTCTCGGCAGTTACCAAGAAGACCACTATCCCTGTAGAAGGTAGTGCCGCATTAAAAGATGCGCAGGATAGAAAGGTGGATGGACTTTTGAGACAGTCCTTTGAGGCCGACGCCTTGTCATTGCAGGCTTCTATTTGTGGAGCTTGGGTGGCCAGAGCGTGCCTCCGATGGTCTCAGCGGCTTCGGCAGTCCTCAGGATTGGACCAGGAGGGGACTGCGGAGCTGAATCGCTTGGAATCCGGTACTGCGTATCTGGCGGATGTTCATTATTTATTTATTTATTTATTAACAATTCTTATATACCGCACTATTAGACATCAGCGCGGTTTACATTGAACATAAAACATCCGACAGTTTACACATGTCTGGTCGTTACATTTAACAGGAAGTATAACTTGGCGAAATAGGGGAAACTAAATACAATGCAGGGTTATCTGATAAAGGATATCCTGGTTAACTATATACAACAGTGGTACAATAGTATATGGAACAACTTGTTATTTACATTGTGAAGTTGGTCTGTTGCGGGGTCTATCTGTTTGACCACTTCTGCTTATGATTTGATCAGGGCCCTCGCTAACAGCATGGCTTCCTTAGTGGCGGCGCGCCGCTCCCTGTGGTTGCGGAGCTGGGCAGCAGATGGCTTCTCTAAATCCCGTCTGAGTAAGCTTCCGTTTAAGGGCAGGCTACTCTTTGGAGAGGATCTGGATAAGCTGGTAAAGGATTTGGGAGAGTCCAAGGGCGGCAGGTTCCCGGAGGACAAACCCAAGCCAAGTAGGGCTGCACCGTCCTTTCGGGGACAGTCCAGGGATTTTCGGCAATTTTGGACGTCTCGGCTGGGTGGCGCCCAGAGAGGTAGATTTCCATAAAAGGGCCAGCGTTTTCGGGGCTTTAGGGGAGCAAGTAGAGGATTCGCAGGATCCTCCTCCTCCTCGGCTGGCAGAAAGCCCCAATGAAGGTTTGCGGGTCCCGGTGGAAAGCGCTCCGGTGGGGGGGGAAGGCTGCGGGAGTTTCTTTCTGCTTGGACCCAGATCACCACCGACCAGTGGGTGTTAGAAATCATCCGCGACGGGTATGCTCTGGAGTTCGCCTATCCGGTCCGAGATTCCTTTGTGATGTCTCCCTGCAGAAATCCAGACAAGGCCCTGGCGATTTGCCAGACTCTCGATCGCCTGTTGCTCTTGCGGGCAGTCCGGCCAGTACCGTTGGAAGATTACGGGTTGGGTCGGTACTCAATCTATTTCGTGGTGCCCAAAAAGGATGGGTCCCTGCGCCCCATTCTGGATTTGAAGGGCGTAAATCGCTATCTGCGGGTGCCACACTTCAGGATGGAAACTTTGCGTTCCGTTATTGTAGCGGTGCGAAAAGGGGAGTACTTGACCTCCCTAGACCTCACGGAAGCGTATCTTCATATTCCGATCAGAGAGGTTCACCAAAGGTTTCTACGGTTTGCTCTCCCCTGGGGGCACTTTCAATTTCAAGCGTTACCCTTCGGCCTAGCTACGGCTCCGCGTACCTTCACCAAGATTATGGTGGTGGTGGCGGCGGCGGCGGCGTTACGAAAGGAGGGCATTTTGGTTCACCCCTATCTCGACGACTGGTTGATTCAGGCGAAGTCCGAGGCCGAGAGTGTGCGAGTGACAGAGTGGTGCAGTTCTTGCAGCATCTCGGATGGGTAGTCAACCCGGCCAAGAGTCAACTTGTGCCGACCCAGGAGCTCGAGTATCTGGGGGTGAGGTTCGACACCCGGTCGGGGACGGTATATCTGCCTCATCACCGGGTCCTGGTGCCTTGTCAGCAGGTTCCGCGCAGCCACGGCACCCTCAGCGTGGGAGTATCTGCGCGTGCTCGGTACAATGGCGGTGACTCTGGAGGTGGTGCCTTGGGCTCGGGGTCACATGTGGCCCTTGCAGCGGGCGCTTCTCCGCCGCTGGTCCCACCAGTCAGACTCATTGAGCAAGCGTCTTCCCTGTCCTCCGCGGGTCAGGCAGGCGTTGCGGTGGTGGCTCGTGCCCACTACGCTTCGGGCAGGCATGCCACTGGAACAGCCTGCCTGGATTCCACTGATGACGGATGCGAGTCTCGCGGGATGGGGAGCCCACTGCTGCGATCGGTATGCGCAGGGCCTGTGGTCCGCCCAGCAGAGCAGTAGGTCCATCAATCGGCTGGAGCTGAGGGCGGTTTTGCTGGCGCTCCAGGCCTTCGAGTCAAAGGTGTTCGGTCGGGCGGTCAGAGTGCTGCCAGACAACTCCGCGATGGTAGCCTACATCAACCATTAGGGAGGGACCGGCAGCGTGGCCATGGAAGAGGAGGCGGAGTTGCTGTTCGCTTGGGTGGAACAGCGTCTTCCAGCGCTGTCCACGGCGCACATTGCGGGGAAGGACAATGTGACGGCGGATTTTCTCAGCAGGGTCCAGGTGGACGCTGGGGAATGGGAGCTCAATCCCCAGGTGTTCGCTCAGATAGTCCGTCGATGGGGACCGCCGATTATGGATCTCATGGCAACCTTCCAGTCCGCAAAGGCGAGCCGATTCTTCAGCAGGCAGCGGGAAAGGATGTCGGAAGGTATCGACGCCTTGATGCAGTGGTGGCCGAGGCACGGCCTCCTCTACGTTTTTCCGCCTTGGGCCTTGATAGGTCGTGTGGTGCAACGGATCGAGGCTCATCCTGGAAGGGTGTTGTTGGTGGCTCCGGACTGGCCGAGGCATCCGTGGTACGCGGACCTGGTCCATCTGCTTGACAGAGAGCCGTGGAGGATGCCGGATTTGGAAGATCTCTTACTCCAAGGTCCGCTTCGAATGACTCAAGTGAATCGATTCTCGCTTACGGTTTGGCCATTGAAAGGGCGAGGTTGAAGAGGAAAGGATACTCAGGATCGGTGGCGGCGATGCTGCTGCGCGCCAGGAAGAGGTCAACATCCTTGGCTTATGTTAGGGTGTGGCGCGTTTTTGAGGATTGGTGTTAGAGGCGACAGATTCGCGCGGCTACGGCTTCTGTGCCAGTGGTCTTGAGCTTCCTACAGGACGGTTTCGACAAGGGCTTGGTGGCTAGTTCGTTGAGGGTACAATTGGCAGCTTTGGCCTGCTATAGGGGCAAGGTGCAGGATGTCTCGTTGGGAGCGCACCCGGATGTGTTGCGTTTTCTAAAGGCGGTATCGAATCTGCGGCCCTGCCGCCGGGTTCTTGTGCCTCCATGGGACCTCAATCTGGTCTTGGGGGCGTTGGTTAAGGAACCCTTTGAGCCTTTGAGTTCGGCGACGGTGAAGGATTTAACCTTGAAGACGGTGTTCTTGGTGGCCATCTGTTCCACGCGGCGCATTTCGGAGTTGCAGGCACTTTCTTGCAGAGAGCCATTTCTGTTTTTTTCAAAGGAGAAGGTGGTCCTCCGTCCGGTACCCTCCTTTTTGCCTAAGGTCATCTCTCTGTTTCACCTTAATCAGTCGGTCTCCCTCCCGGTGCTTTCCTCGGGGGGGGGGGGACTCTTCTTCGGCGGAACCTTTACGTCGGTTGGATCTTAAGAGGGTGTTGCGACGTTATTTGCAGGTCTCCGAGTCGTTTCATAAATCGGATCGTCTGTTCGTGCTGTTCGGCGGGCCTCGCAAAGGTGAGGCGGCAGCAAAAGCTTCCATTTCTAGATGGATTAGGGAAACCATTGCGTCCGCGTATCTCCTTCAGGGTCGTGTGGTGCCGTCGGGCTTGCGGGCGCACTCCACTAGAGCGCAGGCGGCCTCTTGGGCGGAGCACGGCTTGGTTCCCCCGGCGAACATCTGCAAAGCAGCGACGTGGTCTTCTCTTCACACGTTCAGTAGACACTATCAGCTGGACGTGCTGGCGGCGGGGGACGCCTCCTTCGGATCCGCGGTTTTGCGTGCCGCGATGGAAGTCCCCTCCCATTGAACACTGCTCTGTTACATCCCAGAGGTGGAGGACTGAACTGTAGGAACGATAAGGAAATGATAATTACACTTACCTGGTAATTGTAGTTCCTTGAGTGAAGACAGTTCAGTCCTCATCCCCGCCCAGGACTGATAGGGGAGATGTGGTTTCTCTTGGATCGCCTGATTCAGTCACAGGTAGGTCCTACTCCTTACAGTCCTGTTTCTGTCTGTCTCTGTTCTCTCTATGAAGGGGTTTGCAGCGACCGGTACTGAGCAATGTTTGTTCCACGTTAGGTTACGTATTTAGTTAGTCATGGTTGCTTAGGTTGATGTTATTCCTTATTGGCTACTTATTTGTTGCTCCTTTGAGTGTGCCTTGTCAATAGTTCACTGGAGAGGAGGGGAGTGTGCACCAGACCTTATCCAGTGACGTCAACGCTTTGGCAGGTCCAGTCTCCAGGCTGCAGGAGGAGGTGCACAACCCAGAAGTGGAGGACTGAACTGTCTTCACTCAAGGAACTACAATTACCAGGTAAGTGTAATTATCATTTTCTCCAGGAACAAGCAGGAAGTCAGTCCTCACATATGGTTGATGTTGATGCCGACGGAGCCCTCGCGGAAGCATCTCCCCAGCTTTCAAAGAAAGCCTTTGGGAGATGTTACCACGCAAGTGTGGTCCCCTTCTCGCCCAAGGATGCCATCTTACTAAGTCTTCCTTTTTCCGCGGATCCCTACAGCCTCAGGACCCAGAACCTTTTTAGTTAGGTTTTTTCACCTAGCACGGTTTCGTGCCTTTTTTAACCACTGGCCGCATACTCCCTGTGCAAAAAGATGTCCACTAAGGCCATCCAGAGTCACCGGCAGAAGCAGGATGACATCTTCCACAAGTCGGATTCAGCCCCAGTATCTCTGGTAGCCACACGCATTAAGGCCCCACACGGATCTTGGAGTTGCGTGAAGCCCCCGCAGTGCCTGAGCGGGCACGTGGACACTCCGATAAGGGTTCCCCAGAGCAAGAGTATAAGAAAAAGAAGAAATCCTCAAGGACCTCTTCCTGGGAAGGGGGCATGCATGTCAAGTCCTTTGAGAGGTCCCACAGCCCCTGGTGGATATCTGAGGAGTCAGTGCAACTGGCCAAGGTACCCAGGACAGACGCCGAGGCTCGTCCATTCAAAGACCCCCTCTTCTCCCCGACACTTGAAATGGTCACCCCAGCGTCAGTGTCAAAGGCTACAACCCCTGAGTGGGAGGTCAGAATGATGGCTTTGGAATGCAGCGTTTCTGCATTCCTTGCCTCGCAGCAAGCACCAGTGCCTGGCCCTATTGGCGCACACGCTGAGACTGCAGGGACCTCATTGCCAAGGACTCCCCAGCCGCAGAAGAGATCCTTGAGAGCCCCATGCCTCGAGCCGATCCCACTTCCAGTCCTTAGGAGCGAAATCCTCCCCGGCAAGCGCCTCTGGCTCTGGCCAAGCCGTAGCCGTGGTTCATTGAAAACTGGGTCCAATGACACCCTTAGAGCCGTTGGGCCTCGAGTCCTCGACAGACTACTTGGACTGGGATTCCAAAGGTGAGGCTTCCCCGGAGACATGAGCACATTGTGACCACCCTTCGGATCGGTCCGTGCCCAAGGACACCTCGTTCTTCAAATTTGTCTGGGACATGGCGAAGGCACTGTCCCTCACCACGGATTTGGAGGAGGAACCCCGCACAGAGGAGCTCAAAATCCTCCAATACAAGGCCCCCACCCAAGGAGGCCCTCACGGTCCACGTCCCCTCCATCCTTGGGCGCTGCCTTCTCCGAATGTGGGAAACACCGGCATCGGTGGACATTATATATCGGGTCCAACGAGGACCTGGCTTCAGAAAGGTACAACTCCCTCACACCTCCATGGTGGTCGAGTCGGCCATTTGTCGACAGAAAAGCCCGAAGACTCACTCTTCGGTGCCCCCGGGCAAGGAGTCCTGCGCTTTTGGGCGCAAATGTTACCAGGGCTCGATGCTAGCATGCCGCATACAAGGATATCAGCTGTATGTATCTCCGAGACCTAACCAAGGAACTCGTGGGTGTCTCGGCAGATCTCAGCGGGGACCACCTCCAACGTTTCCAGACCCTCACGAAGTCTGTCGGGGAGTGATCAATGTATTTGTCTCGAGCGGCCTACGATGGCTTCGAGTCTAACGCGAGGATGGCCTCCGCAGGCATCAGTGCTCAATGCTGGGCCTGGCTCCAGGCATTGGACCTTGAGCAATGGGTCCAGGAAAAACTCCTCAATGTCCTTTGCCTCGGTAAAAACCTCTTTGGCAAGCCGATGGAGGACAAAACGGCAGAGATAGAGACCGAGTATGTCACCAGGACTCGACTCTCGAGGAAGACCTCCACTCTTCCCAAGAAGAAACCATTGGGGAAAAGGCCTCCCTTCCACCTGAAAGACCAGCCTTACCAAGGTTCTCCCCCCATATCAGGCCCCCCCCAGACCCGTCAGCAGGGTCATCAGGGCAAGGGAGCAGGCCAGGGCCTACGTAAGCATAAGGGCCCCAAGCCGCAGACACCAGCTCCAGCCCAGACTGGGTCAGGGTTTTGACTCCCAGAGCTTAGCCTCTCCACCCATGGAGGACCAGCTTTTGATGGGGGAGTGCCTGGTTCATTTGGCTACTGGTGGACTGCCATCACCACTGACTCTTGGAACTTCAGGTGGTCAGGGAAGGTTACCTCCTTCATCTGGACCAGACGCCTCCCCCTTTCTTTCCAGGAGAGCCCCCTCGGACTCCCCTGTACCAGGCCCTGCTACTGCAGGAACTTGCAGGCCTTCTCAGGGACAGGGCTGTGGAGCCTGAGCCACACTACCTAAAAGGAAAGGGGTTCTACTCCAGATACATTTTGGTCCCAAAAAGAATAGGAGGCCTAAGGCCCATCCTGTACTTGAGAAACCTGAACAAATTCCTGGTGTGGGATAAGTTCAAAATGCTCTCCCTTGGAATATTGCTGCCCTACCTCCAGCAGGGAGATTGGCTGTGCTCCTTGGAGCTAAAGGATGCTTATACCCACATTCTTATTCATCCCAGTCACAGACAGTACATAAGGTTACTACCCTTCGGCCTAGCTCCGCACCAACAGTCTTCACCAAATTCCTCACTGTGGTGGCCGCCTTACTCCGTCTCCAAGGGGCCTTCATCTTCCCATACCTAGACGACTGGTTAGTAAAGGGAGACACTGCCTCAGAGGTGCAACAGGCCACGGCCCACACCATCAAGGTCCTACTGCATCTGGGATTTGTGATAAACCACTCTAAATCCCACCTCATCCAACGCAGGGTCTGGAGTAAATAGGAGCTTGCATGGACACCCTCCAAGCCAGGGTCTTCCTCCCCCTGGACAGGGTGGATTGCCTCAGGGACATGGCAACTGAGGTGTATCACCATCACGCCGTGTCAGTGCGGTCCAAGCTTCGCCTGCTCAGCCACATGTCTTCCACAGTCCATATGGTCCCCAATGCCTGCCTCCACATGCGGGCAACTCAGTGGTGCCTCCGCTCACAGTGGACAGGCCACTGGCAGGCTCTGGGACAGGATCTCGGTGTCCCATCAACTAGCAGAGTCACTCAGTTTGTGGCAGGACGCACAGCACCTGCAGAAGGGCATACCCTTTTAACATCCAAACCCCCAGAGGGTCCTTACTACGGACGCCTCCCTACTGGGCTGGGGTGCACACGGTGAGGAACTGCGCACGCAGGGCAACTGGTCTCTCAAGGAGATCCAGCAGCAGATCAACCTGTTGGAGCTCAGAGCCATTTTGTCTGGCGATCAGGGCCTTCCAACACCGCCTGCAGCATCAGTCGGTGCTGGTCCAAATGGACAAACAGGTCGCGATGTTCTACCTGAACAAACAAGGGGAGTACAGGGTCTCACCACCTCTGCCAGGAGACAGTAACCCTCTGCTCATACGTGATCAGTCAAGGAATGCTCCTCAGGGTGGCATATCTTCTGGGCCAGGACAATGCTCTGGTGGACAGACTGAGCAGTGTCCTCCAGCCGCACAAGTGGTGCCTAGATCCCAGGGTGGCACAGTGGCTATTCCAACAATGGGGAACCCCAAGTCTGGCTCTCTTTGCCAGCCTAGCCAACACTCAGCTGCCCTGCTTCTGCTGTCCCCAACTGCACCCGTCCTGGATAGCGGTGGACACCTTCTTCATCTCGTGGTTGGAGGGCCTTCTATATGCCTTTCCTCCCACACCACTGATCGCATGGACCCTCTTCAAAGTCCAGCGGGACAGGGCTTCAATGATCCTGGTGGCCCCATGGTGGCTCAGACAGCCTTGGTTTCCCCTGTTACTCCATCTCTCGACGGAGCTCCCGGTCCCTCTGGGGAGTTCCCCAGGACTATGACCCAGAAGGGAGGGCACACTTCTCCACCCCAACCTGGGGTTCCTGTCGCTAACAGCATGGCTGCTGAATGGGTCACCTTAGTGCCATTCACCCTCCCCAGGGAGGTGGAAGAAGTCTTCCCAGCTTCTCGTAAGAACTCCACGAGTGGCACAGATTCTCGGTATGGTGTGCGGAGCAACGGGTAGATCCGTTCTCCTGCCAGGTGCATACGGTGCTGCAATACTTGTTCCACCTCTCGCAGACCGGTTTCAAGTCCAACTACATCAGGGTACACCTGAGCAACCCCGAAATCTAGCAAAGCCTTCCATTTAAGTCTACTGTGAGGGGTTCGTTCAAATTTACTATACAAACATACTTGATTCCACCATGTTTTCCAGTTACGAACTAAAAGATGTAGGGCAACCCCTAACATAAAATTCAGCAGGAAGTAGCCCTCCCTTTGTAAAGAAGGAATATCTGTGGCTGAATGGAAAACTAATATCTCCCAGGTAAAAGGAGCTTTAAAGCCCAAAATTATCTGTATTCGTTCCCAAATCTGCGACCAGAATGTCTGCACATTAGGGCATTCAAAAACTACATGTATAAGGGTGCCTACCTTTCTTTGACAGGCCCAGCACAAATTATTAGCTGCGCTGTCCCATTTGGCTACCCTCACAGGGGTAAGGTAAGCTCTGTGGGCAAAGAAAAATAAGGTCTGGGTAATAGAGGCGAATTTGGATGTTCTTACTTGTTTTGACCAAGATTTTCCCCAGTTTTGCTGAGACAAAGTGGTCCCCGTATCCTATTCCCATACGCGTTGTAAACCAATTAGCTGTGTAAGGGGCATCTGAATTAGTAACTTATAGAAAAAGGAGGCCACTCCTAAGGCCAACTGTGCCTTCTGAATTTTGACATTTAACCCCGATTCTTCTTTCAAAGACTTGATATCCACTGCTGATCTCTCAACGCAGTGCCTCAACTGTAACCATTGAAAATAGAGAGACCCCGGGAGGTTAAATTCCTATTGTAATTTAGTAAAATTCCTCCATTTACCACCCTCTATTAATTGTCCTAAGGTCCAAATACCTCTACAGTACCATTGTTTCCAAGCAAATGTTTTCTGCTGGATCTTGAAGAGGGGTTTATGCCACAGTGGGAGGAGCATAGAAAATCTTTCCTTGAGGTCAAGAGTATGAATTAGCTTTTGAAAGGCCCTTTGTGTATCTAGCATCATCTGTGATCTCTCAAGTTTATCCCCTAAAAGCATACCAGGAAGAAGGTTCATAGGAAAGGGGGCCACTAACTTTTTCTCCAAAGCTAACCAGACTGGGCTCTAATCGGTCACCTGTTCCGTCCATCTAGCACCTTGCTTCAACAAAAAAGCATTATGATAGGACTGAAAGTCCGGGAAACCCATTCCTCCATTCTCCTTACCGGATTTGAGTTTTTTGAGAGCTATTCGGGGGGGGTGTTCCATAAGAATTGTGTTAATAATCTCTCCATCTGCCGGTTAAAGCTGTGTCGGCATGTAGAGTGGCAAGATTTCCAGTATGTAATTGACTCTTGGAACAATAGTCATTTTAATTGTCTCCAAGCGACCCCACCACGATAAAACCAGAGGGGACCATTTAACGGTCATATTCTGGATGGCAGACAATAGGGCATTTGCATTAAACCTGATCATCTCCTCCAACAGATAACAGTAGTGCACCCCTAGATATTTAACCATTTTTGACTCCCACACAAAAGGGAATTTCAGCAAATCTGCTTTATGCACTCAGGAGTTGAGGGGGAAAACTACTGATTTTGACCATTTAATCTTATAGCCCGACAGCGACGAATATTGATCTTTCTGCTCCAGAATATAAGGCACAGACTCAGGGGTAGTAAACCAAAGCAAGTTGTCGCCGTACACTGAAAGCTTGATTTCTCTGCCTGCCATGGATATACCTTGGATCTTAGCGTTCTGTCACAAAAGGAGGACTAGAGGCTCAAGAGCAAGATTAAACAAAATTGGGGACAGAGGACAGCCTTGATGAGTGCCATGGCCCAGCTGAAGTATCCGTGACTGGATATTATTTACACATATACTAGCAAGTGGCCAGACATACATTACTTTAATAAGATTAATAAAGCCTTCCCCAAAGCCAAACCAGTTAAGAGCGGAGAACAAGAACGTCCACTCTAAGCAGTCAAAAGCTTTTTCAGCATTTAGTGATAACCCTACTAACTAACGTCCATGTTCTCCACCCCGGACAGGACATGGCATAAAAGTCTAGCATTGTCAGCTGTTGATCGGCCTTCTACAAATCCACATTGATCTGGGTGTATCGGTGAAGGAATCATCTTTGCTAAATGACGCGCCAGAATGGTTGCATAAATTTTATAGTCTGCATTTAGCAGAGAAATTGGCCGATAATTGCTTACCACCTGTGGATCTCGCCCTGCTTTTTCTAATACTATTACATTTGCCAAAGCAAACGCTCCCACTTGGGGGCTTTCTTCTGTTAGGGACTGATAGTACTGTAAATACGGTCCTAATTCTTTGGCAAAGGACTTAAAAAATTCTGAGGGGAGTCCATCAGGACCTGCAGCCTTACCCGTAGCCAAGGGATCTATTGCCTGATAAATTTCAGTTAGGAAAATTGGGTTATTTAATTCTTTTGACGTTGTCTAACAATTTTTCAAAAGATTCTTGTGAAAATTCTGTTTCAGAAGTATAAAGCAGAGCGAAAAAGGATCTAAAAGTTTCTGCTATTTCAGGGTTTTTTTCTAACAGATCTTGACTCTTAAGATCGTGCAGGGCAGCAATTCGGCTGGACTCTTTACGAGCTCTCAAGGTATTGGCTAATAAACGACCTGCCTTGTTACTCTCCATATAGCTTTTCCCGCAAGTACTTTCTTTTTTGTTTTGACCAACCCTTCCTCGCCATCTCTCCCGTCCCCTTCCCTCCTTTCCACTGTATGAAACTCCTCTGTTCTCTATTTTCTCTCTGCACCTCTCTGTCCTCTGTCCTGTTATTATTGGCGTTCTTTTCCAACTTCATTTCTCAGTAGCTATGCTTTTTTTTTTGTATTGTACACTGCCCTGACGCTACGGCTTGGGCAGTCTATCAAGCCTTACGAATAAAGATAAAGATAAAGTATGTACCTTTCTGAACTTTAATATTTTGTAAAGCCTCAGACGAAAGGATCAGATTATATCTAAACCTTAGTCTCTGCAGGCGCAGCAGAATATTTGGATCCGAGCTTTTAACCAGAATACACTCTCTGGCCCTTATCTGTGAATCCAGAACACGTATTTGCTCCTTATGTTGCTTTGCCTGTTGTATACCAAAACTAGTGATGGTAGCCCTTATTGATGCTTTAAAGCCTTCCCATCTAGCCCACCCTGCAGTTGCCTGAGGGGGATTAAAATGAAAGTATTCCGCTATAGCCGACTGGATATTCAAACGAAAATCAGCATTATCCAAGAGAGTTCTATCAAAGAACCACCTTGGCAATATGGGGTTTAGGCTATCATTCTGCAGCAGAATGGAAAGAGCCGCATGGTCTGATATATGAGCCGCATGTACCTCTGCTGTTACTATATTGGGGATCAGGGGTTTAGAGATCAATACCAAGTCTATTCGCGATAAGGATTGATGTGGAGGAGAAAAGTAAGTAAACTCTTGATCTAAAGGGTGGAGAAATCTCCATATGTCTATTAAACCAACCTCTTGCATCATGGAAGAAAGGACCAGCTGGGCCTTGGGAGGCCTGGCAGTCCTTGGAGGTTTTCTATCGACTAAAGCATCTAATACGAGATTAAAATCCCCTCTGAGGATTATCGGTGTTGTAAGATCCGCATGTAATTCTTCTGCTAAGTTTCTGAAAAATTCTCGACTATCACTATTGGGGGCATTTATATTCATTAAAGCCAAATCTTAAAGTTCCTATCTTAAGTCGATCTTTGACCCACCTCCCTTCCTGATCTGAGCGTGTTTGCACCACACTCAGGTTAAGGGATTTCCTGACTAGTATGGCCACCAATATAAAGGGGTTTATATTGAGTTTCAAAGATTCCCTCATGTTAAGTTGGGTCTCTTGCAAAAATAAGATGTTGACCTTTTCTTGCCATCCATAGAGTATTATTTCTTTCCTTTTTATGGGATTATTAATACGTTCAATGAAAGAATTTTAATAGGTAACATATTGATTCCCTACCAAATTTTCCCATGCATTCTCTGTTGAAGTTGTCCTTTTTACTGCAGTGGTATCAAACCTCTTAAGCAGGATACTCACAAACATTACCTGGTCAAAAACATTTGTACCATCCCATATACAGCCCAGTATGACATACCTATCTACATTGCCCACCTCTCTGTTAAACAGTATCAACCAGACATGAAAAGCATCCTTAGTTGACCCAGTGGACCTTGGAGAGGTAATAACTTTCTTATAACTAATGGGTGAGCCCTAAGTGGGCAGAATAGGCACAGAGGCACAGTGCCGTTCAACTATGTTGGCTACGCTTAGTTTGACATACCTCTGCCATTATGATGCTAAATGTGCATGCCCCTAAATCACATTTATTAATAGCCAATCTGACCAAGCTAATACAGCATTGATCCTTTCAACGCAGTACTTCGGTATCACACCCCGCTGTTACCAGCCTTCGCCACAAGGCCACAGAAGATGTATCTTCGTCCAAAAAAGCCTCAGCGCATCTGCTCCAGTTCTTTTTCTTCGAGAAAAACATGCAGGGCCTCTTTTTCTTCAAAGGTTCTTGTCTGATTGTGGAGAGTGACCCTCATTCTAGCTGGGTAGAAAAAAACCAAATCTTGCTTGTAGCTGCTGCAGTTGGGGTCTCAGTGCCAGGAAGCTCCTTCTCCTGTCAACGGTGCTCTTTGCGAAGTCAGGGAAAAACATTAACCTGTGACTCTCAAAGTCCAATGGGGAGCGTGTTCATGCTGCCTGTATAACTTGAGATACCTGCTGAAAGCGGAGAATTTTCAGAATAATCGGCCGCAGCCTTTTGTTATTCAATAAGGCCTTTGAGGGAACCCGATGTGCTCACTCTATTTCGAACGGCTTCTCAAAGGAGAGTTTTAGTACCATCGGAATCAGTTTATACAAAAAAGCATGAGTCTTTCCCCTCGGTGCCTTCCGGGACTCCCACAATCCTCACATTATTTCTGCGAGCCCGATTATTGTTGTCTTCAACATCTCTCTGCAGCGCTCTAATTTGTTTGACCTGCTTGTCTAGCACCCGCAGTCGCTCCTCGTGCACAGTCACTCTTTGTTCAATCTTGTCTTGTCTTACTGTGAGTGTCTCCATACTGTTTTTTAACACTCCGATGTCTTCCTGCATGATCATGAGTGACTCACTGTTTGCTTTTACTATTTGTTTGACCACCCACACCTCTGCTAAAAGCACTTGGAGGGTCTCAGGGTAGTCATGTGTGACTGCAGTTTTTTTTTTTGGAGAAAGGGGGTCCGTTTTTGAGCGCTTCGCGCTTGTGTTCTGTTCTGCGGCAAACTCTAAACGAGTCGGCTTAGGTCCAGACATTTTCCTGATTCGATTTTGCCAAAAATCATCTATTTCTTTGCACGAATGACAGAGTAGTCACTGGATTCTTCAGGAGTCCCTCCGGAGCTGTGCTCTATGCGTCCATCCTGCCTTGCTCCAGGCTCCGCCTCCTCTCCTGATGTTGCTTTTAAGTTTACCAGCTTGCAGCTTCATCATATGCCCTCTAGTTTTACAGCTTCCCCTTTGGAAAAGGTTTGTTTGTTCATTAATACTCTTTAAGTATTTAAAGGTCAGTATTATATCTCCCCTGTCCTCCAGGGTATACATACATCAGGCTCCAAATTATTTTGGTCATCTTCCTCTGAACTATTTCAAGTTTTTTTTATGTCCTTTGCAAGATATGGTCTCCAAAACTGAACACAGTGCTCCAAGTAAGGCCTCACCAATGACTTGTACAGGGGCATTAATACCTCCTCCTTTCTGCTGGTTATTTCTCTCAGTACGAGATATGCAGCCTAGCATCCTTCTGGATTTGGCTACCACCTTTTCGCATTGTTTTGCCACCTTGAGATCCTCAGACACTAGTACTCCAAGGTCCCTCTTCTTGTCTGTGCACACCGACCTCTCTTCCCCTATCGCATACTCCTTTGGATTTCTGCATTCTAAGTACATGACTCTGCACTTCTTTGCATTAAATCTGAACTGCCAAGCATTAGACCATTCTTCCAGTGTTTTTAAATCTTTCCTCATGTTGTCCACTCGCTCAGAAGTGTCTACTCTATTGCAAATTTTCATGTCATCTGCAAAAAGGCAGACTTTTCCATTCAGTCCTTCCACAATATCACTCACAAATACATTGAACAATATCGGTCCCAGGACCGAACCCTGAGGCACCCCACCATGCACCTTCCTTTCCTCTGAGTAAATTACATTTACCACCACCTTCTGTCATCTGTCAGTCAACCAATTTCTGATCCAGTTCACCACTTTGGGACCTATCCCCAGGCTGCTCAGTTTATTAATAAGTCTTGTATGAGGAGAACAGTATCAAAGGCTTTGCTGAAATCTAGATATATCACATTCATCCATTGCCCTTTATTTAGTTCTCTGGTCACCCAGTGAAAGAACTCAATTTGTTTGGCATGAAATTCTCCTGGTAAAATCATGTTGCTTCAGATCATGCAATCCATTGGGTTCCAGAAAGTCCATTATTCTGTCTTTTAAGAGTGCCTCCATTACTTTTCTCACCACAGAGTTAAGGCTTTATCATCCTATAGTTTGGCATCTCTTCTCTATTACCACTTTTGTAAAGAGGTACCACATCAGTCTTTCTCCTGCGGAACCTCTCCCATCTCCAAGGATCTATAAAAAAAAACATCCTTTAAAGGCTCTGCCAGAAGCTCTCTGAATTCTTTCAGTATCCTGGGAGATATCCCATCCGGTCCGGTCACTGAAGACTACAAAAAGCTGTTTCTGTAGAATGTAGAGGCAAAGACCAGATTGCAGTAGATCCAGAAGAACTTGAGAGGAAAGAACGTCAAGAAAACGGCGATGAACTTCACGTTTGAGCAGTCTAGAGGCAAAGAGAGAGATTGGCCAGTAATTAGAAGGGCAGATAGGGTCTAGTAAAGGTTTTTTGTTTAGAGATGTAACCACAGGGTGTTTAAAGGCTACAGGAACAGTTGCAGTGGAAAGTAGGAACTTAGACTCTCAAGTGACACAGAAAGGAACCATCAAGGAAAGGCTGAAGCCACTTTAATGCAGTATCCCGAATGCCATGCATGGCGCACTAGACGAGATGATGCACTTGCATCCATCAGCACCAAAAGGGCATCTTTCCTGAGGTCCAGATTGTTGCATATTGCATTGACAACTGCCACCAGGGCTGTTTATGTACCTACATCCTGGATGGAAACCGGACTGTCTAGGATGGCGAACATGCCTTTTTTTCTAGTAAACCTAACAGCACCAGGCACAGCCATAGCCCTTATGCTGTAAGGGATGATGTCCAGTGCTGGGTGCCCATTGCTATTCCAGAATTAAATAATGATTGTTAGTAATAAAGGATAAATCTGCTTTCAAGCTGTACTGGGACATGTTAACCAATCCTGCAAAATAAATGGTCTCAGAATAGAAATAACATGTGCCTTTCCAACACTGCTGCTGAAATGGACTATGACCGAGCATGGGAAAACACAGAAATACTGTATTTGCTACTACTGTGCATCCCAGTTCTCCCCCCCCCCCCTCCCCGTACCTTGATTTAAAAAAAAAAAGTGAATCTATTCTGTGGGTGATGCGAGTGCCAGTTTAATATGGAAGTAAGCCTGGCCTGGGGTTGGGAGAATGACAGTGTGGAACCAGTGTATGTGGGAAGCTCCTATGCCAGGATTTAGAGTGGTGAGACAGATTCATGAGGGCTGAGCAAGGCACCCGGAGTGACATATGGCAGGACAAGCCTGGTTACACTGTTCTTGGATTATTATGACAACAGCAGGCCTGTTATGACATTGGAAACGACTTGTGTTGCTTTGGCAGAAACAGCCACATGGGTTTGGGGGCTTAGTAAGAGCTCTGTAATGACAATACAGGGAATGCAATGTGTTTCTGGTGGTAGAAGGCCCTCGGAGCCATGGATGGCATGATATTGTCGGTGGCAACGGCTTTGAGAGGGTCTGCAATTAATGGTGCTGGCTGAACGCGTCCACTGCTTTCACCTCACACTTTCTTTCCACATGCTGCAGTAGCCAAGGGAGCTCACAGTAAGGCAGATTCTAGCCATTTTTTGAGGAGCTCCTGATTGTTAAAAGCAGCCATTTGTGCAAAGCGACAGGAGAAGTGATTTGATGGCATCTGCTCCTTCCAGGGATTCCAGGCTCGAACAAGTCAGTCATCTCTTTTTTTTTTTTTTGAGAGGATGCCTCGGGATGCAGCATCAGCATAAGCTTCTGGGAGCTAAAGGATCATGGAAGCAGTCACTAATTTCAAATTAGCGCTGTTATGTGCTTTTTTTAATCTCTCATGCTGGCTCTTGAGGGAGCCAAGTTACAGTTGGTTGGTCTTAGTCCTTGGCCAGTAGGCAGTGTTTTATTACCAAGTGGGCTAGTCTTCCCAACTGAATGGGTAATAGCAGGCAAACCAGCTTCCTCTCTCTCCAGCCCTCAATCCACCTCTTGTGATTGTGTCTGGTGCACGGTACGTCCTCCTTTGGATGTTCCATGACTTGGACTTAACTGCATCAGGAGCCATGTTGAGCTGTTCTTAATGCAGCTAAGGACACCACAGGGTGGCAGATCAGGCCACTTTTATACAGCTTCAGTTTTCCTGGATAATTGATGCAGGGAATGATTTTGTCTCACAGGGTAGTCCTCTTGGTGGTTAGCCAGCCGGCTTTTTGCTCAGAGGCCTTACGATGTTAAAGTAGTGTGGGAACAGCTGGCATTTTAGGCTTAGTATTGTTCCCTGTACTGCTTCTGATTTTGTTCTCCAGCTGGCTCTGGAGGAAGCCAAAGAGAGATGGCCTTACTTCCCAGCAGGTTCTAGGATTGACTTTGAGTTTGTGGGCTCATGAACCAACCAGCAGTTTTTGTTTTTTGGAAAAGGGTACTATTCTGCTGCTCTATCTTTTAGTGTCAGGCAGAGGAGCTCTCGTTCTCTCATGGCTGGGGTTCTCCCCTTCTCCCCCAAACCATTCTGTCAGGGGACCCTAGTGCAAATAGACTCTTCTGTAGGTGCCATAGCTGAGAAGTCCAAGTTGGCTCCATTGGTCATGGTCTTTGACTGTAGACTGGCTGGCTGGCTGCTGGAAGACTAGGTAAGAACATTTGGGAGTTGGAGTTAGCATTTCAAAGTTTGCAGGATACTTATCCATATGGGAGCTAACACCCTTCAGATTTTGCGCTCTTGAGTCCTCCATCCATACAGTCCTTGCTGGCTAAGGATCCTAGTTTAGGACCTTTTGGAACACGTGAACTATTCCTGAGGTGGAGAGAGCTAAGGAAGTCTCTGTGGTTGGACTACAAGTCTCCAGTCCCTGATCTGCAAGTGAGCTTTGCCTCATAGCTAGTTTCCAGTTGCAAGGTGTGGAGCCGCCTTACTGAGGGAAGATTAGTGTCTCTTCTGCATTGCATTCTGGCATCCTTTGGCGCTGGAAGTGTTGCTGGGTGGGGATCCTAGTCAGGCTCACTTGGAACAATTGGGTGCTGCCTAAAGTGGAGTGCTTCACACCAGAAGCTGCTTGTAAGAGAATCAGGAGCTAGCTGGTATCCTTTCATACTGGGTGAATGGAAGAGCTGTTAGGTTCCAAATCGCATTTAGGACTAATTTATCAATGATTGCTAGGGGTCGATTCCCACTAACACTCCTTGTGGCCTTGGGCAAGTCACTTAACCCTCCATTGCCTCGGAAGAAAGGCCTGGCAATCTACTTCTGGTGACACTACCAAAAAAACCCAGGAGCTTCTGGGTCACCAGGAGTCAGGACTGACTCGAAGGCACACATTGCATTTTCGCTAGGGGTCTGAGTTTGCAGTTGTTAGCAGTAGTGTGCTGGCACAATTTTCATGCCTATTCTGCTGGCCCTTTGGAGGTTGCTGGCCTGGACACAAGTGATTGATGACTGAGAGCTGTTCTAACCCATCAAGAAAGAATGCAGTTATTTAAACTGGGAGATTATCACTAACATACCTTGGTCTCTGTATCTTGCAGTTCAATTGTTGAGATCTCCAGAGTAAGGGATGTTAATTGTTCCTTCACTGCAAAATCTGCAATAGAGTAGACACCCAGGAAGGTGTAGATAACATGAGGAGGGGATCTAGCTAATCTTGAAGAATGGTCTAGAATTTGGCAGCCTGGATTTAATGTTAAAAAATGTAAGGTCATGCATTTGGGTTGCAGCAATCCAAGGGAGCAATACAGTATAGGAGGTGAAGTACCTTTGTCCACTAAAGAAGAGCGGGACCTAGGCGTGGTTGTGTCTGATGATCTTAAAGTAGCTAAACAGGTAGAAAAGGCGACAGCAAAAGCTAGAAGGATGCTTGGGTGCATACGGAGAGGAATGGCTAGCAGAAAAAAGGAGGTGATAATGCCTCTGTATAAGTCTTTGGTGCGACCTCATTTGGAGTATAGTATGCAATTCTGGAGACCGCACCTTCAAAAGGATGTGAACAGGATGGAGTCGGTGCAGAGGGTGGCTACTAAAATGATTAGTGGGTTTCATTATAAAGCATATGAGGACAGACTTAAGGATCTTAATATGTACACCTTAGAGGAAAGGCGGGATAGAGGTGATATGATTGAGATGTTTAAATACCTCCGTGGCATAAATGTTCAGGGAGAGAGCCTCTTTCAATTGAAAGCAAGTTCTGCTACGAGGGGACATGGGATGAGGGTGAAGGGAGATAGATTCAGGAGTGATATGTGGAAATATTTCTTTACGGAAAGAGTAGTGGATCCGTGGAATAGTCTCCCAGTGGAGGTGGTAGAGATGAGGACAGTAACTGAATTCAAAGAAGCATGGGACCAACACAGAGGATCTCTAAAGGTAAAAAGCGGACTGTTGTAGTTGTTGATATGAAAGGACAGACTAGATAGCCATATGGTCTTTTTCTGTCATCATGTTTCTATGTTAATATGAATGTGCACTCAGAGTAAGGACCCAATGTTAGAAGCTTGGTATGGCAGGCCTGGATGTATGAAATGTTTTGCCTGTTAGCTATGTTTTGCTAAGATTTAGTGTAAGTCTAGGGTGGTATTTGAGCCTCATATTTTTTTGTTTAATCCTAGAGTGCAAAGTATTATTTGTTTTGTAGTTTTCATATTGTTTTTGTTCATTTATGATTGTTTCTGGTTTAAGTATTTGTTTAATGTTTTGGGGGCCCTTTACTAAAGGTTAACGTGCATTAAGTGCCATTGCTCATGAGTATGTATGAGGTTAACACGCGTTAAAACATTTAGTGAAAGGGCCGTTTTATCTTTAGTGCTGTTATTTCTTCTGCATTATTGTATTTCCTCCTAAAATCATTAGTGATTGGCAGCAAATGAATCAACGGATGAGTGAATGCAGGAGGGATTGGTGCGTTCTCCCACCATTGGGTTGCTCTAATAAATGCAGCCGGATAACGTGCAAGAAGCCGTGTGCTGCACACTTGAGAAGAGTCACAGACAAAAGGTGAAGCTTGGAGACCAGGAACAGGTGATAGGCTCGCAGCTGCTGTGAGAAATAGATCTGCCGGTTCTTGTGGTCCAGACTGGCCACTGTCAGAGACAAGATGCTCAGCTTGATGGACCTTAGTGTTTCAGATGTGCAAAAGGACTGGAGAATTAAAGGCTCCTCATTTAGTAAGGGCATCATCAACACCTTTCAACAAAAATAATAAATGCACCGAAGGCACCTGTGGTTTCTGGGGGCAGTAGAGCATCTCTCTGGAAGCTGTTGCTCAGCCCTTGTGTTTCAGCCATGATGTGCTGGAAGCAATGACAATTAAAAGACTCTTGATAGTTTTTCAGTCTGTACAGTAGCCATTGGCAGGTAGATACTGCCGTGGGGCTGGTTCAAATTCCATTGGATCTTTTAGAGCACTTGAGATTCTTATGCTTCTGTCTCTAAATCTTTCAAAGCAGCTGTTCAGTGTAGTCCAAGGATATATTTTTTCTCTGCTTTCCATTAGTGCAAAAAATCCCTTATGATGAGCATAGCTGTCTGTCACAGATTGTCTGCGACACACTGAATCTGACAAGTCTTTTATGTGTGTCATGATTTCACCTGTGATGACAATAGTGTGAACCATTTACATCTCCAGGGCATGTGATGTCATTTTTTCTCTTGGCAAAATTGCTGTGCCTAGGTGATTTGGGGAATTGCAGGTAGGTTCTCTAATGGGCCGATGCAGAAAGCCGGCGCTATCAGCTCTGTACGCCTCTTTGCAGCGCACCGATAGCACGTGACTTCAGCGCTGGCATGCAGAAAGGGGCGCATATGCAAATTAGCCACACATTAAACTTGATGCAAATGGCAGCGTTGAACTGGGAGAGCAAGCCAAACACATGGGCACAGAAGTCAGTGCAAGTTTGGCATGCTCTCCCAGAGAAATGGGCACCGCGTGGATAATTTGCATATTCACCCCAATAGTATTTTGGGGGCTTCCCCTCAGGTGATCCAGGCATCGGGGAAAGCCATTGATGCCATTAAAATACTATCAGGGGCCAATGCCCCCAACAGAAAGCAAATCTCTGGTAGCCCACCAGCCCTGTTTTCCCCCCCCCCCCCCAACTAAAAAAAAGCCCTGGTGGCCCAGCGTCCCTGATCCCCCCCCCCCCCCACCCTCTCAACTAAAAATAAGCCTGGTGGCTCAGCGGTCCTAAACCATCCACCCCCCCTTCTGGTATCTTCCCAAAGGAAGCCCATGTTCCCTGTAAATTAGTTATCTCCAAGTTATAATGCCCTGTTCAATGTAATTTCAGTTTGTTCAATGTAAACCGCCTTGATATCATGAAAGGCGGTATATAAGAAATGTTAAATAAATAAATAAATAAAAGGAGCAGAAGCGCTGCCTACGCACTCCTGCACTACTATCTTGATAAATAGCAGCGCCTGCACAGTGCATCCCGGGCCCGGTGCCACCCTTTTTCAAGATTGCGGCACAGGGGTGGGAGGGTGTGGGCAGCACTCCTGCTCCTTTGTGAAGGTATCAAGAGTGGGGTGAGTGTTTCGGGGCCACTGGGTCACCACGCTTATTTTTAGTTAGACTGGTGGGGGAATCAGGACCTCTTTTCCATGTTTTTGTGTTAACGTTTTACTCTGATACAGTGTTTTGTGTGTTAATGTGATGTGCTCGGAACACATGGATGTAATGGCGAAGAATAAAAGTAAAAACTAAAAACAAAAGTGTTGCTGATGACCGTTGGTGCTTCCTATATCACAGGGAGTATTGAGAAGGGAGGGGAGCCGAAAGAAAAGAACCAGGGACCTGGCACAGCCCATTCGAGAGAGTCCCCAGTAATGGGGTAGGAAGTGATGCGTGTTATTTGTAGTCTGATGTGGCGCTGCGCCTACCGTTTGTAACCATCGGGGAGACTGCAGAAGGAGTGCATCTTTCAGCCGCAAGACTGATGGCTTACGGCTGCTTTAAGCTGTGTGTATCTTCTCCTTAACAAAAGACTTCCACTGTAGCGAGCCTCATTAAAGGAAGCCAAAGCACAGTTTAGACTGTAGATTTTTTTCAGACCTTCTATTAATCAGCATGTTTTCTCTTTTAATTAAAACCATTTTAGTAAATTAAAGCCCACAGCAAAACACATATATAATTTGTTTGTAATTAGCTCTTAATTGGTACTAGTTGAAGCTTAGCACCCTGGCTTGCTTTTCTTCATGAACGCCATTTTATTAGCAGCCAGTCATTAATTAATCCTTTTTTTTTCTAATTAGCTTATAAAACTGTTGATGGCACATTATTATAAATGTGATTTTAAGTTCAAAGCTTGCTAATAAGCTTTCTTACTTAGAAGAATAGAGATAAAGAAATGGCTGGCAACTCTACCAGCTTTTTTCTATTTTTTTTAACAGTCTTTCTTCCAAGAGATCTGTCCATATAAAGAAATCTAGCACAGAGCTTGTTTGTTTCTTGTTTAGTTTTTTGCTTTTGTGTCAGACGGGGTAGGTAGGTAAATCTGTGTGTAGATGTGCCAAGATGTGGATATGATGATGGCTGGCCTTTAACCAGGACCTTGGCTTCTGAGTCAGTGTGCATTATAGGAAACTTTGGGCACGGAGAAGATCTGTCCAGGTTCGCACAGTGGTCGAGGGAATTTGAATTTGTCCTCTGAGCTTAAAAAAATTCTGCCAGAAGCTGGCGCCGTTTCATTGGATTCGGGGAATCACTTGGTGGGGATCTTTACAGGGAATGTGTCTGAGATATATTTGCAGGCACTACCTCCATTGGATACAAACCAGTAACCATGCATATTATTATGGATATCCTAACCACCAGACCTGTCAGGTGCTCCCTAAGCATTGGGGCCGCACTGCTGCTCTTTGGACCAGCTGTGCTAAATATTTTTCCCATAGCCAGCAAATGAGAAAAGCCCTTCAATGTGCCAATCCTTTGCGTTTCATGTGTGTGGATTTTCACTCTGCATTCAGGCCCACGCGTCTTTCCTTGTTTTAAACCAGGCTACATATCTTTCAGGTCTCTGCATTTTCAGTCCAAATGTACGCTGAGGTGCATCATTAATGCCAATGAATCATCTGTGAACAGTTAGATAATTTAAAACAGTGAAATTAATATGCTAAAGGGCTTTCATAAATATATAACCATTAGCCATCCAGTTTCTGCTTCTTTAATCGTAAGCCCCCAAGCTTTATTTCAAGAGACAAAATAGATTATACTGAAACACACAAAAAGATAGAAAAAGCCAACCTGGCCAAATTTCAGACACAATCTGCCTTTCTCAAAAGTGCAATTCCATTGCAGAAATGAAATGACAAATTTAGAAAAATTCAACTAGTGTTCTCTCAGAGGCACATTTGCATTGTGTTATGTCCAGAAATAGACCTTTTTTATTACAATTGCCTACACTTGTATGCATAAACATATGCATATACATTTAGCTGAGCCGAGTGAAGGTGTGCTTATGTGCATAGCTAATAAGATAAGCTGGGAAATGTGTACATTATAAACAGTAGGTGTCTAGATACATCTCTTTTGGGAAGTGCGCATGTACTGCTGGAACTTATGCACATATGTCCTACAGAAATTAGATAGCTTGCTATAAAATGAATCTCCAGGAACAAGCAGGAATGAGTCTTCACATATGGGTACGTCGGTACCAACGGAGCCTGCGCGGGAACGCTCCCCAGCGTCCAATCAGAAAGCTTTTGGGAGCATCCCTCAGCGCCTGCGTGCTGCCTTCCCGCCTTTCCAACTGTCTCTCCTCAGTTTTCGTTTTTCCGCGGAGCCGGCAGGACGTCCTCCTGTCACCGCAAAAAAGTTTTCTTTAATTATTTTGTTTTCTTGTGGTCGCGGCTGTCTCCCCGACTCCACTGGTACCGCCGGTGTTTTTCTTTTTCTTTTCTTAAATTCAGGGAATTTTTTCCCTCAGCTTTTTGTCTTAAATTTTTTGGGCCTTCTAGGCCTCTACATCATGGAGCCGCCAACCTCTTTTCCTAAGAAATGTCTAAGCTGTGGCGGTACAGTTTTATTTTTAGACTCCAAAAACTGGTGCCTAACCTGTTTGGGTCCTGACCGTTTTCCTCCAGAGCCATTAGGCTGCAGTATTGTGAGAAGAGATTTTCCATTTCGAGTTTCCCTCGATACCGGGTCCCTTTCCAGCGTCAGGGCACCGACCATTTCTTCTTCTCCACAGGATCAGGTAACCCACAAACACAGTCTGTTAAGACTAGCCAACCCTCGAGTGGTAAGTCTCGTGCTCAGCATGATGACGGCTCCGGCCTTGCCCTCGAGGGTCCTTTGGCTTCAAAACCCCGACGGGAGTCTTCAGCCTCCAAAGCCTTTAAGGGGTTTCAGGTTGTTCCTGGGGCTCACCCCTCACAGAACATACCTGAGCCATGCTCGGAGGTGGCATCCGCTTTGAGCGGTACCGATACCCCGGCATCGGCACTGGTGTTGGATACACTCCTCACCAGGGATCGTCATCTGGCTTTCTCGGTACCTTCGGGACCGATGGATACGCTCCAGATTGACTTTTCAGTATCGTCATCAACGCCGATACTACCACCGACGTCGGTACCCTCTGCACATGCATCGATAGACTCGCTTCCTTCGATGCCGAGTCTGGAATCGATCTCTAGTCTGGAAGACTGGGTACCGACACGTCTCGGAACCGATGCTTACCGGTATCAGATGCTCGGTACCAAGGGTGATTACCAAAGACCTTCGGTTACCTCGGTACCGATTAAGCAGCCACCGATGACTGCTCCGATGTCGGTGTCGCCTTCGATTCCGACAGTGCTACCGGTATCAGCATCGGTACCGGTATCCGCAGTAGCATCGGGGCCAGCTCCTTCCATGCTTCTTTCACCAGGATCGCTCCTTTCTATGCCAAGTTTGGAGTCGATACCTGGCATGGACGATGCAGTACTGACTGTCACAGGTCCTGACCTCCAGTACCAGCATCCATCCCTTAAGGATCCTTTCTTGCATCGTACAGGATCTTATATTCCTATATACTTAAGTAGATCCGCCGGTGCCCAGGCTAGTTCTTCAGGTCTAGCCTATCCAGGGACGGTTCCCTTTGGAGATCGTTCTTTTCAGAATTTCCTCCTGGATATGGCAAGATCTCTTGCTATTCCTATCCCTGACCATGATCCTACACAAGGCTCTGTTTCTACTGAAGAAAAGGAAAACATAATGCTTCCTTTACATCATTCCTTGCAGGATCTTCTTCTAAGAATGTGGGAAGCACCTTTAAAGGTACCCTCACCTTCTAGAGCAACTGATCTTCTGTATCAGGTGCCCCCCTCTCCAGGGTTTCAAAAGACTCCCCCATCATTCCATTGTGGTGGAATCAGCAATGAGGAAGGTGAAAAGTAAGAAGAAGCACTCTTCTTACCCACCAGGTCGTGAGTCTAGGACACTAGATGCCTTTGGATGTCAAACCTTCCAGACATCCATGCTGTCAGCAAGGATTCTCTCATATATTTTTTATATGAGTCTATCTCTTCAGGAGGTCACAAAGAAATTATATCTTTTGACTTCTTTTCTCTCAGAGCCCAAGACTGCAAACCATTCCTTACTACTTAGTCATATACAAAGTATCTCTTGGTTTCTTACTCGTGCTTCCCTAGACTCTTTTGAGTCTGTTAGCAGAACCTCTGCTATAGCCATAGGGGCACGACGTAGAGCCTGGCTTCAAGCTTCAGACTTAAACAAATGGTCACAACAAACACTGGGTAATACTCCTTGCACTGGAGAAAATCTCTTCAATAAGGAGTCTTTACATCAGGTTGCTCAGTGGTCCACTGACTTCCCTGTTTCTGAAGGCTATTCTAAGCCTTCTCCTTCCCCAGTAGGTAGGAAATGCCCTACCAAACCTTCTTTCCCTAGGAGGAGAAGGTTTTACTCTTCTCCTGCCCATCATACAGATGTTCCCAAGCAGGGGACACATCGCCCTGGTCTGAAGAATCCAAACTCTCGCCAGGCTAAACAAACCCAACAACCATAGGGTTCTGGTTAATCTGTTTCTGCCTCTTGGAGTTTACAACCTACAGTTGACTTCTTCCCTGCAGAAGTTTTTTTACTGTTTTTTTCATTCAAGACTCTACACATGGATTCCTTTCCCCAGGACATCCAGTTGCTCCTAGGTATGCTGAGCTGTCAGGATATTCATGTCTATAGGTTACAGGTTTCTCCTCTCTTCCTGCCAAGAAGAGAGGTTTAACAACTATCTCATGATAGTTTTCTGTACCAACATGAATTTTTTCCTTCCACAGACTTACCATATGGTAGGTCACCCTTCAGCTCCTGTTTCTCTACCCTCTTATCCAGGGTTTCCCCTGTACGAGGGGTACCATACCACTGGAGGGCTTCTTAGCCTTTCTAGTCTTTCTTTCCAGTCCAGTGTGGAGTTTTTTTCTCTTGAGTAAACTCCCTCCCTTTGCCTGGGCAGCTTATCAGGCAGGGACAGGAATTTCTCTCTTGTTCTGTCCTTTCTGTTTCTACACAGAAAGATTCTCTCTGCTGTCTTCTTCAGCAGCTGCCCATGCAGGAGTTCCAGTGATTGGACTACTGGTACTTTTCCACAAGTTTCCAGTCTTGTCCTCCACTACTTTCTGTCTAGCCTTATTAATGATTCCAAGACAGTGCATACATCTTTCTTGGATATCCCTTATCACTTCAGGCTTATTACACTATCTTCGCTTCTTGCCATCTCCAATTCCTTTGGGTTTGGCAGCATAGTTGACGTGGCTGCTGGATTTTCTCCAACAGCCAGCTCTATCTCCCAATTCTCCTGCATATGCTCTCTTCAATCCTACAGAGAAGCTTTCCACTATGGGCCCTTGCTAGAGAGCATGTTTTTTTTTCTCTAATGACTATCCTATATGGTTGGAAAAGGCTTCCTCAGTCATTTCCCATGACTGTGAGGGTTCTTCACACCCTACTATCTCCTTTTAAAATAAAGGACATAAGCCTTCTCTACGTGAAAGTCTAAAGAGTTGTCCAATTCCTACAGGGAATATGCTCTTTTTTTCCTTGCAGCTTGTCCTCATAGTATCCTAATCCTTCATGGACAGCACATATTTCACTAAAAAACGCATGATACCCTTTTTGTCCCTCGAGTGGGTCAACCTGGTATCTCATCCTATGCGTTTTCTGTCCATTTACCATACTAGAGTTCTACAGGACTCAGGACTTGCTGTTACAGACTGATATTATCCTCTGTTTTTTCACGCAACCATCCTGGTTTATTTCACTGGATAGCATTCCTGCACCATCATAACCAGGGGGAATAGATTCTCTATATATCTTCTCAAGTAGGTTCCACCTTCTTGTTATTGGATGAATCTTTCCTCTTCACATCTCCTATGTGAATGTTCTTATAGGCATATCTCTGTCTGCTTAATTGCAGACATTTATCTTTAGACCTATATATTCATATATTTATATATATCTATATACATCTCTATAGATACATATGTCTGTCAGCTGCGTGTGCATATGTTATGCCCCTCTAGATCTCACTATAGACATATATATAACCCATATATATATGTATATCCACATATATATATATGTGTGTGTGTATCTGTCGAGATCCTTCATTATAGGTAGATATGTATTTACATACTTATCTCTCTAACTGTCTATGCTCATAAAGGTTTTACCTTCCTATATGTTTCAGACAGTGGGCTTGCACATATTCATGCTGTTCCACAGTATGTTTGGGGTATTATGCACACAACCACTGCTGTGGTACTGACAGCTCCTACCATAACCCTAGGTTTAGGTATCCCTGAAGCTCCATGCTCCAATATCTTCCTACCTCTCACCAGTTAGGAAAGACATGGTGGATCTTCAGTAGATCTGAGGTTTCAACTCCTCAGACATCTGTCCTTTCTTTGGGAATACGGGTTTTTTTCCCATACCCCTTCTTCCCTCAAGGACTAGGCCAGTTTGTCCAAATCGGTCTGTCTTCCTCTTTTGCTCCTAACTATGAGTAACTCTGTAGCCAAAAGAGTTTTCAGCTTTTTCCATAAAGCTTCCCACTAAAGACCTACCATTTTTGTACTACCCCAGCTGACTCCTGGGGTCACCTGTCACTTCCAGATTTTGACCTTCACCTTCATTTCAGTGAGATCACCTTGAAGATTCCTCTACTGGATCCCCAGTAGACTCCATTAGCCTCTCTACTTCCTGCAATCCAGTAGGTGAGGTCCATATTGTAATTGTTCATTTCAATATATTTCATGATAATTATCATACATACAAGGACTCCTTGCCTGTAGTCCTATCTTAGGTTAGCTGTTTTCTACAGCTCCTCTCTTTTCAACTCCTACCCTCCATCCTCAGGATGCCTGGCCATATGAGGTGTAGCATGTTTTACTCTCCAACATGCTAGGGCTCCAGGCATCTTAGCTTGGGAGTCCCCATATGTGAAGACTCATTCCTGCTTGTTCCTGGAGATAGCACAGTTACTTACCTGTAACAGGTGATCTCTGGGAACAGCAGGAATAAGTCTTCACAACCCACCCACCTCCCCTAGGAGTTGTATCTCTCTATCTATCTTTCCTTTCCTTTCTCTCTCTCTCTCTTTGTCTCAGCTATAAAACTCAACTGAGGAGAGACAGTTGGAAAGGCGGGAAGGCAGCACGCAGGCGCTGAGGGATGTTCCCAAAAGCTTTCTGATTGGACGCTGGGGAGCGTTCCCGCGCAGGCTCCGTCAGTACCGACGTACCCATATGTGAAGACTTATTCCTGCTGTTCCCAGAGATCACCTGTTACAGGTAAGTAACTGTGCTTTCTTGTGGGGGGTAATTTTATAACAGCAAAAATGCAATGGGTGCCTTTGAGTCGGTGCTGACTCCTGGCGACCTAGCAGCTCCTGAGTTTTCTTGGCACTGTGACCGGAAGTAGATTGTCAGGCTTTCTTCTGAGGCCATGGAGGGTTAAGTGACTTGCCCAAGATCACAAGGAGTGGGAATTAAACCCTAGTCTCGCGATTACCAAGCCAGTGCTCTAACCATTAGGTTACTCCTCCCCTCCTTTTATAAGAGCACCTGTGTCAAAGTACGAAAAGGGACCTATTCTACAAAGGCCACTAAAAGTGAAACCTCTTAGCCCAAGAAAGTGTAAAGAATATTCTCCATGAACAAGCACAAAATAAGTCCTCAAGTATGGGTGACGTCACCGATGGAGCCCTGCACAGAACGCTCCTCAGCTTCCAAGTCTTGTGAAACGTCTGGGAGATGCACCATGCATGCGTGCCTGTCTTCCCCACCTATCGGTCATCAGCATTTTTTCTTAACCTTTGGGTGTTTTTTTTCTTTCTTTTTTTGCGCCTTTTGGTGTCTTTTCCCCATAGGGTTTTTTTTTTCCTGCGCATGGCCATTTTTCAGTTTGATTTTGCAGAGGCAGTATTTTTCAGCATGTCTAAGCTGGCTAGTGGCTTTAAAAAATGCACCAAATGTGGTAAGACCATCTCTGCCACAAACCACCACAATTTGCAAGCTCTGCCTGCGGATATGACGTATCAAGGGCTGAAGGGTTGGGAAAAGCAGAAGGAGTCCCTCTTCAGTTCATCTGATTCAGTGGCCTCTGCCCCGACTCCCTTGCCCACTCTTGAGGAGGCCAAGGGGAAAAAGCAGAGGGCTCAGTCGGAGCAGAGGAATTTGGATGGAGAGGGGAAACCCTCTACAGAGACCCCAGGACGGACAGCAAGGGCCGGGATCGGCCAGCCAATATTCCCAGGCAGGACCTGACCCAGATGGTGGAGTCTATTCCCAGTGCACATGAGGGCAGCCGGATGACTTCCGATGATCCAGTCATCATGAAGTCCCTACCCAAAGGGTCACTGGAGATGTCCACAGCTGCGGCATCAGTGTCCTCATTGGTGGTGGTTCTGGAGGAACGCCTACAAGCATTGGAATTTCACATGGCAGTGGTGGAAGCTCTGTGCAATGCAGGCTTCATGGTGCGGAATGAGTTATCACCGCGCTCCTTCCAGCCAATCCTAGCGACCCATGCCTTCCCCGTCGTGGTTGGGGCATTGGGTGGTCAATCGGTATTGACTCCGATGACCAGAGCCATCTCCCTCTCCAATTTGTTGGAGTCCAATTCCAGGGACATTCCACCCGCATCACAGACCGTACTTTTGATTTGTGCTGGGCGGCTGGCACTACTAATACCAGGTGCTTCCCTTTGGGCTGGCCGCAGCCCCCAAGGACTTTACAAAGTGCCTGGCAGTTGTGGCCACTTTTCTCCGGACCCTGGGGGTCTGTCTTCCTGTATCTGGACAACTGGCTCATAAATGGTCCCACGCCATACAGCAGTCTACCAAGCTCACCATTCGGGTGCTCAGAGAGTTTGGCTTCATGATAAACTATTCGATAAATGGTCTCTTTTGCCAGAGGGATATAATCAATATATAGAAAAACCTCTGCACCACACCTTGAAAGTAGAGAACGTAACTCTCCAAAGACTTAGTAAATTTTATACAAATCAAGTACTATCCCCATTTACAAATACCATACACTGTTAGAATGGTAGCGGAAGGTCTCAGTACACATGGGCAGCCAATAGACTTATCATATTATCATCCAATGGACTTACAGCCCTATTAACATCAACGACCTTTATTTTAAATGCCTGCTACCAAACGCGTAGGTAAAAATAACTTCAGAGGATAATTCGAAAACTGTTGTTTAAATTGTAAGAAAAAAGTGCTTAGCTTTCAAGAAGGATTGAGCTTAAATTTTCCCAACGCTGACAGACGCGCCTCTTGATGCGTTTCACCCTCACAGGTTTCATCAGGGGTATCTTGTAAAGCACTAAAACAATATGCAAAGCAAGTTCATAAGTTACCAACTTTCAAAAAATAATGAACAAGACACTGAAGGTATATCATATTAGATTACTACACCTCAAACCCAGAAGATCCACTTCCTTTCACAAACAGTTTCTCATTGATGGTTGTGGAACGCCGCGCATGCGAAGTAGTTTTATAGAACACATTTAAAACTGACAGCAGTTAACTCCCAACCAGCTTCCTTCTGACAGGCATACCTCCCACTCAACTCGGGCATTCAGCCCATCTGGGGCCACTGACTGCAATCGATGGATCCAGCGTTGCTCATTAAATAACAAGGTCTGCTCAATGGTCTTACCGTTGCTTGCTGTAGTAACATGCATGATACAGAAACAGCGTAAATCAGCAAAAGCGTGATGATATTGAAGACAATGCTCCACCATTGGTGCTTCTCTTCGCTGACATTTGAGTTTGCTCTTATGCTCAAGCATACGTATCCGAAAGGTACGACTAGTTTTCCCGATGTACAGTAGGGCACAAGGGCAGCGAATAGCATACACCACCTGTGTAGAGGTGCAGGAAGTCATGCTTCGCAGTCGGTAAGATCTACCATGATAGTTAAATTCTGACAGCTCATCCGTGACCGCACACACCGTACAGGTTCCACATTTTCGATGACCAGTTTGCACAACATCTCCCTTCAGAGATATAGATCTTAAAATCGCGGCACTCAAAAGCTCCTTAAAATTCTTCTGTCTCGTCCAAACACAGCGGACATGATACTGTTCAAGGCCCGGAATACTGTTAAGAACATTTTTATGGCGTTTAATGCTGCGTTGTAGATAATAACTAAATGGGGAAAAGGAAGTAATTAAATTGACTTGCCGCTCATCTACCCCCAACCCACATTTGTTAGTTGAGCGTAGCAACAGGTCCCGATTAGTATATAGTGCCCTTTTGTATGCCCTATTGATAATTCTATCGGGATAACCTCTCTGTTGGAACTGATTTTTTAGATCCCTGGCATAGGTCTTAAAATCTTGTATGTCTGAGCAATTGCGGCGATACCGAATGAATTGTGACAATGGTAGACTGTTGCGCAATGACGTAGGATGTGCACTAGAATAGTGCAAAAAGGTGTTCTTATCAGTCTGTTTCCGATAAATAGAGGTATGCCAACCAGTTATGGTTTTCTGAACCAGCACATCCAAGAACGTAACTTGCTGGGCACTATAGGTGAGCGTGAACTTAACATTACTTTCTCTTTCATTAAGCCAGGCAAAAAAAGATTGTAACACTGTTGCGGTACCACACCACAAGATAAAGATGTCGTCGATATATCTCTTCCACAGTTTCACAGAAGCTTTATATGGGGAGGCTCCAACCATTTATTCTCAAACCATTGCATATATAAATTTGCGATCGACGGGGCGCACGTAGCGCCCATTGCTACCCCAGATATCTGGTGATAAAGGACCTGCTCAAATACAAAAAAATTATTGTGCAAGGTGAGATTAGTTAATTCAGATAAAAAACATAGTTGGGCACTAGATAAGTCACCCCTGTTACTCAACGCTTCCATCACCACTGTGTGAGCTTGCACTTGGGGAATAACCGTATACAGTGAAGTAACATCCAATGTTGCCAAGTAAATGTTGTCCCCACCACTTCTGGAGTTCAGATTATTTAGATATTTTCTTCTTTCTGTAAAGGGATCTGCTGTGTCTGTCCCATGCCCTTTTGAACTCCGTCACCGTATTTGCCCCCACCACTTCCATCGGGAGCGCATTCCAAGCATCTACCACCCTTTCAGTTTTACAGCTTCACCGTCTCTGGAAGAGGTTTGTTTGTTCATTATTTCTCTTTAAGTATTTAAAGGTCTGAATCATATCTCCCCCATCCCTCCTCTCCTCCAAAGTGTATATATTTAGGTCTTCAAGTCTCTCCTCATAAGGCTTCTGATGCAGGCTCCAAATCATTTTGGTCGCCTTCCTCTGAACAGCTTCCATTCTTTTTACATCCTTTGAAAGATACGGTCTCCAAAACTGAACACAGTATTCCAAGTGAGGCCTCACTAGAGACTTATACAGTGGCACTAGTACCCCTTCCTTTCTGCTGGTAATTCCTCTTCAAATGCAGCCCAACATCCTCCTGGCTTTCGCCATTGCCTTGTCGTGCCGTTTTGCGACCTTGAGATCTACAGAAATAATCACACCGAGGTCTTTCTCCTGCTCCATGCACACCAACCTCTCGCCCCCTATCTCGTACATTTCCCTTGGATTTCTGCTACCCAAGTGCAAGACACTGCACTTCTTCGCATTAAATCTTAATTGCCAAGCATCAGACCATTCCTCCAGCTTTTGCTGATCCCTCCTCATGTTAAGCACTCCCTCGGGGGAGTCCACTCTTTGCAAATTTTCGTGTCGTCTGCAAAAAGACAGACTTTTCCATTCAGTCCTTCAGCAATATCACTCACAAATACATTGAACAGTGCCCGGGCCCAGGACTGACCCCTGGGGCACCCCGCTAATCACCTTCCTTTCATCTGAGTGAGCTCCATTTATCATCACCTTCTGTTGTCTGTCAGTCAACCAATTTCTGATCCAGTTTACCACCTTGAGACCCATCCCCAAACTACTGAGTTTATTGATAAGCCTCCTATGAGGGACAGTATCAAAGGCTTTGCTGAAATCCAGGTAGATGACATCCATCGCGTGTCCTTGATCCAGTTCTCTGGTCACCCAGTCAAAGAACTCAATGAGATTTGTCTGGCAAGATCGTCCCTCGGTACAACCATATTGCCTCGGATCCTGTAACCTGCTGGTTTTGAGAAAGTTCACTATTCGCTCTTTGAGGAGCGTCTCCATTACTTTTCCTGCCACCGAGGTAAGGCTCACAGGCCTGTAGTTTGACACTTCTTCCCTGTCACCACATTTGTGTAGAGGTACGACATCAGCCATTCTCTAGTCCTGAGGAACCTGTCCTGTTTCCAAGGATCTGTTGAAAACATCCTTTAACGGCCCTGCAAGAACCTCTCTGAGCTCTTTCAGTATCCTGGTATGTATCCCATCCGGTCCCATGGCCTTGTCCACTTTCAGTTTTGCAAGTTGTTCTAAACCCTCATCCTCTCTGAATGGTGTGGTATCTACCTCATTCCCATTTTTATATTTGGGAGTCACAGGTGGTCCTTCTCCAGGATTTTCTTTAGTAAAAACAGAGTAGAAGTATTTATTTAGTAATTTCGCTTTATCAATGTCATCATCCACAAGTCTGTTTCCAGCACTTCTGAGTCCTACAATTCTACCTCTGATCTTCTTCCTTTCCTGAATGTACCTGAAGAAAGTTTTGTCGCCGCATTTAACATCTTTAGCCATCTTTTCCTCTGCCTTTGATTTTGCTATCCTTATTTCTCTTTTTGTCTCCTTGATTTTGATCCTGTATTCATTTCTGTGTTCTTCTGTTTGCAGGCTTTTGAATTTTGCGGAAGCTGTGGTTTTTGCCCTTATTTGAGCAGCCACTTCTTTGGAAAACCAAATAGGTTTCCTTCTCCTCTTGTTTTTATTTACTTTTCTTACATATTTATCTGTTGCCCCTTTTAGTTTAGCCCATTGCAATTCCACTTCCCTTATCCCCTTCCACCCTGTCAGCTCCTCCTTTAGGTACTCGGCCATTTTATTGAAGTCAGTGTTTTTGAAGTTTAGGACTTTGAGATTGCTATGATTGGCCTGTACCATGGCTTTTATCTCAAACCACACCATGTGATGGTAGCTGCTGCTCACAGGGGCACCCATGCAGACATTTGACACGCTGTCACCGTTGGACTTTGAGCTTGCTATGATTGGATTGCACCTTGGCTTTTATCTCAAACCTCACCGTGTGGAATTTGGAGTGTTTGCTTTCCGCGCTAAGTACATCAATAATTCGGCACATAGGACATGCTCTTAGGCTCCAAATGATTCTTCTAGGCTTATACCTGAACTGTGGGCACACTCAGAAAACTGTTGAGGCTACACAAGGAAATCAAGCAGTTTGACTATCCCCAAACGTAATGTAGGACCAGCAATTAGCAATTTTCCCAATACCTAAAGTTTAACCAACCCTTAGTATTCTATATTTGCAGTAAAAAACCAGCAGAGATAGAAAGGAGAAAACTTATCTGTGTCTAGTGCAACTCTGGCCTTTCAGACTGGCTCGTAGACACAAATGCACCTCTCGACCCTCAACAGCACGGGTTCAAACAGAATTACAGTGTTGAGATACTCCTCACCTCTCTAATTGACAGCCTATTCAAAGGAATTGAAAGGTCAAAACATGGATTAATACTCGTAATCCTTGATATTTCAGCAGCCTTTGACTCCATAAGCATAAGAAACTCATTGAGCATCTCATGAAATGCAAAAAAATGCAATGTGTGCCTTCGAGTCAGTCCTGACTCCTGGCGACCCAGAAGCTCCTGGGTTTTCTTGGCAGTGTCACCGGAAGTAGATTGCCAGGCCTTTCTTCCGAGGCAATGGAGGGTTAAGTTACTTGCCCAAGGCCACAAGGAGTGCTAGTGGGAATCAAACCCTGGTTGCTTGGTTACCAAGCCAGTTTTCTAACCACTAGGCTGCTACTCCACTAAAAAAAAAAATGCAATGTGTGAGCATCTCATAGATATTGGAATAGGCAGCATCCCCCTAAAATGGTTCTTTTCCTACTTATCTGAATGCACCCAGCATTCAGATAAGGGACAAAGTATCAAACCCCTACAGGCTACACTGAGGATTATCTTAAAGATCAGCACTTTCATCCCTTCTCTTTAATCTATATATCCAACCCATTTGTACCATTATGCAGAAATATATGATAAAATATCACATTTATGCAGACGATGTTATGTTATATGCTCCTTTTACAACCAATAATCCAGACTTCTCTTCCATACACTCATGCATTAATGAAATGACACACTGTCTACATGATAATAGCCTCACAATCAACTACAATAAGACTGAGGTCCTAATCATCAGTAGAGATCATTCTTACGCATCCCCAATAACAACAACGTTCAACAACTTTAACATCCCAGTAAAAACTGAAGTCAAATACCTTGGTGTGATGCTAGATCAAAATCTGAACTTACAAACCCATGTAAAAAGAACATCACCCTCAGCATATCATAAAATCAAAATATTACATAACCTTTGACAGTTTTTGGATGCTAACCCCTTCCGAACAGTTTTTCAAGCAATCATCACTCCTCACCTGGGCTACTGTAATTCCATACTTCAAGGCCTTCCGAAATATGCACTCCTTCCCCTACAGCTAGCTCAAACACTGCAACTTGTATGATCTCAAAAGCACCGAGACAAGAACATATCACTCCAGTCCTTAAAAGCCTACGCTGGCTACTCATTCAAGCGTGTATCAAATACAAGTCAATTATGAATACTTACTATGCACAACATGATTTCAGACTGCTTACAAACTCTCATACAGACCATACCAAACAGACTCAGAAGGCATCAAAATCAGAATCTACTTAAAATTCCAATATGCAAAGCAACCAGCACACAAATAACATGTCAGCGAGCATTCTCCATCTATGGTCCAACCTTATGGAATTCTCTTCCAAACAACATAAGAGCTATAAAGGATATAAAAGTCTTCAGAAAAAAACGTAAAACTTATATTTTCCAGGAATTCTTTGTGATTGATACATAAGCACCCATGATATATCTACCAATTAATTGCTAACAATTACTCAGGATAATATCCAAAACCAAAACTTCCTTTGTACATAAGTTTTACCTTTGCTCCTCTATACAAGAGAGCAATTGCTTCCCCACCCTTCAATTGCATGCCTTAAATAACTACTGTTCTCATAGGTCGGGGGTTCAAATCCCACTAGAGGACAGCAACCTTGGGCAGGAAGGACTGGGGTTTCTAGTCCCACAGGTGCTCCTTGTGGTCTTGGGCAAGCCACTTAACCCTCCATAGCCCATGTTCCCTGTAAAATAGTTATCTCCAAGTTATAATGCCCTGATCAATGTAATTTCAGTTTGTTCAATGTAAACCGCACTGATGCAGAATAGCGCGGTATATAAGAGAATGTAAATAAATAAAATAAATAAATAAATACCAAGTTACATTACACTAATTCTTGTTCTTTCTAACTTATAGTTATGTTCAGTGTAAACCACCTTGATAATCTTGAAAGGTTGTATAAAAGAAATGCTAAATAAATAAACAAACAAACAAACCTCAGCTAATTGGCATGTTCATAGCATAATATTTATTTATTTTATTTATTTATTTTAACCAGTTTTCTATACCACCTTATCCTTAATCAAAGTGGTTTACATTATGTATTCACTACAAACAGGTACTGGATACATTCCCTCGTCCCCAAAGGGCTCACAATCTATGTGTACCTGAGGCTACCTCCGGCCTGAGATTGCTGTCCCCAGGTGGAAACTGAACCTCCGGCCTGAGGTACTGTGTCCCAACCACTAGGTCACTCCACCCATATAGCGCTGTATGTGCCTTCTCTGCAAACCAATCATTAGCACCCCAGCACTTTTTTAATAGTTAACTCTGTATATTTATTTATTTAATTATTTATTTATTTTTATTTAAAAGGATTTATATACCGCTTTGTCCTGAAATCAAAGCAGTTTACACTTCAAACAATCAAAGAACAGTGTCAATAGGGTAGGCATGCAGTGTTCACACAGGGGAGTAGTTGTGGGAGTGAAGGTAATAATTTCTTGGTGCGGTATATACAGGATGAGCTATGTACAAGTAGTTATATACATTGAATGGTGGGGTGGGGGGGAATGTTAGGTAGCCATGGGCTAAAGTACAGGTTCTTTATGTGATGTCACTATAGTGTTCAATAAAGAGCGTGGTTTTGAGCTGCTTCCTGAAGTCCTTGATGTCTATAGTTGATCGTAGGTTGTCCGGGAGGGAGTTCCAGAGAGCTGAGGCAGCCAGGGATAGTGCTCTTCTTGTCGTGTCTTACCTTGCTTTGGTAAATGCTACGGGGGTGATAATGGAGCCTGAGGTGCCTCTCCTCCTTAGTCTGGTGCTTGTGTCAGATTTAATGAGGGGTAGCAGGCTGTTTGCTGAGAGGTTATGTTTGATTTTAAAGACGTTTAGTATTGCCTTATATCTGATGCGGGAGATGATCGGGAGCCAGTGGAGTTGGTTAAGAATGGGGGTGATGTGATCATGTCTTTGTGGGGGTGATGTGATCGTGTCTTGATGATCCCGTTATTATTTGGGCAGCAGTGTTTTGAGCCATCTGCAGGGGCCGGAGTGTTTATTTACCACCTTGTAGCTTCATGTTATGCCCTCTAGTTTTGCAGCTTCTCCGTCTTTGGAAGAGGATGGTTTGTTCATTATTTCTCTTTAAGTATTTAAAGGTCTGAATCATATCTCCCCTGTCCCTCCTCTCCTCCAAAGTGTACATGTTTAGGTCTTCAAGTCTCTTCTCATAAGGCTTCTGATGCAGGCTTCAAATCATTTTGGTTGCCTTCCTCTGAACCGTTTCCAGTCTTTTTACATCCTTTACAAGATATGGTCTCCAAAACTGAACACAGTATTCCAAGTGAGGCCTCACCAGTGACTTGTACAGTGGCATAAGTACCTCTTCCTTTCTGCTGGTAATACCTCTTCATATGCAGCCCAACATCCTCCTGTTTTTTGCCACCGCCTTGTCGCACTGTTTTGTCACCTTGAGATCTTCAGAAATAATCACTCCAAGGTCTTTCTCCTGATCCGTACACACCAATCTGTCATCCCCCTATCGCATACATTTCCCTTGGATTTCTGCTTCCCAAGTGCATGACTCTGCACTTCTTCGCATTAAATCTTGCCAAGCATTAGACCATTCTTCCAGCTTTTATAGATCATTCCTCATGTTAACCACTCCCTCGGGGGAGTCCACTCTGTTGCAAATTTTCGTGTCATCCGCAAAAAGACAAACTTTTCCATGCAGTCCTTCAGCAATATCACTGACAAATACATTGAACAGTGCCGGGCCCAGGACTGACCCCTGGGGCACCCCGCTAATCACCTTCCCTTCATCCGAGTGAGCTCCATTTACCATCACCCTCTGTCATCTGTCAGTCAACCAATTTCTGATCCATTTTACCATCTTGGGATCTATCCCCAAGCTACTGAGTTTATTGATAAGCCTCCTATGAGAAACAATATCAAAGGCTTTGCTGAAATCCAGGTAGATGACATCCATCGCATGCCCCTGATCTAGTTCCCTGGTCACTCAGTAAAAGAACTCAATCAGATTTGTTTGGCAAGATTGTCCTTCGGTAAAACCATGTTGCCTTGGCTCTTGCAACCTGTTGACTCTGAGAAAGTTCATTATTCGCTCTTTCAGGAGCGCCTCCATTACTTTTCCCGCCACTGAGGTAAGGCTCACAGGCCAGTAGTTTGACACTTCTTCCCTGTCACCACTTTTGTGTAGAGGTACGACATCAGCCATTCTCCAGTCCTGAGGAAACTCTCCTGTTTCCAAGGATCTGTTGAAAACATCCTTTAACGGCCCTGCAAGAACCTCTCTGAGCTCTTTCAGTATCCTGGGATGTATCTCATCCGGTCCCATGGCCTTGTCCACTTTCAGTTTTGCAAGTTGTTCTAACACATCATCTTCTGTGAATGGTGTGGTATCTACTTCATTCACAGTTTTATATTTGGGAGTCACAGGTGGTCCTTCTCCAGGACTTTCCTTACTAAAAACAGAGCAGAGGTATTCGTTTAGCAATTTTGCATTTTCAATGCCACTTTCCACGAATGCGTTCCCAGCACTTCTGAGTCCTGCAATTCCACCTCTGATCTTCTTCCATTCCCCTATATACCTGAAGAAAGTTTTGTCGCCACACTTCACATCTTTAGCCATCTTTTCCTCTGCCTTTGATTTTGCTATCCTTATTTCTCTCTTTGTCTCTTTGAGTTTGATCCTGTATTCATTTCTGTGTTCCTCTGTTTGCAAGCTTTTGAATTTTGCGAAAGCTGTGTTTTTTGCCTTTATTTGAGCAGCCACTTCTTTGGAAAACCAAATAGGTTTTCTTCTCCTCTTGTTTTTGTTTACTTTTCTTACATATTTATCTGTTGCCCCTTTTATTGCCACCTTTAGTTTAGCCCATTGCAGTTCCACTTCCCTTATCTCCTTCCACCCTGTCAGCTCCTCCTTTAGGTACTCGGCCATTTTATTGAAGTCTGTGTTTTTGAAGTTTAGGACCTTGAGCTTGCTATGATTGGCCTGTACCATGGCTTTTATCTCAAGCCACACCATGTGATGATAGCTGCTGCTCACAGGGGCACCCATGCAGACATTCGACACGCTATCACCGTTGGTGAGCACTAAATCCAGTGTTGAGCTTTCCCTAGTTGGTTCCATCACCACTTGTCTAAGTAATACATCTTGGAGAGCATCCACAATTTTTTTGCTTCTTTCCAGATTTGCAGAATGAGTAATCCAATCTACATCAGGTAGATAAGTCACCCAATATGATCGCTTCTCCCTTTGTGGCTATCTTGGCAATATCTATAATCTATTTGTTATCTATCTCTTCAGTTTGTGTCGGAGGTCTGTATGCTACAGCAGTATGGATGACAGTGCCATCTCCTCTTTCCAACACAATCCAGAGCACTTCTTCTTTTCCCCATGCCCCCTGCATTTCAGTAGCTTTAATATTACCCTGGACATACAAGGCTGCTCCTCCTCCTTTTCCATTTCCTCTATCTCTTCTGAATAGATTATAGCCAGCTATGGCTATATCCCAATCATGCGTTTCATTTAGCCAGATTTCTGTAATGGCCACAATGTCCAAATCCATTTCCACCATTAGGGCTTCCAGGTCCGGAACTTTGTTGGCTAAGCTTCGAGCATTAGTGCTCATTGCTTTCCAGGATTTAACTGGCTTGTGTGTATTTTGCATTGTTTTTGTTCTGCTCACATCTTCCTGCTTGTTTTTGATGTGATTTAAAAGTGTAGCTGTTTCTGATGTTCTGCTTTTGCAGGGGGTGACGTCCAGAGCTTGACCTTCCACATCTGTGTTCACTTTCTGTTCTAAGTACTTCAACAGCTTGGTTTGTATTCCTGCTGGCTGAAGTCTGGGAGGCACTTGAAATTCTTCTCTTCATTGAACTTTGTTCCCAAGTTGGTTCCTCTGATGATGGAATCCCCAAGTATTAGTAGTTTGCTGTTTGGTGAGGTTTTCTTCATATTTGGTCCTCTAGCAGGAGATTGGGCATTGTCTGTCTCATTTAAGGGCCCTTCCGTTTCTTTGGATTGGGCATCCTCATTAGCCAAGGCAGAGAAGGCATTATGCAGGGATGTTTCCTGATGCATAGGATGTCTTTGTGTCACAGGTCGCAATCTACCAGAACCCACTGTGATCCATTTATTCCTGGGGTGTTTGATTCTTTGTTGGAGTGGTGGTGGACATTCATTTTGTATCTTAGAAGAGGTGTGTTTCATTGCAGCCAATTCCTCCCTCAGTTCCACGTCCTCATTAGGCAAGGCAGAGGAGGCATTATGCAGGGATATCTCCTGATGCATAGGATGTCTGTGTGTTACAGGTCTCAATCTACCAGAACCCACTGTGATCCATTTGTCCCTGGGGTGTTTGATTCTTTGTGGGAGCGGTGGTGGACATTGTAGAGTTTGTATCCTAGAAGAGGTGCACTTCATTGCAGCCAGTTCCTCCCTCAGTAGGGTCACTTCTTTATGCTTGGCAGCTAGGTCTTCCCATAGTAGAGTCAGTTCTTTATGCATGGCAGCTGACCTGAAGCACAGAGGACAGCTCTCAGGTTCCAAATGATTTGTCTTGGAATAAATGTACCGCAGTTATTGCACTGAATACACGACATGCTGAATAAGCAGTCCTAGAAGAAGAAGAAAGGAAGACGAAGGGGTGGGCCTTAACCCAAGTTGAAAGGATAGATGGCAACAAATGCGACCACTATATAGGCAATGTAGCCCCTGGGATGGGTGGGATGAGGGGTAGGGTGAGCGGGAACCTAAGTGTCTCTGGCCAGTAGGCTGTTCCTGAACTGGGGCACCTACAGATATCTGCTGCAAGGCTACACAGGAAAGCAGTCAGTCTGAATATCCCCAAACTTAATGTATAGCCACAGTTAACCTTATATTGGCAATATCCCCAAAAAACAAACACTTAAACTCTAGATTGGTAGCTAGAAACCAGCAGAGATAATAAAGACAATTATAGTCTTAGCTTGTGGCTTTCTGAGCACTCCAGAGTTCAGGCCCCAGTAGTCTGAATATCCCCAAACTTAATGTTTAGCCACAGTTAAACCTTATATTTGTGATATCCCCAAAAAACAAACACTTAAACTCTATATCAGTAAGTGTTTCAAACAATAAAAAAGAGGTAAGTTAATGTGCAAGAAAAATCTTTAAATCATTTTAAAACTGAACTGAAAGGCAGTCCACAATCTCCCATTATGTCTGCAGCTGTCGCAGGCTGGAGAATATCAATTCACTTCACCAGTCTTCCATGTAGCTCCTGACGTGAGTTTTGGGTGTGCAAGTTGCTTTGCTGGCATATTAGCTTTAAACGTTTATGATGCAGCTTTTTTTTCTTCTCCCGTGATGCAGTGGATTTTTATGTTAAATACTCTGGCTCCACACAGGATGAATTCAGATCTAGAATGAATGTCTTGAATTTGATATTAAGAAGACAGGATTTAAATGGACTTTAGAAGTATTTTGATTGATTGGGTCAAATGACTCGCCTGATAAATATGGCAGCTGTTTGTGTTTGCTTTGTAGATGCAATGAAGCTTCTGTAGGGATTGAAAGAATCTTTAGTGACTAGAGCTGGTTATTCAAACATAGCACTGTGCCAGGGATTGGATATGACAAACTGAAGATGAGCAACTAGATAAGGACATAGTCTTTTTCTGCCATCATTTTTCTATGTTTGACTTTTTATATATATATATGAAACTGGGTTATATAGATGAAGTCAATATTATCTTCAGATAAGTTTAAAAACCAAACTATTTTAAATCATTTTGAAATACTGTTGGACCTGAGGTTAAATGTCATATTTAAGGGTGGTGAAGATATATATATATTTTCCCACATTAATAAGAGATGATATAATCTACATCTCCAGGAACAAGCAGGAATCTAGTCTACACATATGGGTATCGTTGGTACCGACGGAGCCTGCGCGGGAACGCTCCCCAGCTTCCAATTAGAAAGCTTTTGGGAGCATCCCACAGTGCCTGCGTGCTGCCTTCCTGCCTTTCCCAGCTGACTCTCTCCAGTTCTTCGTTTTCCGCGGAGCCGGCAGGTCGTTTTCCTGTCACCGCAGAAATTATCCCATATTTTTCATTCTTTTTTGTGGTAGCGTCTGCCTTCCTCAACGCTATACTGGTACCGCCGGTTCTTTCTCCTTAAAAAAAAAAGATTTCTAATCTTTTATCTGGATTTTCCAGTTTTTTTCCCTCGGGTGCCACACGCCATTTTGGGCACTAGGCCCAATTTTTCCTCAACATGAAAAAACCCGTTTCGGGTTTTAAAAAGTGTTCCAAGTGTGGCGGTACCATCTCCGTCGCCGACACTCACGAGTGGTGCCTCAAATGTTTAGGTCCTGACCACTCCATCTCAGAGTGTGTTGCCTGTGGGATGATGTCGAAGAGGGGTCAGCAGAACCGAGCTGCTAAGCTTAGCACCCTTTTTCCCTCCGATGCAGCATCCGTAGCAGCGACGTTTTCCAGGGCTTCGTCTTCCTCCCATGGATCTCAGGTAAACAAACATAAATCTGGCTGGTCCTCAAAGGGTAGATCTCCTTCCAAGCATCGAGATGCCTCTGGTGTTGCCCTTGAGGGACTTGTACCGGCAAAATTGCCCTAGCGGGAGGCTTTGGCTTCCAAAGCACTATCGGGGCTCCAGGATGTTCTCGAGGCCTCAACCTCGGCAGAACTACTGTTGCCATGCTCTGGGGTACTGGCTGCTTCGTCCGGTACGACACCCAGGCATCAGCAGCGTCAATTGACCAGAGATTCCTGGCTATTGAGCGCAGGCTGGCGGCTCTCCTTGCGGCATCGGTGCCTTCGGGACCGCTTCAGACAGTTCAGCCGGTATCGACACCGGTTCCGGCACCGATATCGCTACTGGTACCGGCAACATCGACATTGGCGAGTATGCTACCAACACCGAGTCATGCTATTTCCTCTGGTATCGAAAGGCCGGTACCGACTTCTATCGGTATCGTGCTTTACAAGAGCACCCGGACAGAAGATATTTTGAATCCTCCGATGACTCTGAGGACTCTGACAGCTCTGTCGATGTCGGAGTACTTCTCTCTGAGGAGTCTTCTTTTCCTAAACGTAAGATGTCTCCTCCAGAGGATATATCCTTTCAGGATTTTATCAGGGAAGTGGCTAGGGGTCTTTACATCACAGTGGCTCCTGAAACAGAGCCCAGAGCAAAGAAGTTGGAGATTTTACAATATCCTAAAGATTCCAAGGAAGCGGCTACTTTGCCTATTCATGACATCTTGCATGATCTCATGTTAAGAATGTAGAAAACACCTCTTACCACCTCTCCTCATTCCTGTAGGCTAGATACCATGTATCGAGTACCTCCTTGTCCTGGATTTCAAAAAACTCAGTTGCCACACCACTCCATAGTGGTGGAGTCAGCTATGAGAAGGATCAAGAGTGCAAAGAGACATGCATCTAATCCTCCAGGACGTGAATGTAGGACTCTTGATGTCTTTGGGTGTTGAACATTCCAGGCCTCTATGCTTTCTGCCAGGATTAGTTCCTTCATCTTATACATGGGAATGTTCCTTAAGGAGGTTACAGGAGATCTCAAGCTTATGAGTCCTCTCCTTCCTGATGATAAGAGGCAGGATTATCTTACACTTGTCAAACATGCCCAGGATGTTTCCAAGTTTGTTAATCATGCAGCTTTTGACTGCTTTGAGTGCATAAGCAGAACCTCTGCCATTACCATAGGTGCTCGTAGGATTCCCTGGCTCCAGGCATCTGACTTAGAACTCTGGGTACAGGGCAAACTGGGGAATATCCCTTGTACAGGTGAAAATCTCTTTGGCAAAAATTGGCAAGAGAAAGCTAATGAGCTGGATGCTGATAACACCACTTTGGATAGGCTATCCAAGGCTACAGCTGATCCTGCAAGGAGAAAATCCTACAAGAAACCATTCTTCTCTACAAAGAAGAGGTTTTATCCCTCCTATACCCAGGAGGTGCATTCTGCAGGTCAGTCTGCCCGAAAGGGACAGCAGCCCCGAAAGCAAAGGAAATCAAAGACTGCTAAGCCTCAAACGGCCCAGCAGACTCAGCCTCCAAAGGGGCTTTGACTTTCAACTAGAGAACTTGACCTTCCTGGCCATGAATGGGCCAGAGCCTTCCACCATCCCAGGAAGGTTGTGTCATTTTGCCCCCAGATGGGGGCAGATAACAGCAGAAGAATGGACTCTTTCCATTGTAAGAGAGGGGTACAAGCTTCATTTCTTTAACATGCCCCCTCCTACAGTGGTAAGACAGTTCAGTTCTCAGACTTCTCTCAACATTCAGTTGAGTCAAGAGGTCAGTTTACTTCTTGCCCAGGGGGCAATAGAAGGCGTACCCATTTCCCAACAGGGTACAGGGTTTTACTCCCATTATTTCCTTATTCCAAAGAAAACAGGGGGACACAGACCCATTTGAGACCTCAGAGAACTGAACAAATTCCTGTTCAAAGAGAAATTCAAGATGATTTCTCTGGGAACTCTGCTGCCATACCTTCAGAGTCAGGATTGGCTTTGTTCTCTAGATCTCAAGGATGCATACACTCATGTTCTCATCCATCCAACTCACCGAAGGTTCCTTCGCTTCCTGTTTCAAGGAGAGCACTACCAATACAGGGTGCTTCCTTTTGGCCTGGCCTCAGCACCAAGGGTGTTTACAAAATGCATGGCTGTAGTGGCAGCATTTCTTCGCACTCTAGGAATATTCGTCTTCCCCTACTTAGACGACTGGCTCATTCGAGCCCCATCAGAGTCAGAGGCCAGATTTTCCCTATCTTGCACAATGCATATCCTTCAGTATTTGGGCCTGGTCATAAACATCCCAAAATCCAGCCTAACTCCCACTCAATCTCTAGAGTTTATAGGAGCTTTGCTGGACACTAGAAAAGCAAGGGCCTATCTTCCACAGGCCTGCTGCCTTCGCATTGTGCAGTTAGCCTCCCAGGCAGTGTTAAAAACTCATCTCACTGCTCGGGAAATGTTACAACTACTAGGCCACATGGCATCTACCGTGCACGTGGTTCCTTATGCTCGCCTCCATATGAGAGCAGCCCAATAGACTCTATCCACTCAGTGGACTCAGACATCAGGCTGCCAATCAGACAAAATAGCAAACACAAGTCTCCTTATTTTGTCTCTACAATGGTGGCAGTCAACCCAAAGCCTGTTGGTGGGGTCCCCTTTCCAGCAACCCCTACCCCAGGTCACTCTAACAACAGACGCCTCACAAGTGGGTTGGGGAGCTCATCTGCAAGATCTCTCTACCCAAGGCACCTGGACTCCACAGGAGACCCGCTTACATATCAATCTCCTTGAACTCAGAGCAATCTTCCTTGCTCTTCAAGTGTTCCATACCCAGCTCAGCTACCAGACGGACAATCAAGTAGCTATGTTCTGTCTGAACAAGCAGGGAGGAACAGGCTCTCTGTCGCTTTGCAACGAAGCTTTGCGACTATGGGCCCTCGCCAGAGAGCATCAAACTCATCTCCTGGCGGTGTATCTGCCAGGCATTCAAAACTCTTGGGCCGACAGACTCGGTCGAGTTCTCCTTCCACACGAATGGTCTCTCCATGCAGACCAGGTAGCAAAAAGTTTTCAAATTTGGGGAAATCCGGACATAGACCTCTGTGCAAGTCCGTTGAATGCCATACTTCCACGGTTCTGTTCCAGAATTCTGGCTCAGGGTTCTCAGGCCAGGGATGCTTTCCTCCTCCATTGGGGTCAGGACTTCCTATATGCCTTTCCACCCATTCCCCTAATTCCCAAGACCCTATTCAAGCTTCAGAGAGACAAAGGCCACATGATTCTCATAGCTCCACATTGGCCACGGCAGGTGTGGTACCCTCTGCTCCTGCATCTCTCTCAAGCTCCATCTCTGGAGTTAGGATCTGCTCCAGATCTCCTGTCTCAGGAGGATGGGATGTTGTGGCATCCCAATCCCCACTCTCTGCATCTCAGGGCCTGGTTGCTGAGAGCCTAGACCTTCATGGTCTTAACTTTTCTCAACAAGTAAGGGGATGTCCTTTGTGCTTCCAGGAAACCTTCCACAAGACGCTCTTATGCTTTCAAGTGGAAAAGGTTTTCCATATGGTGTTCGCAAAGGGGTCTTCACCCCTCTGCGATACCTCTGGAATCATTACTGGAGTATCTCCTGCATTTATCTAATGCAGGACTTAAGACTAACTCAGTAAGAGTCCATTTAAGTGCTATTTCAGCTTCTTTAAAGCCTATTTCCTCTCATCCTCTCATAGCAAGATTTATGAGGAGTCTAACTAAGCCTCCCATTAGGCCACCTCCAGTGGTGTGGGACCTGAATCTGGTTCTTGTGCAGCTCATGAAGCCACCTTTTGAACCTTTAGCTACTACCTCCTTGAAATTCCTTTCCTGGAAAGTTATCTTTCTCATTGCAATCACATCAGCACGTCGCATCAGTGAATTGCAAGCATTAGTTACTGGTCCTCCTTACACGAGGTTCCATCATGATAAGGTAGCCCTTAGGACTCATCCACACTTTATGCCAAAGTTGTTCTCACCTTTTCATTTAAACCAGGCGGTTTATCTGCCTTTATTTTTTCCAAGGCCTCATGCTTCAAATGCAGAAAGGAATCTTCATACTTTGGACTGTAAAAGAGCACTTGCCTTTTACTTACAGAGGACACAGCAACCTAGAAAGTCCTCCCAACTCTTTGTTGCTTTCGATCCTTCTCATTTGGGACTTCCAGTCTCCAAGAGAACATTGTTCAACTGGATTGCACAATGTATTTCTTTTGCCTATCAGGGTAAGAACCTTTCTCTGGAAGGCCATGTCACGGCTCACAATGTGAGAGCCATGGCAGCCTCAATGGCTCATCTACACTCTGTCTCTATTGATGACATCTGTCGAGCAGCTACTTGGGCCTTGGTTCATACCTTCACAGCCCATTACTGCTTAGACAAGGACTCCCGCCGGGATGCCTTGTTTGGTTCAGGCTGTTCTACGACACCTGTTCCATACTTAATCAACTCCTACCCACCATTCCCGGTAGGATGCCAGAGATCCATGGGGGGAAGTGGAGCCCTTTCTCAAGGGTACACAACTTCTGGGGTCTCTCCCTGGCATCTGTAGCTAGGGAGTCCCCATATGTGAAGTCTACATTCCTGCTTGTTCCTGGAGATAGCATAGTTACTCACCTGTAACAGGTTATCTCCGGGAACAGCAGGAAGTTAGTCTTCACAACCCACCCACCTTCCCTAGGAGTTGTATCTCTCTTTTCTTTTCTTTCCCTCTCTCTCTCTCTCTTTGTCTCAGCTTTAAAACTCAACTGGAGAGAGGCAGTTGGGAAAGGCGGGAAGGCAGCACGCAGGCGCTGTGGGATGCTCCCAAAAGCTTTCTAATTGGATGCTGGGGAGTGTTTCCGCGCAGGCTCCGTCGGTACCGACGATACCCATATGTGAAGACTAAATTCCTGCTGTTCCCAGAGATCACCTGTTACAGGTGAGTAACTATGCTTTTAATGGTGTTATCTACATGGCTTGATTTTGTTTGTTAGATTTATAAAGTGAGTAGTCGGTATGGCATTTCTTATGTTTGCCCGTTCCGCTCCATTCATTATTTTATAGACCCGATCATACCTGTTCTGTTCAGAAGAGGGTATAAATTTGTGCGTGTATTCTATGCATGGATATGTACATTTTATAGGAATGCATGTGCACATTGCAGCACACCCCTGCTGTTCCAAGCTATGCTCTCTGGAACATCTTGGCATGGCACGCCTATAAGTATGCGTGATCTTGTCAGCACATGCATTCGGGCATGCAGTTTTTATAAGAACCATGTTCTGTGTGTAAAACTTGCTTTTTCTTTGGCTATTATGGATAGTTTTCATCTTTGAGTGGATCAAGGCCCAAAGTGCAGTTAGATCACTCTGAAACGTTCATGACCATTAGTCATGGTATTATGTTAAGTTGATCAGAGAAACTGAGTATAAGAGATCTGACCCAAAAATGGTTTGGGGAATATTTGCAAAATAGTACTACTGAGCACTTGTACAGCGCTACAAGATGTAAGCAGTACTGCACAGACACATGTAGAAGATGGTCCCTGTTCATCAGAGCTTACAATCTAGTCAAGACAGACAACATAGTAGCTGTAGACACGGGATACACGGGATACTAGGGAGAATGGTAAGGAGACCAGGTGAGTCAAGATCCAAAAATGGCAATGAAGAGGAGTTTTCAGCCTGGATTTGAAAAGGGCCAGAGAAAGCGCCTGACTTACAGACTCAGGTAGTTTGTTTCAGGCATAAGGAGCAGCAGGGTGAAAGGAGCGAAGTCTGGAGTTGGCAATAGAAGAGAAGGGCACAGATAGAAGTGATTTGCCAGAAGAGCAGAGATCTTGAAGAGGAGTGTAGGGAGAGATAAGAGAGGAACAGTAGTGAGGAGCTGCAGAGTGAATACACTTATAGGTCAGCAGAAGTTTGAACTGGATGCGGAAATGGATAGGGAGCCAAGGAAGTGACTTGAGAAGAAAAGTAATATGAGCATGATGAGGCTGGCAGAAGATTAACCATGCTGCAGAGTGTTGAACAGATTGAAGGGGAGAGAGATGATTCAGAGGGAGACCAGCAAGGAGTAGGTTACAGTAGTTTAGATGGGAGGTGACTAAAGAGTGTATAAGTGTCTTAGTAGTGTGGGCAAGGAAGGGGCAAATTTTGCTGATGTTATAAAGAAGTAGCAGGTTTTAGCTGTCAGTTGGTTGTGTGTGTGGAGAAGGAGAGGGAGGAGTCAAAGATGACCTCAAGTTTGCGAGCCGCAGAAACAGGGGAGTAATAGAGTGTTATCCACAGAGATGGAGAAGGGAGGAAGGGGGGGAGGTGGATCTAGGGGGGAAAATAAGAAGCTCGGTTTTGGCCATGTTCAATTTCAAACAGCATTGAGACATCCAGACCGCAATGTCAGATGAGCTCCCTCCAGAAGGACTGGGGTTTCTAGTCCCACAGGTGCTCCTTGTGGTCTTGGGCAAGCCACTTAACCCTCCATTGCCCATGTTCCCTGTAAGTATTAGTGTATGTGTCTCATATCCCGTCATGTTAAATGTATCCCCCAATTGTGTTGTGACCACTTTGATTGAAGGATAAGGTGGTATACAAAACTGTCTAACTAAATAAAATAATTATGCATTAAGTGAAAAATATTTTCTCCTTTTTGTTTTAAATGTACTGCTTTTTTACTGTGACTAGAAGGCGTGTCATGAAGCTATATAGTGTATGATGGCAGACGTCTAGCTCGTGGTTATCTGAGATCCTATTCTCCTCTTGATTTACCCATACGTTTTGAATTTAGCGAGCTTTTGAAGATGTTTTGGAATGAAGTTTAATGTGTTGATTTAGGTCTGGATTCATTCCTAGAATTGGTTTTTTTGTGGCAGGTAAAGACCGGCATGGCTCATCCAGTCTACCCAGTAAGGTGCTTAGGGTTGTAACCGCTACTCCGTGCAGGTTCTATACACACACATACACACACACACACACACACACACCGTCAGCAGTACAACGTGTCCACAGCTGCATCACCCAAGCCAACATGCTCTGGGACCAGCAAGGCTGTTAAGCATTCCCAAACCACCCCGTTCTACTCCACTCAGGGTAATATATACCTCTATTGTCTCCACCCCCATCCATCCCTTCTCTAAGCTGCAGAACCCTTAGCCTTTCCTCATAGGAAAGTGGTTCTATGCACGTTATTGTTCTGGCCTCCTTTCCCTGTACCTTTTCTAAGTCCATCATATCATTCATTCATTCAAAGTTACCTAGGTTTCACTTATCATGAAATTACTAAGCTGTTACATCAAAACATTCGTAAAATAAAAGAAACAACAAAAGACATAAAATGAAGCATACATCATTTGAAAGCAACAGCAAATAAAGTATTCAGCCTTTTCTGAAATGTTAAATAGTTTGATTCTGATGTTAGCTTATTCCATAATTGCAGGCCAGCTACTGACTACACTTTCTTCTGCATCTTTGAGGATTGACCAGCATAAGCGGAAAGTACTACTACTACTATGAATCATTTGTATAGCGCTACAAGGCATACGCAGCGCTGTATAGACACTTATAAAAGACGGTCCCTGCTCATCTACTAGCAAGATTACTTCTATCCTACTCAACCAATAGCACAGGGCAGCTTACAACAGCTAGTTTCTTATAAATTACATAATAAATACAACTTACATAAATTAATATATTCAATCCATCATAACCCTGACTCAGCTACCTTATTGAAATATTTAGTAAATTAGCATGCTTTTTAGTAATTTTCTAAAATTTAGATAAATTCTCTGACTTTGTATGTCCAGTGGGAGAGCATACCATAGACGCAGTGCGACTCCCTGTTAGGCAACTTCAATATATATAATTAGAGCATACCACTTTAGTCATTGAGCAAAATTGCAAGCAAAGAATCAAATAGGATGGACACAGGCCATATTAAATCTTGAAGGACAAACACACAGTTTTAAATTCTGTTCTGGCAGCCATGGGTGGCTAATGGAAGGAGGAGAGCAAAGGCGGAGTGTCATCCGTTCTAGAGACCTTAAGCAGGATTTTAGCCACAGTACCCTAGAATAGTTGCAGTGTTGTCGTAGGCATACTTAAATATAGAAGGTTGCAGGTCTGCCAAGGAGAAAAAAAATTCTAATCTTATCTGACCAGTCTTTAAATAGAAGAAAAATTGTCACTACTTTATTAATTTGCTGGTCCATTTTAAAGTATGAGCCAGTCTCACTTTCTAAACTACAAAGAGTAGTTTTCAGTGGCATCTAAACCCCTCCCAATTTCAGATTAGTTATGGATCTTGTTTTGGATCTCCCTATTACCCAAAGTAGTGAGGTCTTATCAACATTCAATTTCAGCAAATAAACTTGCATGCAATCTGTCACTTTTATCAAAACAATCTGAAACAAACTTGTAATTATCCTTTCTAAATGATAATATAACGTGCATAGATAAAATACAATAATCCTTATTTCTTCAAAGTTGCTCCTAATGAACTCATGTAAATTTTAAATAAAACAGATGGACTTTGCAATTTGATAAGCATTCTGCTGAAATGTCTCTATTCATCCTTACCCTGTAGCTTCAAAATTGTAAGAAGAAAACCAATATAATACTACCCCGACACACCTACAGTGCTAAACTTATCCAATAATAAATCATGATCAATAGTATCAAATAAGAAGCAAGATCCAACTGCATCGACAAAGCTTTCTCTACTCTTGTCAAACAATTTTTCTTAGTTCTGAGATCATTGACATCGAGAGTGTTTCTATGCTATCGCAGCTTCTGCATTGGATCTAACTTGTCTTGTTGTTGTTAAGTGCCGTCAAGTCGGTGTCAACTCATGGCGCCCTTCTGTATAGTTGTCCTATGTCTTATTGCCAGTAATATTCTTGCAATTGGATCACAAAATTGTAGCTAAAATAATGGAAGACTAGCTATTGATTGAAAATTAGCACAGTAGTTAAATGACATTTTGAGAATAGGGATCAGAGTTATTGAACCCAAAACTAAAGGGAAAACAGCCTTCCTTTAAAGCCAGTTCCAACAAATGAAGGTATCCAGAGCAAATCTGACTGTTGAGCCTTGGTCTCTGATAATGCTTAGATCTTTTTCTGGTAGAACCTAGCATCATACAGCTAAAAATTGGGTTATTCCCTAAGTGCATCACTTGGCACTAGTCCACATTAAATTTCGTTTGCCATCTGGATGCCCAGTCTCCCATTCTCACAGGCTCCTCTTGCATTTTTTTCAGTCCAGATGCAGTTTAACAGCCTTGAATAATTTGGTATCATCTGCAAATCTGATTTCCTCACTTGTTCCCATTTCCAGAGTATTTATCAATATATTAACAAAAGCACCAGTCCCAGCACAGATCCCTGGGCTATTCCACTATTCATCTTCCTCCCTTGAGAAAACTGGCCATTTAACCCTACTTCCTCTTTTCTATCTTTTAACCAGTTCCCAAGCCAAATAGAAAAATTTACCTCCTACAGTATACCCTGGCTTTTTCATTTTCTCAAGTCATTCTTGAGGTGCTTTGTCAAACACATTCTGAAAGTCCAGATACACTATATTAATTGACTCATCTTTATTATTGTTAAGTGCTGTCAAGTCAGTGTCAGCTCATGACATCTCTCTGGATAGTTGTCCTTAAATGTGTTTGGTCTTCAGTCAGGCAGCTCTTTTGTTGATATAATGACATCCATAGCTGCTGTTATTGTATCAAATCATCTCATTGCTGACCTTCCTCTTCTGCATTGACCTTCAACTTTGCCAAGCATGATGTCTTTCTCTAATGATCTCTCTCTTCGTATGATGGGTTCAAAGTAAAAAGTTGAAGTCTTGTCATCTGAGTTTCTAAAGAAAGCTTAAGTTTGGTCTCCTCTAGTACTGATGGGCTCGTTCTTCGGGTAGTCCATGGTATACTCCATATTCTTCGCCAGCACCATAATTCAAAGGCATCAGTTTTCTTCCTTTTTATCTTTTTCACTGTCTAACTTTCACATCCACTCTAAAGTTATTGAAAATGCCATGGCTTAGAACCTTTATCCACATATTTATTCACCCTTCAAAAAATAGAAACATAATGGCAGAGAAAGACCACGTGGCCTATCTAGTCTGCTCTTTCATATCAAATGCTAAAGTTCCTTCTTTCCCTTTAGAGATCCTCTGTGTTTGTCCCATGCTTTTTTGAATTTAAATACTGTCTTCATCTCTACTACCTCCCCTGGGAAACTATTCTATGTATCTACCACTGTTTCCGTAAAGAAATATTTCCGCATATTACTCCTAATTCTATCCCCTTTCACTGTCGTCGTATGTCCTGCCTTTCTTCTAACGTATACATATTTATTTTTTTATTTAACAGGTTTTTTTAAGATCCTTAAGTCTGTCATCATATGCTTTATAACAAAGACCACTAACCATTTTAGTAGCCACCCTCTATACTGACTCCATCCTATTTATGTCATTTTGAAGGTGTGGTCTCCAGAATTGCACACAATACTCCAAATGAGGTTGTTCCAGAGACTTATACAGAGGCAGTATCACTTTTTTCTGCTGGTCATTCCTCTTCCTATGCACCCAAACATCCTTCCAACTTTCGCTGTCGCCTTTTCTCCCTGTCTAGCCATCTTAAAATCATTAGAAACAATCATGCCCAGGTCCTGCTCTTCTTTCATGGACAAAAGTACTTTGCCACCTACACCTTGGAGTTTTGCAGCCTAAATGCATGACCCTGCAGTTTTTAGCTTTAAATCTCAGCTGCCAAATTCTTGACCATTCTTCAAGCTTAGCTAGATCCCTCCTCATGTTATCTACTCCTTCCTAGGTGTCTACTTTATCTTTATTTAATACTTGGTATACCGCTTTACGAAAAAACACTCTATTGCAGATTTTGGTGTCATCTGCAAAGAGGCAAACCTTACCCAATAGCCCTTCTGCAATAACGCTAACAAAGGGATTAAAAAGAATCAGACCAAGGACAGATCCCTGCAGCACACCACTGGTAACCACCTCCTCCTCAGAGTGAGCTCCATTTACCTGTTTCCTTTGTTGCCTCCCACTTAAAAAATTTCTAGTCATTTGCTTTACAGTCCATCCCTAGGGTCCTCAATTGCTGTATAAGACTCCGGAAATCGGACTATCCTCTCTTTTAGCAGTGTTTCCAAGAATATTGAAGGAATTTGGGACGTTCTAGCAGCTTCACCGAACTGACTTTTTCAATGCTTCTTTGGAGTCGGGAGTGGTCCCAGAGGACTGGAGAAAGGCACATGTGGTCCCTTTAAAAAAAAAAAAAAAGCAGAAGAAAGGATGAGGTTGAGAACTACAGGCCAGTTAGTCTAACCTCTGTGGTGAGTAAATTAATGGAAACACTGCTAGAATAGAGGATAGTGAGGTTTCTGGAGTCCAATGGATTGCAGTTTCCGAGGCAGCATAGGTTTACTAGAGGCAGGTCTTGTCAGACAAATCTGATTGATTTCTTTAACTGGATGACCAAAATGTTGGACCAAGGGAGAGCCCTAGATATGGTGTACTTAGATTGCAGTAAAGCCTTTGACACCGTTCCGCACAGGTGAATTACAAATAAATTGAGGACTCAAGGATGGACCCTAAAGTGATTGACTGGGTTAGAAATTGTTTGAGTGGGAGATGACAAAGGATACAAGTAAATGGAGCTCACTCTGAGGAGAGAAAGATGTTGCCAATGGTGTGCCACAGGGATCTGTCCTTGGTCTGATTCTTTTTAACACTTTTGTTAGTAATATTGTGGAAGGACCTTTGGGTAAGATTTGCCTCTTTGTGGATGATATCAAAATCTGCAATAGAGTAGACATCCAGGAAGGAGTAGATAACATGAGGGAGGGATCTAGCTAAGCTTGAAGAATGCTCTAGAAGAGAATGTGGATAACAACTAATTTTAAGATTCAAGTTATACTGTCAAAAATAAAAAGTGATTGAAGAATGCTAATGAAAGAATTATAAAGGGAGGAGTTATTTTAGGCCGTTGGTGTGTTTGGGGGAGCTAGAGTTGATATGCCCATGTTCGTGCTCTGAGCCCCATTGATTATGAGGCTTTTTTTCCTCTTTTAAATGTATTTGAAACAACAAGCCTACGTTGAAAGGGTTGTGTATGTAGTGGAGTAATTATTGTCTGATTTGAGTACTTTATCTCACTCTGGAAGTGACATCTAATAGTGTTGTGGGAACACAATGGAAGGTCAGTTGCTCTGGCAAGACACCTTGAGTTTCTCTGAAAGACATATAGAATATCTGACGAAGGAGGTCACCTCTTTTGAAGAGGGGACTGAACCCCAGACAGTGACATCATGGATGGCGATATTGAATTTGCAGAAAAGGTTGATAAGGACTGAGCTCCACCGGTCTTCATTGATCGAATACATTCGGAGACAGCATATCCTGAGAAGACTGAGAATATATAAGGAACCGCATCTCCCAATGGCTGATGCCAATTTTGTAGATAAATGAAATAAGATCACGAGAAATACTTCTTAGACCTGATGATCTTGAACCCTACGAAAAGAAATTGATGATATGATGGATGCGTTGAAGACCACAGAAACTAATGAGATGTTTCAGCAACAACAGGTTGATGTCAAGAGGCAAATGGAACAGTTACAATGGAAGTTAAGAAAATGAAAATAAAAAAATTGAAAAGGGATCATATAGATTATACTACAGGGTATGTATACCCTTGGATGAATTCCAACCGGAAGAATGATAAGAAAGGGCGGAAGAGAGTTTTTTGAATTGACCTCGGAGGAGTCCTCTAACACTGATGAGGAGAATAGCCAAGGGAGGGTTTTTTTAGAGTTTGGCAGAGGCAAGAAGAAGAAACAGCCCCTGCTCAGCAAATGGAAGGAGTCCAATCAGTCAGGCCCAATGGGCAGGAGGGGCTGAGGATGTCAACCAGCGATGAGTGAAAGCTGGTAGTGAACTTGTCAGACAAAAACCTCATTTCAGTTCAGTTACAGGTATTGAACAAGGGATTATCCTTTGTTCCTATGATCATGTTTGTTCCTTTTGAGTTCCGGATTGACTTTGAGAGATTTATGCAAAGCTAAGGTTGCGGGCATTTTTTGTGTGCTGATTATTTTGAAAATATGGAGCTTGTTGAAAGTGTTACACAAGAACATCTGGAGGAAGTTCAGGAAAACATAGAGGCAGCTCCAAGACGAGTTGCTTTGCCATTTAAGTCGTGATGGAACCCTCCAGGACCAGCACATCCAGCCCTAGCAGTGTTTCAGCAGTTGATGTTGCAAGAAGTGTCAAAACTAGAACGATCCCACCTGAAGAAGAAATGGTGGGCGTTGGCAGTTGATGAATGCCAAGCACTGAACGAACTGTGGTCGATGTCTGAAGTGATCATCAAGAAGGCTGACAAGGGAGGTGCAATTGTATTGTTAAATAGAGTTGATTATCTAGCCGAAGCCTATAGACAGTTGGATGATAGGACAGCCTATGTCATCTTAGAATACAATCCTACCTGTGATCTGCGTAAACAGATCCTGGATTTGACCAAGCAAGCACTACAGATGCAATGTAATACGAAGACGGAGTTTTCCTTCTTGAATGGTTCTTCGGTAAGAATGGCAAGATTTTACCTTCTACCAAAGATCCATAAGAATTTTGTGAATTCTCCGGGGAGGCCAATAATGTCAACTAGAGGTATCCTCCTAGAGCCACTTTCAGTTTTTGTGGATTCCTTTCTGCATTCGCTGTTATCAGATATTTCCTCTTACCTGAGAGACACTACCCATTTCCTGAATGTCCTGAATGAAGTTGAGAGATTATCAACACGATCCAATGTTTTGTTAGCCATCCTGGATGTGTCAGCTTTGTACACTAGCATCCCTTAAGATCTGGCATTAACAGTAATACCGGGGGGGGGGGGGCGCTCTAGTTCAACATGGTGATCTCTCTGAGAGCCTTCTAGGTTTGGTCATGCATTTAGCAGAGATAGCCATGAAGCACAATTTCTTTGGGTTTGAGGGCAAAATTTATCAACAAACTTCGGGGGTGTTGATGGGAGCAACGTTTGCCCCATCGGTAGCTAATTTGTACATGGGTGACTATAAACATAGGTGGTTGACAATTTCTCCCTTTTCCTCTCATGTGAAGGTATGGTGTTGATTTATTGACTATGCTTTCCTGATATGGGAGGTTCTGGTGATGGAACTCTTGGCCGTAATCTAGCTATACAGTTCATCAGTTATCAAGATAGGAAAATTGCATTTTTAGATGTATGGGTGTTCAAACAAGACATTGGCTGGGGTAGCACCATACATAAGAAAAAGACCTATAGGAATACATATCTACATTTTTCAAGTGCTCACCCATGTAGGTTAGTAGAGGGACTTCCCCTTTCACAGTTCATTCGATTCTGACGTAATTGCACAGATATGAGTGATTTCAATCAATATTCCCGGTACTTGAAGGATGATTTTTTTTGGATAGGGATACCCTGGAGGTGTGATCAATAGGTCATATAGATGAGCTAAGTACAACAGTAGGGATTGGCTATTATACCCACAGACAAGGCATCAGGGTAGGAATGAAAAAGATTTTGTGCATTTTGTGACCAAATAGTCCCCTTTCAGCCATCAGCTACAGCACAATATCTGACGATGTTTCGAGGTGATGCGAATGGTTCCTGGGTTAAGGGGCAAGAGCCCAAGATGTGTTTGGTCTAGGAATTGGAATTTGAGTGAAATGATAAGCCCAAGTGAGTTGCATTGTTTAGAACATTCAGCAGGAAGCCTTAGGAGGCACAGGCCATGTGGAGTCTGTTCGATTTGTGGGGTATCAGAGGAAGTGAACACTCATCCATAGAGGGCGTACCCACATTCTGCGGAGTAGTACAACATGTGGCTCAAGTTTTGTGGTCTATCTTATTAGATGTCCTTGTGACATGGTGTATATAGGGAGGACGATCCGATCATTTAAGTTGAGGATGGGCGAACACAGAAGACGGCTACAGTGTGGGCAAACAGAAACCCCCATTGTACAACATTGCATTGACAAGGGACATGTGTTTACAGATTTGAGGTGTTTTTGCATCGATCAAATCTTGAGGGGGAGTGGGGATCACGATATAGAACAATCCCTGCTGTTGTGTGAACAGAAGTGGATTTTCCATTTAGATACGGTTTGTTCGAGGGGGCTGAATGCTCAGATCGATTGGAATATGTGTTTTTGAAGGGTGGGAGGGTTGGGGATCTGAGCTGATTGGTGGGAATGATCTGCTTATCAGAATAGTGGAACGCATTGAGTGGCAGCAGGAGTGTCCCGGTATGATGAATTTACTTGTATATGTTTGTGTATGTTAGTTTTGGAGAGTATCTTTGATGGGGGATGCTGTTGACCTTTGGATTTGGGAGCATTGGTATGAGGTCTCATGTTGCTGAGAAGGGTTTTAGATGTGTTTTGGATAGTGTGGTTTCCGTATTGAATTGTGTAGAAGATATGGGTTTGGAGCCGGAGTTGATGGAGATGTATTGATGATGGGTTTCCCACACATGCGCAGCCCTTGGGTATGGTAATCAGTGTGGTCGATTTAAGACAGTGTACATGCGCGGTGTTTTTTGCGAGGATCCATCACAATTGTGGAGCATGTTGACATGAGGTTCTGGAATTACAGAAGGTATGTTTGGTGTCACTGGGGTGGGATTGAGTAGTTAATTAAACAAGGGGGGTGTCTGTCAATACTATTTGGCTAGATGGCTTCAATGTTGATGATCCTCTGTTCTACAGCATCTATGTGTTGAAATATATCCCCTTGAGAAAGCAGTTGGTGAAACGCTTAGCCGGTACCGAGGACGGCATTGGGGAGTTGGAAACAATGAATAGGAGTTGAGTGCAGCCAGTTGAAGCTAAGTAAAGTTTGTGCATTTTTTGTTTGGTGAGAGCTCCTTTGGCTGTTCGGGTGTTTCTGATTTAGACTTTGAACATGCTGCAGAAGAGAATGGAGATAACAACGAATTTTAAGATTCAAGTTATACTGTCAAAAATAAAAAATGATTGAAGAACGCTAATGGAAAAATTATAAAGGGAGGAGTTTTTTTAGGCCATTGTTGTGTTTAGGGGAGCTAGGGTTGATATGCCCATGTTCATGCTCAGAACCCCATTGATTCTGAGGCTTTTTTCTCCTCTTCTTAAGTGTAATTAAAACAACAAGCCTACGTTGAAAGTGGAGTGATTATTGTCTGATTTGAGTACTTTATCTCACTCTGGAAGTGACATCTAATAGTATTGTGATACTATTGTCAGGCTTACTAGTAAGAACTGTGTTACACTGACCACCCTCCGATCTTCAGGTCATAAAGTATTTTAACAGTAGGTTACAGATTACTAATAGTATAGCTGAAATTACATTTTTGAGTTTTTTTAGCACTATGGGGTATATTCCATCTGGTCCAGGTGATTTGCTACTCTTTAGTTTGACAATTTGACCTACTGTATCTTCCATGTTCACTAAGATTTATTTCATTTCCTCCAGATCATACCATTAAATACAGTTCCTGGCATGGGTAGTTCTCTTATATCTTCCTCAGTAAAGACTGAAGCAAAGAATTAATTTAGTCTCTGTGCTATGGTCGTGACCTCTCTAGGTGCTCCTTTACTCCCGTGATCATCGAATGGTCTAACTCGGTGGTTTTCAACCCAGTTCTTGGGGCACACCTAGGCTAGTCAGGTTTTCAGGATTGTATGTTCTGTATTTTATCAGTTTTATTTTAATATGCTTTTGATATTCCTCCTTTATAAATATCAGTTTTAATACATCAAATTGATAAAGTTGCTCACAAAGTGATTAGCTGTTGAGCGCATTATATACAGTACTTTAGAAATTCATTATATTAAGCGCACATCATTTCCGGGTTTCTCAGAATAAAACAAAACTAGCTTACACCATTTCAAGCAGTGTTTTCGCTGAGTCATGAACAGAGCAGTTGTCATCTCTGGCAAAATTAGCAGATGGGTGCAGTAGAACCTTGACCTTTATCTTTTTTTTCAAGAATAAAATGAAACAAAACATTGATTTTATCTTAAAATTCAGCAAAAATATATACACAAAAGCAGCTATGGGGTATGTTTACTAAAGAGAGCTAACGTCGCAGCGGCGATGTTATCGGGCGATAAGTGACATTATCACGCGATAATGTCTCCAGCGGCGTTAAGGTGCACAGAGGGTGGAGTAAGTCGTTCCAGAGGGCTGAGAGAAGGGGTCAATGGGCGGAGAGTGGGCGGGAAAAGGCTCCAGGCACACGAACGCTGTGAAATCAGGGTCTGAAAATTAACGCCAGTGAAAACCTTGCGTTAGACGCAGGGGTTCTCAACCCTGTCCTCGGACCCACCTAGCCAGTCGGGTTTTCAGGATAACCACAATGAATATGCATGGAGAGATTTGCATATAATGGAGGCAGTGTATGCAAATCTCTCTTATACATATTCATTGTGGTTATCCTGAAACTATTTCGTGCGAAGTCTGAGAAGATCTGTGAGAAAACAGTGCGAAAACAGGTGAGATAAGTAATATTTTTGATCTTTCTGTCTGGACTTTTGCACAGTTTTTTATAAGATCACAAAATAGTTCTTTTTATGTAGGTAGCACTTATTTATGGTGGTTTACCTATGTTATATGGCTCCGATGTGGGCTCATTAAAATTTGAGCAAAATGGAAGTATAGCTTCGAGAGGTCAGTTTAACCTCATGGCTGATCTTCCGACATAAATATATTTACACACACGCTGGCTCATACAGCGTAACAGCTTGCTCAATTATCACAGTTTTCATCCTGAGCCTCTACGGAAAGGTTTACCGTACGGTCAATTTTTGTGGATACGACGTCTTTGCACTTCTGTGGCTCAATATCGTTATCATGCTCGGGATTTAAGTGCTCGATTGTTATCTAAAGGCTACCCTCGTTCGGTTATTGCTCGAGCCTTTCGTAGAGCTCTTTATTTCCACCGTGAGTGGATTTTTGATTTTGAGCCATCACAAGATAAAGGGATTGCGGCCACTGTTACCGGGGTGCTCCCGTATATGAGTAATTCAGCTACAGTGGTACATATTTTGCAGAAATATTGGCCACTGTTGTCTCTATATCCCTGTTTTAACAAATCATTGCGGATTGCGTATTCACGAGGGACTAATTTACGTGTTAAATTGGTGCGATCTACTGTACTGATGGATCATCCACAGTCTCCTTCATTTGGAACTGGAGCACATGAGCCCTGTCGATGATGTAAATACTGTGCTACCACTTTGTCGGGTTCCACTTGGACTGTTTCTGATAATGGTAGAGTTTTCCATCGGCGTTGGAACACTACGTGTGATTCTTCTTATGTAGTGTATTTTGTGGAGTGTGTATGCCCATTGCGATATGTGGGGAGCACTTCTCGAATGATTAAAATCCGCCTGGGGGAACATGCTTCCAGGCTTCGCCAATTGGTGTTGACGGCCCCGATGGTACAGCACTGTCTACATTCTCAACATAGTTTTGATCAATTGAAGTGGACTGTTATCGACCATATTCTGGCGGAACCCCGGGGGGGAGATCGTTTAAATAAACTATGTCGCCTTGAACAGTGCTGGATTTTCCTTTTACATACTGTGTTTCCTACAGGAATGAACCGAGACATTGATTGGTTAGAGGTGGGCTGATACATCACCTTTCATGGCAGGGCTTCCCCTGATGAGTGGGGATTCCCTTTACGTGATTGGTGTTTTCTGTGATGGGCAGTTTGCAGTTGGCCAATCCTAAAACTGCAGCCCTCTTTTTGATGACTTGGAGTTCAGCGTTTTTCAACAGTTTGTCGAAGTGCCCTGGTGGCATTGGACTTCAGCTTTGGGAGCGCTTGATACAGGGGCTGTTTCCCCGAAACGTGCACGTTGCGCGTACTAATTCAGATAAGTGCATTTGTATGGAATAATGACTAAAACATTTAGACTGCTGCTTTAATCTTTTGGATTTGAATAAAAGGGGCATGTATTGTGGCTTGGGGGAGTTTTTGATGTATCTCTCCCTTCACAATTTATGTCCGACAAAAAAATTGATTTGGAAGGGGATTTCACGGTATTTTGATGTTGTGATGAGATAGTGGTGGGGGGCAGCTGAGCTTTTCCAGTCTCAGAGTGCCGTAGCCTAAGGTGCCTCATAAGGCGGACAGGGCACTTTATAATGTGCCCTATGGAGTGCCTTATAGGGCGCCTTATGCGGCACCTTAGGTTACGGCACTGTGAGGGTGTTTTTGCTGGCAGCACTGATTTAAATTAAAAGGAAATGCCTCAGACAACCTTCTTACATAACATCACTGTGGGATCGAACCCATGACCTCTGCCTCCACGGTCATTGCAGTAACCAGTGGGCTACATCTTTATAGCTTCTAACACTGCACGGGCATGAACTTAGGGTTAACGTGCCACGGCGACCACTATCGCATGATACTAATTCCTTGCAACCTTCCCTCCGGAACGCCCACTACCTTATATGGCATTCTTCACATTAAAGCTGCAACTAGCACCGGTAACATTAAGACGGTTTAGTAAACATACCCCTATGTGAAAGCAGTGCACAGTTTAGGGTAAACTCCAAATGTTTTTCTGGATCACTAACATCTTTACCAGCATCTACCTTAAAGTTCACTTTTGAGGCTTCCCAAACTTAAATCCCATGAGTTTAAATAGTCCATAGCTTTGAACATGGTTACCTACAGTATCTAGCTTTTCAAACCCAAAAGACAACTTACTGTCTAAGTTTTGAATTGAGGCAGTGAAGGATGAAGTGGCTTGCCTTGGGTCACCGTGCCAATTTGAGAAACAGGATTTGAACCCCGGCCTGCATAAGACCTTATCTCACAAAGGATATGAAAAGACTTGAAACTGTTCTGAGGAAAGCAGCAAAAATGATTTGAAGCCTGTGCCAGAAGATGTATGAGAAGAGACTTGAAGACCTAAATACATATACCCTAGAGCAGAAGTTCTCAACCCAATCTTTGGGACACACCTAGCTGGTCAGGTTTTCAGGATAACCACAGTGAATTTGCATGAGAGAGATTTGCATACACTTCCTTCTTTGTATTTTTTTTATTTTTTGTTTATTTAACAGGTTTTATATACCGCTTTATCATTTCAATTAAAGCGGTTTACATTGTAACTTAAACTTAGTAATGTACATTAAACAGGGATATTGATAACTTGGCTTTTTTGTATGGAGTGGAGGAGTATTCTAGTGGTTAGGGCAGCAGCCTAGGATCAGAAAGACCAGGGTTCAAATCCCACTGGTGCTGCTTGTGGCCTTGGGCAACACACTTAACTCTCCACTGTCTCAGGTACAAACTTAAATTATAAGCCCTCCAAAGAGAAGTAAATGCCTACAGTATCTGAATGTAACTCACCTTGATCTACTACTGGAAAGACGCGAGCTAAATACTACTAATAAAAAAATGAATAAAGAGGATGAAAACAAAACTTAATTATCTTTCATACTTCAATAAAATCAGTCATTTCATCCTTGATGGAGAAGAAATAGAAATATTAGGCAAAATTAACCTGCTTGGATCAAACGACAAACAATCAAGAAATCTGACGATGCGTTGCTCTTGGCAGAACAGCTATGAAGGACTTATTCTCAAATGCAGAGATGTATCTCTACATACAAATATTCAACTTGTCCAAGACCTGGTATTTTCAGTAATGTCATATAGATGCGAAAGTTGGACAGTGAAGAAAAGAGATGAAGAAAAGCGATGCCTTCAAATTATGGTGATGGCAAAACATGCTGTGTATTCCATGGACTACCCGAAGCAGAAATCAGTCGGTACTAGAGGAGATCAAACCCAAGCTATAGTATCTTTAGAAGCTCAAATGACAAGACTTTGACTTGGACACGTCATGCGAAGAGAAAAATCATTAGAGAAAGTTATCATGCTTGGCAAAGTTGAAGGTCTGTGCAAAAGAGGAAGGCCAGCAATGTGATAGATTGATATGATAGCAACAGCTATGGATGCCATTCTATCAACAATTAGCTGTCTGACTGAAGATCAAACACCAGTTTAGGACAACTATCCAGAGGGTTGCCATGAGTCAACATTGACTCGATGGTACTTAACAACAAAGCAGCACCTCCCCCTACTGAAAGAATTGCACTAGTTTCACCAATCCCTGTTGCTCCCACCTGAGTGACTGGCCCAGAGCCCTCCCTGAAGCAAGACCTGATTGTGCCAAAAAGAGAAATCCATTTCCCGGCTATAAATTCTTTCCTAAATTTACACTGTAAATCTAGCATGTGCTTCCCCTCCCTTCTTATTTAACCCAGAGCACCATATCAAAACCATTACCCTCTAATGTGTCCCTTTCTAAACATACCTACAGTTTCCCCTCTTCCCTAAACCATGAATAAACTCCCTTTAATTGTACTACCAAGTAATAGTTCCTTATATCATGGAGCCCCAGTCCCCTCTCACCCCTTGCCCTCTGCAATACCCTACGCACCACCCTTAGGGGTCAACCATTCTGAATAAAACAGTCTGTCGTCTTCCTGACGTTTTTTAAGATCTTGTCTGGAACCATCACTGGCAATGCTTGGAAAAGATAGAGGAATTTCGGAACCATCATCTTTACACTCGCAATCCTGCCCAGCCATGATAGACGTTTTTGGCCCCGGTTCCCCAGCAGTTTTTTATAATTCAAATCAAACAGTTCTCTATGATCCTTGCTAATCGGAACCCCCAGGTAACAAATCCCTTTGGTGGCCCACTTAAACAGAACATTTCCCGTCAGTCTCTCCACTGTTTCTGTCAGGGTTGTCATATTCAGAATTTCAGATTTCCCTCAATTGAGACAGAAGCCTGATAGTCACTCATTTTCCTTTAATTTCCACATAATTAAGGGCAGAGAGATGTATAGCTTTGATTTTGCCAAGATAATGTGTGTGTGTGTGTGTGTGTGTGTGTGTGCGTGTGCCATCAAGTCAGTGCTGACTCCTGGTGACCCAGCAGCCCCTGAGTTTTCTTGACAAGTTGTGACCAGAAGTAGATTGCCAAGCCTTTGTTCCAAGGCAATGGAGGGTAAAGTGATTTGCTCAAGGTCACAAGGAGTGCCAGTGGGAAATGAACCCTGGTCTCTTGGTCACTAGGCCCCTGCTCTAACCACTAGGCTACTGCTCCACGCCAAGATAATGCCAAGATAATAATATCCACAAATAAGGAGTTGCTGTAATTCAATCTTCCCACCCAAATTCCACTAATAGCACAGCTCATCCTAATCCCCTTTGCAAGAGGAGCTCTATTGGTAACATAAATGGCAGAGGTGACAATGGGCACACCTTTCCAAGTGCCTCTAGTTATCTGGAAAAAACTAAAATATTCCCTTTTAATTTTGACACGCTTTTGGATTTGCATGGATCAGTCCTAGTACCACCTTATTCAGGCAATCAGCCATTATTTTTGTTAGCAATTTCAGGCCCAATTTTCGAAAGTCATCTACATGGTTAGTGCTGTTGAATATCCCCTCCAATGTTCCCTATGCGCCCCGATACTATCCTGTTAGCATTGGGGTGTGTTGGGGGCGGAGCAGAGGCGGAGAATGGCATTAACTGGGCAGCAGCAATATTGGATGCTGCCCGGTTAGCAATCTGCACACCTCCTTCACAGGATATCATCAGGAGACTGTGATCAACATTCCAACAACCCCACCTCTTTAACCTGGGCGAAGTCTGCATGCACCTCGATTTCGCACAGCTCGCAGTTAAATGTGCCAATAGAATGAAAATTGCCCACTATTTTCTCCTTGATGTCATAATCGTGGAAACAGGTGATTATGTTCTGTGATGTATTCAGCCCCACAGGTCAAGCTGCCCATTAAGTTCAATCAAGCCTAAAGTCCCATGCTTCACCATGATAACCTTTGAAATTCTCTGCACAACCACCAAACAATCCAGAAAGTCTGCTTCCTCCAGGATCCCACGCAACATTAAATTGCTCCTCTGGTACCTGCTGTTTCGATTGTCAGCTTTGTCAGCAAGCTGCTCTCACAGCCGCTCAAGAATGGTAGCCTTTTCTTCTAATAGACCTACTGCCTTGACCTCCATAAGAAATGCCATAATAAATCAGACCAAGGTCCATCAAGCCCAGTATCCTGTTTCCAGCAGTGGCCAGTCTAAGTCACAAGTACCTGTCAGGTTCCTAAAAAGGTACATAGGTTCCACAGTGCTTGTCCAGGGGTAAGCAGTGGATTTCCCGGGTCCTCCTTAATGATTTACAGTCCTTTCCTCCAAGAACTTGTCCAAACCATTTTTTAAACCCAGCCACACTAACAGCTTTTACTACATCCTCCGGTAATGAATTCCAGAGTTTGATTACACGTTGCATATCCCCTAGTCTTTCTATATTCTGATGATGTAAACAATTGAATAAAGTATCTCCAGGAACAAGCAGGAATGTAGTCTTCACATATGGGTATCGGTACCGACGGAGCCTGCGCGGGCATGCTCCCCAGCGTCCAATAGGAACGCTTTTGGGAGCATCCCTCAGCACAAGCGCGCTGCCTTCCTGCCTTTCCAACTGTCCCGCTTCAGTTCTTCGTTTTCCGCGGAGCCGACAGGATCCATACCCTGTCACCGCAGAAAATTCCGTCCTTAAAATTGTTTTCTTGTGGTCGCGTTTGCCTGCCGCGCTACGCTTACCGGTACCGCCGGTTCTTTTCTTTTCCAGAAAAAAAAACTTATACTTTGAGCTGTTTCTCTTCAGAAACTTTTCTTTTTTGGTGCTAGGCGCCATTTTGGGCACTAGGCCCCATATTCCTAAAACAACTAGTGGTTTTAAAAATTGTACTAAGTGTGGCGATACTATTTCTGTCACTGATACCCATGATTGGTGTCTTAAATGTTTAGGGCCTGAACATTCTCCATCTGAATGTCTCTCCTGTATGGGGATGACTAAAAGAGGAAGACAGAACTGGGCTGCGAAGCTCGGTACCCTCTTTTCTTCGGATGCCAGCTCCATTGCATCGACATCTTCAAGGGCCTCCTCTTCCTCCCATGTATCTCAGGTAACTAAACATAAAAGCCGGTCCTTAAAGGGTAGCTCTCCTGCTAAGCATCGAGAGGCCATTGGCATTGCCCTTGAGGGAACCACACTGGCAAAGCAGCCCTGGCGGGAGGCTTCAGCTTCCAAAGCATCAATGGGGCTTCAGGATGTTCTCAAGGCCCCGACCTCACAAGAACTACCCGTGCCATGCTCAGGGGTTCCGGCCGTTTTCACCGGTACCGATACCCAGGCATCGGCAGCGTCGATAGACCAGAGGTTCCTCGCTATTGAATGCAGCATCGCAGCGTTTCTCTCAGCTGCGGTACCGTTGGTCCAACGGGCACCGGTACCGACATAGACACCGGTGCCGGTACCTACACTGGTACAGACACCGACGGTACCGGCCCCGATGGGAATTCTTCCCACGCCATCTTTGGCTGGAATTGACAGATCGGTACCGGATCAACTTGGTACCGACTTCGATCGATACCAGGACCGTGCTGTACATGAGCATCGTGGTGAGGAATACTTCAAATCCTCCGATTCCGAAGACTCTGACAATTCTGCTGGTACTAGAGGGTTTCAACCCAAGGATCCCTTTTCTCCCCGAGGATCCCTCTTCTCCCCAACGCAGAATGTCACCTCCAGAGGACATGTCTTTTCAGGATTTTATTCGTGATATGGCCAAGGGCTTTTCAATCACGGTGGCTCCTGAAGAGGAATCCAGAGCAAAGGAATTGGAAATTCTCCAATATCCTAAAGCTCCAAAGAAGGCATCCACTCTGCCCATCCATGAAATTCTGCATAACTTGATGCTCAGAATGTGAGAGACACCTCTGACTACATCTCCTCACTCTAGGAGATTTGATACTATGTATCGAGTTCCGCCATGTCCTCGATTTCAAAAGACTCAGCTGCCACACCATTCAATGGTGGTAGAGTCAGCCATGCGTAGGATGAAAAGTGCAAAGAGGCATGCATCCAATCCCCCAGGTGGTGAATGCAGGACTCTGGACGCTTTTGGATGCCAAACTTTTCAGGCTTCTATGATTTCAACTAGGATCAGTTCATATATACTATATATGGGAATGTTCCTCAAGGAAGTTACAGGAGACTTGGAGTTTATGACTCATTTCTCCCAGATGACAAGAAACACGACTTTCTTGCTCTAGTTAAGCATGCTCAAGATGTCTCCAAGTTTGTAAATCGTGCAGTCTTTGACTGCTTTGAATGCATCAGCAGAACCTCTGCTATTGCCATTGGCGCACGACAGATTGCCTGGCGTCAGGCATCAGACTTGTAGACTTGGGTACAGGACAAGTTAGGCAACATTCCTTGCACGGGAGAGAATCTCTTTGGTAAGAACTGGCAGGAGAAGGCTAAGGAGTTAGATGCTGACAATACTACTCTAGATAAATTGTCGAAATCTACAGCCACTCCAGCCAAAAAGAAGCCTTATAAAAAACCATCTTTTAGCAAAAAGTGGAAATTTTATTCTTATTCTTCCTATACCCAGCAGAGTCAGACTCAGGGTCAGGTTGCACAAAAGGGACAAACTAGACAGCAAAAGAAGCCAAAAGGCCCGAGAGCCCAACCAGCTCTGCAGGTTCAGCCCCCTCAAGGGCTTTGACTCCTTCCTAGAGAGCTTAGCCTTCCTGCCTCTGAGGGGTCCACAACCCCCCCAATATTCCAGGCAGATTATGCCACTTTGCCAACAGATGGCATCAAATAACAGCAGAAGATTGGACTCTGTCCATTGTAGGAGAAGGGTACAAGCTTCATTTTCACAGCATGCCCCCTCCTACAATTCTAAGGCAATTCAATTCTCAAACCTCCGCAGACAATCTGCTAGATCACGAGGTCTCAACACTTCTTGCCCAAGGGGCAATAGAAGAGGTACCCATTCTTCAATGGGGTGCAGGGTTCTACTCCCCCTATTTTCTTATTCCAAAGAAAACAGGAGGACACAGACCCATTCTAGACCTCAGAGAATTGAACAAATACCTGTTCCGAGAGAAGTTCAAAATGATTTCTCTAGGAACTCTTCTGCCATATCTTCAAGGCCAGGACTGGCTCTGCTCTCTAGACTTAAAAGATGCATGCACTCACATTCTGATCCAACCAGATCACAGGAAATTCTTGTGATTCCTTTTCAAGGGAAAACATTTCCAGTACAGGGTTCTTCCCTTTGGTCTGGCTTCAGCACCAAGAGTATTCACAAAATGCATGGCAGTAGTAGCTGCATTTCTGCGAACTGGGGATATTCGTCTTCCCTTACTTAGACGACTGGCTCATTCAAGCTCCTACAGTTGCAGAGACCAGCACTGCACTGTCTTGCACAATGCAAATCCTCCAATACTTGGGGTTGGTAATAAACTTCCCAAAATCCCAACTTGTTCCTTCCCAATGCCTGGAATTCATAGGGGCCTGTCTAGATACCAGACAGGCAAAGGCCTTCCTTCCATAGGCCCGGTGTCTTCGCATAATGCAACTAGCTTCTCAAGCAGCAGGGAAATCTTCCCTAACTGCTTGGGAGCTACTACAGTTACTGGGACATATGGCATCCACAGTTCATGTAGTCCCATATGCTCGCCTCCACATGCGAGCAGCTCAGTGGACCCTATCCACACAGTGGACACAGGCCACAGGACACTTATCAGACAAAATAATAAACTCTCAACGGCTAATTTTGTCCCTCCAATGGTAGTAATCCCTAGAAAATCTGACAATGGGGTCTCCTTTTCATCAACCCCTTTTTCAGGCCACCCTAACAACAGATACATCGCAGGTGGGTTGGGGAGCACACCTGAATCATCTCTCTACCCAGGGAACCTGGACTCCACAGGAGGCTGGTCTACACATAAACCTCCTGGAATTAAGAGCAATCTATTTAGCTCTTCAAGTATTCCGTGCCCAGCTCAGCTACAAGACAGTCCTAGTCCAGACAGACAATCAAGTAGCCATGTTCTATGTGAACAAGCAGGGCGGGACAGGCTCTCTGTCGTTATGCAACGAAGCTTTGCAGCTGTGGGCCCTCGCCAGAGAGTATCAAATTCACCTTCTACTGGTATATCTTCCAGGCATTCAAAATCTTTGGGCAGACAAACTCAGTCAAGCTCTGCTGCCTCACGAGTGGTCTCTCCACCTAGACCAGGTGGCAAAGAGATTTCATCTCTGGGGCACTCCACCATAGACCTCTTTGCAAGTCCACTGAATGCCAAACTTCCCCGGTTCTGTTCCAGGATTCTGGCTCACAATTGTCAGACAAGGGATTCCTTCCTCCTTCACTGGAGTCAGAGTTTCCTTTATGCCTTCCCATCCATTCCCCTCATCCCCAAAACACTCTTCAAGCTTCAGAGAGACAGGGGTCGCATGATTCTCATAGCGCCACGATGGCCACACCAAGCGTGGTATCCCCTGCTTCTACATCTCTCTCAAGCTGCACCTCTGGAGTTAGGGCATGCTCCAGATCTTCTTTCCCAAGAGAACAGGACGCTATGGCACCCGAATCCCCAGTCCCTGCATCTCATGGCCTGGTTGCTGAAGGTTTAGACCTCCAGGATTTCAACCTGTCCCAACAGGTAAAGGATATCATTCAGGCTTCTAGGAAACTTTCCAAAAGAAGATCTTATGCCTTCAAGTGGAAACGTTTTACTATATGGTGCTCCAAGAAGGGATTAAACCCCCTTGGCATACCCTTAGAATTGATACTAGAGTATCTCCTTCACTTATCGAATTTTGGTCTAAAGACCAATTCGGTAAGAGTCCATCTTAGTGCAATTGCTGCTTCTTATAAGCCTCTGAATGGACAACCAATTTCCTCTCATCCACTCATATCCAGATTTATGAGAGGTCTTAACCAAACCTCCCATTAAGCCACCACCGGTGGCATGGGATCTAAATCTAGTTCTTGGGCAGCTCATGAAGCCGCCTTTTGAGCCTTTAGCCACTACAACCCTTACGTTTTTGACCTGGAAGGTCATCTTCCTAATTTCAATCACCTCTGCAAGTCGCATTAGTGAACTGCAAGCTTTAGTGGCTAATCCTCCTCATACTAGGTTTCACCATGATAAGGTTGTTCTTAGAACTCATCCACACTTTATGCCAAAGGTGGTTTCTCCTTTTCATTCAAAACAATCAATTTATCTTCCTGTATTTTTTGCGAGGCCTTACGCCTCTAATGCAGAAAGAAACCTTCATACTTTGAATTGTAAAAGCGCCTTAGCCTTTTACCTACAGAGAACACAGCAACATAGAAAGTCCTCACAACTTTTTATACCTTTTGACTCTAGTCGTTTGGGACAACCGGTCTCCAGAAGAACTTTATCTAAATGGATTGCCCAATGCATATCCTTTACTTATGAGAGTAAGGGTCTTCCTCTTCAGAACCATGTCACAGCTCATAACGTGAGAGCCATGGCAACTTCCATGGCTAATCTCCACTCTGTGTCTATCGATGACATTTGTCGAGCAGCCACCAGGGCTTCGGTACACACCTTCACAGCCCACTACTACCTGGATAAAGCTTCCCGTCGGGATGCCTTCTTTGGCCAAGCTGTTCTTCAAAATCTCTTTCAGACCTAATTCAACTCCTACTCACCAACCCTGGTGGAAGGCCAGAGATCCATGGGAGGAAGGATTCCCTCCTTTCCAGGGTGGCACCTTCCTGGAGCTATCTCCCTGGCATCTTCAGCTAGGGAGTCCCCATATGTGAAGACTACATTCCTGTTTGTTCCTGGAGATAGCGTAGTTACTCACCTGTAACAGGTGATCTCCGGGAACAGCAGAATTTAGTCTTCACAACCCATCCACCTCCCCTAGGAGTTGTCTCTCTATCTCTTTGTCTCTTTCCTCTCTCCCTCTATCCTTTTCAGTCAGCTACAAACTTAACTGAAGAGGGACAGTTGGAAAGGCGGGAAGGAAGCGCGCATGTGCTGAGGGATGCTCCCAAAAGCTTTCCTATTGGATGCTGTGGAGCGTTCCCGTGCAGGCTCAGTCGGTACCGATGATACCCATATGTGAAGACTAAATTCCTGCTGTTCCCGGAGATCACCTGTTACAGGTGAGTAACTACGCTTTACCCGTTCCACTCCATTCATTAATTTATAGACCTCCTTCAAAGCTTAATGATCTCAAATTTCTTTAAGACATCTTATTTTCCTTTCCTGTGTCAGCAGCTGAGAAAGAAAATACAATCTTGTATGCCCTACCCAATTAACTTGTTGGAAATTCCAAATTGTGACTAATGGGTACAAACCTAGTGATTCTCTTCTGACTTTATAATGGCCACTTTTACCTTATCACACACCCTAAAAGTAAGTCTCACAAAGGGATTATCCCCCTCAATCTTTTTTATAGGCCTCAACCACATTTTTCCTAACAGGTAACTCCCCCCAAAACATTTGTTCAATATTTATGACAATGCTCCCCCCTCCCATATGTAAAACTGCCCTCAGTTGGGCTGTTTCATAATATGCCAAAATGTTGGGAAGCCCCATTCCATCCACTTCCTTTTTTAAGTACAGAATCTTCCTTGCTAGTCTTGGGGGCACTTTCCCCAAATTAAATAAAAAATTCTCTTTTGGAGTCCCTTTATTACTTTGCACAGAACCTCAATTGGCAATGCTACAAATAAAAATATGTGAGGCAGAATATTTATTTTTACTACCAGAGATAACTTGGGTGGGATGTAAATTTAGACGCATCCATTTTTCCATATCGTAATTTTGAAGGGCCCTCAAAAGTAGCCCATAATTTAATCTATATAGCTGAGCCCAGTCTTTCCCCAGATTGGCTCCCAAATATTTTATAGTTTCGTTCACCCATTTAAAAGGGAAGGAATTTCTCAAATAATGCTCTTACTGCGGGTCTAAATTTAAAGACAATACCTCCCTTTCCCCCATGTTAACCAGTTGTTCTTGTGTGCTGTCAAATCAATGCCGACTCCTGGTGACCCCTTTTGACTAGTTGTAACCATCCCCTGTGTTTTCTTGGTGAAGTGTGACTGAAGTAGATTGCAAGGCCTTTCTTCTGCACACTAGGGAGTTCATTTCAAAAGGCTTAGTTGTGATTTAGGACGTCTGAAGATGTGCACATGGACGTCAAAATCACAGAGACATTTCCGAAGCCATTCCACAAATGACATTTACAGATATCCCCAGTACGGGGGGGAGGGGGCGTGGTGAGCAGGTGCAATGGACTTACATGTCTCTGTTCGATTTCAGGAACGACGGGGATGTCTGCAGGCACATATCCAGAGGGCGTTAGAGAGCATGGAAAGCATGTTCCTGGCAAATACCTTGGTGCACGCAGCCCTACTGCAGCATGACAGTAGCGTGAGCACACTCAACGCCACCTATGGAGGTGGCAGTCAGTACACCCGCATTACTTGCCTGCCATGCAGATAGTGCAGTTTGCTGCCTATGTGGTGCTCACTCCTCCCACTCTGTGCGCCTAACCTTCCTACTTGCGACTCGAATGCACCATGGACTCTAAGTGCTGAGCTCTGGTGGCACTAGCTGTCAGTGCATGTGCATCCCATGCTGCAGACCATACCCACGCTGAAAACTGACCTGCTAGAGTTACTAACATGCCGTTTACATGCATTAGTTTTCTTCATGTCCTATTTTTTTGCAGTGGGACCTACTTACTAAGTGTTAGCGCACATTAGTTTAACTCTAGCTATAAATATCTGAACATTCTTGGAATGCTTTAGAAAGTCTGAAATAATTCCCAACTCCTTTCATTTTTGTTTTGGTTTTGTTTTTAATGTATTTGGTGCCACTGTCCATGTTGACTGCAGCTCTTCTAGGGTGCAGTCCCGAGGATGCTGGGGAGAGAGGGAGATGCAGAAAATTGGATAGGAGAAAAAAAGCCCAGAAATGAATAATGTCATATTACCGAAAAGATGAGAGGCTAATTTGTGGCAACTTTTTTGCTAATTTTGTTCAAGCTTCAGAATGAGGAGCTGTCAGCGCCTCGTGTAGCAGTACTGACAGCGCCAATGATCCATGAAATAAGCTACCGCTGGCTTTGTTCTGATAAGAATGAGCAGATCTGCCCAGTGTATTAGGCTGCGAATCTCATTTTCATACTTGCATGCGGAGTTAACAGAAATAAGCTGTTTGCAGGCTTGATTAATCAGACATTGGGGGGGGGAGGTTGTCTCTTTGATCTTTTCGTCTCCTAGGTAACTTGTTTGACATTTAATGTTGAGCTTGAGCAAAGACAATCAGGAATTGTAGTCCAGACTGATATAAAAATTAAAGACCTTAACACTTAAAGCAGCCCCCCCCCCTTCCCACAGCTATGATTTTGCTTTACTTCAGAAAACAGCTGTTTTGCTTTTAATTAAAGATGAGAACAATGGGTGGCGTGATAAGGAAGTGTCGCTAGTTTCATCAAGACCTCTTATTTGATAAAAGACCGCTGGAGGAGAGTAATTGAGCAATTGGTGTGTGGTTATGTATATCAGATCCTATCAATAGAATATATATATGCGAGGCTTTGAAACTGTGGCAGTTTAACATTTTAGTAAAATGCCTCTTTTTTTTTAATGAGAAGGATGCATTTGCTTGATATGGAATTAAGCTGCTGTGACAATAAGATATTTGAAATGATATTCACTGAATTGAAGCATAGAGGATTTGCTGTATAGAGGCAGTCTGCCTTCATGGAAAATTGATTTTTAAAAAGAAAGTTTATATATGTATAGACTATAGAAACGCGCACACACACAGAATGCGACGTGTCGTATACACACGGACTGTTCTGCTACCAAGCAGGATTTGTACGGTATGTAAACCCACAAAACTGAAAGGCAATAAAGAAAACTGCAAAGGCGTCGGCATGAATTTGCCGGGGGTTATGCAGACACCTTTACAAATCTTCCTAGTGTCTGTAATGATAAATGCCTCAAGGGTCTTGCCTGGGCCCTGCTTTCCCTACCAGCTAAAGCCCTTATCTTAAATCCAAGCAAAGTGCCATTAATCTTTGTGAAAGACCTTTTATGGCTTTTAATATATCCCAAATTAGAACATTTTGCACCTTGCTTCCTGAAATGCAGCGATAAAAAGCCTTCGAAGCTGCGTTTGCCTGCTTCCCACTCTGCACAGTTTGCGATGCTTTGGGCTAAGGGTTGGAAGGTCTTCATTCAAATGCAGCAAATGGGCTGGATCTTTTGTATGGAAAATGCTGATACCCCCAACTGTAAATGAGTTTAGTGATACAATGTATAGATGAGAGTTACAATTTTTATGTCTTAATTTTCAGTGCCTTGCCTTTCACTGTTATCTGCTGCTACTCTTTCTGATTTCTGTAGAGCCGTTAGGCGTACACAGCACTGTACAGATACACATCTGAGGATTTGATACTGTCGTTACTTTATTCAATCTATTGTGACACTTATGAGGTTAATGACATGAGACTGGGGGACTTCGCCTCTCTGTTTTTCTATCTATGTACATATATGCATTGTGCAATGTGCAAACCCAATTGTGTCATACTTACAGGTTCTGAAAATATTAATTAATCTAGATGGGGAATAACATCCCTGGGAAAGGCTGAGCTATTGCTCACAGCTAGTGAATGTTATTACATGTGCGCTCCTGAAAAGGACTGAGTCTCAGTGCTGCAAATGGGGGAGATTCTCGGTGTCCTGCCAGGCCAGACACTTTGAAAAGACATTAGCATGGGATACAGCTGAAAGGAAAGGATACAGACACATTAGGTCCAGAAACATTGGAAATGATGACACACAAAAAGCACATGGCTTATCCAGTCTGCCCATCCATACCAAATACTAAGCTCCACAGTCTCTTTCTCTCCCTTAAAGATCCTCTGTGCAAATGTTCGTAGTCTAAAAAATAAAATTCTTTCTCCGTAGAGAAGCAGGAAAGTCCTCACATATGGGTGATGTCACCAACAGAGCCCACACGAAACATGGCTGAGGGGAGATATGATAGAGGTCTATAAATTAATGAATGGAGTGGAACGGGTAAACGTAGATTGATTGTTTATGTTGTCAGACTATAAAAAGACTGTGTGCAATTCTGGTCGCCGTATCTTAAAAAGGATATAGCGTTATTAGAAAAGGTACAGAGAAGAGCCACCAAAATGATAAAGGAGATGGAAGGATACCCCTATGAAGAAAGGCTAAAAAGGGCAATGGGCCACCATCGGCGCTGCATCAAACATAATCATTCTTTTGAAGATCTTCGGTGGACTATTATGGATCATGTGCCTCTGAATCCGCGAGGTGGTGATAGGGAGAGAAGACTTCAGTGGCTTGAACAAAACTGGATTTTTTCATTGGACACGGTTGAACCCTATGGACTTAATCGGGAGATTGATTGGCAGATTGTGTTATGATGTGGTAACGCTGTCGTGTTTGGATAACCAATCGGGGCAGGGATTCCCCTGGTGGTGGGGACTCCCCTGTTTCTATTGGCTGGTTCCCCATTCAAATATGCCCATTCAGCCTGAGTGAATGTTTGACCTGAGCCGTGGTGACGGCGTCTTCAGCACAGTTGCCGCATTTCTGAGTAGAAGGGAAGCACTTGAAACAGGGCTGTTGCCCGAAACGTGCACGTCGTGCAGAGATGACCTTTTGGGAGCAACATATGTGATGAGGATCTTTTGAGAGCATTATGATTTTTCAATTGGAAGATAAGTGAATTTAAAGTTTTTTTGGGGTGGTGAACCTTAATTGATTAAAAAGTAGCTTGCCATCTGGTGTGGGTCGAGTTTCAATACTGACCCTCCTCCGGCCTGCTTCAACAAAAATAGGTGTCTTAACTTCTGGTGGACTTTTGTTTGTTGATGTGACTTTTCAGTTCACTGGACTGGGTTTGTTGGTCACTTCTTGGGGTGGCAGGAGGCCAAGCGGCCACCGAAAGGTTTGGTGGTAGTGATGGTAGACCAGTTAAAATGGCCTGGTCAGTGGAAGATCAGTCTCTTGGTTTAGACTGGCCAGATGCAGTGGACCTTGAGCTGGAGCCGGAAGCTGGGATGGAAGATTTAGAGGAAGGTGAGATTCAAGAACCTGAAGATCAAGCAAGGATTATCCGAGTCTTTTGAAGGGAGTTGCTGACAGCGCTCATTACAGAGTTCTCTTTGGTGGGCTGTGTAAAGGTGAAGCGGCGGCCAAAGCTTCAATTTCCAGATGGGTTCGTGAAGCAATAGCATCAGCTTATATCTTGCAAGGTTGTCATGTGCCCTTGGGCTGTGGGTTCATTCTACTAGAGCGCAAGCGGCTTAGTGGGCAGGGCATAGCTTAGTTCCGCAGGTTGAGATATGCAGAGCAGCCACTTGGTCTTCCTTGCACACTTTTAGTAAACATTACTGCCTGGATGTTCAAGCGGCGGGAGATGCCTGTTTTCGTCGGCAGTTTTGCGGTCCGGGTGGACAGGTCCCTCCCAATAGTTTGCTGCTCTCTTACATCCCAGAGGTGAGGGACTGAACTGGAGGGACGATAAGGAAAGAGAAATTAGACTTACCTGCTAATTGTTGTTCCTTGAGGAACTCCAGTTCAGTCCCGATTCCCGCCCAGGGACCTTTTGGTCAGCTTCCGCAAAGCATACTGTGTGATGCGCGGTGACTACAATCCAGTAGGAGAAGTTCAGCAAATGTGCTCTCTATTCAGGTAAAGTATACCTTGTATTCTTTCTTCTCTCTCCTTTCTGTCCTATTTCTGCAAACGGGAGAAGGAGAGTTATCCTCTCATTTACGGGGTTTTAGTTCAGTGTTAGAGTTAAATTGTATTTAATATTATAGCTACTTATTTGTTGCTCCTTTGAGTCTGCTTTGTCATTAGATCACTGGGAGCTGGTGAGAGGTGCCAGCAGGATATCTACAGTGGTGTCACAGTTCTGACATGCCCAGTCTCCATGCTGCAGGAAGAGGTGCACAACCCAGAGGTGAGGGACTGAACTGGAGTTCCTCAAGGAACAACAATTAGCAGGTAAGTCTAATTTCTCTTTAGATTTTCTGGGGATTACTGAGTCAAGAGTACATTAAGAAAGGCGTAAGGAAAGCCAAAAGTAAGCCAAGTTGTTTAAAAGGTAAAAAAAAACATCTTTCAAAAATGGAAAAAGGAACCAAATGAAGAACTAGCAAACAGCATAAGCACTGGCAAATTTAATTCAAGGCACTGATAAGAAAGGCAAAAAGAGAATTTGAAAAGAAGCTTGCCATAGAGACAAAAACTCACAATAAAATCTTTTTGGGGTACATATGAAGCAAGAAGCCGGAGAAGGAGTCAGTTGGACCACTAGATGATCAAGGGGTAAAAGGGGCATTCAGAGAAGACAAGGCCATAGCTGAGAGACTAAATGAATTCTTTGTTTCAGTCTTTACTGAGGAAGATGTGAGGAAGCTTTCCATGGCAGAAAGGGTATTTAATTTATTTATTTTATTTATTTAGACAGTTTTGTATACCACCTTATCCTTCAATCAGTGCTAATGGTGATGAGTGAGTTTATTTTTTATTTATTTAACATAAACATCCATATAATGCAACCTAGAACCTTAAAGGTCCGCTAAACAATATTTATATATATTAATACAACTATATTTATAGAAATTATTTCAACAACAGATTGCCAAAAATCAACACATTCATTACAAAACTTTTATAAAATTTTATTCAACTTTTCTACTTTCATAATCCAATTCATTACCACCAATTTTTAATACAATTTATTCTGCTATTATAATCCAATTCATCATAATATTATATTTGTGATATTATGATGAATTGGATTATAAAAGCAGAATAACCCTCTTCTAGACTTCACCCTCTCATAGTCGTGAGACTTGAAACCTCAATCAGCCTGAACTTCCTCCACCGTGCACACAGCTGATCACGGTGGGGAAAGTGTGAAGCACCACCTTTTAGGAGCTGCAGGCAAATCGGCAGCTAGTATATGGACAGATGACATTTGCCTCAGCAATAGGCACTATACCTTAGCGAAACACACATCACCTACTAGTGCTTGTAACGTGCTTTATGTACTTAGGCAATTCGGCGACAAAGGTTGGGGCTGCCAGAATGAATGCAGAGTGGAATTTTAGAATTTCTAGCAGACAGTCAAATAGCTGGAACCTCTTTTGATGATTGCAATGGCTTGTGGTTAAACATAAAAAGAGCAGAGTGTTGGGTTTGAATTATGAGGAAGACCAGGAACACTGGATAAGGGAAGATCTTACAAGTATCCCTGGATTTCCCCCCTTATCTGCTGTCTTCCCTAACCCCCCCTGCTTCTCCTTCTGGTGCCAGGGCACCTAGGTCAATTCCTGTAATTACTCCCCCCACCTGTTTCTTTTCCCTTTTTTCTCTCCTATTATGTTGTAGCCTCCTCTTTTCCTTTTTTTCTTTCACTTACTGCAAACCCTCTGATCTCTGATGGTCTTTCTGGCCATAGAGCAGTATAACAAGCACCTCAAGTAAAATAAAATGAAATGGTCATACTATAGAGCAGACAGTTGGCCTATATCTGTACAGTGTAAAAGGACTAACTGCATGCTGGATGGCTTATTTGTTTATCTTCTGTTGCTCAGTACAGAGGAGTAATAGTGATATGTGAAGAAAATGTTACAGTGTCTGAGGTTGGTAATGAGTGAGTGAGTCTCCACTGTACTGTGAATAGCTACTGCCATGAGAAATAAGTGTTTTTAACTAATAAAAATCACTCCAATCCAACAAATTTCCTTCGTGGAAAATAAATTTGATGTCAAAATCTAAATGGTGTGAATATTGAGGTGACTAGTAACACCGGTGTTTAGAACGTTTGTTAGTAGTTAGTATTATTAATAGCCCAGGGGGTTTCAGCTCCATATAGCGCTTAAAAATGCTTTTCAAAAGATTTTTTTTTTTTTTTGAGCATCAGCGCATAGATAACATCAGCAACCACCCTGGAATTTTTCAGAATAAACACCCGTTCTCCGTCACCAAATAAGTTAAGGAACTACTGAGAGGATCTCAATTTTACTACCATATGTTCATCATAAGAAACATTTTATATTGAACTTCTTCAAATGCACTATTCGTGCTCAATTTGTGGTCTCATTTCTCTCTGTTGTCCCAATATGAACACCAATCTTCTTTTACCAAATGTCCAAAAAACTATTGCACAGAAAACTTATTAAAACCTATATTTCAACAAGAAGCTTTGCGTAGCTTAAAAATTCTGAAATCTTATCTTCTCAAAGAATAGCCAGCTGCTTGTTTTTCATTTTCATTGCCTCTACGCTTCAACCGGCGCCCTCATAGCGTTTCACTCCCTTGATAGAGCTTCTTCAGGAGGGTAGGAAAATGTTGCTGCCCACGTTTATCCAAGTTATATTCTGAGAGTGTGGTGTTCATATTGGGACATTGTAATTCACCCCGTAAGGACCGAAAAGTTTTTGTAATGAGAAATAAGTGTGGCAATATATTAGGTTGGAGGTGGGAGAAATAAGTGTGAGACTCCAGTACTGTGTGAGAGTCCGGCAGTGGGAGCAATAAGGCTGACTCCTAGACATATTTACATCATTAACAATTGTTCAAGGCAGATTCTTTTTCAGAAGTTATTTCCTTATGTATTTTTTGCTTAAAATATTTTTTTCTGTTTTCAGATGGGGGTAAAAATTACCCACGCCGTTGCATGCCGTAACTTTATGAAAGCTAAGCAAGAGGAGGAGGTGGCTTCACGAGAAGCTCAGAAGAAGAGGAAGCTTGCCTGGGGGTGAGTTGAACACAGAGGAGCGAGGGGTTCAATGCAGGTGATGCTGCTGCTTGGAACATCAGACATTTTCTAGAGCCTTTCGGGAATTTTTTGAAAAGATCTCGCCACGCATGCTCGGCAGTTACCTCACCCACAATATGTCTTGTTTTTTCCCCCACAAAATGAATGGATATGTTTTCAGCTTCAGCAGCTCCCCACTTCAATGCCCTTTTTGCAGTTATCAGCGCTTTTTAGGAAGTTTCCTCATAATCGGTGCATCTTGGTTTCTCTTTGACCTTTCAGCCTTCATAATCAGGTTTCTCAGCGTTTTTGGTTTTCCTGCTTTCGGACTAGATTGGTCAACGAGCGTGCTTTAGGCTGTGGCTCCTACAAGGCCCTTCCATTTACCTTATTTTTAACTCTGGTCATTGTCTTACTACTACAACTACTACAGCTTATCATTTATATAGCGCTACAAGGCACACACATCACTGTACACATACATGTGAGAGACCGTCTCTGCTCAATAGAGCCTACAATCTATGCAAGACAGACAAATACAACAAATAGGGTAAAACGAATCAAAGGGAAGGGAATTGGATTTAGCTCATGCCTTTTCTTTGAAGCTCAAGGTGAGTTATCTTCAGGAACAGTAGGTATTTTCCTGTCCATAGAGGGCTTGCAATCTAACTTCATACTTGAGGAATGGAAGGTTAAGTGATTTTCCCAAGATCACAAGAAGTGGCAGTGGGATTCGAATCTGGCTCCCTTTGTTCTTAGCCTGCTGCTCTAGTCTTTAGACGACTCCTCTACTCCATTGGGAGTGCTTAGAACACGCATGGTGGTAAATAAGAGAATAAGGGGGTCGGGATCCAAAAGCAGCTTCGAAACGGTGGGGTTTTTTAGCCTGGATTTGAATAGGACGTAAGATGAGGCCTGACATATTAACTCAGGTAGCTGTTCAAGGCATACGGTGTGGCAAGATGGAATGAATGAAGTCTGGAATTGGCAGTGGACAAGAAGGGCACAGGTAAAAGGGATCTGCCTGATGAGTGGAGTTCTTGAGGAGAGGTTTAGGTAGAGATAAGAGAGGAAAGGTAGTGAGGAACAGCAGAATGAATTCACTTGTATATCAGCAGAAGTTGAAACTGGATGGAGAAACGGATAGAGAGCCAGTGAAGTGACTTGAGAAGAGGGGTCACGTGAGCATAGTGACACTGGTGGAAGAATAGCCATGGGGCTGAATTTTGAATAGAATGAAGGGGAGATAACTCGAGGGAGACCAGCAAAGGAGTAGGTTGCAATAGTCTAAATGGGAGGTCACTAGATTGTGGATAATAGTCTTGGTAGTGTTTTCAGAAAGGACGGGATGAATTTTGCTGTTGTCATAGTGCAAGAAATGACAGGTTTTAGCTATCTTTTGGATATGTGCAAAGAAAGAGAAAGAAGAGTCAAAGATGACCCCAAGGTTGTGAGTTGAGTAAATAGGGAGGATGATAGTGTTATGCATTAGAAGAGAGAAAGGAGGCAGGCGGATTTAGGAGGAGAGATAAGGAGCTCTATCTTGGCCATGTTCAATTTCAGATGGTGCGCAACATCAAGATCAACATCCCCGCGTGTTAAATGTATCCCCCAATTGTGTTGTGACCGCTTTGATTGAAGGATAAGGCGGTATACAAAAAACTGTCTAAAAAAAAAAAAAAAAAAGATAGCAATGTCAGACAAGCAGGCTGAGACATAGGCCTGGATTACAGATTAGATTTCAAGTGTAGAGAGGTAAATCTGAGCGTCATCAGCATAAAGCTGGTAATAAAAAACATGGGATGAGATGGTGCACCAAGGGAATGAATAGAGAGAGAGGAAAAGAGGTCCCAAGATAGAGCCCTCAGGTACACTGACTGAGAGCGGGATAGCAGTAGAGGAAGATCCACCAGAGCATACACTAAAGGTGCGATGGGAAGGATAAGAAGAAACCCCACTGCTCAGTGTGCAGCAGCGATCAAAAAAGCAAATAGAATGCCAGGAATCATAGGGAAAGCAACGGAGAATAAAACAAAGGATGACATCATAATGCCTCTGTATCGTTCCATGGTGCAACTGCACCTTGAATATTGTGTGCAATTCTGGTCGCCGTATCTTAAAAAGGATATAGCAGAATTAGAAAAGGTACAGAGAAGAGCCACCAAAATGATAAAGGGGATGGAAGGATACCCCTATGAGGAAAAACTTAAAAGGTTAGGGCCTAGACTGGACTGGAACAGGTAAACATAGATCAGTTGTTTACTCCTTCAAGTAGAAAGACTAGGGGACATGCAATGAAGCTGCAACGTAGCACGTTGAAGACTCAGTGAGGCCAATTCTGAAAACATGCACGTCCGGGCAGTGGGTACGTCCATATGGAAACGTGCAGAAATAGAACCCAATTCTGCAAATGCAGGGATAGATGCAGCCGCATGCACAAAATCGCCCACATAGACTTGCTAGGCACATCCTGCTTACGATGCTATGTTGTAGGGAGAAGTGGCCTAGTGGTTAGGACAAGGTACTTCAGGCCGCAGGGCCGGGAGTTCAAGTCCCACCTGGGGACAGCAATCTCAGGCCGGAGAGACTGGGATTTCTAGTCCTATAGGCACTCCTTGTGGTCTTGGGCAAGCCACTTAACCCTCCATTGCCCATGTTCCCTATAAGTATTAGTGTATGTGTCTCATATCCCCTCGTGTTAAATGTATCCCCCAATTGACCACTTTGACCCAGTGAAAAGCGGGATATAAATACAGCTAAATAAATAAATAAATGTTGTATGAAGACGGGTATACGCCGACCACGGCATTGTATGTCCCCGCGCTCACCGTATTCTGTAACGATGTATGTCTGCGACCCTGCCCGTCTCCACGATATATCCACGAATGGCCATGCCTCCTTCAAAATGGGCAGCTGTGAAGCTGCTGTGGGCACGGACAGAGCTGTTCTGAGACTGAATGACAATGTAAGATGGCGAGACTCACAGGTGGATGCAAGTTAGATGATAGAAACTGGTCTGTGGCATGCCCAGAACACTACAAAGCAATTGCAGTGCACTGTAAGGTAGCAGGAAAACAGGTAGAGAGTGATCCAGGTGTTACAAGATGCAGGGCAGCATTACATACATGGCAGTAGGTGACCTCCTTAGGTATGCATGGTGCGGTTAAGCACATGAATAGCACCCCCCCCCCCCCCATAGCGAACCAGCCAAACATTTCCCTATCACTAATAAAGGACCAGTGGAATGTCAGCAGTGCCAGCACCACACAGACATGCCCAGAGACACCACCGTCACTCCCTACAAAGATGCACTTTGTGTAGAGCATTGCTGGTGCACCTTGACATGGTGTACTGTGTTCCATGCCCTCCTGCTGAGGTCCCCATATCAATGATAGGGAAGTATATGGACAGGTACGTGAATGTGGAATTGTCCAGCTCACTCCTACCTGTTCTCCCTTGCACTTGGTGACGCCGCAGTCAGCGCTACGGTCCAGGTACCTGCCAAGAATACCTGTCCTCCTCGGATATGTGGATGAGCAATCTAGATTCCCCCCCCCCCCACCCATGCAGCCCTCCAGTCACACACAGATATCTACTCACTTGCAGTCCCACAGAAGCAGACGTCTGTCAGCAGCATGCCCTGCACTGCTTAACGTAGATGATGGAATGGAAACCATGGATATTGAGTACTTCCAACCCATCATCATAACTTATCACTACCATTTCAAATACATACAGACATGCATGATACCTACACATGTGCACCTCAGTCACAGAGCTGCTGTAGGCTAAAACAGCCCATCACATATATCAGCCTCAAGGTTCAGACCTCGTATACACATTGCAAATCATAACCAACCGCAACAGTGACCTGTGCACACAATATGTGCCATAGGGCCACTGGCTTAGACTTTCCCCATTATTCCGTTCCAATAGATTTACATCTGACCTTCTCTGCATCCGGGGACTGTACACATTGCAAAGGCCATATTGTAAAGGTTTGCTGTGTGGGGCGCAACACTCCAGTCGGCAGGGTGCTGCACATTGCACCAATGGCTGGACTTACATTTTCACACAGAGTCCTAGGGCTCCATCACCAATATCATTTCGAGGACCTGGGCATTGTTAGGGCACCCACACTTTGCCCCTTTAGCTCACTCAGCAAATGCCAGCATAGCCGGTAAGCACACCTGTGCTCTTCCCCATACATTTGTGGGGGTGGGGGGTTTTTGTTACTGTAACCTCAAACCTCCCTCTCCTCTACTTTCTGTTCAGGAACACTGCATGCTGTGGTTTCCCAGCCTGCAGACACAACAGTGCATAGCATAGGTTACACATCCATTCACCACTATGGGCAGCATTGAAATGCAGGGCAGGAATATTTCTAAGTCCTACCTTTATTCCACCTTTCAGCAGGTATAGCCTGGATGTCTGCGGGAACTACTGTGGATGTACATGGATAGCTCCAGAATACGCTTTATATGTGGCTACCTACGCCACCGTTATGCCCCTTCCCGCCCACGTTCTGGGATCCCCGTTTATGTGCCATGTATGTGCAGGGCCATGAATGTGGAGAATACGGTTTTAGACGTTTTCGTGGGATACACATACATCCCGCACGTACAGGCGGCTTATTCATGATTCAGAATGACCCCCAGTGCCTAATCAAACTCTGGAATGCATTTACCCCTGGGATAAGCAGCATGGAATCTACGTACTTTTTGGGAACCTGACAGGTACTTATGACCACGATTGGCTTCTGTTGGAAACAAGATACTGGGCTTGATAGACCTTTGGTCTGACCAGTATGACATATCTTATGTTCATATATTTTTATAAGAGCCCCTAAATCCAATCGAGAACAAGGTATTGAGGAGAAGATGGTGATCAGCGGTGTCAAAAGCAGCAGATAGGTCAAGAAGGATGAGGATTGAGCAAAGACCCTTGGATTTGGCTAGGAAGAGGTCACTGGAGACTTTGGCAAGGGCCCTTTCTGTAGCATATAGAGGATGAAAGCCAAATTGCAGTGGATTCAGAATGGCATGAGACAAAAAAAAAGTCAAGACAGCAGTGGTGAACTGCAGGTTTCAGTCATTTGGATACAAAAGGGAGGCTGGAGATGGGTTGATGATTGGAAGGATAGGAAGGGTCCAGTGAAGGCTTTTTTTTAGATGAGGCGTGATCACAAAGGAGGGAGGAGTGGTCTAGTGGTTAGGACCCGGTACTTCAGGCCGGAGGGTCGGGGGTTCAAGTCCCACCTGGGGACAGCAATCTCAGGCCGGAGGGACTGGGATTTCTAGTCCTATAGGCACTCCTTGTGGTCTTGGGCAAGCCACTTAACCCTCCATTGCCCATGTTCCCTGTATGTATTAGTGTGTGTGTCTCATATCCCCTCGTGTTAAATGTATCCCCCAATTGACCGCTTTGACCCTGTGAAAAGCGGGATATAAATACAGCTAAAATAAATAAATAAAATAAATCACAGCATGTTTGAAGACCACAGGAACAGTTGCAGCGGAAAGCAATAAGTTCAGGAAATGGAATAATTGATTGTCAAGTTTGGCCTGGACCGCAGGTAGGAGAGGTCCATTATAGATCATCACACGGCCTGATTTGAATATTCAGGAGAGTATCGTGTTATGGCCCATTGTAATATTTATTTATTTTATTTATTTATTTAACGGTTCTTATATACCGCCACTTCCAACGATCAGGGACGTTTTATATTGAACAAAAATTACACAAACCTGGTTACAGGGAACATTTCAAACTATAAAATAAGTAAACTATACAGGTCAGCTAGGCACTTAAACAGCTGTATCATGGTAGCTGCATCTTAAATATTTACATGATATATTGCGAACAGAGTGTGATATATTGCGGATAGTGTAAGCTATGGGGCGTAGACATTAGTGGGGGTAGTAATTAGTGAAGTAGGAGGCGGGATCAGGGAGATAGGTGGGTTATAATATTCTGAGAAAAGTAGGGTTTTTAGGAGTTTACGAAATCTTTGCAGGTCCTTGGTTGATCTAATGGACTGGGAAGGAGTTGCAGAGGGTCGGGGCAGAATATCTGAAGGCTCTGTTGCTGGTGGCTTTCTTGGTTTTCCTTACTGAAGGGGGCAAGGTCCTTTGTACATGCTCTTCTCACTCTGACATCAGACTGCAGCTAGATCAAGGTGGATAAAAAGGAGGGGGAGTAATATCTGCTTCAGGGTATCACCAAGGCCTATCAGAAGTGTGCAAGCTGAGTCTTGTGTTGAAGATGGTAAGAAATCCTGATTCACTGACTAATGCAAAGGCAGCAATAAAACAATAGTATCATGGAGTTGCGTCACTTGCCAAAGGCATGGAATTACTGCAGGACGCATTGATTCTGTCAAAACTGAAACCTAAGGATAGGCTCAAGGGTAGAGAGAGGTCTCAGTCTCCCAGCTTGTGTCAGGAGTAGAGAAGAAGCCTAGTGATTGGGGCAGCAGGCTAGAACCCAGGGTTCAAATTCCACTGACACTCCTCATGGCCTTGGGCAAGTCACTTAACCCGCCATTGCCTCAGGTAGAAACTTAGATTGTAATGTGCCCTCTGGGACAGGGAAATAGCTACTAAACCTGAATGTAACTCGCCTTCAGCTACTACTGGAAAGGTGTGAGCTAAACATAAAGAAAGAAAAGAAGAAAGGCAGCCAGTTCTTAAGTGTGGAGCTGAGTTGAAGAGGTGCTGAAGGCTCTTCAGAGGAGAAGAATCTTTGATGTACAACTCCAAAACTAGGAGGATTTTGGACACTGCGCTTTGATCCTCAAACCAGCTGTGTCTCTGAAGGTCTCGCGCTCTGCCCACATTATACTTCCTATTCAGCCATTTCCTTCATATAGTTGAACCAGTGTTGGATTAGTGACTCATCCTCAGTTACCCAGAACTGTGAAATAGTCTTCTCTGCCAGCAACAATGCCACTTGACCACATTCCCTGTCTCTGCATCCTGTAATGGTTTCCCATCTCCCAACAGCAGGACTCTATATGACCATGCCGAGTTCACTTGCGCATCTCTCTCTAGAGCCTCTAGCACTCTAGTCCAGAAGGGTTTCTCAATTTCGACCATGCTGGAGAAAAATGCACAAGTGTCTCTGTGAATTTTGCATTTCCCACATTCTTTTCCTTGCCATAATTTCATGCATACCGCTTTTTCTAGGAAGCAATTTATATTGCATTTCCTGTAGAGCCACATGAGTTATTATCTAGCTAATTTCACCAAAATCCCTCTCCAGTCAACGTGTAGATGTCTCTTCACCCACATTTACTGACCAGGCATAAGAACATAAGAGATGCCAAAGGTCCATTGATCCCAATATCCTGTTTCCAACAGCAGCCAATCAGGGGTCCCAAGTACCTGTCAGATTCTATGCTGCTCGTCCCACGATAAGCAGTGGATTTCCCCAGTCCTCTTTGCCCAAATCACGTAGATGCTTCCGCCCCACTAGACATCCAACAGCACGGATTTAGAGAGTACCACGGGGTCGAAACCTTACTGACATTCCTCCTGAACACAGTAATCAAGGGACTTGAAGATATCAAAAAGGGCTTTGTCCTATTATTTCTAGACATATAAGCCGCTTTCGATTCAATCACCCACTCCATACTACTGGACAGGCTAAGTGAAATAGGAGTAAGTGGCACACCTGGCATGGTTTCACTCCTTCCTAGCAGACAGAAAATCTCAAATCAAAATAAAAGGCAACACTTCTAGACCTTTCCCTTTAAAGCAAGGACTTCCTCAAGGATCATCTCTTTCAGCTTTACTCTTCAGCCTTTACTTACAGCCAGTGTGCAAAATTCTACAAGATTACAACATATACTACCATCTATACGCAGACGACCTAATGATATACACCAACCTAGACACAAGGAGCCCCAACTACTCCAGCATCTCTTCATGCATGACAGCAATAACCGAATGGCTAAACCTACGCAACCTCGAGATCAACTACAAAAAATTGAAAGCCCTTAAAGTCACAAGGGACCCCACATTCAAACCTCCAGAAAACATAACAATTGGAAACAGATCTATCCCAGTAAAAAACGAGGTAAAGTACCTGGGAATCCATCTTGACCAGAGGCTCAACTTCCAGTCCCACATTAACAAGACTACCTCCAAGGTCTATTACAAAATGAAGCTCCTACAAAATCTCCGACATTTACTTGATCAGAACCACTTCCGGTTCGTCTGCCAGGCGCTAATTCTACACGGTGTACCCAAGCGCACAATCCAAACCTTACAACTAGCCCAAAACGCAACAGTTCGACTAATCACAAGATCCAGCAAGCATGATCATATCACTCCCATACTTGAATCACTACACTGACTCCCCATCAGCTCTCGAATAAAATATTGCAAATCTACGACATCCAAGAGAGCCTTCTCACCCTACGCACCACAAGTATGGAATTCTCTTCCTGAAACTCTAAGAGCCACCAAGGATCCAGTAGCCTTCCTCAAGCATCTAAAAACATATTTATTCATCGAACATTTTGGTGAACTAATTACCTAAATAGATAAAACCCATTAAAATAACCTCTCCATACAAAAAAATAAATAAATTGAATAGGTAATATACATACTCATACCACAAGATGACCAACGAGAATATACCCCATTGATGAGTTTACCACACCCTTATAAATAGTTATCCGAGGACATTAGCAGTTGCTAAAAAGTTTATCTCCAGGAACAAGCAGGAATGAGTCTTCACATATGGGTACGTCGGTACCGACGGAGCCTGTGCGGGAACGCTTCCCAGCTTCCCAAAAAGGAAAGCTTTTGGGAGCATCCCACAGTGCCTGCGTGCTGCCTTCCCGCCTTTCCTAACCAACTCTCCTCAGTTCTTCTTTGCCGCGGAGCCAGCAGGTCGAGCCCTGTCACCGCTGAAGAAGTTCTTTATTTTATTTTATTTCTTTGGTCGCGTGTCTGCCTTCCCCGACTCCGGACCGGTACCGCCGGTCTTTTTCTTTCTTTCTTTAAAAAAAAAAATATTTTTTTTTTTTTTTTTCCTCACTTGGTGTATTTTTTCTTCTTGGGCCTCAGGGCCCACAAGAAAATTTCCCTCATGGAAAAACCAGACTCCGGGTTTAAAAAACGCACTAAGTGTAGCGGTACTATTTCTGTTACAGATACCCATGAATGGTGTCTTAAATGTTTGGGTCCTGAACACTCCATTCCGGATTGTCCGTCCTGCTCTCTAATGTCTAAACGGGGGTTACAGAACCGAGCAGCTAAGCTCCATGTGCTGTTTCCCGCTGATGCACTGTCGGTAGCATCGACATCTTCCAGGTCTTCTTCTCCTGATGGATCTCAGGTAACCAAACATAAACCTAGCAGGTCCTCGAAGGGTAGATCTCCCTCTAAGCATCGAGATGCCTCCGGGCTTGCCCTCGAGGATCCTGCCCCAGCAAAACAATCCCGGCGGGAAGCTCCGGCTTCCAAAGCTCCTCCTATGGGGTTACAGGTTGACATCGATGGCACGGCCTCGACCGGTCAGCTGTTAGATTGCTCTGGGGTACCGGCACAATCTCCCGGTACCGATTTCCAGGCATTCATGGCGTCGATGGATCAGAATGTTCTGTCCATGCAGCAGGCTATCACGGCCTTCATTCGAGCTGCGACGCCGATGGTACCACAACGAGCTCCGTTGTCGGTATCGGCTTCGGTACCGGCACCAGCGCCGATACCGGTACCGACTGCATCGACATCGACCAGGATACCGACTGCAGCGCTTCCTTGTCCAGGGCTACTTCTCGGTACCGATCCGGTACCGGGGACGCCCGATGTCGATACCGCTCGATACGCGTATCGAGCGTTAGAAGAGCACCCTGACAGGCGATACTTCGATTCCTCTGGTGATTCTGATTCATCAGATGAGTCTCCTGAAGTATCCATAGCCCTTCCTGAGGAGCCTTCTTCTCCAAAAAGAAGAATGTCTCCTCCAGAGGACTTGTCCTTTCAAGACGTCATAAGAGAAGTAGCTAAAGGACTCTCTATTGCAGTAACCTCTGAATCAGAGCCTAGAGCAAAGAAATTAGATATTTTAGGATACTCTAAGGCTCCTAGAGAGGCAGTCACCTTACCAGTTCATGAGATTCTTCATGAACACATGATTGATTTATGGGAGACTCCTCTCACTCTTTCTCCTCATTCTCGCAGACTGGACACTATGTATCGTGTCCCTCCTTGCCCTGGATTTCAGAAAACTCAGCTTCCTCACCATTCCATTGTGGTGCACTCAGCTATGAAGAGGATAAAGAGTACAAAGAGACACTCTTCTGCTCCTCCAGGAAGAGAATGCAGGACCTTGGATGCTTTTGGTAGGAAAATCTTCCAAGCCAGTATGCTTATTGCCAGAATCAACTCATATAGCCTTTACATGGGTATGTTTCTAAAAGAAGTTGCACAAAAACTGCACAGCTTCCTCCCTTTTCTTCCAGAAGATAAAAGGGATGAATTCCTCCTTTGGCTTAAGCATACTCAAGACATTTCAAAGTTTTCCAACAGGGCAGCTTTTGACTCCTTTGAAGGTGCCAGCAGAGCCTCAGGCATTGCCATAGCTGCTTGCAGAATTGCTTGGCTCCAGGTTTCTGATCTAGAACCCTGGGTTCAAGATGGCTTAGGAAATCTTCCCTGTACAGGTGAAAATCTATTTGGCAAAGAGTGGCAAATAAAAGCCACTCAAATGGATGCAGAGAACTCTGCTCTGGATAGACTTTCAAAGTCAACCTCCATTCCTGCCAAGAAAAATATTTTTAAAAAGTCTTTTTACAAAAAGGGCAGATTTCCTTCTACTTCTGGCCAACAATCTTCTACAGGTCGCTTTGCCACTAAGCGTCAGCAACCTAAGCAGGCCAGGCCTAAGTCTACAGGGGCTGCTGCAACTCAGCAGTCCCAACCTCCTCAGGGTTTTTGACTTGATGCTAGAGAACTTAGCCTTTCTGGCTCTAAAACAGCCAGAACCTCTCACCATTCCAGGAAGGTTAGCTCATTTTGCTCCCAGATGGGAGCAAATCACATCAGAGCAGTGGACCCTCTCCATCATAAGAGAGGGCTACAAACTTCATTTCTCAGACCTTCCTCCCCACACCATGGTGAGACACTTCAATTCTCCCACATCTCTTCTCGACCTTCTCGGTCAGGAGGTGACTACCCTTCTTGCCCAAGGGGCAATAGAAGAAGTTCCTCTTCTTCAACAAGGGTCAGGGTTCTACTCCCCCTATTTTCTCATTCCGAAGAAGACAGGGGGATACAGACCCATCTTAGATCTCAGAGAATTGAACAAATTCCTATGCAAGGAGAAGTTCAAGATGCTTTCTCTGGGCACTCTCCTTCCATACCTTCAAAGTCAGGATTGGCTTTGTTCTCTAGATCTCAAGGATGCGTACATACATGTCCTCCTCCATCCATCTCACAGGAGATTCCTACGTTTTCTTTTCCAAGAAAAACATTACCAATACAGAGTACTTCCTTTTGGTCTGGCCTCTGCTCCCAGAGTGTTCACCAAATGCATGGAAATAGTTGCTGCATTTCTACGCACTCTGGGAATATTTGTCTTCCCATATCTGGACGACTGGCTCATCAGAGCTCCATCTCAGTCAGAGGCCCAGATTTCCCTGGACCGCACAATGCGCATTCTGAAGTATCTGGGACTTGTGGTAAACCTCCCAAAGTCCCAGCTCACCCCTACTCAGTCCCTGGAATTCATAGGGGCCTGTTTGGATACCACCACTGCAAGGGCCTACCTTCCTCAGGCCCGTTGCCAACGTCTAGTGCAGTTAGCCTCCCAGATTCAGTCAAAGAACCACTTAACTGCCCGGGAGATGCTACAACTGCTAGGCCACATGGCTTCCACAGTACATGTGGTACACTATGCTCGCCTACACATGAGAGCAGCTCAATGGACTTTGTCCACCCAGTGGACTCAAGCTTCAGGAGCTCTCTCAGACCAAATAGCAACCTCCAAACGTCTCTTTTGGTCTCTCCAATGGTGGATGTCCACTCAAAATCTGCTGCTGGGGTCCCCCTTCCAACAGTTGTTGCCCCAAGCAACCCTCACAACAGATGCCTCCCAAACAGGTTGGGGAGCTCATTTACAAGACCTCTCCACTCAAGGCACTTGGTCCCCACTGGAGACCTCTCTTCATATCAACCACTTGGAACTTCGAGCAGTTTTTCTAGCTCAAGGTTTTTCATACCCTCCTCAGCTACAAGACAGTCCTCATTCATACGGACAAACAAGTAGCCATGTTTTACATAAACAAGCAAGGAGGAACTGGCTCTCTGTCGCTTTGCAACGAAGCTTTAAGATTATGGGCCTTCGCCAGAGAGCATCAAATCCATCTCCTGGCAGTATACCTCCCAGGAATCCAAAACTCTTGGGCAGACAGACTCAGTCGAGTTCTGCTTCCACACGAATGGTCCCTGCATATGGATCAGGTACTCAGAATCTTCCAAGAATGGGGAACCCCAGACATAGACCTCTTTGCAAGTCTGTGGAATGCCAAACTTCCCCGGTTCTGTTCCAGAATTCCGTGTCAGGGAGTTCAGGCCAAGGATGCCTTCCTCCTTCACTGGGGTCAGGGCTTCCTGTATGCCTTTCCACCCATTCCCTTGATTCCCAAGACTCTATTCAAACTCCAAAGGGATCAAGGATCTATGATCCTCATAGCTCCACACTGGCCACGCCAAGTGTGGTACCCTCTACTTCTGCATCTCTCCCAAGCCCCCTCCCTGGACTTGGGAGCTGCTCCAGACCTCCTGTCCCAGGAGGAAGGGACTTTGTGGCACCCAAACCCCTTCACCTCAGAGCTTGGTTACTGAAGGCCTAGACCTTCAAGACTTGGATCTTTCTCAGCAAGTGAAGGATATCCTCCATGCTTCCAGAAAACCTTCCACCAGGCGTTCCTATGCTTTTAAGTGGAAAAGATTTTCCATTTGGTGTGCTGAAAAGGGTCTTGACCCTCTAGCACTACCTTTAACTTCTCTGTTAGATTATCTCCTGCATCTCTCCAATGCAGGACTTAAGACAAATTCAGTAAGAGTCCATTTGAGTGCTATTGCAGCGTCCCTTAAGCCCATCAATGGACAACCTATCTCCTCTCATCCCCTCATTGCAAGATTCATGAGAGGCCTAACTTTGACTAAACCTCCCATTAGGCCTCCTCCGGTGGCATGGGACTTAAATTTGGTTCTTGGTCAGCTTATGAAGCCACCTTTTGAATCTTTAGCCACTACCTCCTTGAAATTCCTTTCCTGGAAGGTTATTTTTCTCATTGCAGCCACTTCTGCTCGCCGCATCAGTGAACTGCAGGCCTTAGTGGCTAATCCACCTTATACAAGGTTCCATCATGATAAGGTAGTCCTTAGGACAAATCCACACTTTATGCCTAAAGTGGTCTCACCTTTTCATCTTAATCAAGAGGTATATTTACCTGTCTTTTTTCCAGCTCCTCATGCATCCAGTGCAGAGAGGAATCTTCATACTCTGGATTGTAAAAGAGCTCTTGCTTTTTACTTACAAAGGACACAGCAACATAGAAAGTCTTCCCAGCTTTTTGTTGCTTTTGATCCTTCTCATTTGGGACTTCCAGTCTCTAAGAGAACACTGTCCAATTGGATTGCTCAGTGTATTTCTTTCGCCTACCAGAGTAAGAACCTTTCTCTGGAGAGCCATGTCACAGCTCATAATGTGAGGGCCATGGCCACCTCTATGGCTCATCTAAATTCTGTGTCCATCGACCAGATCTGTCGAGCAGCCACCTGGGCCTCGGTTCATACCTTCACAGCCCATTACTGCTTGGACAAGGACTCCCGCCAGGATGCCTTGTTTGGTGAGGCTGTCCTCAAACACCTGTTCCATTCTTAAACAACTCCTACCCTCCTTCCCTGGATGGATGCCTGAGATCCATAGGAGGACACAGATCCCTTTCAGGGTCTCATATCCTTGGGGATCTCCCAGGCATCTTAGCTAGGGAGTCCCCATATGTGAAGACTCATTCCTGCTTGTTCCTGGAGATAGCACAGTTACTTACCTGTAACAGGTGATCTCTGGGAACAGCAGGAATAAGTCTTCACAACCCTCCCACCTCCCCTAGGAGTTGTATCTCTTTTCTATCTTTCCTTTCCTCTCTCTCTCTATTGTCTCAGCTTTAAACTTGAACTTGGAGTGGAGGAGTGGCCTAGTGGTTGGGGCAAGGTACTTCAGGCCAGAAGGTCGGGGGTTCAAATCCCACTAGAGGACAGCAACCTTGGGCCGGAAGGACTGGGGTTTCTAGTCCCACAGGTGCTCCTTGTGGTCTTGGGCAAGCCACTTAACCCTCCATAGCCCATGTTCCCTGTAAAATAGTTATCTCCAAGTTATAATGCCCTGTTCAATGTAATTTCAGTTTGTTCAATGTAAACCGCACTGATGCAGAATAGCGCGGTATATAAGAGAATGTAAATAAATAAATAAATAAACTGAGGAGAGTTGGTTAGGAAAGGCGGGAAGGCAGCGCGCAGGCGCTGTGGGATGCTCCCAAAAGCTTTCCTTTTAGGGAAGCTGGGGTGCGTTCCCACGCAGGCTCTGTCGGTACCGACGTACCCATATGTGAAGACTTATTCCTGCTGTTCCCAGAGATCACCTGTTACAGGTAAGTAACTGTGCTTTCCCTTCCCCTTTCACCCCAAGTTACCTGTTTTTTCACGTAAAAGTGTTTCATGTTTAATGTATAATACTGTTAACCTTGTTTAATGTAAATGTTCAGTTCTATGTAAACCGCCTTGATTCACGAAAGGCAGTAACAAATGCAAATAAGTAAATAAAGCCATAATGATGGCATTCAAGATTCAACACAACCAATCTGACAACTGCTTAACAAACAATCAGAAGAACCCCTGACAACAGATCAAGGAGAACCCAGCACCAAAACTCCCTTGCAAGCACCACACCACACACAGGCATCTCCCAGAATACCCTACGCAAAGTGTTCTAATTCTACATCCCTTCGCTATGGAACTCCCTCCCACCTCTCCTGAGAGCCACCACAGACACCACATTCTTCAGGAAGCTACTAAAGACTCGCTTATTCACTGAGCATTTCCATAACCCTCCAGCCATCTAAAACATTGTCTATAACCACAGACAGAACTGTAAATAGTTAATTGTTAAATGTAAGCACTGTTAACAGTTTTGTACATATTCTAATGAAACGTTTTATGTAAACAAGTTCTGTTCCATGTAAACCGCCTTGAGAATCTGAAAGGCGGTATATAAAAAAAATGTTAAATAAATAAATGCTTATGGACTTCTTCTCTAGGAACTTGTCCAAACCTCTTTTATTTTTTATTTTTTTTGTAATTTACTTTTTATTCAGTTGTCTGCATAACCTTACAATCAAACAATCCAACAGTGCTTGAAAACTTCCAATCAGTAAACCAGCCACTGGGTTTGCCCCCCCCCCCCCACCCTGTCTTGCCCATCAGTGTACAAGTGAACCACTTTAACAAGCTACTGTAGTGCTGCATGGCCATCCTCTGTGTCTCATCTTCTATCACCATCACTATGACCTCCCCTCCCTCTTCCCTCCCTCACCCCCTCAAATTCCTATTGTCTCATAGTTTCCTCTCCACCACTTTCTGTATACCTCCTCCCTCCATTTCTCATGCCAGTGACACATGTTTTTATAGCCTCTTTTGTTGTGTCACCTACATGCTGTGACTGCACAAAGACTCCATACCTGCTCCAGTTTACATACCACTGCCCCCAAAGGTGGGACTTCTTTGTTTTTCCACCAGTCATGAAGAGTCAATTGTAGAGTCACCACACAATAGCCTAGAAAAGTTTCTAAGGCCCCCATTTCCACCCCCTGTTACTTCATTTAGTACCACCATGCCCGGGTCTAAGGTGAGCTGTACCTTGGTGATATCTCTGTAAAGCCCTTCTACTGCTTTCCAGAAACCTTGTACCTTTGGGCAGCTCCAAATCAGGTATAACAGATCCCTTCCGCTCACTTCGCCCCTTCCAGCACTCACTTGAGCCTTTTGGATAGAGAGCGTGTAACTTTACAGGGGTCCAGAACATGCTCAAGCATAGTTTTAAACTATTTTTCAAGAACGGGGTTCCCGGGGTCAGCCTGTATGCCCATTGATATATAGCCTTCATCCCAGGGGCCTGGTAACTCCTCCTCCCACTGCCTCTGGCTTGCTGGCGCTTCCCCGTCTCTCGCACTGAGCACCCACTATAACGGAGATATCAGACTCTTGTGTGTGCTTCTTCTCCATTAATTCCTCAAATGGTGTAGGTTTGGCCTGCAAATCTAGTCTGATCTCTTTCTTTTGCAGGAAATACCAGAGCTGTATATAAGGATAGTGATTCTTCCTGTCTAAATCATATGTTTGCTGAAGCTCCTCAAAGGTTTTTTTTTTTTTTTTTTTTTCCAAAACTTTATTTTAAACACCAACTCAACACAGCATAAAAAGCAAACAAACATCACAGCAGTCCCCGAGTGGGGTGGGTTTCTGATCCCCACAACAGGGGAATGAAAAGAGTCCAGAGAAGTGGTGTTAATTTTACACTATAAAGAAACCAAACATCCTCCCCTTACCCCCCTCCCCTCCTCCCCTCCCCTCCCAACCCCCCCCCCCCCCCGAGACATGGCCATACCCGTACCAGGAGCCCCCCCAGGGAGCAAACGAGTATGCCGCACACATTAACAGCTAGTCACCCACTCCAACAGTCTCATGCTGCAGAGTCGCCCATTGCAACACCTCATTGCGACTACGGGCGCTCAACCGCTGAATGTAGGGATCCCACAGTGACTGGAATGCAAGCCACCTCGCAGGACTACCGCGAGCGTTCCAACACTCAGTCAGCATTACTTGATGAAAGGTGCTCCGCCATTCCCAGTAGGAGGGTGGATCACGCTCCCGCCACCGGCGAAGCAAAGGTCCCTTAGCTACCAGGCAGGCCTTACGCACCAATAGCCTCCCCCATTTACCTTTGGGAGAGGTAAGTTCCAGACAATCCAGCGTGACAAATAAAGCATCCCAACTCACCCGCTGCCCCAATAAGCCCCGCATATACGCAGAAATCCGTGACCAATAAGAACGGAGTTGCCGGCAACTCCACCACATATGCAGGAGGGTCGCCATTGATGTCGAGCACCGTGGGCAGCTGCCATCCTCAGTCAGATGGCTACGAAAAGCCCTCCGTGGTGAGAAGTATACACGTGTCAGCGATTTAAAGTGTATTTCTCGCCATCGCACTCCCTCTGCTAAAGAGACCATGCGCCGGAGGCCCTGGAAAACAGTACCCGGGGGGACCTCGCGCTGCAACTCTGCGGCCCAAGCGAGTTCCACCGGCCTGTAGTCGGGTACCTGCCGAAAGTCATCTAACCGTAATCTTAAGCGACGAATGGACGGCAGAAAGTCTCCCCCTAGATCGAAAAAAGCAATTATCTGCGCCGATCGATCTGCTTGGAGCTCCTCCGCAGACAACGAAGTCACATAGTGAGAGAGCTGCAGATAGGACAGCGGGTGAGCCGAGGTCAATCCGTATTCGACTCTAAGCGTTTGAAAGGTTTTACACCTGCCTTCAGTGTCCACCACATGCCCAATAGTACGTATCCCCTTCGTCGCCCACGCCCGGAGAACGGCATTCTCCGTGCCGGGCGTAAAGTTAATGTTCCCCTGGAATGGAAGCCAGCTGGAAATTTTCCAGTTCCCCTTCCAATAACGGTTAAGCTGCCGCCAGGTCTTCCGAACGGCTCCAAGCAGTACACTATCGGTAATATAACTCGGAAGCAGGCGGTCCTCAAGGTGCAGAATAGCCAACAAGGAATAGGGGGCAGCATATGACTCCTCCACTCGCAGCGGCGTAAAAGTCTCCGTCCCGCCCAGCCAGTCCCCTAAGTGCCGAGCCTGACAGGCCAACGCATAGGCCTCCAAATCCGGCAGCCCCATACCCCCCTGCCTCCATCTCCCCTTCAGCCGCACGTATGGAATGCGGGCTCTCGCCCCCTGCCATAAGAAACCTTTTAACATGCCTTCAAGGCGCCTTAAGTCCCGTCGTAAGACCCAAACCGGAAGAGTTTGGAGCCAATAAAGAATTTGAGGAAGAATTACCATTTTAATCGCCGCTATTCTACCCGATAGCGACAGGGGGAGGGGTCCCCACGATTGGAACTGGCCTCGCAGTTTATCCAGCACCCGACGCAAATTTGCCTGATAAAGCTGTGCCACCTCGGGTGTCAAAGTAATCCCCAAATATATAAAGGAGCCCTCCGCCCATCGAAGAGGAAACACACCCTGCCACGCTGCCCGAACATCTCCCAACACATCCAGCACCTCAGATTTCTCCTGATTAATACTAAAGCCCGCAAAGCGGCCAAAGGCCTGGAATTCCTGTAAGAGCGCCAGCAATGACCCCTGGGGGTTAGATAAATGTACGAGAATGTCATCTGCGAAGGCAGCCAGTTTAAAGACCTGTCTACCCATTGTTACGCCGGATATCTCACGAGATTGCTCCAGTCGCCGTATAAGCGGGTCCAGAGATAGAACAAAAAGGAGGGGGGACAAGGGGCAACCCTGTCTCGTTCCTCTCCTAAGGGGGAAAGTCTCCGAAAGCAACCCATTGCATAAGATCGCCGCCCTGGGGTCTGCATATAGACATTTCACCATATTACAGAAAGTCTCCCCCAGGCCGTAGCGCGGAAGAAGGTCCTCCAAATAGGCCCAACTAACCCTATCGAAGGCTTTTTCGGCGTCAAAGCTTATAAGCAACGTTGATTGGGCCCTTCTTCGCGCCCACTCCAGGGACGCCACTATCCGCCGCAGATTGCAGACGGCATATCGTTGCCGCACAAAACCGACCTGTGATTCATGAACCAATGGACCCAGGACCCCTCTCCTCAAAGGTTCTAACTGCCCCCACCCCTATTCCACCTTACGGGCCCATTCCTCATATACTTTCCCTTCTCGCTCAGGCAAGAACGCCCCCATTCCCCTAATGAATGTTCGTCTGGAGTATCTCTTCTCCCCCAAGAGATACCTTCTTCACTTTTTCCAGACTTGGAGAGTTAGCTCCCTTCGGGGATTATTAACCTCCTCTCTAGTGTTCTCCATTGGGTCCCAAATCAGCGTCTCCAGGTTCCCCCTGCCACCCGCTTCCATTTGCACCTATAGTGGGGCATCTCCCCCCTCCCTCCAGGCAAACAAAGCACGCAGCTGCACTATGGCATAGTAGGTGACCATACACGGTACCCCCAGCCTGCTTTCTTCCCTCCACTTATACATGGTGGACCTTGCCACCCAGGGAACTTTCCCATCCCAGGGAAAGTCCCCAGGGTGGCAAGACACGGCCGAAGAGGGGAGACCTAGTAAAACAGCATTTAGCATAATCAAAAGTAGGCAATAAAATGGCCTGAAAAACAAGCAAAAATCTGAAGCAGAGAGCAATGGCCAAAGATGTCTCAACGTTTTAATCTGATTTAAAAAAACAATGCGTACAAAGTATTTTTATATTTATTTATTTGTGCTTATTTACCACCTTTCGTGAATCAAAGTGGTTTACATAGAACTCAAAGCAGGTAACAATTACATTTAATAGAGTCAACAGAATTATACATTAAACAATTTTACATGAAAAATTGTTAACATGGAGTGAAAAGGGGTAAGGAAAAACAACAGCAACTGCTAATTTCCGCTAGTAACTATCTATGAGAGAATGGCAAGCCCATCGATGATGATATGTTCTTAATGGCCATCATGTGATGAGAATATGAATATTGCTTTACTTGAGTAACTTGTAAGGAGTGGCTGTTCTGTAGGGATTTTCTATTTAAGTAATTAGTTCGCCAAAGTGTTCGTTGAACAAGTGTGTTTTTAGATGCTTACGGAAGGCTATTGGATCCTTGGTGACTCTTATTTTTTCAGGAAGAGAATTCCATAATTGTGATGCATATAGCGAGAAGGCTCTCTTGGATGTAGTAGATTTACAGTTCCTAAATATATGAGCCTGCGTATTCAAACAACTATTTAACATATACTGCCTTTCAAGTTATCAAGGCGGTTTTCATTGAGCAGAACTTAAGAATTACATAGAACAAAAACTTGTGGAACAGATACAAATAAACAATAGAGTGGGGAATCGTAGGTAAAGCTTATTTACATGGGCATTATCAGTTGGAGGGATTATTTTGGATACTTGTTGGTATGAGGCTGAAGTGGGGTTGTTAAGTGATAAAAGATGTATCTTGGGAGGATTATCTATCTGAACCAAAAAATTCCTGGAAAAAGTGGGTTTTAATTTTTTCCAGAAGTCTCTTATATGTTCTTCTGCCCTTACGTTGCTTGGAATGGCGTTCCTAAAGGATGGACTGTAGATAGAGAATGTTCTCTGACATGTTGCTTGAATGCTGTTAGCTTTATATCTCCAGGAACAAGCAGGAATGTAGTCTTCACATATGGGTATCGTCAGTATCGTCGGAGCCTGCGCGGGAACGCTCACCAGCATCCAATAGGAATGCTTTTGGGAGCATCCCTCAGCACATGCATGCTGCCTTTCCAACTGTCCCTCTTCAGTTCTTCCTATCATTTTTATACTTAAACTGTTTCTCTTCAGAAACATTTCTCTTTTGGTGCTAGGTGCCATTTTGGGCACTAGGCCCCATATTCCTAAAACATGGAAAAACCAACTAGTGGTTTTAAAAAATGTACTAAGTGTGGCGGTACCATTTCCGTCACTGACACCCATGATTGGTGTCTGAAATGTTTAGGGCCTGAACATTCTCCAACTGAATGTCTCTCCTGTATGGGGATGACTAAAAGAAGACAGAACCAGGCTAAAAGAAGACAGAACCAGGCTGCAAAGCTCGGTACCCTCATTTCTTTGGACTCCAGATCCATTGCATCGACATCGTCAAGGGCCTCATCTTCCTCCCATGGATCTCAGGTAACTAAACATAAAAGCCGGTCCTCAAAGGGTAGCTCTCCTGCTAAGCATAGAGAGGCCATTGGCATTGCCCTTGAGGGAACCACACCAGCAAAACAGCCCCGGTGGGAGGCTTCGGCTTCCAAAGCATCAATGGGGCTTCAGGATGTTCTCAAGGCCCCAACCTCACAAGAACTACCTATGCCCTGCTCAGGGGTTCCGGCCGTTTTCACCGGTATCGGCAGCGTCGATAGACCAGAGGTTTCTCGCTATCGAACGCAGCATCGCAGCTCTTCTCTCAGCTGCGTTACCGTTGGTCCAACAGGCACCGGTACCTACACTGGTACAGACACCGGTACCGGTACCGCCGATACCGGTACCAACGGTACCGGCCCCGGTGGGAATTCTTCCCACGCCATCTCTGGCTGGAATCGACCAATCGGTATCGGATCAACTCGGTACCGACTTCGATCGATACCGGGACCGGGGTTTGCAAGAGCATCGTGGTCAGGAATACTTCGAATCCTCCGATTCCAAAGACTCTGACAATTCTGCTGGTTCTAGAGGGTTTCTCCCAGAAGATCCCTCTTCTCCCCAACGCAGAATGTCACCTCCAGAGGACATGTCCTTTCAGGATTTTATCCATGATATGGCCAAAGGTCTTTCAATCGCAGTAGCTCCTGAAGACGAACCCAGACAAAGGAATTGGAAATTCTCCAATATCCTAAAGCTCCTAAGGAGGCAGCTACTCTGCCTATCCATGAAATTCTGCATAACTTAATGCTTAGAATGTGGGAGACACCTCTGACTACTTCTCACTCTAGGAGACTTGATACTATGTATCGAGTTCTGCCATGTCCTGGATTTCAGAAAACTCAGCTGCCCACACCATTCAATGGTAGTGGAGTCTGCCATGCATAGGATGAAAAGTGCAGAGAGGCATGCATCCAGTCCTCCATGTCATGAATGCAGGACTCTGGATGCTTTTGGGCGCCGCATTTTTCAAGCTTCCATGCTTTCAGCTAGGGTCAGTTCATATATTCTATATATGGGAATGTTCCTCAAGGAAGTCACAGGAGACTTGGAACTTATGAGCCCATTTCTCCCAGATGACAAGAGACAAGATTTTCTTGCTCTAGTTAATCATGCTCAAGATGTCTCCAAGTTTGTAAATCATGCAGCCTTTGACTGCTTCAAATGCATCAGCAGAACCTCTGCTATTGCCATTGGTGCACGACGGATTGCCTGGCTACAGGCATCAGACTTGGAGACTTGGGTACAGGACAAATTAGGCAACATTCCTTGCACGGGGGCGAATCTCTTCGGTAAGAACTGGCAGGAAAAGGCTAATGAGTTAGATGCTGATAATACTACTCTAGATAGATTGTCAAAATCTACAGCCACTCCAGCCAAAAAGAAGCCTTATAAAAAACCCTCTTTCAGCAAAAAGAGAAAATTGTATCCTTCCTATACCCAGCAGAGTCAGACTCAGGGTCAGGTTGCCCAAAAGGGGCAAACTAGACAGCAAAAGAAGCCAAAAGGCCCGAGAGCCCAACCAGCTCTCCAGGTTCAGCCCCCTCAAGGGCTTTGACTCCTTCCTAGAGAGCTTTGCCTTCCTGCCTCTGAGAGGTCCCCAACCCCCAATATCCCGGGCAGGTTATGCCACTTTGCCAACAGATGGCATTAGAGAACAGCAGAAGATTGGACTTTGTCCATTGTAGGAGAAGGGTACAAGCTTCATTTTCACAGCATGCCCCCTCCTACAATTCTAAAGCAATTCAATTCTCAAACCTCCGCAGACAACCTGTTAGATTACGAGGTCTCGACACTTCTTACCCAAGGGGCAATAGAGGAAGTGCCCATTCTTTAACGGAGTGCAGGGTTCTACTCCCCCTATTTTTTTATTCCAAAGAAAACAGGGGGACACAGACCCATCTTGGACCTCAGAGAATTGAACAAATACCTGTTTCGAGAGAAGTTCAAAATGATTTCTCTAGGAACTCTTCTGCCATACCTTCAAAGCCAGGATTGGCTTTGCTCTCTAGACTTAAAGGATGCATACACTCACATTTTCATCCATCCAGATCACAGGAAATTCTTATGATTCCTTTTCAGGGGAAGACATTTCCAGTACAGGGTTCTTCCCTTTGGTCTGGCTTCAGCACCAAGGGTATTCACGAAATGCATGGCAGTAGTAGCCGCATTTCTCCGAGCCCTGGGGATATTTGTCTTCCCTTACTTAGACGACTGGCTCATTCGAGCCCCTAAAGTTGCAGAGGACAGTACTGCACTGTTCCGTACAATGCAAATTCTCCAATACTTGGGGTTGGTAATAAACTTCCCAAAATCCGAATTGGTTCCTTCCCAATGCCTAGAATTCATAGGAGCCTGTCTAGATAACCAGACAGGCAAAGGATTTCCTTCCACAGGCCCGGTGTCTTCACATAATGCAACTAGCTTCTCAAGCAGCAGGTAAATCCTCCCTCACTGCTCGAGAGCTACTACAGTTACTAGGACATATGGCATCCACAGTTCATGTAGTCCCATATGCTCGCCTCCACATGAGAGCAGCTCAGTGGACCCTATCTACACAGTGGACACAGGCCACAGGTTATTTGTCGGACAAAATAATAAACTCTCAACAACTAATTTTGTTCCTCCAATGGTGGCTGTCACTAGAAAACCTGACTATGGGGTCTCCTTTTCATCAACCCTCTTTTCAGGCCACCCTAGCAACAGATGCATCACAGGTGGGTTGGGGAGCACACCTGAATCATCTCTCTACCCAGGGAACCTGGACTCCACAGGAGGCCGGTTTACACATAAACCACCTGGAATTAAGAGCAATCTATTTAGCTCTTTGAGTATTCCATACCCAGCTCAGCTACAAGACAGTCCTAGTCCAGAAGGACAATCAAGTAGCCATGTTCTATGTGAACAAGCAGGGCGGAACAGGCTCTCTGTCGTTATGCAACGAAGCTTTGCGACTGTGGGCCCTCACCAGAGAGTATCAAATTCACCTTCTAGTGGTATATCTTCTAGGCATTCAAAACTTTTGGGCAGACAAACTCAGTCGAGTACTGCTGCCTCACGAGTGGTCCCTCCACCTAGATCAGGTGGCAAAGATATTTCATCTCTGGGGCACTCTACCATAGACCTCTTTGCAAGTCCATTGAATGCCAAACTTCCCCGGTTCTGTTCCAGGATTCCAGCTCACAATTGTCAGGCAAGGGATGCCTTCCTCCTTCACTGGGGTCAGGACTTCCTTTATGCCTTTCCACCCATTCCCCTCATCCCCAAAATACTCTTCAAGCTTCAGAGAGACAGGGGTCGCATGATCCTCATAGCACCACGATGGTCACGCCAAACGTGGTATCCCCTGCTTCTACATCTCTCTCAAGCAGCACCTCTGGAGTTAGGGCATGCTCCAGATCTCCTTTCCCAGGAGAACGGGACGCTATGGCACCCAAATCCCCAGTCCCTGCACCTCATGGCCTGGTTGCTGAAGGCTTAGACCTCCAGGATCTCAACCTGTCCGAACAGGTAAAAGATATCCTTCAGGCTTCTAGGAAGCTTTCCACAAGAAGATATTATGCCTTCAAGTGGAAACATTTTACTATATGGTGCTCCAAGAAGGGATTAAACCCCCTTGTCATACCCTTAGAATCGATACTAGAGTATCTCCTTCACTTATCGAATTCTGGTTTAAAGACCAATTCGGTAAGAGTCCATCTTAGTGCAATTGCAGCTTCTTAAAAGCCTCTGCATGGACAACCAATTTCCTCTCATCCACTCATATCAAGATTTATGAGAGGCCTTCTATTAACCAAACCTCCCATCAAGCCACCACCGGGCAGCTCATGAAGCCGCCTTTTGAACCTTTGGCCACTACAGCCCTTAGGTTTTTGACCTGGAAGGTCATCTTCCTAATTGCAATCACCTCTGCACATCGCATTAGTGAATTGCAAGCTTTAGTGGCTGATCCTCCTTATACTAGGTTTCATCATGATAAGGTTGTTCTTAGAACTCAGCCACACTTTATGTCAAAGGTGGTTTCGCCTTTTCATTTAAATCAATCAATTTATCTTCCTGTATTTTTTCCGAGGCCTCATGCCTCTAATGCAGAAAGAAACCTTCATACTTTGGATTGTAAAAGGGCCTTAGCCTTTTACATACAAAGAACACAACAACATAGAAAGTCCTCGCAACTTTTTATAGCTTTTGACTCTAGTCATTTGGGACTTCCAGTCTCCAAAAGAACTTTATCTAAATGGATTGTCCAATGCATATCCTTTGCTTATGAGAGTAAGGGTCTTCCTCTTCAGGACCATGTCACAGCTCATAACGTGAGAGCCATGGCAGCTTCTATGGCTTCTCCACTCTGTGTCCATCGATGACATTTGTTGAGCAGCCACCTGGGCTTCGGTACACACCTTCACAGCCCACTACTGCATGGATAAAGCTTCCCGTCGGGATGCCTTCTTTGGCCAAGCTATTCTTCAAAATTTCTTTCAGACCTAAATCAACTCCTACCCACCAACCCTGGTGGAATGCCAGAGATCCATAGGAGGAAGGATTCCCACATTCTAGGGTGGCACCTTCTTGGGGCTATCTCACTGGCATCTTCAGCTAGGGAGTCCCCATATGTGAAGACTACATTCCTGCTTGTTCCTGGAGATAGCGTAGTTACTCACCTGTAACAGGTGATCCCCGGGAACAGTAGGAATTTAGTCTTCACAACCCACCCACCTCCCCTAGGAGTTGTCTCTTTCCTCTCTCCCTCTATCCTTTCACTCAGCTACAAACTTAACTGAAGAAGGACAGTTGGAAAGGCGGGAAGGCAGCACGCATGTGCTGAGGGATGCTCCCAAAAGCTTTCTTATTCCCGTGCAGGCTCCGATGGTACCGACGATACCCATATGTGAAGACTAAATTCCTGCTGTTCCCGGAGATTATCTGTTACAGGTGAGTAACTACGCTTTACTGGTATTTGAGTAGGTTTTGGTTTTGTTACCTTCTCAATCTGTTGTCTAGTATCTTCTGTATGATGGTATGCAGGCAGTTTGCAGTCATGTTATGTATGGTTTTGTATGTATTCATGATTGATTTGTACTTTATGCATGCCTGTATAGGTAGCCAGTATAAGCTTTTAAACACTGGTGTGACGTGCTGTTGTCTTGATGTCATTGAGATCATGCGGGCAGCAGTTTTTTGGGCTAGCTGTAGGGGAGGGAGGACGTATTTTGGGAGGCCTTGAAGAACTGATATACAGTAATCAGCATGTGGGGTGAATGGCTTGACATAATGTACGAAAGAGCTTAGGCTGTAATAGTGGTTGGAGGTTGTATATTATCTTGATTTTATGATATGCTGAAGCAGAGGTTTTCTTGATATGAGTTTGCAAATTTAGTTTCTGGTTTAATGTTATATCCAGATATTTAACTTCGGTTTTGACAGGGAGGTTAATGGCATTGATCATGATTTTGGAGGTAAGTAGGGTGGTCTTGGATAATGATGAGGACTTCGGTCTTATTGTAGTTGATCGTGGGGCTGTGCTCTTTAACCAATGTGTCATTTGATTGAAGCAAGATTGTATAGAGGTAAAATCTGGATTGTTAGTTTGAAAGGGGATCATCTGCATAAATGTGGTACTTTAACATGTGTTTCTGTATAATATTGCAAATGGGTTGGGATGTATAAGTTGAAGAGCAGCGCTGAGGGGTGGATCCTTGGGGTATTCCTCAGTGTAGTCTGTAAGGGTTGGATACAACTAGGTGTACCATCTCACTACAAACAGCTGCTGCTTGACCGTTTAAAAGCATCTCTGTAGGGGCAACAAAAGACTTATCACAAGACTCAAATAACACTTCCATCTTCCTGTAATTAATCTGCAACCCATGTTGAGAAAACCACAAAGCTACAATGCGCATACACTCCAAAAGAGATGATGAAGTAAAACTGGCAAAAATATTAAACGACATATAAAGCAGAAAATCATCTACATACACATGATATAATGCACCAAAATCCTTAAAAAGTGTACAAACAGAAGAAACAAATATTAAACAGCAGAGCAAACAGGGCAGAACTCTGTGGCACTGTTCCCTCTAAGCTGTGCGCGTGTGCGCGCGCACACACCTCGCCGAGCGAGCGCACATACTTTACAACAGAGCGCACAAAAATTACGGCTCTGATTCTGATAGAAAACAACACAGACATCTTAAAATTTAAAAGTTATGATTGTAATTACTAGAAATTTCCAGCTTCATTTAGTAATCGTCTATTTTCATTTAATTTGATTAAAATCAATGTGGTGTACATACTGTATTCTGACGTGTAGTCAAGTTTTAAAGTATATAACTCCGAGTGTCGTTATGTGGCGCACAAAAATTTAACCTTCCTTCAAAAGCTGCACACAGCTGATATTTTATGCGCACACAGACTACAGAAAATTAGAGGGAACATTGCTCTGTGGTACACCCTGCAAAAGCAGTGACCAATCAGAAACAACACCACCAAAAAAAAATGGTAAGAAGTGAACCAATGCAACACATGTCCAGCAATACCCACAAACTGCAATTGCTGCAATAATAAAACATGATCAACAGAATCAAAAGCAGACAGTATATCAAGAAAGATCATCATTACTGCCGTACCCACACGATCCAAATAGTACCAGCAAAAGAGTCTCAACACCATAATGTTGGTGACAACCATGTTGCTGCTCATCCAACAATTGGCATTGCTCAACAGAATCCTGCAATTGTTGCAGAACTGCTCACTCAATAAGTTTTGCCAAAAATGGAAGGCTGGAAATAGGTTGGTAGAATGTCAGCATGCACCCAGCAAGCCCACCCTTCTTCAGCAGGGGCCGAACAGAGGCCCTCTTCAGCTCTGAAGGCATTACGCCAGAAGACAATGACACATTAATCAAATGCCACAGGTAAAAATACAGTCATCCTTGACTACCTTTACCCAAGAAACAGGACAGAAGTCAAGGGGACAGGTAGATGAACTCTCTGCAGACATAATATTATCCATCTCTTCCTAAAATCAGATCAAACTTCAGACATCATAGAAGAAACATCATCCATGAAGATAGAAGCTGCTGAAAGATTAGACTGATCCAAAACATCTCTCCCTTTAGCAAAAGTGTCAAGAAAAGCCCTAGAGCATGGCAAAGAAGTTACAGAGCCAGCCTCAGGAATCAGCAAAAGTGATTTAACTATAGAAACAATTCCCGCGGGCGATTTAAGGACCTAGCAGTGCACATCATATAGTAAGCCTACACCCAAACAGCTGTAAATGTTGTTGTTGTTAAGTGCCGTCGAGTCGGAGTCGACTCATGGCGACCCTCTGGATAGCTATCCTAAATTGTGTTCGGTCTTCAGTCAGGTGGCTCATTGTTGACAGACTGGTACCCCTAGCTGCTGTTATTGTATCGATCCATCTCATTGCTGGCCTTCCTCTTTTGCGTTGACCTTCTATCTTGCCAAGCATGATGTCTTTCTCTAATGTCTGATGTCTTTCTCTCTTCGCATGATGTGTCCGAAGTATGAAAGTCGAAGTCTTGTCATCTGAGCTTCTAAAGAAAGCTTAGGTTTGATCTCCTCTAGTACCGACTGGTTTGTTCTTCGGGCAGTCCATGGTATACACAGTATTCGCCGCCAGCACCATAATTCAAAGGCATCAATTTTCTTCCTGTCTGTCTTTTTCACTGTCCAGCTTTCACATCCATATGATGTTATTGAAAATACCATGGCTTGAACAAGTCGAATGTTTGTATGGAGAGAGACATCTCTGCTCTTGAGAATCTTATCTAGGTCAGTGATGGCTAACCTTTTTGAGCCCGAGTGCCCAAACTGCCGCACAAAACCAAAGAATTTCCTCAAAGTGCCAGCACGTCATTTGCATAAATATTTGCATAATATTACCATACACTAACTTTTAGTAAACATGTCTCTTAATGAGTGTATGGATAAAGAAAGACTAAAAGATTTCTACATTACTATAATCCAGTGCCAACCGCCAGGCACATTAGGAACTACTACAAACGCTGCCCATTTAGAACCCATAGCAAACCCGCCGTATCCTGACAGCATTACCAGGACTCACAAAGCACCATACCCTACCTATCAAAAGGCAACACTGCAAATATTAAACCAATACATTTCAGAGAATACTGGGGAAAGAGAACAAGTGGCAACGTCAAATAGGAATTTCCTCTTGTACCAAACAAAGCGCAGATGTTAATGATGCACATTTCCCAGAGCTGACATATTCCAGTTAATAAATTCAAAATAAAGAGATATCTTTCTACCTTTTGTGCATTTTTTTTTCAGTTGCAATTGGTCCATCCACTTTCTTCTGGTTTCTTCATGTTTTCTGCTAACTCTCCATCGTCTGCTGTCCATTTGTCCTTTCTTCTCTCTTCTAGTTTTTTTTCCATTCTCTCTCTCTCTACATCTGCTTTAACATACTAATCTTTCTCCTTTTGCTCTTTCCTCATTCCTATTTCATCCACACAAATTTTACCCCTCCATCCTCAATCCCCAATTACTCTCCCAATACCTGGCCAATTGTAGATTTTTCATCCCTCCTACACAAAATATTTTTCCCCTCTCCATTTTACTCTCCCAGCCCCATCCGATTCTAATCCTCCCCCAACATCAGCTCCCTTCTAGTTCCAGTCTCACCCAGCATCCATTCCCTTCTAGTCCCTGCATCAGCCCATTTCCAGTCCTAGCCCCCCATCAGCCCATTTCCAGTCCTAGCTCCCCCATCCATTTCCAGTCCAAGTCCCTTCATCAGCTCATTTTCAATCCTAGCCCCCCCATCAGCCCATTTCTAGTCATTTCCTAGCCCCACCATCAGCCCATGTCAAATCATAGCTCCCCTCCACTCAGCCCAATTCCAGTCCAAGCCCCCCCATGAGCCTACTTCCAGTTCTAGCCCCTCCATGAGTCCATTTCAATTCAAGCCCCCACCACAGCCCATTTCCAATCTTAGCTCCCCCCAACAGCCCATTTCCAGTCCTATCCTAGCTGTTCCATCAGCCCATTTTCAGTCCTAGCTCCCTTCCCTCACAGCCCATTTCCATTCCAAGCCCCCTCCCCATCAGCTATTTGCAGTTCAAGCCTCCCCTTCCACTCAGCCCATTTCCAGTCCTAGCAACACCCCAACCCATTACCAGTCCTAGCCCCCCGTCAATCAACTTCCAGTCCTAACCCCCATCACCCCATTTTCAGTTTAAGCCCCCCCCTATAACCCATTACCAGTCCTAACCCCCCCCCATCAGCCCATTTCCAGTCAGCCCCCCATAGCCCATTGCCAGTCCTAACCCCCCCCCATCAGCCCACAGCCCATTACCAGTCCTAACCACATCAGCCCACCTCAAGTCCTAACCCCTCCCCATCAGCCCATTTCCTGTCCTAGCCCTCCCATAACCCATTATCAGTCCTACCCCCCCATCAGCCCACTACCAGTCTTAACCCCCCCATAGCCCATTATCAGTCCTAACCCCCCCCATCAGCCAACTACCAGTATTTACCCCCCCATAGCCCATTACCAGTCCTTACCCCCCCATCACCCCATTTCCAGACAGCCCTCATCAGCCCACAGCCCATTGCCAGTCTTAACCCCCCCCATAGCCCATTGCCAGTCTTAACCCCCCCCATAGCCCATTGCCAGTCTTAACCCCCCCCCATAGCCCATTGCCAGCCCTCATCAGCCCACAGCCCATTGCTAGTCTTAACCCCCCCCATAGCCCACTGCCAGTCTTAACCCCCCCAGCCCACTGCCAGTCTTAACCCCCCCTCCCTAGCCCATTGTCAGTCTCAACCCCCCTCCCTCCCTCCCTAGCCCATTGCCAGTCTCAACCCCCCTCCCTCCCTCGCTCCCTCGCCCATCGCCAGTCTCATCCCGCCTCCCTCCCTCCCTCCCTAGCCCACTGCCAGTCTCAACCCCCCTCCCTCCCTCCCTAGCCCATTGCCAGTCTCAACCCCCCTCCCTCCCTAGCCCATTGCCAGTCTCAACCCCCCTCCCTCCCTCCCTAGCCCATTGCCAGTCTCAACCCCCCTCCCTCCCTAGCCCATTGCCAGTCTCAACCTCCCTCCCTCCCTCCTTCCCTCCCCCATTGCCAGTCTCAACCTCCCTCCCTCCCTCCCTAGCACATTGCCAGTCTCAACCCCCCTCCCTACCTCCCTAGCCCATTGCCAGTCTCAACCCCCCTCCCTCCCTCCCTAGCCCATTGCCAGTCTCAACCCCCCTCCCTCCCTAGCCCATTGCCAGTCTTAACCTCCCTCCCTCCCTAGCCCATTGCCAGTCTCAACCTCCCTCCCTCCCTAGCCCATTGCCAGTCTCAACCCCCCTCCCTCCCTCCCTCGCCCATTGCCAGTCTCAACCCCCTCCCTCCCTCCCTAGCCCATTGCCAGTCTCAACCCCCCTCCCTCCCTCCCTCCCTAGCCCATTGCCAGTCTTAACCTCCCTCCCTCCCTCCCTAGCCCATTGCCAGTCTTAACCTCCCTCCCTCCCTCCCTCGCCCATTGCCAGTCTTAACCCCCTCCCTCCCTCCCTCGCCCATTGCCAGTCCTACCCCCCCTCCCTCCCCAGCTGGCCCTTTGTCAGTCTTAACGCCCCCCCCCTAGCCCTTTGCCAGTCCTACCCGCCCCCCCTCGGCTCATGGCAATTAAAAAAAAAAAAAAAAGCTGGCCGCCGCGGCGGCATGGAGTGTCCCGCGGGGCTTCCACTGCCCGGCGGGACTCTCCCGGCGCTGCTCAGCCCCCCTCTGCCGGCGTGCAGATACGCAAAGGGAAAGAGAGTCTCCCACGCGTCTCTGGTAAGCCCGCAGGGGCAGTTGGGAAATTTCCCATCAGCCCCTGCGGGCTTAACAGAGACGCGAGGGAGACTTTCCCTTCGCGTATCTGCAAGCCGGCAGAGAGGGGCTGAGCTGCGCCGGGAGAGTCCCGCCGGGCAGAGGAAGCCCCGCGGGACACTCCATGCCGCCGCGGCGGCCAGCTTTTTTTTTTTTTTTTAATTGCCATGAGCCGGCATATATTAATTTGCGACCTTCCCGCGTGCCAGCTGCAAGGCCTTCGCGTGCCACAGCTGGCACGCGTGCCATAGGTTCGCCATCGCTGATCTAGGTCTTTCATAGCCATTCTGCCAAGAGCAATGCGTCGTTTGATTTCTTGACTGCTTGTTGCTTCTTTATTGATAGTTGATCCAAGTAGGTTAAAGTTGTTCACAATTTCAATTTCTTCTCCTTCAACGATGAACCTGTTGATTATGCCAGTTGTCATGATCTTTGTCTTCTTTACATTAAGGTGCAGGCCCATTTTGAGACTATGTTCTTTGATTGTGAGAAGCAAATGTTTCAGATCATCTTCACTTTCAGCCACTAATGTAGTATCAGCATAGCGAAGGTTGTTGATGAGTCTTCCACCAATCTTCACACCTCTGTTGTCTTCATACAATCCTGCTTCTCTGATGATTTGTTCTGCATATAAATTAAACAGGTAGGGGGAAAGTATGCAGCCTTGTCTTACACCTTTGCTTATTTTAAACCATTCTGTTTCTCCTTGTTCCGTTCAAACTGTTGCTTCTTGATCAATGTACAGATTGCGCAAGAGAATGATGAGGTGTTCTGGTATACCCATGCTTCTTAATGTGGCCCAGAGTTTCTCATGGTTTACATAGTCAAAAGCCTTGCTATAGTCAATAAAGCACAAATAGATATCCTTTTGGTATTCTTTAGTCTTTTCAAGGATCCATCTCAGATCCGCAATGATGTCTCTCGTTCCTCGCTCTTTCCTGAACCCTGCTTGCACTTCAGGTAGTTCTTGTTCCAGGTATGGTTGTAGTCTCTTTTGAATAATCTTCAGTAGAATCTTGCTGGCATGTGGGATCAGAGCGATTGTTCAATAATTTCCACAGTCGGTTGGATCACCTTCCTTTAGTATTGGTATAAACACAGATCTTTTCCAGTCAGTTGGCCATGATGTTGTCTTCCATATTTCTTGGCAGAGCCTTGTAACTATGGTAACAGCTGCATCAGATTGTTGCAATACTTCTATAGGAATGCTATCAATGCCTGGTGCTTTGTTCTTTGATAAGGCTTTCAATGCTGCTTCAACTTCTTCTTTCATCACCAGTGGTTCCCGATCATAAGGTAAAGGTTGAAACGGCTGTTGGTACGCTTGATCTTTATCATATAAAAACTCTGTATATATTCCTTCCATCTTTTCTTGTTCTTCTCAGCATCATTGAACATAGAACCTTGAGCCTCTTGTAACATTCCAATTCGAGGCTGGAATGTTTTCTTTAACTCTCGTAGCTTTAGGAAAGCCGATCTTGTTCTTCCTCTATTAGTTTCTGCTTCTATTTCCTTGCAAGTGTCATTGTAGTACTTTTCCTTGTCCTGTCTTGCTGCACGTTGGAAATCTGTTGAGTTCTGCGATTGTCTTTCTTTCTCCTCTGGCTTTAGCTTCTCTGCGTTTCTGGGCAATTTTCAGAGTTTCTTCTTCCGTCATCCATTTTGGCCGTTTTTTTGCTTTTTCACCTTTTGTAGAGACTTCTCGCTTTCTTCCAACACAACCTTCTTGATGTCATTCCATAACTCTTCCGGAGCTCTGTCATTTGTATCTAAAGCAGCAAATCGATTTTGCAGGCAGTCTTTAAATTCCAGTGGTATATTCTCAAGGTCATATTTTGCTGCATTCATGAGTGGTTTGCTCTTTTTCAACTTTAGCTTGAGTTTGCATACTAGTAGTTGATGATCTGTACCACGGTCAGCTCCAGGTTTTGTCTTTGTTGATGTTATAGAACTTTTCCATTGTTGACTTCCACAGATGTAGTCAATTTGATTTTTATACAATCCATTGGGTGAAGTCCATGTGTACAGTCGCCGCTTGTGTTGCTGGAAGAAGGTGTTTGAGATGAATAGATCGTTGGTCTTGCAGAATTCTATCAGTCTTTCTCCAGTTTCATTTCTGTTGCCAAGTCCATATTTTCCAACTACTTTGCCTTCTTCTTTGTTGCCAACTTTTGCGTTCTAGTCACCCATGACTATCAGGATATCCTGTTTGCATGTTCTGTGAATTTTAGCTTGTACTTGTTCATAGAACTCTTCAATTTCATTCTCTTCTGCAGCTGTTGTTGGGGCATATACTTGAATTATAGTTGTGTTGATAGGCAATCCTCGTAGACGAATAGAGATTAAGCTTTCGCTGACTGCATTGTATTTCATTACAGTTCTTGCAAGTTTCTTCTTTATTATAAATGCAACACCATTTCTTCTTTGTCTTTCATTTCCAGCATAGTAGACCATGTGATCATCTGATGCAAAGTGCCCGATGCCAGTCCATTTCAGTTCGCTGACACCCAACAGATCAAGTTGTACACGTTCCATTTCATTCTTGACCACCTCCAACTTCCCTTGGTTCATGCTTCGTACGTTCCATGTTCCAATGTGTAAGACATCTTTACAGCTTCTGACTCTCATTTCATGCGCAGCTGTAATAGCTGTAAATAGTCACACTTTAAAGCAGCCGTATGGTATTTACGCCAATGCTGCTCCGCCTGCCAGAGAATCCTCTTTTTAACTCTGATGGCTTCATCAAACTAAATTGTTAGCATAGTCATAGATGGACTACATCTCTCTGTGGCACAGAAAAGGATCCTAAGTGAAAAATTCAGTCAATATGTGGACAAGCATTTAAACTAGGGAAAGGGGGTGACAGATGGAAAAGAACAAGTTCAGGACATCACTCCCAGCAAAAACATAATATCATTGGAAATAGTCACCATATTAACCCACACACCAGTGGCAAGTGGGAAGAGGTGTGTAGAATAAAATCCATGCAAAATACAAGCAAGCCAATCATCAATTGCTTCAAGGCAATGAGCACAAATGCTCAGTCTAGTCAACAAAGTTCCTGACCTGGAAGCCCTAATGGTGGAAATGGGCTTGAACATTGTGGCCTTTACAGAAACATGTTTTAATGAGTCACATGAATGAGATATAGCCATAGCTGGATATAATTTATTTAGGAGAGATAGAGAAGGCAGAAAAGGAGGAGGAGTAACTCTATATGTCAAAAGCAATATTAAAGTTGCTAAAATGCAGGGGATATGGGGAAAAGAAGAAGCACTGTGGATTGTGTTGGAAGGAAGAGATGGTACTATCATCCAGTACTGGTGTAGTCTACAGGCCTCCAACTCAAACGGAAGAAATGGATAGAGACTTGATCATTGATATTGCAAAGGTAGCCATGAAGGGAAAAGTGATCATATTGGATGACTTTAATCTACCTGATGTGGACTGGAGTATTCCTTCTGCAAATCTGGAAAGAAGTAAAAAGATTGTGGATGCCTTCCAAGAAGCATTACTCAGATAAATGGTGATGGAACCGAACAAGGAAAGTTCAATGCTGGATTTAGTACTCACCAATGGAGATAGCATGTCTAATGTCCGGGTGGGTGCACATGTGAGCAGCAGTGATCATCACACAGTATGATTTGAGGTAAAAACCAAGGCAGAGTCCAATCACAGCAAACTCAAAGGTCCTAGACTTCAAAAACATTGACTTCTTGGAGAACCTACCTGCTTGGGAGACAGACGCGGCATTCCTGTGCCGCGGGAGCAGCTAGCAGGTGCCTGGAGGCCCTGCCCGGATTCGGCCAGGCAGTGTGAGGGCCGTCCCCGGCTGAGGAGGACCCCCTCTCCACTCCTCTATTTCCATCGGCGGCTGCAGGAGGTTAGTGGAGAACCTACCTGCTTGGGAGACAGACGCGGCATTCCTGTGCCGCGGGAGCAGCTAGCAGGTGCCTGGAGGCCCTGCCCGGATTCGGCCAGGCAGTGTGAGGGCCGTCCCCGGCTGAGGAGGACCCCCTCTTCACTCCTCTATTTCCATCGGCGGCTTCTACACGCGGCCGCGTGTTGCGGCCTGCGTGGCGCGACCTAAGGGGCGTGACTCAAGGGGCAGGATACGCCCCTTTGGCGCCCCTTCGGCGCAACTGAGAAGCCGAGACTGTTTGTTTCACCATGGGTAAACGTAAAGTCAAAGTTTTGAAATCTGGAGATAAGGCTCAAGGAGAGAAAGTAGTGGGGCCCATGGATAAACACCTAGTCTCCCAGCTATCTGCCGTATCGTCACCTGAGGGAGCTTCGTTGAGCCCCCATTTCAGGACACCACCTCCTCTTCCCCAGCCTCCTCTCTCATAACGGTATTGGAGACATCGCCGGAGCATATTCCACCTATGCCACAACCAGTTCTACCGGGGAAGCTAGAAGGAATATCCAAGAGTCCAGGTTCCGGTGAGGTAACTCTAACAGACATTTGGACAGCTATTAATGGCATTGATAAACGTTTAACCGCCACAGTGTCTTCCCTTTGTATGTTTACCTCTGATGTGGTCAGTAAAATGCAAAGTACTGATAAACAACTGGGAGCTATAACTAGTTCGTTGGCAAAGACTGATTCTCAACTTCAAGTTTGTTTAGATAATAATTATGCTTTGATTCGGGATCTTTCATCCCTAAATTACCGTTTAGAGATGCTTGAGAATCAGTCGAGGGCCAAAAATTTGCGTTTCCTTAATTTTCCAGTTACCCACCTGTTGTCTCCTGCCATTTTACTTAAGAAATACTTTACTGATGTTTTAAAGTTAGATGGAAGCATTGAGGCTATGTATTTGTATTATTTGCCTACGCGATCTCCCTCTCCTGTAAATCAGGGTGAGGCTGACGCCTCTCCTTCTTTAGATGTTACAGCCGGCCAGGACTTAACTGCCTTCTTAGAAGACTCAGCTGATATTATTTCCAAACGTAGCACATTGGTGGCTACCTTTGGTTCTGAACTTATCAAATTGAATGTTCTTCGTGCCTATTTTAAAAATCGGGAATCCCTTTTCTGTGGTCAAAAGCTGCAGGTTTTCCCGGATGTGAGTAGGACTACCCAGGTCCGGCGTAGGCAGTTCCTGGTGTTAAAACCATCTGTGTTGGCTATTGGCGCATGCTTCTATCTAAAATTTCCTTGTAGATGTGTAGTTACCTTTGAGGGTCAGTCCTCTGTGTTTACGGACGTGACCCAACTTAAGTCTTTTTTGAATCAGAAAAAGGAGGTAAAGGATGTTGGTGGTGAGATCTCTGGTCCCTTATAGTGGAGTTTGATACTTCTGATTTCCTTATTTTTTTTGTATTGAATAATAGGTAAATGCTCTCCCTTGATGTGGTATGTTTATGTGATCTATATTTTTTTCTTGAGTATTGTTAAAACGTGAAGGATTCTATTGTATTGCCTTATTATTTTGTTGTTATTCAGGAAACTTAAATAAAAATTAAAAAAAAAAAACATTGACTTCAGTAAAATGGCAAAGTGCCTAAAGGAGGAGTTGGCAGGGTGGGAGGAGAATAAGGGAAGTGGAATTGCAGTGGGCTAAACTAAAGGGGCAATGGATATATATGTAAGGAAAGTAAATAAAAACAAGAGGAAAAGAAAACATATAAGGTTCTCCAAAGAAGTGGCTGCACAGATAAAGGCAAAAAGCACAGCTTTCACAAAATTCAGAAGATCGCAAACAGAGGAACACAAAAGAATACAGGATAAAGCTGAAAGAGACAAAGAGAGAAATCAGGTTAGCAAAACTCAAAGGCAGAAGAAATGATGGCTAAAGATATGAAGCACGGAGACAAAACTTTTTTCAGGTATATTCGGGAAAAGAAGACGATCAGAGGTGGAATTGCAAGACTCAAATGCGCCAAGGACGGATTTGTGGAAAGTGACATTGAAAGAGCGAGAATGCTAAACAAATACTTCTGTATTCACAAAGAAAATCCTAGAGAAGGACCATGTATGATTGACAGTTATATAAAGGGGATTGGAATAGATAACACACCATTCACAGAGGATGATGTTCTTGAAGAGCTTGAAATACTGAAAGTGGACAAGGCCATAGTACCAGCTGGGATACCTCCCAGGATAATGAAAGAGCTCAGAGAGATTCTGACAGGGCTTTTAAAGGATGTTTTTAATAGATCCTTGGAGATGTGAGAGGTTCCACAGGACTGGAGAAGAGCTGATGTGGTTCTCCTTAAGAAAAATGGTAATAAGGAAGAAGTGGCAAACTACAGGCCAGTAAGTCTTACCTGAGTGGCAAGAAAAGTAATGGAGGCGCTCCTGAAAGAGAGAAGAGTGGACTTTCTAGAAACTAATAGGTTGCATGATCTGAGACAAAATGGTTTTACCAAAGGATCATGCCAAACAAATTTGATTGAGTTCTTTGACTGGGTGACCAGAGAACTAGATCAAGGGCATGCAGTGGCTGTGATCTACCTAGATTTCAGCAAAGTCTTTAATACTGTTCCTCATAGGCAGCTTATCAATAAACTGAGCAGCCTTGGGGTTGGGTCCCAAGGTGGTGAACTAAATCAGAAATTGGTTGACTGACAGACAACCGAAGGTGGTGCTAAATAGAACTCACTCGGAAGAAAAGAAGGTGAGTAGTGGTGTGCCCCACGGATTGGTCCTGGGACCAGTACTGTTCAATGTATTTGTGAGTGATATTGCTGAAGGATTGAAGGGAAAAGTCTGCCTTTTTGCAGATGACACAAAAATTTGCAACAGAGGGGACTCCTATGAAGGAGTGGACAACATGAGAAAAGATCTACAAAAGCTGGAAGAATGGCCTAATGCTTGGCAGTTAAGATTTAATGTGAAGAAGTGCCGAGCCGTGCACTTGGGATGCAGAAATCCAAAGGAATTGTATGCCACTAGAGGACAGCAACCTTGGGCCGGAAGGACTGGGGTTTCTAGTCCCATAGGTGCTACTTGTGGTCTTGGGCAAGCCACTTAACCCTCCATAGCCCATGTTCCCTGTAAAATAGTTATCTCCAAGTTATAACGCCCTGTTCAATGTAATTTCAGTTTTTCAATGTAAACCGCACTGATAAGATAGATTTGCATACAATGAAGGCAGAACATGCAAATCTTTCTCATGCATATTCATTCTGGGAATCCTGAAAACCTGACTGGCCTAGGGTTCCCCAAGGACTGGGTTGAAAACCCCTGACATAGAGGGGTGGTGACCTGCACGGAGTGGCAGGTGCATCTACTCTTGCCACCTTACTGGGCAGACTGGATGGACTATACTGGTTTTTATCTGCCATCATGTACTATGTTACTGTGTTAAACCCTGTGGCAATATGTCGTCTTTTCCCATCAGAATGTAATACTGATTACAGGCAAAACTTGCACTAACCAAATTCCAATCAGAAAACAATCTCTCAACATCAATCTTGTCTCCCGCAACCAAAAGAGAGGGCAATCCTACGAGAAGCTTTTCCTTATTAAACTGGGCAAAAAATGGCACTGTAGCTCAGAACTACCACCTACAAATTTTGTAGGTTTGACACCACACTGCAGGGAAAAAGGAAAGAGCAGATGATTTGACCAAGGAACAGGCATCATATTTCAAAACCAAATCAAAAAGAAGTATAAAATCAAATACATTCAACATATCTTTAGACCCACATAAAACCTCCCAGCCCCCCCCCCCCTCCCGGGGACTCGTAGCGGAGGGACCCACCTAGGGCCCTTTCTTTTCTTTTCTTTTCAGGCCCCTCGGCATCTTTCACGGATCACATCAGCACCGGGCTGCTGAAGATAAGGACAAGCAAGACAAGTAAAGTGCAGAAAAGTGCTGAGGAGCAATATTTGCTAGCATTAGCCTCCTTTCAATCCCAGGACCCCAACTCTAGAATTAGCTCCCTTCCACTCCCAGCTCTTTTCAGTCCCATCTCCAAAGACCTAGTATCAGCCCATTTCCAGTCCCCCAGCATCATTTGGACAAGTTCCTGGAGGAAAGGTCCATAAACTACTAGTAAAGAGGACCGGGGAAGTCCACTGCTTACCCATTGGACAAACAGCATGAAATCTGGATACATTTTGGGAACCTGATAGGTACTTGTGTCTTAGATTTCCATGACAAAATCCATAAGATTACACTCAAATTCCCCACTAAATCCTTCCCCCTCTTTAATACAAAATTTTCCTCTCAACCTCTATCACCCTTTCATCCTTTTCTAAGATCTTCGATGAGGAAACCTCTCTTCTTCTTTCTTCCTCTAAACTGACTACCTGTTCCTCTGATCCTATTCCCACCTGTCTCCTTAACTCCATCATCCCTTTTATCTCACATATTCCCAACCTTTCCCTGCAGCCTTCAAGCATGCTGCGATTACACCTCTCCTCAAGAAACCTTCACTTGACCCTACTTGTCCTTGTAATTATTGATCCATCTCCCTCCTTCCCTTCATTTCCAAACTTCTTGAATGTGCAATTTTCCGCTGCTGCCTTTGAATTTCTATCCTCTCAAGCCCTCCTAGAGCTACTTCAGTCTGGTTTTTGTCCCTTTCATTCTACTGAAACGGGCCTTACCAAAGTCTCCAGTGACTTTTTCCTGGCTAAGTCCAAGGGCCTTTACTCAGTTCTCATTCTTCTTGACCTTTCTGTTGCTTTTGATACTGTTGACCACCTCCTCCTCAACAATTTGTCCTCTTTGTTTTAGGGATGCTGTGCTGTCCTGGTTCTCTTCTTATCTCTCCCATCGCTCTTTCAGTGTTTGTTCTGATTGATTCTCCTCTACTGCCATCCTTCTCTCAGTTGGTGTACCACAAGGGTCTGTTCTGGGCCCACTCTTTTTCACTCATAAGAACATAAGATTTATTTATTTATTTATTTTATTTACATTCTCTTATATACCGCGCTATTCTGCATCAGTGCAGTTTACATTGAACAAATTGAAATTACATTGAACAGGGCATTATAACTTGGAGATAACTATTTTACAGGGAACATGGGCTATGGAGGGTTAAGTGGCTTGCCCAAGACCACAAGGAGCACCTGTGGGACTAGAAACCCCAGTCCTTCCGGCCCAAGGTTGCTGTCCTCTAGTGGGATTTGAACCCCCGACCTTCCGGCCTGAAGTACCTCGCCCCAACCACTAGGCCACTCCTCCACTCCATAAGATAATGCCATACTGGGTCAGACCAAGGTCCATCAAGCCCAGTATCCTGTTTCCAACAGTGGCCAATCTAGGTCATAAGTACCTAGCAGTTTCCCCAAAAGACACAGGTTCCACAATGCTTGTATTGGTCAAGCAGTGATATCCCGGGTCCCTTTTAATAATGGTTTATGGACCTTTCCTCCAGGAACTTGTCCAAACCTTTTTTTAAAACCAGCTACACTAACAGCTTTTACTACATCCTCCAGTAACAAATTCCAGAGTTTGATTACACGTTGAATATCTTCTCTTATTAGTCTTAAATAATTTACCCTGTAGCTTCATTGCATGTCCCCTAGTCTTTCTATATTCTGATGATGTAAACAGTTGATCTATGTTTACCCGTTCCACTCCATTCATTAATTTATAGACCTCTATCTTCTCCAGGACCAAGCAGGAAGTCAGTCCTCACATATGGGTGACATCGGCGCCGACGGAGCCCCCATGCGGAGCATTTCCCCAGCTTTCAAAGAAAGCCTTTGGGAATGCAGCCACGCATGCGCTGTCCCCTTCCCGCCCAAAGGTGCCATCTTGCTCAGTCGTCTTTTTTCCGCGGAGCCCTACGGACGTGTGTCCTTGTCACCCGTGGAAAAAGTGGCTTTTCCTGCGTAGAGACGAGTAGTTTTCTTCGGTTTGACGTCGGTTCCCTTTCCCACCTGGACTCGGTACACCGGTGCAGAGCCCGGATCTCTTTTTTCGGTTTTTGTCCTTAGAGACTGCGTTTACGCCAATTTTCTTTGCCCTGGCAGCCAGATTTTTTGATCTTGCAGGGGCCCTTTTTCCCCCAATGGCTGCCAGTGGCTTTAAGAAGTGTGATCGTGTAAGAAACTGATGTCTCTCACCGACACACATGACTGCTGCCTCCGGTGTCTGGGGCCTGACCATGATCCTAAGGTCTGTAGTCCCTGTGGCAAAATGTCCTTGAAGGCATTGAGGAGCCGTCAGCACCAGCGTGAGAGGATCTTCTCCGACTCTGCATCTGGACGGGTCCGGACTTCGTCGGAGGCCTCGACGTCTCGGGAGTCTGACCCCGAGCATCGTCGGGGCTCCTCTGAGAGGGAGTCCCCCTCAAGGGAGCACCGAAGGAAGAAGAAACCCGCGAGGGCGGCATCGGTGGACGCTCTTGGTCCCTCGAGGGCCCGGTCGCTTAGCCCCGATCGCCGTCCCGGGTCTTCGGAGTTGGAGAGGCCTGCAAAGCATCCTCGTGTGGAGTCGGAGGCCCAGAGTCATCTGAGTACTGTAGTCCTCGTGGACTCTCCTCTGGGGGAGCCGACGTCGGGCCCGACGCCGTCAGGGCCCGAGTCGGAGGCTGCTGGGTTTCCTGAGCTTGGACTCAGGTTGACGGCCTTGGAGAGCAGATTGTCTGCCTTCATGGAGCAGCAGCGGATGCTGATCACCGGCCTCACCGGTGCATCTGCCCTGACCACTGGGACCTCGACGTCCAAGTCGATCCCGGAGGCCAAGCCGATCCTCGAGACCATGCGAACTCGAGTCGATCCTCGGCCGAGGTCACCCTCAGCCTCCCGTTCGGGACCGAGGTCGTCGACACCGGTACCCTCGGCGTCGGGGCGGATGGCGTCGGTGCCTGCCCACTCGGAGCCGCTCGATTCCTCCTCGGAGGAATCGGCGTGGGAGACTGAGGAAGAGGAGTCCCCGGACACCTTCCGGACTCGTTGCGTCCCTTCGGACTCACCGGGATCCGAGCCTCGGACGAGGTCCCCTCCAGAGGATACCCGCTTCTCGGATTTCGTACGGGACATGGCCAAGGCCTTGGCCTTCCTGGCGGACCCCGAGGAGGAGCCTCGAGCCGAGGAGCTCGAGGCTCTGCAGTATGACTCTTCTCCCAAGGAGGCCTTTACTGTACCGGTTCCTCCGATGCTGGAGCGGTTGCTCTTCCACATGTGGGAGGCGCCAGCCTCGATACCGGTTCTAAGCAAGCAGGTTGATTTCATCTATCGTGTCTGCAAGAGCCCCGGGTTCCAAAAGGCACAGCTACTGCACTACTCCATGGTTGTGGAATCGGCCATGCATCGCCTGAAGAGTCAGAAGATGCACTCCTCGGTGCCTCCCGGCAGGGAAGCCCGGAACCTGGATGCCCTCGGTAGAAAGTGCTTCCAGGGCTCTATGCTTGCTTGCTGCGTCCAGACCTACCAGCTGTACATGGGCATGTACATTCGAGACCTGGCAAAGGAGATTGCCGGGTTCTCTGCTGGTCTGTCCAAGGAACCCTTGTAGAGGTTCAAAGCCTTGTCTTCTTGGTATTCGAGAGTGCTCGAAGTTTATCTTTCGAGCAGCCTATGATGGATTTGAGGCTTCGACCCGAGTAGCAGGGGCCTGCATCGCTGCACGCCGTCAGGCCTGGCTACAATCCTCGGACCTCGAGGCATGGGTACAGGACAAGTTGGTCGATGTCCCCTGTCGAGGTGAAAACCTCTTTGGCAAGCCCATGGCTGAAAAGGCTGCAGAACTCGAGACCTAGACTCTTACCCGGACGAGGCTGTCCAGGAAAACCTCTGCCCCTTCTCAGAAGAAGGGCTTGGGGAAAAAGGCCTTTTACCCGAGGAGGACCACTGCCTACAAAACCTACCCTCACTACCAGGCCTCTGCAGCTTCCCAACAGGGCCAGCAGACCAAGGGGCAGGGTCATGGGCCCCGTAGGCAGAAGGCTCCCAAGCCTCCTACTCCGGCTCCTGCTCAGCAGGGAGGGTTTTTTTGACTATGCCAACATAGCCTCTCTTCCTCTCCAGGGCACAGGAGGTCGGCTGACCCTGTATGCAGACAGGTGGCCAGCCATCACAGGGGATACTTGGGTGTTAAGCATCATCGAGAGGGGCTATCTGCTCCACTTCACCCAGATACCCCCTCCTACTTTCCAGGGGAGCCTCCCCCTCTGCACAGAAACGTACTCCTTCAGGAGTTGGCAGGTCTGCTACAGGACCAGGCAGTGGAACCGGTGCCTCACCACCTGGAAGGGCAAGGCTTCTACTCGAGGTACTTCCTGGTGCCAAAGAGAACAGGAGGCCTCAGACCCATCCTAGACCTGAGAAATCTGAACAAGTTTCTGGAGAGGGAAAAGTTCAAGATGTTTACCCTTGGAATCTTACTGCCCTACCTCCAGCAGGGAGATTGGCTATGCTCCTTAGACCTTAAGGATGCTTATACTCACATCCTCATCCATCCAAGTCACAGGCAATACCTCAGATTTGTGGTGGGAGGGAACCACTTCCAGTACAGAGTGCTTCCCTTTGGCCTCACCTCCGCCCCCAGGGTCTTTACAAAGTGCCTGGCGGTGGTTGCGGCCTACCTCAGGAACCAGGGGATCTTTATGTTCCCTTACTTGGATGACTGGCTAATCAGGGGCCAGTCTCCACAAGAGGCCAGGCAGGCCACCTTCAGAACCATATCCCTGCTTCAGCACCTGGGGTTCATTATAAACTTCACAGAGTCCACTTTAGTCCCCTCACAGGATGTGGAGTTCATAGGGGCAAGGTTGGATACCATCCATGCAAAGGCCTATTTGCCTGTGGACAGAGCTCACAGGCTGATGAAGTTGGCCGGCCAGTTTCAGGCAAACTCTCTGGTCTCTGCCAGACACTTCCTCCGGCTCTTAGGTCACATGGCTTCCACAGTGCATGTCACCCCAAATGCCCATCTGCACATGAGGCTGGCTCAGTGGTGCCTCAGGGCACAATGGGTACAGGCCACAGGGAAGTTGTCAGACAGGATAAAGGTGTCCAAACCCTTGATGGACTCCCTACGCTGGTGGAGGCATCTCCTGAACCTGGTCGGGGGAGTTTCTTTTCAAGCCTCCCCACACACTCAGGTACTGACAACCGATGCTTCCCTGCGAGGCTGGGGGGCACATTGCCAGGGGACCTGCACTCAAGGCCTGTGGTCTCTGTGGGAGGCTGCCCAGCCGATCAACCTGTTGGAATTGAGAGCCATTCGACTAGCCTTATGTTTATGTTAATTTTATTTGATAAACCGCCTTTCTGAAACAAGCAAGGCGGTGCACAATATACAAGCAAACAGGAAAGGCTCAAAGGCCAGTGAAATGGAAAGGAAATTTTACAATGGTTACAGGAGAGAAGAGAGAGGAGAAAGACAGGACAGGACAAGGAAGGGACAGTCTCAGGGAGGAGATAGAGCTTAAGGCGGGTCACACAGAGGGGAGGGAAGGTCGAAGGCTGTGGAGAAGAGGTGAGTTTTCAGGTCTTTTTTGAAGGTGTTGTGATTGGACTCCAGGCGAAGGGATGAGGAAAGGGAATTCCATAGGGCAGGTCCTATGAAAAAGAAGGCGGAGGAACGCGTGGATTGCAGATGGGCAAGGGAGGGCGAGGGAAGAGTGAGACGATTGAGGTGAAAAGAGCGGGGAGTGTGCCTGGGAGAGTGGAAAGAAATGAGATCTGCTAGATACTGTGGAGTATTAGTGTGGAGGATTTTATGTACAAGAGAAAGCAGCTTATACTGGGTGTGGAAAGAGACAGGTAGCCAGTGAAGGTGGAGGAGCAGAGGTGTTATGTGGTCCCGGGGGGAAGAGTGAGTGAGAAGGCGGGCAGCGGTGTTTTGGATCCTCTGGAGACGGGTTAGCTGGAATTTAGATAGACCTATGAGAACTGAATTGGAGAAGTCCACCCGTGACATGACCAGGGACAGTAATAGGGTAGTGAGGGCCGATGGGGAGAGGAAGGGGCGTATTGCTCGGATTTGGCGGAGAAAGAAGAAGGATGTCTTGGTGAGGTGAGAGACATGGGCTTGGAAGGAAAGATCAGAATCAAAGTGTACTCCTAGATACCAAAAAGTAGAGACTAGGGGGACAGGGGTGCCAGAGAAAGAAGGTGCCAGCAGAGGGGGTGGATTGCCATAGGAGAACCAAATTGCAATGGTTTTGGTGAGATTGAGATGAAGGCAGTTCTGTGTCAACCAAGTGGCCACTGTGGAGAGACATGAATTTAGTGGGGAAAGAGCCGGGCAGGAGGGGGAGGTGTGATGGAGGAGGACTATGTCGTCGGCGTAATAGAATGCTGATATGCCAGATTGCTGTATTAGCAGAGCGAGGGGGGCCAGGAAGAGGTTGAAAAGTAAAGGCGCCAGGACTGAACCTTGGGGGACACCACAAGAAAGAGGGAATGGGTCAGAAGAAGGGGTAGAAGGTGAGGAAGAAAGGACGGTGCAGGACCGGGAGGAGAGAAAGGAGTGGAACCAGCGATAGACAACACTACAAAGACCTGCTTCCCGTAGGCGGAGAAGAAGAAGGGAGTGGTCCACTAAGTCAAAGGCAGCAGATAGGTCAAGGGCTACCACCACCGAGATATCCCCGTGATCATGGGCAACATGCAGTGCGTTAGTGAAGGCGAGTAAGATAGTTTCAACACTGTGACCGGTACGAAATCCTGACTGACGGACTTTCTCTCGGGTCCTCTCTCACCAGTCTGTCCTAGTTCAGATGGACAACCAGGTGGCTATGTTCTACGTGAACAAGCAGGGAGGCACAGGATCCCGACTCCTGTGCCTGGAAGCACAAGCTCTCTGCTTCTGGGCTATCAATCAGGGCATAACCCTCAGGGCAGTCTACCTCCCAGGCCAGGAAAACTACCTGGCGGACAGGCTAAGCAGACTCCTGCAGCCTCACGAGTGGCAGTTGGATCCTCGGGTAGTCCAACAGATCTTTCTGAAGTGGGGACTTCCAACCATGGATCTTTTTGCCAGTCTGCTGAACAGGCAACTATCCAAGTTCTGTTCCAGACAACCGCATCCTCTGAGAGCAGCAGCAGATGCATTCCTGATCCCCTGGTCTGAAGGCCTGCTGTATGCGTTTCCTCCCACACCTCTGGTGGCCCGGACTCTATTCAAAACCCAGCAGGACCGAGCCACGGTGATCCTGATAGCCCCCAGGTGGCCCAGGCAGCCGTGGTTCCCTCTTCTTCTGCAGTTGGCGGTGGATGCTCCACTTCCTCTGGGGCTGCAACCCGACCTTCTGACTCAGGATCAGGGGTCCCTCTTGCATCCCAACCTCAAATCCCTCAATTTGATGGCCTGGCTGCTGAAAGGCTAGTCCTTGCTCCCTTGCTCCTACCAAAGGAGGTTGAAGAGGTGGTGTTGGCCTCCAGGAAGCATTTCACTCGGAAGGCCTATGCTCTGAAGTGGTGTAGGTTTTCCACTTGGTGTTCGCAACAGCAGGAGAATCCCTTCTCCTGCTCGGTCCCGGTGGTACTGCAATATCTGCTCCACCTCTCCATCCTGGGACTTCAGTCCAACTCTGTCCGGGTCCACCTCAGTGCCCTCTCAGCTCACCACTCACCGGTGGATGGACAATCCCTCTCGGGCCACCCTCTGGTGTCTCGCTTCCTCAGAGGCCTGCTTCTGCTCAAGCCTCCTATTCGTCCACTGGCCACTGAGTGGGATCTCAATGTGGTCTTGTAGAAACTGACTCGCCCACCTTTTGAGCCGATGGCTACCTGCCACTTACGTTTCCTATCCTGGAAGGTGTTGTTTCTTGTGGCACTCACCTCGGCCAGGCGTGTGAGTGAACTTCAGGCCCTGGTATCGGATAGGCCATATACCAGGTTCTATAAGAACAGGGTAGTCTTGAAGACTCATCCTAAGTTCCTTCCCAAGGTAGTGTCCTCCTTCCACCTCAACCAGGAGGTGGTACTTCCGATGTTCTTTCCCAGACCGCACGCCAGTAGGGCCGAAACTGTCTTGCATACCCTGAATTGTAGAAGGGCGCTGTCCTTTTACCTAGAACGTACGCAGGGGCATAGAAGGGCTTCTCAGCTCTTCATTTCCTTTGACCCTAATAAATTGGGGTTGCCTGTCACTAAGCGTACGTTGTCCATCTGGGTGGCAGACTGTATCGCCTGGGCGTACAGGGTAGCCGGCCTCTCCCTGGAGGGTCGAGTCACGGCCCACCGGGTCAGGGCGAAGGCCGCATCAGTAGCTCACTTCCGTTCTGTTCCGTTGGCAGACATCTGCCGGGCCGCTACTTGGTCTTCAAGCCAGACTTTTGCGGACCACTACTGCCTTGAGAGGGAGTCCCGTAGGGACAGTGCTTTCGGGCAAGCGGTACTCCGTAATCTCTTTGAGGTTTAGGCAACTCCTACCCTCCGGCCCTGGTGTTGGGCTGCCGTTCAGGTGTGGTCTTCGAGAAGTTTCTCTCACTGTTGCTGAGGCTCTAGAGGGAGCTCTATTTTTCAGCCTGGGTTCCTGGTAGCCCAGAGCTAGGGAGTCACCCATATGTAAGGACTGACTTCCTGCTTGGTCCTGGAGAAAGAGTAGTTACTCACCTGTAACAGGTGTTCTCCAGGAGCAGCAGGAATCAGTCCTCACTACCCTCCCTCCTCCCCTTGGAGTTGCAGTTGTATATAGTTCATTTTCTTTTTTCGTGCTGTCTCTTAGCTATGTCATTTGACTGAGCAAGATGGCACCTTTGGGCGGGAAGGGGACCGCGCATGCGTGGCTGCATTCCCAAAGGCTTTCTTTGAAAGCTGGGGAAATGCTCCGCATGGGGGCTCCGTCGGCACCGACATCACCCATATGTGAGGACTGATTCCTGCTGCTCCTGGAGAACACCTGTTACAGGTGAGTAACTAATCTATATCTCCCCTCAGCCGTCTCTTTTCCAGGTTGAAGAGCCCTAACCTTTTCAGCCTCTCTTCATAGGGGTATCCTTCCATCCCCTTTACCATTTTGGTGACTGTTCTCTGTACCTTTTCTAATAACGCTATATCCTTTTTAAGATACGTCGACCAGAATTGCACACAGTATTCAAGGTGTGATCACACCATGGAACAATACAGAGGCGGTATAATATCCTTTGTTTTATTTTCTATTCCTTTCCTTATGATACCTAGCATTATATTTGCTCTCTTGGCCGCTGCTGCACACTGGGTGGAGGGTTTTAACATGTTATCCATGATGACGCCTAAATCTTTTTTCCTGGGTGATGGTTCCTAATGTGGAACCTTGCATCGTGTAACCATAGTTGGGGGTTTTCTTCCCTAGATGCATAACTTTGCACTTGTCCACATTAAATTTCATCTGCCATTTTGATGCCCAGTCTTCCAATTTATCAAGATCCTCTTGCAATTTTCCACAATCCTCTTGGGTTTTAACAACTTTAAATAGTTTTGTGTCATCTGCAAATTTGATCACCTCACTCGTTATTCCACTTTCCAGGTCATTTATGAATATGTCAAAAAGCAGCGGACCCAGCACAGATCCCTGGGGTACACCACTATTCACCTTTCTCCATTGGGAAAATTGGTCATTTAGCCCTACCCTCTGCTTTCTATCTTTTAACCAGTTCCTGATCCACAATAGTACACTGCCTCCTATCCCATGACCTATATCTAGTCCCTTGGTGCCATCATCTCTTCCCATGGCTTTCAGTATCATTTTTATGCTGATGATTCTCAAATCTATCTGTCTATACCTGACATTTCTTTTAAAATTCAAGCCCTTATCTCTGCCTGCTTAGCTGACATTGCTGCCTAAATGTCTCACCGCTGTCTAAAATTGAACATGGCCAAGACTGAACTTCTTATTTTCCCCCCCTAAACCCTGATCCCCCCCCCCTTCTTCCTTTTTCTTTTTCTGTTGATAACACTCTTCTACTTCCTATTTCCTCAGTCTATAACCTTGGGGTCATCTTTGACGCCTCCTTCTCCTTCTCCTCACATATCAAACAGATAGCTAAAACCTATTGTTTCTTTCCCTTTAACATTAACAAAATTTGCCACGTCCTCTCTGAACACACTACTAAAACTCTTATCCACTCTTTGGTCACCTCCCGTCTTGACTATTGTATCCTCGTCCTTGCTGGTTTCCCTCAGAGTCATCTCTCTCTTTTCAATCTGTTCAGAACTCTGCTGCGTGACTAATCTTCCGCCAGCCCCGATACACTCATATAACCCCTCTTCCAAAGTCACTTCATTGGCTCCCCTTCTGTTTCCTTATCCAATTCAAACTTCTTCCGGTCTATAAATACATTCACTCTACTGCCCCTCACTACCTTTCCTCTCTCCTCTCTCCCTACACCTCTGTTTGTGAACTCCGCTCTTCCTCTGGATTTCTTCTCTATGCCCCTTTCTTCCACTGCCTACTCCAGACTTCGATCTTTTCACCTTGCTACTCCTTATGCCTGGAACAAACATCCTGAATCTATATGTTAGATCTCATCTCTCCCCCTTTTCAAATCCATGTTAAAAGCGCACCTCTTTGAGGCTGCTTTTGGATCCTAATTCCCTTGTTCCCCTTATTTCTCGTATATTGTACTGTCTGTCTTGATTAGATTGTAAGTTCTAACGAGCAGGGCCCGTCTTCTGTATGTTTATTTATTTATTTATTTAACAGTATTTCTAAACCGCCTTATCATGATAATCAAGGTGGTATCACAGCAAACAATCTGGTAGTGTGAGTGTGTTATACATGCAGTGAGGGTGGAAATTTAGTTGGGTGTGTGTTGTGTTGTGAGCTAGATTGGTTTGAGCTATGTACAATGTGGGCTATATACAGTGGTGCTAAAAACATTTTATATATACATATAGTGTTAGTCGGTAACATGTGCTGCTATACCGTTACTTAGTTTATGTGATGTGGCCATAGTGTTCTCTGAACAGCATGGTTTTCAGCTGTTTTCTGAAGTCCTTGAGGTCTGTAGTTGCTCTCAAATCGTCCGGTAGTTTGTTCCATATTGTTGGAGCAGCCATGGAGAGTGCTCTGTCTGTTGTGTCCTTGCGTGTGTGTTTGTATTCACTTGGGGTGCTGACTCGGTTGTGTGTTTGTTTTCTTCTAGGCCGTGTGCTGGTGTCTGGTTGTATGAGGGCGTGCAGGCTGTTGGCTGATGTTTGCTGTTTTATCTTAAATAGGTTTATGATAGTTTTGTATCTGATGCGTGCATCGATTGGAAGCCAGTGTAAGTCCTTTAAGGTGGGTGTGATGTGTTCTTTATTTATTTATTTATTTATTTAACATTTCTTATATACCGCGCTATTAAGATCAGTGCGGTGTACATTGAACAAAATATACAACAATGTATGCAAGTAACATTGAGTTTACATAGAACATGGGAATATATAACATGGATTAACAGGTAAAACTATGTACAGTCAACATCATATATATATATGTTCTTGTCTTGCAGTTCCGGATATGATTCGTGCTGCGGTGTTTTGTGCCAGTTGGAGTGGTTTGATAGCTTGTTTCGGTAGTCCAAGGTATATCGGATTGCAAAAGTCCAGTAGAGGGGTTATCAGTGCTTGACAGACGGTACGGAAGTGTTCTGGGGCGAGGAGTGGTTTCAGTCTCCTGATGATTCGCATCTTGTAGTAGGCTTTTTGTATTGTTTTGTTTATGTGTGTCTTGAGATTGAGTTTATTGTCCAGCGTAACCCCGAGGTATCTCACTTCGGACCTTATTGGTATAGTAATGTTTTGTATCTTTATATTTGGTGGGTGTATGAAGCTTTGGTTCTGAGTGATGATTAAAGCTTCAGTCTTGTTGTAGTTTATGGCGAGGTTGTTGTTTTGACACCAACTGGTCATTTGTGTAAGGCAGTCTGTTATCCTAGAGAAGTCCGGGTTGTCGATTGATATCGGGGTGTATATCATGATGTCGTCCGCATAGATTGTGTATTGAATGTTGTTCTTTTTCATGATGTTGCATATTGGTTGGATGTAGATGTTAAATAGGAGTGCTGAGAGCGCAGAACCTTGAGGTACTCCTTGACGGACTTTGATGGGTCGGGATGTGATGTGTCCCACCTTGACCTGTAGCTGTCTTTCTGTTAGGTATGAGTGGAACCATTTCAGTGTGATACCGTGTATACCAGTGTTCTGTAGTCTTTCCAGGAGCGTGTTGTGGTCCACTGTGTCGAAGGCTGAGGAGATGTCGATGAATATCATTATGATTCCGTTCCTGGTGTTGTCAATTGTTCTAAGGATGCTGTCGAAGAGGTAGATCAGTAGCGTCTCGACACCGTGGTTGGGACGAAATCCGTGTTGGTTGTCGTCGAGTGTTCCGTGTTTGTCGATGTGATCCTGAAGTTGTAGTTGAACCGTCTTTTCGATGATTTTTGCGAGGAAAGGTATGCTGGAGATTGGTCGGTATGCTGCTGGGTCTTCTTTGTCGAGAGTTGTTTTCTTTGTGATTGTCTCACTGAGGCAAGTTTTAGTTGCTTTGGCATGAGTCCTTGAGTGAGTGAGTTGTGTACCATTTTATGTATGGTGGGGATGAGACTTGATTTGGTGGCTTTGACTCATGACACTGGGCATGGGTCTGTAGGAGCGGTGCTTGTGTTGATTGTAGAAATGATGTGGGATATCTGTTCTGTGGAGGGTGAGGCGAATGTGCCCCAGGTTTTGGAGTGTGCATCCGTCCTTGTGGTTCTACTCGGCGTTGTTTGTTCCGTGGAGTGAAATTTGTCTTTGATGTGGTCGGCGAATTTCTGAGGATCTATTTGTGCTTCCCCTTCTGTTGTTTGCTCTTTTGTGAGGATTTTCACTATTTCGAAAAGCTCTCTGGGTTTGTTGATGGAGGTATTTATCATGTTTGTGTGGAATTCTTGTTCTTGTACAGGCGCTGCGTACGCCTTGTAGCGCTATATAAATGATTGATAGTAGTAGTACAATTGGCCACTGTGGAAACAGTCAGCCCCTCAACCCCTGTATCAGCCCATTTCCAGTGCCCTCAGCCCCATTATAAGTCTTTTTCCAGTCCCAGGCCCCCATTCCCAGTATCAGCCCATTGGCAGTATCAGTCAGCCCCTATATCAGCCCATTTTCAGCCTTCCCTCAGCCCCATTATAAGTCTCTTTCCACTCCCAGCCCCCCATTCTGAGTATCAGCCCATTGCCAGTATTAGTCAGCTCCCTTAGCCCCAATATCAGCTCATTTCCAATACCATTCCCCAGCCCCAGTATCAACCAGCCTCTAGCCCAAGTATCAGCCCATTTCCAGCTCCAGCCTCCCATTCCCAGTGCTAATATCAGTCTGCCCCTCAGCCCCTGAATCAGCCCATTTCCAGCCCCATTATCAGCCAATTGCCAGTTCCAACCCCAGTATCAGCCATCCCTCCCCCCTGCCTGCAGCAACACAGCCAGGGAGCATTGGCCTTTGTTCCTGCAGCTGTATGAATGCTCGGCACTTTTGCTCCTGCGGCGTGGGCTGGGGAGGCAGAGAGAAGGCTGGAAGGAAGCCAGTGAGGCAGCTTTCCTGCACCCCTATTGTGGTGCACCCTTAAGGTGGCCCTGGCGAGTTCCAGCACTAGCTGCTTAATCTAGCCAGCCAATTCAGGGTGCTGTCATAGCAGGCAGAAATTGTCCTGTCACCTTCAAATCCAACAAGTTTGTACCCGAGGCAGTGGAGGGTTGTGACTTGTCCATGCATTGGGAACGAAACTCTCTTTAGCATGTGGATTAGGAAATGTGTGCTGAAGCTCAGCGTTTAGTTCTAACGCCCCTCTTTGTGACCCTGAGTAAGTCATTTTATCTCACTGTAACTCAGCTCTAATCATGACTCTGCCATGAACTCTCTCAGTAACATTTTCTTTCTCCATGCCTCAGGTTACCCAAATATAATTGCTCATTGTTGCGATTATTACCTAGTGTTCCCTCCACACTTTCCCTTTTGAAAGTTTTCGCCAGTACTATGCTTTCATTACAATGAAGAAATGAGACTGTGCTCGTTCCAGCTAGAGGAGGGGAAACATTCTGTGCAATCTAGGGAATAAACACATTTGTTTCTGGTTTCCCACGGTGCTCACAACAATTTCTTTCTTCTTTGCATTAGGAGTAAATCATATGCTGAAGACATTGCTTTCCCATAAATCTGGGCAGGGGTCAGTGTGTCTGTCAGTGCTCAGCAGGACACCGTCATGGCCGCTTCCATTTTCAGTGTGAGGGCAGGGAAAGTTGTATAGCTTGTTGGCAGCCTCATAGTGAGTGACTTGAGTTGGGCTTGACACACTGGTGTAAATTCTGCCCAAGCAGCCCCCCGCAATGCAGGGGGGCCGGGCAGAAAGCAGGCCCACACAGTGGTGGTCGCGGTGGCAGTGGCACGCGTACTTTATTATCTTTGCCATGCTGCTCCACTCTTGTGAGTCTGCCACAGGCCCTGCAGGTGTTCCTTGCCAAGCCGAAGTCTCGCAGTAACATCCACACCGCGAGACTTCAGCACGGCGGGGAATAGGACTTACAAGAGCGGAGCAGCATGGTAAACATGATAAAGTAAGTTTGGCACGCTACTGGGGGTGCTGCACAAAGTGCGGGACCTGCACACCATTGCCGTGACAATGAGGATTTAGGTTCCATCATGGTCTGCTCACCAATCAGTCCTCCTATGGAAATATAAGGGCACTTTGTAACTAGGCACTAACAGGTGTGAGATAAAGTAAGTGTATGAGTGTGCTGTGTCCATATCATAAGATTGCATGGTGGTGTGAGTGGGATTGCAGTGTCGGGCGTCAGGGTTCCCAGATATGGCTAGCATTTGCTGGTGTAGATGTGGGTCCTCTAGGGTGTTCTTTGCGTCTTTGAGATTTTCAGTCAAATAAATATATGCTTTGTACTTCATTTCAGATTTGAAGCCAAGAAAAGGTGGGAAACAAAAAGTAACATGGGATACATGTGACAGTGTCCGGCAGCTCATCCTGGAAAAGACTCTCTGGAAAGATGCGTCAAGACTATCAGCCAAGATTGGGCCACTGTCAGAGGAGCACCTCACAAAGTTATTCATGGCGAAGAGCATGCTAAGCTGAACACGGAGCTCATATATGGCATAAGGAGACTGTATAACTGTTTAGCATAAATTTACAGTGTCATAAAGGAAACTCAGCTTCTTTCCTGAAAGAAATAACATCCTTTTTTGTTGTGCTGCTCCCCCGTATCCAGTCAGGGAGGCCCAGGTACAAGTCGTCTACGTGGTACAATATGCAGTGTGAATGAATGTGTCTGCTTCTCGTACTTTTCCATGATTTAGAGCCAATCAGCTGGACTTTCTCACGAAGAACTTGAAGAAAACGAGATTTGATATGCTTGTGTTAGTTTTGACAAAGGATACACCATATATCCTATTAGAGGACAAGTACATGCTGTTACCCCAGAGTTAACAGTGCATGTGCTGTCCATCACGACACACCACAAAGCACCACATGTTAGCAATCAGTTATTATACCAGGATTTTATTTAGAAAATATGAAGACGTTTATGTCTCGCCTATTTTACATGCTTCTAAACGAGTAAAAGTTCAACATAACCAAAAAAATCTTGAAATATGAATTTGTTTATACCACTACTAATGTAAAGAAATTAGCAGGTCTTCTAGTGTGCGTTTTATGTTTCATAACCGCATGCTCTCAGGGCTGTGTGTACGTGGCTTTATACTTGTGCCGCATTTGTAAATACATTCTGAAAGTTATTATTTGCCTCCAAATTTGTAGTGTCTCTTCTGATTTTGTTTTTTTTATTGGTCCTATACTTTATCCATATGGTTAGCTGTAGCAAGAGAGGATTGCAGAGGCTGAATAAGTGCTCACATTACTCTGTCTGTCGGATCTCCACTGCCCTGCCATCAGCCATAAGAACCGAAAAATCAGGGCAGTGCAGATCATGGTAATCAGCGGCATCTCCAGGAACAAGCAGGAATAAGTCCTCACATATGGGTACGTCGGTACCGACGGAGCCCGCGCGGGAAAGCTCCCCAGCTTCCCAGAAGGAAAGCTTTTGGGGCCTCCCACTGCGCATGCGCGCTGCCTTCCCGCCTTCCTGACCAACTCTCCTCAGTTCTTCTTTTTCCGCGGAGCCAGCAGGTCATGTTCCTGTCACCGCTGAAGAAGTTGTTATTTTAATTTATTTCTTTGGCCGCGTGTCTGCCTTCCCCGATTCCAGACCGGTACCGCCGGTCTTTTTTCCTTTATTTCTTAAAAAAAAAAAAAAAAAATCTTCTGTTTTCCTCACTTGGTGTGTTTATTCTGTGAGGCCTTTAGGCCTTCACAAATTCTCCCTCATGGAGAAACAAGCCTCTGTGTTTAAAAAATGCACCAAGTGCAGCGGTACTATTTCAGTCACAGACACCCATGAATGGTGTCTTAAATGTTTGGGGCCTGACCATTCCATTCCGGATTGCCCATCCTGTTCTTTGATGTCTAAACGTGGCTTACAGAACCGGGCAGCCAAGTTTCACATGCTGTTTTTCTACAGATACTCCAGCATCGATATCTTCCAGGTCTTCCTCTCCTGATGGATCTCAGGTAACCAAACATTCCTCTGGCAGGTCCTCAAAGGGCAAATCTCCCTCTAAGTATCGAGATACCCCTGGGCTTGACCCTGAGGACCCTGCCCCAGCCAAACAACCCTGGCGGGAAGCTCCGGCTTCCAAAGCTGCTCCTATGGGGTTACAGGTTGACATCGATGGCACGGCCTCGACCGATCACCTGTTAGACTGTTCTGGGGTACGGGCTCATTCATCCGGTACCGACATCCAGACAGTCGTGGCGTCCATGGATCATACAGTTCAATCCATGCAGCAGGCCATTTTCGCTTTCATTAAGGCTGCGACGCCCTCGGTACCACACCCTGCGGTACCGACTCCGGTTCCGGTACCACAACCGATACCGGTACCCAGGCCATCCACATCGACCAGGATACCGATTCCGGTTCCCGGTTCCAAGGTTTTTCCCGATACCGATCCGGTTCCGGGTACCCCCGATGTCGATACCGATCGATACGCTTATCGATCCCTGGAAGCAAACAGACGATACTTTGAGTCTTCTGATAATTCTGATTCATCAGATGACTCTGCTGAAGTATCCCTTACTCTACCTGAGGAGCCCTCTTCTCCAAAGAGGAGAATGTCTCCTCCAGAGGATTTATCCTTTCAAGACTTCATCATTGAAGTAGCTAAAGGTCTTTCTATTTCTGTATCCTCTGAAAAAGAACCTAGAGCAAAAAAGTTAGACATTTTAGGATACTCTAAGGTTCCCAAAGAGGCAGTCACCTTGCCCATCCATGAAATTCTTCAAGAACACATGATGGACTTATGGGAGACTCCTCTCACCCTATCTCCACATTCTCGTCGCCTGGACACCATGTATCGTGTTCCCCCTTCTCCTGGGTTTCAAAAAACTCAGCTCCCTCACCACTCCATCGTGGTGCAGTCAGCTATGAAAAGGATAAAGAGTACTAAAAGACACTCTTCTACTCCCTCAGGAAGAGAATGTAGGACTCTGGATGTTTTTGGAAGAAAAATCTTCCAAGCAAGTATGCTTATTGGCAGAATCAACTCATACAGCCTCTATATGGGCATGTTTCTGAAGGAAATTGCATTAAAGATACGCCATTTTCTCCCCTTTATCCCAGAGGATAGAAAGGAGGAGTTCCTTCTTTTGCTGAAGCATACCCAAGATATTTCAAAGTTCTCCAACAGAGCAGCCTTTGACTCCTTTGAGGGTGCTAGCAGAGCCTCAGGTATTGCCATTGCGGCTCGCAGAATTGCTTGGCTGCAGGCCTCTGACCTAGAACCCTGGGTCCAAGATGGGTTGGGAAATTTGCCCTGTACAGGTGAGAATCTGTTTGGTAAGGTGTGGCAAATCAAAGCCACTCAAATGGATGCAGAAAATGCTGCATTAGATAGACTTTCTAAGTCTACCTCTACCCCTGTCAAGAAAAAATCTTTCAAAAAGCCTTTCTACAAGAAGGCCAGATTTGCCACAAATACTGGCCAACAGTCTTCTGCAGCTCGCTTTGCTCCTAAGCGTCAGCAGCCTAAACAGGCCAGGGCAAAACCTGCATGGGCTGCTACAGCCCAACAGTCCCAACCCCCTCAGGGATTTTGACTTAAATCTAGAGAACTTAACCTTTCTGGCTCTAAAACCAGAACCTCTCACCATTCCAGGAAGGTTAACTCATTTTGCTCCCAGATGGGAGCAAATCACATCAGAACAATGGACCCTCTCTATCATCAGAGAGGGCTACAAACTACATTTCTCCAACCTTCCTCCCCATACCATGGTGAGAAGTTTCAATTCTCCCCCATCTCGCCTAGACCTGTTGAGTCAGGAGGTGACCACTCTTCTCGCCCAAAAAGGCAATAGAAGAGGTTCCTCTTCCTCAACAGGGATCAGGTTTTTACTCCCCTTATTTTCTCATTCCCAAGAAAACGGGGGTACAGACCCATTCTAGATCTCAGAGAATTGAACAAATTTCTATACAAGGAGAAATTCAAGATGCTTTCTCTAGGTACTCTCCTTCCATACCTACAGAGTCAGGATTGGCTTTGTTCTCTAGATCTCAAGGATGCGTACACACATATACTCATCCATCCATCCCACAGAAAATTCCTACGGTTTCTGTTCCAGGGAAAACATTTCCAGTACAGAGTACTTCCCTTCGGTCTAGCCTCTGCTCCAAGGGTATTTACCAAATGCATGGCAATAGTAGCTGCATTTCTACGCGCCCTGGGAATTTTTGTCTTCCCATACCTGGACGACTGGCTCATCCGAGCTCCATCTCAGTCCGAGGCTCAGACTTCCCTGGATCGCACCAGACGCATCCTGCAGTATCTGGGACTTGTGATCAATCTGCCAAAGTCTCAACTCACCCCTACGCAATCCCTGGAGTTCATAGGGGCCTGGTTGGATACCACCACTGCAAAGGCCTATCTACCCAGGCCCGTTGCCAACGTCTAGTGCACTTAGCCTCTCAGACTCAGTCCAGAAGCCACTTGACTGCCAGAGAGATGCTACAACTATTAGGCCACATGGCCTCCACAGTGCATGTGGTGCCTTATGCTCGCCTACATATGAGAGCAGCTCAATGGACTTTATCCACCCAGTGGACTCAAGCATCAGGAGCTCTCTCAGACCAAATAGCAAACTCCAATCGTCTCTTTTGGTCTCTCCAATGGTGGATATCCACTCAAAATCTGTTGTTGGGGGCCCCCTTTCAACCATTGTTGCCCCAAGCAACCCTCACAACAGATGCCTCCCAAACAGGTTGGGGGGCTCATCTCCAAGATCTCTCCAATCAGGGCACTTGGTCTCCACAGGAGACCACCCTTCATATCAACCACTTGGAACTTCGAGCAATCTTTCTGGCTTTCAAAGTTTTTCATACCCTCCTCAGCAACATGATAGTCCTTATTCACATGGACAATCAAGTAGCCATGTTTTACATAAACAAACAAGGAGGGACTGGCTCTCTGTCGCTTTGCAACGAAGCTCTAAGATTATGGGCCTTCGCCAGAGAGCATCAAATCCATCTCCTGGCAGTATATCTTCCAGAAATCCAAAACTCTTGGGCAGACACTCAGTCGAGTTCTGCTTCCACACGAATGGTCCCTGCACATGGATCAGGTACTCAGTATCTTCCAGAAATGGGGAACCCCAGACATAGACCTCTTTGCAAGTCCGTGGAATGCCAAACTTCCCCGGTTCTGTTCCAGAATTCCGTGTCAGGGAGTTCAGGCCAAGGATGCCTTCCTCCTGCATTGGGGTCAGGGCTTCCTGTATGCCTTTCCACCCATTCCTTTGATTCCCAAGACTCTGTTCAAACTTCAAAGGGATCAAGGGTCCATGATCCTCATAGCTCCACGCTGGCCACGCCAAGTGTGGTACCCTCTACTTCTGCATCTCTCCCAAGCCCCTCCCTGGACTTGGGAGCGGCTCCAGACCTTCTGTCTCAGGAGGAGGAGACTTTGTGGCACCCAAACCCCAAGTCCCTTCACCTCAGAGCTTGGTTACTGAAGGCCTAGACCTTCAACACTTCAATCTTTCGCAGCAAGTAAAGGATATCCTACATGCCTCTAGGAAACCTTCCACTAGGCGTTCTTACGCTTTTAAATGGAAAAGATTTTCCATTTGGTGTGCTCAAAAGGGTCTTAACCCTCTAGCACTCCCATTGAATTCTCTTTTGGAATATCTCCTGCATCTCTCCAATGCAGGACTCAAAACAAATTCAGTAAGAGTCCATTTGAGTGCTATTGCGGCATCACTTAAGCCCATCAATGGACAACCTGTTTCCTCTCATCCTCTTATTGCAAGATTCATGAGAGGCCTAACCTTAACTAAACCTCCCATTCGACCTCCTCCGGTGGCATGGGACTTAAACTTGGTTCTTGGTCAGCTTATGAAGCCTCCTTTTGAACCCTTAGCCACTACCTCCTTGAAATTTCTTTCCTGGAAGGTTATTTTTCTTATTGCAGTCACCTCAGCTCGCCGTATCAGTGAACTGCAAGCTCTAGTGGCTAATCCACCTTATACAAGGTTCCATCATGATAAGGTGGTCCTTAGGACCAATCCCCACTTTATGCCTAAAGTGGTCTCCCCTTTTCATCTTAATCAAGAGGTATATTTACCTGTCTTTTTTCCAGCTCCTCATGCATCCAGTGCAGAGAGGAAACTTTCATACTCTAGACTGTAAAAGAGCTCTTGCCTTTTACCTCCACAGGACACAGCAACATCGAAAGTCTTCTCAGCTTTTTGTTGCTTTTGATCCTTCTCATTTAGGACTTCCAGTCTCCAAAAGAACACTCTCCAATTGGATTGCTCAGTGTATCTCTTTTGCTTACCAGAATAAGAACCTTTCTCTGGAGGGCCATGACACCGCTCACAACGTGAGGGCCATGGCCACCTCTATGGCTCATTTAAACTCTGTGTCCATTGACCAGATCTGTCGAGCAGCCACCTGGGCCTCGGTTCATACCTTTACAGCCCATTACTGTTTGGACAAGGACTCCCGCTGGGATGCCTTGTTTGGTCAGGCTGTCCTCAGACACCTGTTCCATTCTTGAACAACTCCAGCCCACCTTCCCTGAATGGATGCCTGAGATCCATAGGAAGATGAGGAACCTTTCAGGGTCTCATACCCTTCAGGGGATCTCCCAGGCATCTTAGCTAGGGAGTCCCCATATGTGAGGACTTATTCCTGCTTGTTCCTGGAGATAGCACAGTTACTTACCTGTAGCAGGTGATCTCTGGGAAGAGCAGGAATTAGTCCTCACAACCCACCCGCCTCCCCTAGGAGTTGTATCTATCTCTCTCTTTCCTTTCCTCTCTCTATTGTCTCAGCTTTAAACTCGAACTGAGGAGAGTTGGTCAGGAAGGCGGGAAGGCAGCGCGCGCATGCGCAGTGGGAGGCCCCAAAAGCTTTCCTTCTGGGAAGCTGGGGAGCTTTCCCGCGCAGGCTCCGTCGGTACCGACGTACCCATATGTGAGGACTAATTCCTGCTGTTCCCAGAGATCACCTGTTACAGGTAAGTAACTGTGCTATAGTGCTTAGCGCTCATCATTTGTATGCAGCATGGTACACACACGTGGAGCCCAATCCAGGAAGGGGCACTTCCGGGTCGTCCAGACGTCCTGGAGCAAGACGGGTTCCTTTATACCCAAATCTGCAGTGGTGTAGCTAGACACCCTCGCGGTAGCAGGATCGATCACCAGGACGGCCCAGCGTGCCCCTTCAGCTGCCGCGGGTGACGTCCAGGCAGCAGGATGGCCAGGCCCCCGCCGCTCCCATAGACCGGACACACCCCGACCAGATTTCCCACCACCCAACCCTCAGTGGGGTCCGTCAGGGCCAGGAACAGGTGGCGGGGCCTCACCTTCAACTGCGCCTGTGGGGCTGCTGGGCCAGTGAGAAGCGGCGCCCTACCTCCAAGGTGGAATAAGCTGGGCGTCCTCCCAGCACTCATGGACATACAGGACCGTGATCTGAATTGGCCCTATATGTCCAGTGCCTGTCCCGCCCATACTCCACCCCCGTGCCGCCCTTGTCCTGCTCTCCCCACACACTGGCTTTGTGTGTGTGGGGAGAGAGGAATGTGGAATCAGGCAGGACGTCCCACTGGGATGTACAGCCCCGCAAGTAGCTTTACAGAATCATATTGTTACTGAATATTTATCGCTTCTATGCAGTGCTGCAGACATCCAGCAACTCCAGATCCTTCCCAGTCTAAGAACAATCCAGAGCTAACCCCTGTGAGTTTCTGTGTCCTGAGAGGTCTTCTTCAAAAGGAATTCTTGATACATGTGAAACAGGGCCCTATGTGCAGTTGCAAACGCTCACGTACTAAAGCAAGTTCAAATAATGGTACAGTAGGTATGATAGAAGGTGTGCCGCAGGTTTTTCCAGGATCTGGGTGGATCTTAGACATTTGAGCAGCAGGTATTTGGGGCATCAAAGTGCAACATACACAGACCCTTTCATTTACCTCGATACATTATTTCCAAGCTGTATTTAATTCCAAGATTCTTTGTAGATCCATGCAAAGCTGTGAATTACACAGAAATTAAGTAGCGCGTACTCTATCTAATCTGTGGTTTCCAATACAATAAGTTATTCCTTCCCATATTTAATAATCTGCTCTAAATGTTTAAGTTTGGGAATCAAATATATGAAAAAATTAATGGAGAGGAGAGACTTAGGGACCAATACGAAGCATCCTTGTTAAAGACATGTGCTTATAATCTTGAAGACATGATACATGGAGAACCATGGTTGGAATATAGTTATACTAACCTACAAAAAATGCCCTTAGTAAATACAATTAATAACTAATCTTTTCCAAAAATTTATTTCAAACAATTTTCCAAATTTACAGACATTACAAAGCTCAATAAGGCATATACGACCTCAGGATGGCCTAACCCCTACATGTGGCGAAACTAATCACCCTAGGGAAAAGCAGACGCTCACATCATAGGTCTCAAGCCTTCTTGTATTTTCTATTAATTTTTATTTTTATATTGCACAAACTTTCAATAATTTAATAAGTTGACATCCATAAAAGTACTTTTAAGGATTCTCTAAAAATTCAATTAAACTACAAAAACACAATAAAAGAAAAGCGTCTATATTCCTACATGGAACCGGAGCCACGAAATGTCAGTCCGTTTTCCTATAACGGAATAGAGAAAACCTTCTTAAATAAAAGTTATCTACACACCATTAAGTAAGTCTACATTCACTTATCTGAGCAATTCTATGGGTTCAGCACATGTCGGTAGCCAAAACGCTCAATTCAACTGCAACCACAAAACCACAATCGCTGAACAGCTGAAGATGTCCACTGTCATGGCATAATGCCCAACAAAAGATTTTGTTTCACCAAGTTGGCTTCTTCAGGGGTTCCTTGGTACAATTACTGCTAAAGACGTTACCATAACCAGACATAAGAGATGTCTTCAGGTACTTTCAACGCCAGACATGAAAAATGCCTCCTGCGCTATCGTATCAGCGATGTCTGATGTCAGCTGCTTTTAAATGTGCTTCCTACCAATAAAGTCACTCGCTAGAGCTGACGCAACTTCTTGTACAAAACATTATCCCCAACTATACAAAGCACATGTAACACATAAAGTGTTAAGACAACGTTTTAAAAAGTTTGGAACTTCAAAGCCACCTGACAGAATATCACATAAACAACATCCTTTCTATTTTATCGTTCAGCCCGTACGGATCCAGTGTGTTTAATTCATAAATCCATTTCTGTTCTTTCTGTAGCAGCAAACGTCCTCTGTCTCCTCTTCGTATATTTAAAGGGACATGTTCCAGTGCTGTACAACGTAATTCTTCACAAGTATGACTGAAAGACAAGCAGTGCTGAACCAAAGGTGTCTCAATTCTTGCCTTATTAATACTGTATTTGTGCTCTGCTAGTCGTGTTTTTAAAGGGTGTGTAGTTTTACCGATATACAATGTAAAGCAAGGACACTATAATGCATATACTACAAAAGAAGCATTACAAGTTGTATTATGTTTAAGTAGATGACGTTTGCTTATATATTTAGTACAAATCTTGTCTTTCATGACACTACAGTATGAACAATGACCACATTTCATATGTCCATAGATCATAGCAGAGGCTTTTTGTCGAGGGACTGCAGAACATAGCCAATCTCTTAAATTTCTACCTCTACTGTATGCCATACGGAGAGAATTACCAAAAAGCTTGGGATGAGTCATAAGGAGATTCCATCTCTTACGTATTGAAGCTGCTATCTGACTTAATAGACTAGAATGTGGCAATATACATGTAATGGATGGTACAGGAGGTGACTTAGTTAAATCTGAGCTTGTAGATTTCGGCATAAGAAGCCATTCCCGATGATTATATTTTGCTCTTTTGTAAGACGTCCGTAGGACTGAATCTGGATAACCACGTTTCTGAAACTTAGACATCATGTTCTTTGCCTGCATCACAAATTCTTGTTTGGAAGAGCAGATGCGGCGACAACGAAGCAGCTGAGAATATGGTAAACTACATTTTAGATGATCTGGGTGAAAACTGAAAAAATGCAGAAGAGTATTTTTATCCGTAGGCTTAGTGTAAACAGTGTCTTGAAGGACTAGAATAAGGGACTGTTACTTCTGGAGAGAGATCTGCAATTGTGAGTATATACTTCTGGGAATTTTCTGAAAGGAATTCTTTCTATTAAAGCTATTTAATCTGTGAACCCACTATTTTTTGTTAAATCAGTCAGGGCCTAGTAGCAGCAGTTTAAGTTTAAATTTAAAACACAGAAGAGAACTTTCTGATTACCTTTCATACCCAGCAGAGAGCTTATAGTTTTAATTTAATAGTCACTCAGGGCCTAGTATCAGCAAAGTATTTTTAGTTTAAATTTAAAACACAGAAGAGAGCTTTCTGGTTAAATTTGGAACCCAGCAGAGAGCTGTAATTTTAAATTTAATAGTCACTCAGGGCCTAGCATTAGCAAAGTACTTTTAGTTTAAATTTAAAACACATCAGAGAGCTTTCTGGTTAAATTTAGAACCCAGCAGAGAGCTTGTAGTTTAAATTTCATAATAAGTTAGAGCCTAGCAGCAGCAAAGAGCTATAATTTAAATCAAATAAGAATATAGCTTACCTCAGCAACACAGGACAGGGTACTGTGTAGCAGCCCTCTTTTCATAAGTGTTATTTCCCTTCCTCCCTCCCCACACCCACCCACCCCTGGGATAATCGTAGCTTTATAGGTACTTACACATCTTAAAAGAAAGGAGGTGCTCTCAGGTGAAGCTTGTTACCCAAATCAGACATACACTAAGGACCTGAGATTAATTCAGCTTCAGGGGAACAAGGTATATTAAACGTATTAGGTACAGTTTTATTGGTATAAATATCCATAGCAACCCTTAGTAAGTAAAAACTTAAAGATCTAAACAAAAACTTAAAACTAAGATGCAGACAGCAGTCCAGCAGCGGGATGGGGGCTTTCCAGTCTTTTGCATTGAGTGTCACATGTATGATTTTCTCCCAGTTGGTGAGAGGTCTTACGTGTGCACTAGGTGCAAGGAGCTCTTTGCTCTTAGGGAATGAGTCCGTTCTCTAGAGGCTAGAGTAGCAGACTTGGAAAACATAGGAAAGACAGAGAGGTACATAGACGAGACCTACAGGGATATAGTCCTGAAGTCCCACCTCCAGTCTGGCAGCATCCCTGTTGCTATGGAGGAGAGAGGTCACGTGAGAGGAGAGCATCACCCTGGTGTGGCAGGAAGTGATCCTGTAACTAGGACCTGTCCTCCAGGTGATGTAAAACCCTCTCGCACCGAGGAAGTTTCTCCAGGGCCATGTGCCCATGAGGAAAGGGTTAGGACAGCCGTTATAGTTGGTGATTCGATCATTAGGCACGTAGATAGCTGGGTGGCTGGTGGACGTGAGGATCGCCTGGTAACATGCCTGCCTGGTGTGAAGGTAGCGGACCTCACGCGCCACCTAGATAAGGTCTTAGATAGTGCTGGGGAGGAGTCTGCTGTCTTGGTACATGTCGGTACCAATGACATAGGAAAATGTGGTAGGGAGGTTCTGGAGGCTAAATTTAGGCTTTTAGGTAGGAAGTTGAAATCCAGAACTTCCAGGGTCGCGTTCTCCGAAATGCTTCCCGTTCCACGTGCAGGACCCAAAAGGCAGGCAGAGCTCTGGAGTCTCAATGCGTGGATGAGACAATGGTGCAGAGATGAGGGGTTTGGATTTGTTAGGAACTGGGGTACATTCTGGGGAAAGGAGGGGCTCTTCTGAAGGGAGGGGCTTCACCTTAACCGGGATGGAACCAGGCTGCTGGCATTAACCTTCAAAAAGGAGATAGAGCAGCTTTTAAACTAGATAATAGGGGAAAGCCGACAGTCGCCCAAAAGCAGAGGTTCCAAAAAAGAGTAAAGTAGCCCAAAAGCCCTCGAGTATGGAGCAGACAGAGCTTAAAGATCCCAAATTACCCATGTCTACCAATAGCCAAATTAATATGAATAAAATACAGTCTCTAAAATGCTTGTATGCAAATGCTAGAAGTCTAAAAAATAAGATGGGAGAGTTAGAATATATAGCACTAAATGAGAGATTAGATGTGATTGGAATATCAGAGACATGGTGGAAGGAGGACAACTAGTGGGACACTGTGATACCTGTGTACAAACTATATCATAATGATAGAACTGATAAAATTGTTGGAGGGATTGCGCTCTATGTTAGAGAGGGCATTGAGTCAGAAAGGATTAAAGTTTTGCAGGAAACAAAATTTGCTGTAGAATCTCTATGGATTGAAATTCCATGTAAAAGGGGGAAGGCGATGGCGGTGGGGGTGTACTATCGACCGCCTGGCCAGAATTGATAAATGGATAATGAAATGCTCAAAGAAATCAAGGAAGCTAACAAAAGTTACAGCGCGGTAAAAATAATGGGCGATTTCAATTACCCCGGTATCGACTGGGTCAGTGTCACGGCAGTATATGCTAGGGAGATAAAGTTCCTAGATGACATAAATGACTGCTTCTTGGAGCAGCTGGTTCATGAACCGACCAGAGGGGAAGCCATATTAGACCTAGTCCTTAGTGGAACACCAGATCCTAGTGCAAGAGATAAGGGTGTTGGGGCCACTTGGCAATAGTGATCATAGCATGATCACCTTTGATTTAATTAGTGGAGGAGGGATAGTAAAGAAATCCACAGTACTACCTTTTAACTTTTGAAAGGGAGACTATGATAAAATGAGGAAAATAGGAAAAAACTAAAAGGAGCAGTTGCAAAGGTTAAAGACTTACATCAAGCTTGGCTGTTGTTGAAAAATACTATCTTGGAAGCCCAGACCAGCTGTATTCCACGCTTTAAGAAAAGTGGAAGGAAGTCCAAAAAACTGCCAGCATGGTTTAAAGGTGAGGTCAGAGAGGCTGCTGTTGCCAAGAAAACATCTTTCAGGAAATGGATAAAAGAGCCAAAGGCTGAAACCTGGAAACAGCACAAGCACTGGCAGGTCAAATGCAAGGCATTGATAAAGAAGGCAAAGAGAGAATTTTGAGAAGAAGCTTGCTGCAGAAGCAAAAACGCGAAATAAAGATTTTTTCAAGTACATTCGTAGCAAAAAACCTGTGAGAGAGTCAGTTGGACCATTAGATGATAGAGGAGTTAAAGGGGCACTAAGAGGCGACAAGGCGATAGCGGAGAGACTGAATGAATTCTTTGCTTCGGTCTTTACTGAGGAAGATGTAGGGATGTTACCCATGACTGAAGTGGTATTTAAAGGTGCAGAAGAATTGAAGGAAATATCGATACATCGGGAAGATGTATTACAACTATTAGATAAACTGAAGAGTATTAAATCACCTGGGCCGGATGGTATACATGCAAGGGTGTTGAAAGAACTGAAATATGAGATTGCAGACCTGCTATTAGTAATCTGTGAACTATCATTAAAATCATCTCTAATACCTGGATTGGCGGATCGCCAATGTAACACCAATTTTTAAAAAGGGTTCGACAGACCGGTGAGCCTCACATCAGTACCGGGAAAAATGGTAGAAACCATCATAAAGAATAAAATTACTCAGCATGTAGATAGTCATGGCCTAATGGGAGACAGTCAACATGGCTTTAGACAAGGAAGATCTTGTCTTACTAATCTGTTATGTTTTTTTGAAAGTGTGAATAAACAGGTGGATAAAGGTGAGTCGGTTGATATAGTGTATCTGGACTTTCAGAAAGCCTTTGACAAGGTCCCTCATCAGAGACTTTTGGCAAAACTAAAGAGTCATGGGATAGGAGGCAGTGTACTACTGTGGATCAGGAACTGGTTAAAAGATAGAAAGCAGAGGGTTGGGCTAAATGGCCATTTTTGCCAATGGAGAAATGTGAATAGTGGTGTACCCCAGGGATCAGTGCTGGGTCCGCTGCTTTTTGACATATTCATAAATGACCTGGAAAGTGGAATAACGAGTGAGGTTATCAAATTTTCAGATGACACAAAACTATTTAAAGTTGTTTAAAACCCAAGAGGATTGTGGAAAATTGCAAGAGGATCTTGATAAATTGGAAGACTGGGCATCAAAATGGCAGATGAAATTTAATGTGGACAAGTGCAAAGTTATGCACCTAGGGAAGAACAACCCAAACTATGGTTATACGATGCAAGGTTCCACATTAGGAACCACCACCCAGGAAAAAGATTTAGGCGTCATTGTGGATAACATGTTAAAACCTTCGGCCCAGTGCGCAGCGGCATCCAAGAGAGCAAATAGAATGCTAGGTATCATAAGGAAAGGAATGGAAAATAAAACAAAAGATATTATAATGCCTCTATACCTTTCCATGGTGAGACCGCACCTTGAATATTGTGTGCAATTCTGGTCGCCGTATCTTAAAAAGGATATAGCGTTATTAGAAAAGGTTCAGAGAAGAGCCACCAAAATGGTAAAGGGGATGGAAGGATACTCCTATGAAGAAAGACTAAAACGTGTAGGGCTCTTTAACCTGGAAAAGAGACTGCTGAGGGGAGATATGATAGAAGTCTATAAATTAATGAACGCAGTGGAACGGGTAAACGTAGATTGACTGTTTACGTTATCAGAATAAAGGAAGACTAGGGGACATGCAATGAAGCTACAGGGTAAACTATTTAAGACTAATAAAAGAAAATATGTTTTTTCACTCAACGTGTAATCAAACTCTGGAATTTGTTACCGGAGGATGTAGTAAAGGCTGTTAGTGTAGCTGGGTTTAAAAAAGGTTTGGACAAGTTCCTGGAGGAAAGGTCCATAAACCATTATTAAGAAGGGACCCAGGATATCAATGCTTGACCTAGTACAAGCATTGCGGAACCTGTGTCTTTTGTGGAAATTGCTAGGTACGTATGACCTAGATTGGCCACTGTTGGAAACAGGATACTGGGCTTGATGGACCTTGGTCTGATCGAGTATGGCATATGTTATGTTCTTAAGTGGTAAAAAAATCCTTCTGCATATTTAATAACCTTAACATCTAAAAAATGTAAAGAGGATTTTTGAATGTTAATTTCAAATTTAATGTTACTATTACAATTATTCAAGTACCTGAAAAACTCATTCAAGAGATCCCAAGATCCACTCCATAACAGAAAAATATCATCTATATATCTATAGCACCTCAGGATATAAGATGCATAATTAGAAGAATACACCCACTGATCTTCAAAGGAGTGAATGTATAAGTTCACTAAAGATGGTGCAAAAATAGCTCCCATAGCAGTTCCCGAAATTTGTTGAAAAAATTATTGTTTATGTACAAAGTAATTCTTCTTCTAGTTCAGCTAAAGTTAACAAAAATACAGTTGGTACCTTATGGGGTCTTAATCTAGCATCCCATACAGTTGATAAAACCTGCAAAGCATCATCCTGAGGGATAGAGGTATATAGAGCCGATATGTCTAGAGATGCCATCCATGTAATCTGTTCTGTTGTAATGTAATCTTCCAAAATTTGCAGAAAATGTGTTGTATCTTTAATATACGAAGGGATTTTGGGAACTTCATCCTTCAGGTGCATATCGAGGTACATCCAAACTCGTTCCAACAGAGAGTCATTACTGGACAAGATTGGACACCCAGGAGGGTTTGTTAAACTTGTATGTAAAATATAAAAGACTGGTATTTTAGGATATAACGGATTCAGAAAGGTTTTTTCTTTTTTTTTTAATTTTAGCTTTATCATTTTACAATAAATCCAAGCATAAACACACTTGCATGGAAATTAGGGTACAGAAAGAAACAAAACAACAAAAAAACCAACTGTGCAGTCTTTTCCAGATTTCAAGTTTCTAAAGCCTGCAAAACGCTAAGTTACAGCTTATATTTTCTTTTTGCTTGATGCTAATATAGCTTTTAACTGTTATACCTTACTTTGGGAATATTCTGACTGTGTAGCCCTTAAATCAGATAGCTGTATGTGACACAGGAAGGAAAGAAAACGTTCAATGTAACTATTTGGCTTCCATTGTTTGAATTTTCTGATCCAAGCCAGCTCCCAGGGGAAGGGCTAATTAGATCAGCTTACTGGCTGCCATAGTTCCAGTCTTTTCCAGACTGCACAGTTTCTAAAGCCTGCAAAACGCTAAGTTACAGCTTATATTTTCTTTTTGCTTGATGCTAATATAGCTTTTATTTATTTATAAGCTTTTCTATACCGCGCTCTTTATTATCAGTGCGGTTTACAGATAACAATTTGACTCTAGGGGAAGAGCAGAGCTGCCCTGAGTTTACATATAACAGGGAAGATAACATGTGGTTGAACTGGGGGAACTATGTACATTTAAGCAGTGAAAGATGAGGATAGGTGGCTATTTACAATAATGCACATCTGTAAACTGGATTTAACTGTTAATTTTCTGGTCCAAGCCAGCTCCCAGGGGAACTTTAACTTTAACTTTAACTTTATTTCAAATTTGATAAACCGCTTACGTTAAAAGAAACATTTAAGCGGTGTACAAACAATATAAAAAAGCGGCACTGCAAACTACGGAAAAGAACGCCAAAGTAAATAGAAAAGAAAGAAAAGCATAACAACAATACAAAAGACAATAAGTAATAATAAATAAGGCACAAACTATGTACAATATCAAAACATAAAATATTTAAAACAATAAAATCATACTATAAAAACCATAAAAACGGTTTACAAATTAACAATATACAAAATAAGAAACAATGATTTACAACAGTAAAAGAGGCAAGACCACTCAAACACAAACAGACAGAGGGTAAAAGACAAGACTAATAGACTAAGACAAAACCAATAACCGGGGATAATGACAAGAAGGGCTAATTAGATCAGCCTACTGGCTGCCATAGTTCCAGTCTTTTCCAGACTGCACAGTTTCTAAAGCCTTCAAAACACTAAGGGGCTTGTTTACAAAGCCGCGGTAGCGGTTTGCGATCGTAATCGGAGCCGCGGCCCCATTGATTTCAATGGGGCCGCGGCTGCGATCGCGATCGCGAACCACTACCGCGGCTTTGTAAACAAGCCCCTAAGTTACAGCTTATATTTTCTTTTTGCTTGATGCTATATAGCTTTTAACTGTTATACCTTACTTTGGGAATATTCTGACTGTGTAGCCCTAAAGCCTGCAAAAACTATAATTTTCTTTCTTATCTCTGCTGGTTTCTAGCCTCCTATGTAGAGTTTAACTGTCTGTTTTGGGGAACTTGCTAATATAAAGTTTAACTGTGGTTATGCATTAAGCTTGGGGATAATCTGACTGACTGACTGTTTTTCTGGGTAGCCTTGGAGCATATATCTGTGGATGCCCCCAGTTCAGGAACAGCCTTCTGACCAGAGACTCTTAGGTTCTCGACCCCCCAGGGGCTGCATTGCCTAGCCTATATAGTAGTCACATACGTTGCTATCTATTGCATATCCTCTTCTTCCTTTCTTCTTCTTCTTCCTCTTCTCCTTCTAGCACTGCTTATTCAGCATGTCCTGTATTCAGTGCAGTAACTGCAGTACATTCATTCCAAGACAAATCATTTGGAAACTAAGAGCTTGTCATCTGTGCCTCAGGTCAGCTGCCATGCATAAAGAACTGACTCTGCTAAGGGAAGACCCAGCTGCCATGCATAAAGAGGTGACCCTACTGAGGGAGGAACTGGCTGCAATGAAGCACACCTCCTCTAGGATACAAACTGAACAATGTCCACCAACGCTCCCACAAAGAATCAAACACCCAAGGGACAAGTGGATCACTGTGGATTCTGGTAGATTGCGACCTGTAACACACAGACATCCTATGCATCAAAAGTTATCCCTGCATAATGCCTTCTCTGCCTTGGCCAATGAGGATGAGGAACTGAGGGAGGAACTGGCTGCAATGAAGCGTACCTCTTCTAGGATACAAACTGAACAAAGTCCGCCACCGCTCCCGCAAAGAATCAAACACCCCAGGAACAAATGGATCACAGTGGGTTCTAGTAGATTGCGACCTGTGACACAGAGGCATCGTATGCATCAGGCGATATCCCTGCATAATGCCTTCTCTGCCTTGGCGAATGAGGATGCCCATTCCAAAGAAACTGAAGGGCCCTTAAATGAGACAGACGATATCCAATCTCCTTCTAAAGGACTAAATATGAAGAAAACCTCACCAAACAGCAAGCTACTGCTACTTGGTGATTCCATCATCAGTGGCACCAACTTGGGAACACATTTCAAAGGAGAGAAGATAGTCAGGTGCCTCCCAGGTTCTTCAGCCAGCAGGAATACAAACCGCTTTGTTGAAGTACTTAGAGCAGAAAGTGAACACTCCAAACTTGATGTTGTTATCCACTTGGGCACAAATGACCTGGCTAGAAACAGTGCCTCTACTGTCCAAAAGGACGTCCAATCCTTGGGAGAGAAACTCAAGCCCATTGTTAACACTGTTGCATTCTCAGAGGTTCTACCTGTTCTTGGTAAGGGGGCAAAAAGGCTGCATCGCGTTAACAGCTTTAATACATGGCTCCAGACCTGGTGTAAACAAGAAAGATTCAGATTTATTGGCGAATGGGGTAATGGATGGAACAACAAGAGACTATACTATGCTGATGGACTACATCTCTCTATTGCAGGGAAAAGAATCCTAAGTGAAAAATTCAAGCAATATGTGGATATGCATTTAAACTAGAAAGGGGGGTGACATATGTGGAAGGTCAAGCTCTGGACATCACCCACTGCAAAAGCAGATTAAAATCAGAAACAGCCACACTTTTAAACCACACATCAAAAACAAGTGGGAAGATGTAGGCAGATCAAAATCATTGCAAAATACACACAAGCCAGTTAAATGCTGGAAAGCAATGAGCACAAATGCTCGAAGCTTAGCCAACAAAGTTCCGGACCTGGAAGTCCTAATGGTGGAAATGGATTTGGACATTGTGGCCATTACAGAAACATGGCTTAATGAATCGCATGATTGGGATATAGCCATAACTGGCTATAATCTATTCAGAAGAGACAAAGAAAATGGAAGAGGAGGAGGAGTAACCTTGTGTGTCAAAAGCAATATTAAAGCTACTGAAATGCAGGGGGCATGGGGAAAAGAAGAAGCGCTCTGGATTGTGTTGGAAAGAAGAGATGGCACTGTCTTCCATACTGCTGTAGTCTACAGACCTCTGACACAAATTGAAGAGATAGATAACGAACTGATTATAGATATTGCCAAGATAGATACAAAGGGGGAAGTGATAATATTGGGTGACTTTAATCTACCAGATGTGGATTGGATTACTCCTTCTGCAAATCTGGAAAGAAGCAAAAATATTGTGGATGCTCTCCAAGATGCGTTACTTAGACAAATGGTGATGGAACCAACCAGGGAAAGCTCAGCGCTGGATTTAGTGCTCACCAACGGTGATAGCGTGTCGAATATCTGTGTGAGTGCCCCTGTGAGCAGTAGCGATCATCACACGGTGTGGTTTGAGATAAAAGCCATGGTACAGGCCAATCATTGCAAGCTCAAAGTCCTAAACTTCAAAACCACTGACTTCAATAAAATGGCCGAGTACCTAAAGGAGGAGCTGACAGGGTGGAAGGAGATAAGGGAAGTGGAATTGCAATGGGCTAAACTAAAGGTGGCAATAAAAGGGGCAACAAATAAATATGTAAGAAAAGTAAACAAAAACAGGAGGAGAAGAAAACCTGTTTGGTTTTCCAAAGAAGTGGCTGCTCAAAGGCAAAAAACACAGCTTTCAGAAAATTCAAAAGCTTGCACACAGAGGAACACAGAAATGAATACAGGATCAAACTCAGAGACAAAAAGAGAAATAAGGATAGCAAAATCAAAGGCAGAGGAAAAGATGGCTAAAGCTGTGAAGTGTGGCGACAAAACTTTCTCCAGGTATATTCGGGAAAGGAAGAAGATCAGAGGTAGAATTGCAGGACTCAAGAGTGCTGCGAACGGACTCGTGGAAAGTGACATTGAAAAAGCGAAATTGCTAAATGAATACTTCTGCTCTGTTTTTACTAAAGAAAGTCCTGAAGAAGGACCTCCCGTGACTCCCAAATATAAAAATGGGAATGAAATAGATACCTCACCATTCACAGAAGATGAAGTGTTAGAACAAATTGCAAAACTGAAAGTGGACAAGGCCATGGGACCGGATGGGATACATCTCAGGATACTGAAAGAGCTCAGAGAGATTCTTGCAGGGCCATTAAAGGATGTTTTCAACAGATCCTTGGAAACAGGAGAGGTTCCTCAGGACTGGAGAATGGCTGATGTCGTACCTCTACACAAAAGTGGTGACAGGGAAGAAGTGTTAAACTACAGGCCTGTGAGCCTTACCTCGGTGGCGGGAAAAGTAATGGAGGCGCTCCTGAAAGAGTGAATAGTGAACTTTCTCAAAACCAACAGGATGCAAGACCCGAGGCAACATGGTTTTACCGAAGGACGATCCTGCCAAACAACTCTGATTGAGTTCTTCGACTGGGTGACCAGGGAACTGGATCAGGGGCATGCAATGGATGTCATCTACCTGGATTTCAGCAAAGCCTTTGATACTGTTCCTCATAGGAGGCTTATCAATAAACTCAGTAGCTTGGAGACGATCCCAAGATGGTAAATTGGATCAGAAATTGGTTGACTGACAGATGACAGAAGGTGATGGTAAATGGAGCTCATTCAGATGAAGGGAAGGTGATTTGCGGGGTGCCCCAGGGATCGGTCCTGGGCCCGGCACTGTTCAATGTATTTGTGAGCGATATTGCTGAAGGACTGAACGGAAAAGTCTGTCTTTCTGTAGATGACACAAACATTTTCAACAGAGTGGACTCCCCCGAGGGAGTGGTTAACATGAGGAAAGATCTACAAAAGCTGGAAGAATGGTCTAATGCTTGGCAATTAAGATTTAATGCAAAGAAGTGCAGAGTCATGCACTTGGGTAGCAGAAGTCCAAGGGAAATGTACGCAATAGGGGGCGAGAGGTTGGTGTGCACGGATCAGGAGAAAGACCTTGGTATGATTATTTCTGAAGATCTCAAGGTGGCAAAACAGTGCGACAGGGCGGTGGCAAAAGCCAGGAAGATGTTGGGCTGCATACAAAGAGGAATTACCAGCAGAAAGGAAGATGTACTTATGCCACTGTACAAGTCACTGGTGAGGCCTCACTTGGAATACTGTGTTCAGTTTTGGAGACCATATCTTGCAAAGGATGTAAAAAGACTGGAATCTGTTCAGAGGAAGGCAACCAAAATGATTTGGAACCTGCGTCAGAAGCCTTATGAGAAGAGACTTGAAGACCTAAACATGTACACTTTGGAGGAGAGGAGGGACAGGGGAGATATGATTCAGACCTTTAAATACTTAAAGGGAAATAATGAACAAACAAACCCCTTCCAAAGACGGGGAAGCTGTAAAACTAGAGGACTTAACAGGAAGCTGCAAGGTTGTAAATTGAAAGGCAATGTCAAGAAATACTTTTTCACTGAAAGGGTGGTGGATGCTTGGAACGCCCTCTCGATGGAAGTGGTGGGGCAAACACGGTGACAGAATTCAAAATGGCTTGGGACAGACGCAGTGGATCCCTTTACAGCAACAGGATAAAATCAACATAAACTGAACCATCTAAATTCTCAACAAATAAGGGTGTCCTACATGGAGTGGTGGGTTCACTCCTAAACAAAGACATGGGGAGGGGTGACCTGCATGTAGCAGCAGGTGCAACTATTCTTGCCATCATACTGGGCATACTAGATGGACCATTCTGGTCTTTATCTGCCGTCATTTACTATGTTACTATGTTACTAACATTGATACAACAATATCAATATCGCTTCAAAAAAAAAGAAGGAAACCATTAACAATGAGGAAAATCAAAGAACAATCCTGCCCCTACTATAGCCCTCAGCAGCATCAGGGGGAGAACCACTAAATATATAATTAAACTTAAATTTGAGAAGATAAACCTGACGAGATCTAACAACCAGGCCAAAAACTATTGCAGTGGAGCTGAGTCTAACCCAGCAAGGCGACGAGCATTCAAAAAGGACAGCAACTGTGATGGCTCATAGAAAATATACGAAACAGAATTCAACCTAATCATACATTTGCATAGAAATTTCAGAAAGAATTGACCCCCCCCACCCCCAACAACAAAACACCTGGACGAAGTAATACAAATTCTTTCCTTTTTTTCTGAGTTTCCTTGGACAAATCAGGAAAAACCCGAACAGTCAATCCATGAAATATTACATTACGTTTCCTAAAAAAAATGCGCAAAAAACAATCTCTATCAGAAGAAAGGGCAAACGTTACAATCAAAGTAGAAGAAGAAATAGATTCAGTTACAGAAGTTTCCAAAATAGCAGATACATCCAATACATCACCTTGCTCTATACCAGAAATTATCCCACCACCACCAACCTTTTTTCCCAAAGGAAGATAATACATTTTAAGTATAGGGGGATGGGAATCAATGGGAACCCCCAAACCTTCCTCTAAATATTCCTTAAACATCTCCTTTGCACTAATACCTGGAGCCTTAGGAAAATTTATCAGGCGAAGATTGGAGCATTCTCTAATATTTCAATCCGAACTTTTAAAGCCAATGTGTCCTTCTGATAAGAACAACTACCATCTTCACACCAGGAGACTCTCTGTTGAAGATCATTCACAGAAGATTGTAATGCTGAAACTTCTAAAGTATGCTTCTGAAGTAAAGTCGTATGAACTTGAGCCTGAGTCGTCAAAGCAGAAACCTGAGGAGCAAACAGTTCCCCCAGCTTCACTATAGCCGACCATATAGACTCCAAAGTAAATTCAGCAGGTCTCTCAAAGGAAAAAGAAACTGAAGCCTGTGCCATTCCTGAGCCATCCTCCAAGGGCCGCCGCTCCATTGCCGGAGACTCAGCTGCAGAGAAGGCGTCCGCCGACCTGCTAGAAGTCCTCCTCAATACCGTAACTCCTAAGCTGCGGGGGAAATAGTCCAGCTATTCCTCCACGCCTCAGTGCTGTCAACCTTCTGCTCTCAGCACCTCCACTCGAACCAGAAGGAAATGCCTCCTCCAACAGCGCTGGGCTCCTCTGCAGAAAAGGGTCCTTGGGAGGGCGCCACTGCTCCGGCAGCGAGATTTCCGGGCCAGAACCCCCCGGCAGCTATCCAACTCCAACGGGAGGTCAGCAGGGCTCAACACCGCCGGCACTCCCGGCTGTCGCCGCACCATCAAAAAAGGATCAAGTGGACCCACCACTCGGGTCGGTAAAGAAGAAGAGGCCGCCGGGGTAATGGAGAGCTTCTTAACCCCTTTAGCCTTTCTTTTCCCATCGCAAGAAAAAAAATGCTGCTGCACCCAGAACGCGTCAATCCGCTGTCTGGGTTATCCCCCCCCCCCCCCCCCCGGTTTTTTTCTTTCTCAGTCAAATAACCTAACTGCGATGCAGCAGTAGTAACAGCAAGGTTCTTTGCAATTCTTTAGGTGGATCAACCTGCAAATGCATATAATGATGATTGTTGTCTAACTGCCTAAGAATTTCGGCATCATAATCTACTGTATTCAATACCACCACAGTACCTTCTTTATCTGCACATTTTATTGTAATATCATCCATCTTTGAAAGATCCTATAATGCCTTAAATTCAACAGCTGATAAATTCTTAGGACAATTATTGTACTTAGATTCCATCCTAGTCAAGTCTGATAATACTAGATTCTTAAAGGTATACACGTGACTATAGGGTCTAAAGGACCCGGAGGAGTCCAATCAGATTTTAAACAAACTAAAGATGAATCTAATGCAGAGGGTTTATCATGTAAAAAAGCTTAAGCTGTATAGAGTGTATCATCCTTTCAATCGCTACTCTACTTTGAAACCCATCATAATGCGGTCCATTAATGAAGGATAAACCTCTCGCTAAAACCTCGTTTTGTGCTGATGATAGCACCGCATGAGAAAGATTAATTACGGTGTCTGTTATTGGAAACTTACTGTTTCTTTTTGGAATTGCTCAGATAAGTGAATGTAGAGTTACTTAATGGTATGTAGATAACTTTTTTTTAAGAAGGTTTTCTCTATTATAGGAAAACGGGCTGACATTTTGTGGCTCCGGTTCCATGTAGGAATATAGATGCTTATCTCCAGGAACAAGCAGGAATGAGTCCTCACATATGGGTACGTCGGTACCGACGGAGCCTGCGCGGGAACGCTCCCCAGCTTCCCAGAAGGAAAGCTTTTGGGAGCATCCCACAGCGCCTGCGTGCTGCCTTCCCGCCTTTCCTAACCAACTCTCCTCAGTTCTTCTTTTCCGCGGAGCCAGCAGATCGTGTTCCTGTCACCGCTGAAGAAGTTCTTTATTTTAATTTATTTCTTTGGTCGCGTGTCTGCCTTCCCCGACGCTGGACCGGTACCGCCGGTCTTTTCTTTTCTTTTCTTTTTAAAAAAAAAAAATATTTTTTTTTTCCTCACTTGGTGTATTTTTCTTCTTAGGCCTCCAGGCCCACAAGAAAAATTTCCCTCATGGAAAAACCAGCCTCCGGGTTCAAAAATGCACTAAGTGTAGCGGTACAATTTCTGTTACAGATACCCATGAATGGTGTCTTAAATGTTTGGGTCCTGAACACTCCATTCCGGATTGCCAGTCCTGCTCTCTAATGTCTAAACGAGGGTTACAGAACCGAGCAGCCAAGCTCCATGTGCTGTTTCCCACGGATGCACTGGCGGTGGCATCGACATCTTCCAGGTCTTCCTCTCCTGATGGGTCTCAGGTAACCAAACATACTTTTAGCAGGTCCTCGAAGGGCAAATCTCCCTCTAAGCATCGAGATGCCTCCGGGCTTGCCCTCGAGGATCCTGCCCCAGCCAAACAACCCCGGCGGGAAGCTCCAGCTTCCAAAGCTCCTCCTATGGAGTTACAGGTTGACATCGATGGCACGGCCTCAACCGATCACCTGTTAGACTGCTCTGGGGTACCGGCACTTTCTCCCGGTACCGACATCCAGGCAGTCGTGGCGTACATGGATCACACTGTTCAATCCATGCAGCAGGCTATAATGGCTTTTATTAAAGCTGCGACGCCGATGGTACCGCAACGAGTTCCATTGTCGACACCGGTACCGGTACCGACTGCATCGACATCGGCCAGGATACCGACTCCGGTTCCTTGTCCAGGGCTATTTCTCGGTACAGATCCGGTACCAGGGATGCCCGATGTCGGTACCGATCGATACGCGTATCGATCGTTGGAAGCGGACAGACGATACTTCGATTCCTCTGATGATTCTGATTCATCAGATGAGTCTCCTGAAGTATCCATTACCCTTCCTGAGGAGCCTGCTTCTCCAAAAAGGAGAATGTCTCCTCCAGAGGATTTGTCCTTTCAAGACTTCATAATAGAAGTGGCTAAAGGACTCTCTATTTCAGTAACCTCTGAAGCAGAGCCTAGAGCAAAAAAATTAGATATTTTAGGATACTCTAAGGCTCCCAGAGAGGCAGTCACCTTGCCAATTCATGAAATTCTTCATGAACATATGATTGGCTTATGGGAGACTCCTCTCACCCTTTCTCCTCATTCTCGCAGATTGGACACTATGTACCATGTCCCTCCTTGTCCTGGATTTCAGAAAACTCAGCTTCCTCACCACTCCATTGTGGTGCAATCAGCTATAAAAAGGATAAAGAGTACCAAAAGACACTCTTCTGCTCCTCCAGGAAGAGAATGCAGGACCTTGGATGCTTTTGGTAGGAAAATCTTCCAAGCCAGCATGCTTATTGCCAGAATCAACTCATATAGCCTTTATATGGGTATGTTTCTAAAGGAAGTTGCACAAAAGCTGCACAACTTTCTCCCTTTTCTTCCTGAGGATAAAAGGGATGAGTTCCTCCTTTGGCTTAAGCATACTCAAGACATTTCAAAGTTTTCCAACAGGGCAGCCTTTGACTCCTTTGAAGGTGCCAGCAGAGCCTCAGGCATTGCCATAGCTGCTTGCAGAATTGCTTGGCTCCAGGCTTCTGATCTAGAGCCCTGGGTTCAGGATGGCTTAGGAAATCTGCCCTGTACGGGTGAAAATCTCTTTGGCAAAGAGTGGCAAATAAAAGCCACTCAAATGGATGCAGAGAATTCTGCTCTGGATAGACTTTCCAAGTCAACCTCCATTCCAGCCAAGAAAAAAACTTTCAAAAAGCCTTTTTACAAAAGGAGCAGATTTCCTTCCACTTCTGGCCAACAATCTTCTACAGGTCGCTTTGCTACTAAGCGTCAGCAACCTAAACAGGCCAGGCCTAAACCTGCAGGGACTGCTACAACCCAGCAGTCCCAACCCCCTCAGGGTTTTTGACTTGATACTAGAGAACTTAACCTTTCTGGCTCTACAACAGCCAGAACCTCTCACCATTCCAGGAAGGTTAGCTCATTTTGCTCCCAGATGGGAGCAAATCACATCAGAGCAGTGGACCCTCTCCATCATAAGAGAGGGCTACAAACTTCATTTCTCAGACCTTCCTCCCTACACCATGGTGAGACACTTCAATTCTCCCACATCTCTCCTCGACCTTCTGGATCAGGAGGTAACTACCCTTCTGGCCCAGAGGGCCATAGAAGAAGTTCCTCTTCTTCAACAGGGGTCAGGGTTTTACTCCCCCTATTTTCTCATTCCAAAGAAAACTGGGGGATACAGACCCATTCTAGATCTCAGAGAATTGAACAAATTCCTATGCAAGGAGAAGTTCAAGATGCTTTCTCTAGGCACTCTCCTTCCATACCTGCAGAGTCAGGATTGGCTTTGTTCTCTAGATCTCAAAGATGCGTACACTCATGTCCTCATCCATCCATCTCACAGAAAATTCCTACGTTTTCTGTGCAGGGAAAACATTACCAATACAGAGTGCTTCCTTTCGGTCTAGCCTCTGCTCCAAGAGTGTTCACCAAATGCATGGCAATAGTTGCTGCATTTCTACGCACTCTGGGAATATTTGTCTTCCCATATCTGGACGACTGGCTCATCCGAGCTCCAACCCAGTCGGAAGCTCAGATCTCCCTGAACCGCACCAGGCGCATTCTGCAATACCTGGGACTTGTGGTAAACCTCCCAAAGTCCCAGCTCACCCCTACTCAGTCCCTGGAATTCATAGGGGCCTGGTTGGACACCACTTCTGCAAGGGCCTACCTTCCTCAAGCCCATTGTCAACGTCTAGTGCAGTTAGCCTCCCAGATTCAGTCAAAGAGCCACTTAACTGCCAGGGAGATGCTACAGCTGCTAGGCCATATGGCTTCCACAGTACATGTGGTACCCTATGCTCGCCTACACATGAGAGCAGCTCAATGGACTTTGTCCACCCAGTGGACTCAAGCTTCAGGAGCTCTCTCAGACCAAATAGCAACCTCCAACCGTCTCTTTTGGTCTCTCCAATGGTGGATGTCCACTCAAAATCTGTTGCTGGGGTCCCCCTTCCAACCTTTGTTACCCCAAGCAACCCTCACAACAGATGCCTCCCAAACAGGTTGCGGAGCTCATCTACAAGACCTCTCCACCCAAGGCACTTGGTCCCCACAGGAGACCTCTCTTCATATCAACCACTTGGAACTTCGAGCAGTGTTCCTAGCTCTCAAGGTCTTTCATACCCTCCTCAGCTACAAGACAGTCCTCATTCATACGGACAATCAAGTAGCCATGTTTTACATAAACAAGCAAGGAGGAACTGGCTCTCTGTCGCTTTGCAACGAAGCTCTAAGATTATGGGCCTTCGCCAGAGAGCATCAAATCCATCTCCTGGCAGTATACTCTCAGGAATCCAAAACTCTTGGGCAGACAAACTCAGTCGAGTTCTGCTCCCACACGAATGGTCCCTGCACATGGATCAGGTACTCAGAATCTTCCAAGAATGGGGAACCTCGGACATAGACCTCTTTGCAAGTCCGTGGAATGCCAAACTTCCCCGGTTCTGTTCCAGAATTCCGTGTCAGGGAGTTCAGGCCAGGGATGCCTTCCTCCTTCATTGGGGTCAGGGCTTCCTGTATGCCTTTCCACCCATTCCTTTGATTCCCAAGACTCTGTTCAAACTCCAGAGGGATCAAGGATCTAAACCCACAGATGGAGCAGCCCCTGACCACTGTGTCCAAAAAGATTATCCTGTATATATGTATTTATGTATATATGTAAATGAACTCCCCCATAGCTAAGAAGTGTTAACTCTGTATGATGTGCTTTTCTGACAATCTGTATGTAAACAAAATTTGTACCTGCCTTGATTCGGCAGTTTCACAATAGTAATCCTACCCGCTTCTGATCGCTGGAAGGAGCGGGCTACAAATGCTTGCTAAATAAAAAATAAATAAAAATAAAATGATCCTCATAGCTCCACGCTGGCCACGCCAAGTGTGGTACCCTCTACTTCTGCATCTCTCCCAAGCCCCCTCCCTGGACTTGGGAGCTGCGCCAGACCTTCTGTCCCAGGAGGAAGGGACTTTGTGGCATCCAAACCCCAAGTCCCTTCACCTCAGAGCTTGGTTACTGAAGGCCTAGACCTTCAAGACTTCAATCTTTCTCAGCAAGTGAAGGATATCCTCCATGCTTCCAGAAAACCTTCCACTAGGCGTTCCTATGCTTTTAAGTGGAAAAGATTTTCCATTTGGTGTGCTCAAAAGGCTCTTGACCCTCTGGCACTTCCTGTGAATTCTCTATTGGAATATCTCCTGCATCTCTCCAATGCAGGCCTTAAAACGAATTCAGTAAGGGTCCATTTGAGTTCTATTGCAGCATCCCTTAAGCCTCTCAATGGACAACCTATTTACTCTCATCCTCTTATTGCAAGATTCATGAGAGGCCTAACTTTAACTAAACCTCCCATTCGACCTCCTCCGGTGGCATGGGACTTAAACTTGGTTCTTGGTCAGCTTATGAAGCCACCTTTTGAACCCTTAGCCACTACCTCCTTGAAATTCCTTTCCTGGAAGGTTATTTTCCTTATTGCAATCACTTCTGCTCGCCGCATCAGTGAACTGCAGGCCTTAGTGGCTAATCCACCTTATACAAGGTTCCATCATGATAAGGTAGTCCTTAGGACAAATCCTCACTTTATGCCTAAAGTGGTCTCACCTTTTCATCTTAATCAAGAGGTATATTTACCTGTCTTTTTTCCAGCTCCTCATGCATCCAGTGCAGAGAGGAACCTTCATACTCTAGATTGTAAACGAGCTCTTGCTTTTTACTTACACAGGACACAGCAACATAGAAAGTCTTCCCAGCTTTTTGTTGCTTTTGATCCTTCTCATTTAGGACTTCCAGTCTCTAAAAGAACACTGTCCAATTGGATTGCTCAGTGTATTTCTTTTGCTTACCAGAGTAAGAACCTTTCTCTGGAGGGCCATGTCACAGCTCACAATGTGAGGGCCATGGCCACCTCTATGTCTCATCTTCATTCTGTGTCCATCGACCAGATCTGTCGAGCAGCCACCTGGGCCTCGGTTCATACCTTCACAGCCCATTACTGTTTGGACAAGGACTCCCACCGGGATGCCTTGTTTGGTCAGGCTGTCCTCAGACACCTGTTCCATTCTTGAACAACTCCTGCCCTCCTTCCCTAAATGGATGCCTGAGATCCATAGCAAGACGAGGAACCCTTCAGGGTCTCATACCCTTGGGGATCTCCCAGGCATCTTAGCTAGGGAGTCCCCATACGTGAGGACTCATTCCTGCTTGTTCCTGGAGATAGCACAGTTACTTACCTGTAAAAGGTGATCTCTGGGAACAGCAGGAATTAGTCCTCACAACCCTCCCACCTCCCCTAGGAGTTGTATCTCTCTCTGTCTTTCCTTTCCTCTCTCTCTCTATTGTCTCAGCTTTAAACTTGAACTGAGGAGAGTTGGTTAGGAAATGCGGGAAGGCAGCGCGCAGGCGCTGTGGGATGCTCCCAAAAGCTTTCCTTCTGGGAAGCTGGGGAGCGTTCCCGCGCAGGCTCCGTCGGTACCGACGTACCCATATGTGAGGACTAATTCCTGCTGTTCCCAGAGATCACCTGTTACAGGTAAGTAACTGTGCTTTCTTTTATTGTGTTTTTGTAGTTTTTAATTGAATTGTTAGAGAATCCTTAAAAGTACTTTTATGAATGTTGACTTATTAAATTATTGAAAGTTTGTGCAATATAAAAATAAAAATTAATAGAAAATACAAGAAGGATTGAGACCTATGATGTGAGTATCTGCTTTTCCCTATGGTGATTAGTTTCGCAACATGTAGGGGTTAGGCCATCCTGAGGTCGTATATGCCTTATTGAGCTTTGTAATGTCTGTAAATTTGGGAACTTGTTTGAGAGAATTTTTTGGAAAAGATTAGTTATTAATTGTATTTACTAAGGGCATTTTTTGTAGGTTAGTATAGTTTGCCCTTAGGTAGTTCTTATTGGAATATAGTTATACCAGGTTATAGTCATTTCCAGAAAGACAGGGTAGGAAGAAAGGGAGAAGTGGTGCTATGTGTGAAAACTATTAAAGCAAGAGACTTGCAGGGCTTACAAGGTAAGGAGGAGACACTGTGGGTTAATATGGAAAGATGGAACGGAGCATCCATTTACACTGGTGTGCTATACAAATCTCTTTCACAGGCAAAAGATAAGAGATTTAATTGAAGACGTTTACAAAATTGCTATGAAAGTGGATATGCTATTGTTAGGTGATTTCAATCTGGGCTGCAGTACTGTCTAGATTCAAGTAAGGAGTTAGAACTATTCTGGCAGCTTGGAACAGAACCAACACAAGTACGAATGGAGAGTAGTAGGTGATCATTTAGAATCCAGTAATCACCAAATGGTATGGTTCAATATTAAGAGCTTGCAATACTTCAACTGGGAGGAAATAGCTGCTAGGCCTGGAGTGGAGGCAGCACAGCAAGCTACCCAAGACATTAAGGTATGCTTGCCATGCGAGCCTCTGCTGTGTGGGCCACGATTCAGCACCCCCCCCCCCCCCTCCTGGCCAGCCCCTGGGGAAGATTGCACTCACAGTCCCGCCCTTGGCCACTGGGGTTAAGTGACTTAGCCAAGTCCCCAAGGAGTGTCAGTGGGATTTGAACCGTGGTCTCTCTGGCCCCAGGCTGCTGCCCTAATACTAGGCTACTCCTTCACTTTGATAAAAGGCTTGAGATGTCTTGGCAAACTCTCCATAGCATCTCAGATCTTGACACCAGGCAGACAGCACACCTCCTGAGACAGCATGTCTGGATGAGAGATGGATGCCTCTGTACCCCTCAGAAGGGAGTCACCAACCACTGCAGTGTTGTTGCCTCTTCCACTTCCAGAACTGCATGCCAGTTCCACAGTTCTAGGAAAGACTGAATCGCGGTGTTGATTCTGAAGGTTCTGATCTGTATCCAGCTGTCACATTTTCTTACAGCATCATCTCCTTGAAGGAGATGCTATTAGAAGCATTTCATCACTATATAGAAACAGAGAAAAATGACAACAGAAAAAGACCACATGGCCTATCTAGTCTGTCCTTCCATATCGACAACTACAACAGTCCCCTTTTTTTCTTTAGAGATCCTCTGTATTTGTCCCATGCTTCTTTGAATTCAGATACTGTCCCCATCTCTACCACCTCCACTGGGAGACTATTCCACGGATCCACCACTCTTTCTGTAAAGAAATATTTCTGCGTATCATTCCTGAATCTATCCCCCTTCACCCTCATCCCATGTCCCCTCGTAACAGAGTTTGCTTTTCTCCCCCTGTACATTTATGCAGATACTTCACATAGTAACATAGTAAATGACGGCAGATAAAGACCAGTATGGTCCTTCTAGTCTTCCCAGTACGATGGCAAGAGTAGGTGCACTTGCCGCTCCGTGCAGGCCACCCCTCCCCATGTCTTTGTTTTAGGGGTGAACCCTCCCCATGTCTTTCTTTTAGGGGTGAATCCACCGCTCCGTGTAAGACACCCCTGTATGTTGAGAAATTAGTTTATTTTGATTTTATTCTGTTGCTGTAAAGGGATCCACTGTGTCTGTCACATGCCATTTTGAATCCCGTCACTGTGCTTGCCCCCACCAGTTCCATCGGGAGGGCATTCCAAGCATCCACCACCCTTTCAGTGAAAAAGTATTTCCTGACATTGCCTTTCAATTTACCACCTTTGCAGCTTCATGTTATGCCCTCTAGTTTTACAGCTTCCCCATCTTTGGAAGAGGTTTGTTTGTTCGTTAGTTCTCTTTAAGTATTTAAAGGTCTGAATCATATCTTCCCTATCCCTGCTCTCCTACAAAGTGTACATATTTAGGTCTTCAAGTCTCTTCTTATAAGGCTTCTAATGCAGGCTCCAAATCATTTTGGTCGCCTTCCTCTGAACAGTTTCCAGTCTTTTTACATCCTTTGCAAGATATGGTCTCCAAATCTGAACACAGTATTCCAAGTGAGGCCTCACCAGTGACTTATGCAGTGGCATTAGTACCTCTTCCTTTCTGCTGGTAATTCCTCTTTGTATGCAGCCCAACATCCTCCTGGCTTTTGCCACCGCCTTGTCGCACTGTTTTGCCACCTTGAGATCTTCAGAAATAATCACACCAAGGTCCTTCTGATCCGTGCACACCAACCTCTCGCCCCCTATCGTGTACATTTCCCTTGGATTTCTGCTACCCAAGTACATGACACTGCACTTCTTTGCATTAAATCTTAATTGCCAAGCATTAGACCATTCTTCCAGCTTTTGTAATCTTTCTCAAAACTAACAGGTTGCAAGACCCGAGGCAACATGATTTTACCGAAGGACGATCTTGCCAAACAAACCTGATTGAGTTCTTTGACTGGGTGACCAGGGAGCTAGATCAGGGGCATGTGATGGATATCATCTACCTGGATTTCAGCAAAGCCTTTGATACTGTTCCTCATAGGAGGCTTATCAATTAACTCAGTAGCTTGGGGATGGATCCTAAGATGGTAAATTGGATCAGAAATTGGTTGACTGACAGACAGAGGGTGATGGTAAATGGAGCTCACTCGGATGAAGGGAAGGTGATTAGCGGGGTGCCCCAGGAGTCGGTCCTGGGCCCGGCACTGTTCAATGTATTTATGAGTGATATTGCTGAAGGACTGAATGGAAACATCTGTCTTTTTACAGATGACACGAAAATTTGCAACAGAGTAGACTCCCCCGAGGGAGTGGTTAACATGAGGAAAGATCTACAAAAGCTGGAAGAATGGTGAAATGCTTGGCAATTAAAATTTAATGCGAAGAAGTGCAGAGTCATGCACTTGGGTAGCAGAAATCCAAGGGAAATGTACGCGATAGGGGGCGAGAGAGGTTGGTGTGCACAGATCAGGAGAAAGACCTTGGTGTGATTATTTCTGAAGATCTCAAGGTGGCAAAACAGTGCGACAAGGCAGTGGCAAAAGCCAGGAGGATTTTGGGCTGCATACAAAGAGGAATCACCAGCAGAAAGGAAGAGGCACTTATGCCACTGTACAAGTCACTGGTGAGGCCTCACTTGGAATACTGTGTTCAGTTTTGGAGACCATATCTTGCTAAGGATGTTATCTACACCTTCCTGGGTGTCTACTCTATTGCAGATTTTGGTATCATCCGCAAAGAGGCAAACCTTACCCGACAGCCCTTCCGCTATATCACTAACAAAGATGTTAAAAAGAATTGGACCAAGGACAGATCCCTGGGGCACATCACTGGTAACCTCCTTCTCCTCAGAGTGAGCTCCATTTCCCTGTACTCTTTGTCGCCTCCCACTCAACCATTTTCCTCCTCTGTTCCCCCCTACTGTCTCCTGAAGATTGCAGAAGGCTGTCAGAGGTCTCTGCCTGCCAGTCACCTTAAATGTAGTGGTGCAAAGTCAGTGCAACAGTATCCGGGGAGTAGAGCTGAGCCCTGTACTGATCCTCTGCCTGGGAATCTCGGGGTGAGTACGAAGGCTTGACCATTGTCCTTGCTGGGGGCTTCTGATTCTGTCAATGTGGGACACAATTTGGGGTAGACCGCTGGTGATCGTTGGCACGGTGTGGGGGTTTTCCACTGTTTTGTGCACGTGTTAGTAGCGTTTTCTCCTACTGTGTGCCTCGAGGTCATGCGATCTGTAGGCATGTTATGCCCAAGCAGCTCCACACACATTCCTACCCTAGTGCCTCTCACAAAGTTGCCATGAAAGCGCCAACCGCCACTTCCTGCCCTTAGGCATGAAAGGCCAGACTAACCACATCCCCCGGCATAGAGAGGGGGAGTAATCCCTCCAGGGACAACTCAGGAGCTGTTATGCTAGAAAAGCAGAGTTCAGAAACTGGAGATGATGCACCACGCTTGCCACAGGCCAAACAACAATTCCTGGAAGAAGACAGAGAGTTAAGGCAAGTATCATGTGCTAAGGCCATGGCAGCCTGAAGGCACGTGTTAACTGCAGCAAGCGCTAACAGTGCTGGTAGGGGAACACAACCCACTTGGCTGCACTGGTCTAGCAGAATTCAAGGAAAGGACATTATCTGGTAAGTAGCTGCTTTCTCTCCTTTTTAAACTCTCAAGTAGAGAATTTGTAGTAAAAGTCACCAAGTTGAGAATTTAGGCCTGACCTGCACCTAGAGCACAGGGCCGTTGAGCCAGAGTCCCTTTCACGCACATCTCAAATGTTAAACACCTGGTGATCTGAATGAAACACTTGTGGTGAAAAGATAATCAAATTAAAAATATGCATGGAAATAGTGTTCATTTCATTTTTGGTTTGTTTTTGCACTTGTTCCCAGTGCTTGGATATTTATTTTGGTTTTATTCATTTGTAGTAATGAACAAGTTGAAAAGTACACACAATGCTGCTGCCTCCATTTACATGTCTGTGTGGGGACTGTTGAAGTAGCCGTGTAAAGTGTGTCCCCATAGGGTATTGGGGCCCTTGTAAGTGGGTGTCTGAGTGAGCGAGCATACTCTGGCTGGTGAGTGATGGTGTTTGTGAGTTGACGCTGTGTGTATGTGTGTGAACTGATGGTATGATGTGTGTACTCTCTCCACAGGAAGAGTTTGCCTATGACGATGTGAGGGTGGGATGTCAGATGGTGGGGTATGCGCGCGTGTGTGTGTGTTATCAGTATGTGTCAGGGGCTGTGTACAGTTATGAAAGAGTGTGTGTTTGGTGGGTGAGTGTCTTGAGGAGAGAGTATGTACAAGGAAATTGTCTGGAATCCGTGGTATAGAAGCGTTGGAAGTAAGGGCATGTGGGTCTGTCATGTGACTGTGTGTGTTGCGGTGGGGGGGGGGGGGGGGGGGAGAGAGGTGCGTGTGTGGCTCTGGGCATGTAGGCTTCTCTCTCTTGAACTATCCTCTGTCCTACACAAAATCCCTGTCCCTCTCACCCTCTTGCACTATTCTCCCCCTCCCCTTCGCCAGTCTTCCTTCACCCTTTCTCTGCCGTCCAACACTACACTGTTTCCTTTCCCTGCACGCCCTCCCTACCTTCCACACTCCACCTCATACCTTCCCATTTCCCTCCTTCCCCTTCCTCGAACCCTACCACCTTCCTTATACTCTGCCCCCTCACGCCACTCCCTCCCTTATGCTGTACCACTCCCACGCATCTCTTCTCTAACCCCTTCCCTTCTGTTCCTCCCCTTCCCAGCCCTTCTCCAGAGCTCGGCCAGTCCTCACTGGTGGGGCCAGGGACTCCCACATGTTCTTTAACTTGGCTATCACCACTTTGTTGGCACTTTGCTGCCATTCTGCCTTTTCTTTGCCGGCAGGAGCTAGAAATTTCTGTTGGCCCTTTAACGTCTCCTTAAGTGCAGTGCTGGCAGAAGGTCCTGGGGACTCCAGTGAAGCCATGTGCAAACAAAGATGAATGGCACCTCCCCAATAAAGGCTATGTCTTAAGTGAAATGTCAAAAAACATTTTTAATGTGTGTTAGAACATTTTAAACTCTGCATGCATTATGGTGTAGGTTAAGCATGTTAAATTAATTTTGCAGACTTTTAAAAACTGAATGCACAGCTCTAAACTGAGGGCTAAGGGGGGCAGGGATGTTTTCCTCTTTGTCTTAGGGTAGTTTCTCCTAATGGGTTAGTTTTGCGCATACCAAGGCAGTTGTCTTACTATGTAATGCCAGTGGTGTTCAGATGTTAGAGACGGTACTCTTATAACTTAACGTCCTGGGTTGCTGCTGTTGGCATAGTGCGACTCTGCTTTAGAGTTAGTGCAACAATGGTTTATAAATTACTGCCTGGAGGTTAGAATTAACTCTGGGACCACAACTGGCCTCTTTAACTTGTAAATATTACATTTTCCATTGTAACCACACTGATGGTTTTAAGTAAAACTAGTTAAAGTGAAGCCATCACAGTAATTAGATGATCCTTTTAAAAGACTAAAGAATGGTATAGGTCAAGCTTTCAATCTAGCTAAGATGTTTTCATCAGTCAAAGGGATGCCCTCTGCCCAATCACATGTGGGTTTTAGTTTTAACGCTTCTACTTTTTGTCAGGGCAATGCTGTATTCTCCAGGACCAAGCAGGAAGTCAGTCCTCACATATGGGTGACGTCGGTGCCGACGGAGCCCTCGCGGAGCAATTTTCCCCAGCTTTCAAAGAAAGCCTTTGGGAATTGCAGCGCGCATGCGCGGTCCCCTTCCCGCCCAAAGGTGCCATCTTGGCCAGTCTTCTTTTTTCCGCGGAGCCCTACAGACGCTGTCTACAAGTCACCGCTGAAAAGTTGATTTTCTTTCTTTATTTTAGTATTTTCTTCGGTTCGACGCCGGTCCTTTTTCCGTCCGGCCTCGCGACGCCGGTTGCGAGGCCTCCCCTTCTTTTCGGTTTTTCTGTCCTTCGTGACAAATTCGCGCTTTTTTCACTTTTCCCTGGCGGCACGAACGTTCGACCTCGCAGGGGCCCTTTTTCCTCCGATGGCCGCCAGTGGTTTTAAAAAGTGTGTTCAGTGTAAGAAACTTATGTCTCTTACTGACACACATGATTGCTGCCTCCGTTGCCTGGGCCCAGATCATGAAGAAATGATCTGTGGAGCCTGTAGCAAGATGTCCGCGAAATCTTTGCGGAGTCGGCAGCATCAGCGGGAGAGAATCTTCTCTGACCCCAGCCGTACCCGGACCTCGTCAGAAGCTTCGGTGTCCAGGGAATCTGGCTCTGAACACCGTCGGAGCTCCTCTGAGCGGGGGTCTCCTACCCGGGAACATCATCGGAGGAAGAAACCCGCGAGGACGGCGTCGGTGGATGCTCCTGGCTCCGCGAGGGCCAGGTCGCATAGCCCCGATAGCCGTCCCGGGTCTTTGGAGCTGGAGCGGCCGTCCAAACAGCCTCGTCTGGAGATGGACTCGTCTGCTCACGTAAGTCCCGTTGTCCTCGTGGACTCGCCTCCGAGGGGTCCGACATCGGGCCCGATGCCGTCGGGGCCCGAGTCGGGGGCTGCTGGGTCTCCTGAGTTCGGACTCAGGTTGACGGCCTTGGAGAGCAGCCTGGCTGCCTTCATGGACCAGCAGCAGGCATTGATCGCTGGCCTCGCTGGCGCTTCTGCCCTGACCGCCGGGACGTCGACGTCTAAGTCGACCCCGGAGACCGAGCCGACCCTCGTGTCCATGCGGGCTCGAGTCGATCCTCGGTCGAGGTCCCCTTCGGCCTCCCGTTCGGGGCCGCGGTCATCGACGCCAACTCCCTCGGCGTCGGGGCAGACGGCGTATGTGCCCGCCCGGCCAGAGCCGCTCGACTCCTCCTCCGAGGAGTCCGCCTGGGAATCCGAGGTGGAAGAGTCACCTGATTCTTTTCAGACTCGGTGTATCCCTTCGGACTCCCCCGAGTCCGAACCTCGGAGACAGTCCCCTCCGGAGGATGCACGGTTCTCGGACTTCGTGAGGGATATGGCCCAGGCCTTGGCCTTCCCTGCGGATCCCGAGGAGGAGCCTCGAGCCGAAGAGCTCGATGCCCTCCAGTATGACTCTCCTGCAAAGGAGCATTTTACTGTACCTGTTCCTCCGATGCTGGAACGACTTCTCTTATTTATTTTATTTATTTATTTCCGCTCTCCGCATGTGGGAGAGCCCGGCGTCGTCGCCGGTATTAAGCAAGCGGGTCGATGCCATATATCGAGTCCGCAAGAGCCCTGGCTTCCAAAAAGCACAGCTGCCGCACCATTCCATGGTGGTGGAATCGGCCATGCATAGGCTCAAGAGCCAGAAGATGCACTCCTCGGTGCCTCCCGGCAGGGAAGCCCGCAGCCTGGATTGCATCGGTAAGAAGTGTTTCCAGGGCTCTATGCTTGCTTGTCAGGTCCAGACTTACCAGCTCTACATGGGCATGTATCTCAGGGACCTGGCTAAAGAAATAGCCGGATTCTCTGCTGGTCTCTCTGAGGAACCTTTGCGGAGGTTCCTGGCCTTGTCCACTGGTATTCGAGAGTGCTCAAAGTTTATCTCTCGAGCAGCCTATGATGGCTTTGAGGCATCGGCTCGAGTAGCCGCAGCCGGCATCGGGGCCCGCCGACAGGCTTGGCTTCAGTCATCCGACCTCGAGCCCTGGGTGCAGGACAAGTTGGTCGATGTCCCCTGCAGAGGTGAAAACCTCTTTGGCAAACCTATGGACGAGAAGGCTGCACAACTCGAGACAGAGACTCTCACCAGGACTCGGCTCTCCAGGAAAACCTCTGCCCCTTCCCAGAAGAAGAAGGGCTCGGGGAAAAAACCCTTTTACCCGAGGAAGACGGCTGCCTATAAACACTACCCTCATTATCAGGCCTCCGCAGCTCCCCAACAGGGTCAGCAGGCCAAGGGACGGGGTAACGGGTCCCGTAGGCAGCAAGCCCCCAAGCCTGCGCCACCGGCCCCTGCTCCGCAGGGTGGGGGTTTTTGACTCTTTCAACATAGCCTCTCCCCCTCCGCTGGTTTCTCTCAGCACAGGAGGCCGGCTGGTCCACTTTGCCCACAGGTGGTCCAACATCACGTCAGATACCTGGGTGCTCCACATAGTCCGAGAGGGCTATCTTCTACACTTCCACCAGGTACCTCCCCTCTACTTTCCAGGGGAGCCTCTGCGACCCCCTCTTCACCAGGACTTACTCCTTCAAGGGTTGGCAAGTCTTCTTCAGGAACAGGCGGTGGAGCCAGTGCCCCACCACCTGAGAGGTCAAGGCTTTTATTCCAGGTATTTCCTGATACCAAAGCGAACTGGAGACCTCAGACCCATCCTGGACTTGCGAAACCTCAACAAGTTCCTGGAAAGGGAAAAGTTCAAGATGCTTACCCTTGGAATCCTGCTGCCCTACCTCCGGCAGGGAGATTGGCTATGCTCCTTGGATCTAAAGGATGCCTACACTCACATCCTCATCCACCCAAGCCACCGACAATACCTAAGGTTTGTGGTGGCAGGCAATCATTACCAGTACAGGGTACTGCCCTTTGGCCTATCCTCCGCACCACGAGTCTTCACAAAATGTCTCGCAGTGGTGGCGGCTTATCTCCGGCTTCAAGGCCTCTTTGTCTTCCCTTACCTAGACGACTGGCTCATCAGAGCACCGTCCTCCACGGAGGCCACTCACGCCACGCAACGTACTGTGACTCTGCTCCAGTACTTGGGCTTTGTCATAAACTTCGAAAAGTCCACTTTGCTCCCCTCTCAGGATCTCGAGTTCATCGGCGCCAGGTTAAACACGCTTCAAGCGCGAGCCTTTCTGCCGCTCGACAGGGCACAACGGCTCATGGCTCTCGCCAGCCGCTTTCGCAGCCATTCCCGGGTCTCCGCCAGGCACTTTCTGAAACTGCTCGGCCATATGGCTTCCACGGTCCATGTGACCCCCAATGCCCGCCTGAATATGCAGCCTGCTCAATGGTGCCTTCGCTCACAATGGCGTCAGGCCTCGGGGAGACTAGCGGACTCAGTACGAATCTCCAGCCCGCTGGTCTCTTCTCTACGGTGGTGGCTTCACCTGCCCAACCTAGTGCTCGGAATGCCTTTTCAGTCTCCTCTGCCTGTTCAGGTACTGACGACCGACACTTCTCTCCTGGGTTGGGGAGCACATTGCCAAGGGACATGTACTCAGGGTCTCTGAACCCCGTGGGAATCTGCCCAGCAGATAAACTTCCTGGAGCTCAGAGCGATCCGCCTGGCTCTCCGGGCCTTCTCCCACCTTACCACTCGCCAGTCCGTCCTCGTCCAGACGGACAATCAAGTGGCCATGTTCTACGTGAACAAACAGGGGGGCACGGGCTCCTTCCTCCTCTGTCGGGAAGCACAAAAGCTCTGCGCTTGGGCCGTCAGCCGAGGGATCCTCCTCAAAGCCGTCTATCTCCCAGGTCAAGAAAATTACCTGGCAGACAAACTGAGCAGAATCCTCCAACCACACGAGTGGAGATTGGACCCGTTGGTGGTTCAAAGGATCTTTCTCCAGTGTGGCCTCCCCACGCTGGATCTCTTTGCCAGTCCTCTGAACAGGCAACTTCCTCGGTTCTGCTCTCGGGAACCGCATCCCCTCCGAGTAGCGGCGGATGCTTTTCTGCTCTCATGGTCCACGGGCCTTCTGTATGCCTTTCCTCCCATGCCGCTGGTGTCTCGAACACTTTTCAAGGTTCTCCAGGACAAGGCTTCGATGATCCTGATAGCTCCCCGGTGGCCAAGGCAACCGTGGTTCCCGCTTCTGATGCAACTGGCGGTAGATACTCCGTTGCCTCTGGGGTTTCAACCCGATCTCCTGACCCAGGATCAGGGGTCTCTCCTACACCCCAACCTCAGATCTCTTCATCTGATGGCCTGGCTGCTGAAAGGGTAGTCCTTGCTCCCCTCCTGCTGCCTCCAGAGGTGGAAGAGGTCGTGCTAGCTTCCAGGCGACCCTCTACCCGGAAATCCTACGCCCTTAAATGGCGTCGCTTCTCCACCTGGTGTACTCAACAGTCTCAAGACCCCTTCTCCTGCCCGGTGTCGGTGGTCTTGCAGTACTTATTTATTTTATTTTATTTATTTAACATTTCTTTTATACCGCGCTATTTACAATCAGTGCGGTGTACATTGAACAAGAACATACTACAATGCATACAAGTAACATTGAGTTTACAATGAACTTGCTTTCCCTCTCCAATCTTGGACTGAAGTCCAACTCGGTCAAAGTTCACCTCAGTGCTATTTCTGCACATCATGTGCCGGTGGAAGGCAGGCCTCTTTCCGGCCACCCTCTCGTGGCGCGGTTCTCCCGAGGTCGTCTTCTCCTTAAACCACCTTTGCGCCCCCCAGCCCCCGACTGGGACCTGAACGTGGTTTTACAGCGGATCACCTGTCCACCTTTTGAACCCATGGCTACCTGTTCTCTCCGTTTTCTTTCTTGGAAAACCTTATTCCTGGTAGCCCTCACTTCCGCTAGACGCGTTAGTGAACTGCAGGCCCTAGTGTCTGATCCCCCTTACACTAGGTTCTACAAGAACAGGGTAGTCCTGCGGACTCACCCTAAGTTTCTTCCAAAAGTGGTCTCCCCTTTTCACATCAATCAGGAGGTGGTGCTTCCAACCTTCTTTCCCAGGCCACACTCCAGCTGAGCTGAAATGGTCTTGCATACCCTGGACTGTCGGAGGGCGTTAACCTTCTACCTTGATCGTACGCGGGAGCACCGTAAGACTGTTCAGCTCTTCCTGTCTTACGACCAATGTTCCCTCTAATTTTCTGTAGGCTGTGTGCGCATAAAATATCAGCTGTGCAGCTTTTGAAGGAAGGTTAAATTTTTGTGCGCCACATAATGACACTCGGAGTTATATACTTTAAAATTTGACTACACGTCAGAATACAGTATGTACACCACATTGATTGCACTAGAAAATATTGTAGAACTTGTGAAAACCGTAAATACACAATAACTTTTCAATTTTAAGAAAGTCTGTGTTGTTTTCTATCAGAATCAGAACCGTAATTTTTGTGCGCTCACTCGGCGAGGTGTGTGCGCGCGCACACGCGCACAGCTTAGAGGGAACAGTGCTTACGACCCTAATAAATTAGGGTTCCCTGTCTCCAAGCGTACTCTGTCCATCTCGGTAGCTGACTGTATCGCTTGGACTTATGGGGTGGCAGGCCTCTCGTTGGAAAGTCGAGTCACGGCTCACAGGGTTAGGGCGAAGGCTGCGTCAGTGGCTTACCTCCGCTCTGTTCCATTGGCAGACATCTGCCGGGCCGCCACTTGGTCTTCGAGCCAGACTTTTGCAACCCATTACTGCCTCGAGAGGGACAGTGCTTTCGGACAGGCAGTCCTCCGTAATCTCTTCGAGGTTTAAGCAACTCCTACCCTCCATCCCGGATGTTGGGCTACCGGTTGGAGATTAGTCAGAGAAGATCCCTTCCTTCTGTGCTGCTGAGCTAGAGGGAGCTCATTTTTGTGCTTAGGGTCTCCGGTAGCCTTAAGCTTGGGAGTCCCATATGTGAGGACTGACTTCCTGCTTGGTCCTGGAGAAAGCGTAGTTACTCACCTGTAACAGGTATTCTCCAGGAGCAGCAGGAATCAGTCCTCACAACCCTCCCTCCTCCCCGTGGAGTTGCAGTCATACGATTTAGTTTTTGCAAATTTTTTGCTGTCTTTTCGCTATGTCATCAGACTGGCCAAGATGGCACCTTTGGGCGGGAAGGGGACCGCGCATGCGCGCTGCAATTCCCAAAGGCTTTCTTTGAAAGCTGGGGAAAATTGCTCCGCGAGGGCTCCGTCGGCGCCGACGTCACCCATATGTGAGGACTGATTCCTGCTGCTCCTGGAGAACACCTGTTACAGGTGAGTAACTACGCTTTCTCTCAGATATAGCCAGACTGAAAGGGGTATGCATGAGGTACATTTGCATATCCTGGCTTCTCCGTAAACAAGCAGGAAAAAAGTCTTCACATATAGGTGACGTCACTGACAGAGCCCCACACAGTGCGCTCCCCAGCTTTCAAAGGAAGCTTTTGGGAGGTACGCAGTGCACACATGGCTGCCTTCCCGTCTGCTGTGGTTCCATTCTCTCCAGTCTTTTTTTTCTGTGAAACCCCTAGGATGTGTTCCTGCAGTCTGGAAAAATGTTTTTCTCTCTGGACCTCGTGGCTGGGATATTTTGCTCTTATTCTTTCCATCTATCGTTGGTTAGCTGTTTTTTCCCCCTTTTAGGGGTTGTTGGTTTTTTTTGTGTGTGTGTGTGGGGGGGGGGGGGTTTCAATGCTTTTGTGTGGGTTTTCCCCCTTTGGGGTGGTTTCCTGCCCTTGGCTGTTTTTCAGTTTGACTTTGCCAAGGCGGTATTTTTTGGCATGTCTAAGTCAGCTAGTGGCTTTAAAATATACACCAAGTGTGGCAAGATCATTTCTGCCACAAACCATCATAATTGGTGCTTGCAATGCCTTGGGCCTGACCACGAGCCAGCATCCTGCAAGCTCTGCTTGCAGAAGATGCACCGAGGGTTGAAAGGTCGGTAAAAGCAGAAGGACTCCCTCCGGCTCATCTGATTGAGCATCTTCAGCCTTGATCCCCTCGTCTACATCTGCAAAAGGTCCTTTGGTGGCCAAGGGGAAGGAACAGTGTGCTCAGTTGGAGCTGAAGGGCCTTAGCAGCAAGGGGAGGCTCCCTGCAGAGACCCAGTCAGTGTCAAAGGGTGGCAGCATTCTCACAGCCCTACTCGACAAGATGCGGAGAGAGATGGCCAGGAGTGGGCCAACCAAGCTTTCCCAGCGGGAGAACCCGACCCAAACAGTGAAGTCCACTCCCATCACAGGAGGGCAGCTAGATGGCTCCTGATGCACTTATCATCATGGAGTCCCCACCCGAGGTGGCATTACCCATGTCCACAGCCGCAGCTTCGGCCCCCTCACAGGTGGCACTTCTGCAGAAATGCCTTTGAGGCTTAGAAGTTCACTTGGCGGCAGTGGAAGCCTTGCAGAATACAGGCTTCGTGGCACAGAACGCGTTGTCACTGCACTCCTTCCAGACTATCCTGGAGACCCTTTCCCTGCTTGCCGAGGTTGGGACATCAGGTGGGAGATTGGTATCAACCCTGGCCGCCAAAGCCATCTCCCTCGCCAGTGTGTCAGAGTCTGAGGACCAGGGGCACCACCATTGGCATGCCAGGTGGCACGAGGGTCATTGGCATCCTTCCTCCCCCAAACCATGGAGCCGACAGGAAGAGGAGTAGTCTTGGCATGATTTTAACTTCCTCTTGGAATCCGAATCAGAATGGGAGACCAAGGCGTATACCAGATTTCACCAGAACAGGGTGGTTTATGGCTTATTAAAAAGTTTGATATACTGTCCTTCAATATTTCAGAGTGGTTCACAATTAAAATGAAAAGGAAAGAACTCCAATTAAAATCATATAAAAGATAAGAAGATTAGGGAACAGGAAGTGCTACGGAACAGAAGGCCTGAGGGGGCTAGGCAGAACAATGAACTGCCAATATGCACGACTGTTAGGAAGGAAACTCTTAGATAAGTTTGAAAAGCTATGTCTTTAAAATAGTTTTAAACCCCACACACCCCCACCTTCTGCTAAAGATGGTCTCGTCGTTCCACTTCAATCAGTCCATTGTCCTTACAATGTTCTTTCCTTGACCTCATGCGAACCTCAGTGAGGCGGCCTTGCACAAGCTGGACTGTAAGTGTGCATTGGTCTTCTGTCTAGAGTGCATGAAGGTGCACCATCAATCCACCCAGCTGTTCGTCTCCTTTAACCCCAATAGGCTGGACATCGCTGTCTCAAAACGTACACTATCCCTCTGGCTAGTGGACTGCATTGCTCATGTGTATTCTCTGACTGGGTTGAGCCTTGAGGGTCATATCATGACTGACAGTGTCTGTGCGATGGCTACATTGGTGGCTAACCTCCATTTGGTGTCTGCAGAGGATATCTACAGGGCTGCGATCTGGTCTTCAGTCCATACCTTCGCAGCACACTACTGTCTGGATGGGGATTCCAAATAGGACAGCAATTTTGGCCAGACCATGCTCCAGTTCCTCTTTGGGTCAAAGTCAGCTCCTACCCACCGGCCCTTCTGTCGGTCCAGGCTACCTGCTTAAAATTCCTTTAGGTTGATATCTGCTGAGGATACTGAATCAGATGAGTCCCTCAGTGGTACTACCTCTCTGATCTTCCTGACTTCTCCAATTCTCATTGCCCGGTTGGGTTGCTTATCTCCGTGGGTTCCAGTAGCTTGTAGCTTGGGAGTTCCATACGTGAGGATTTATTTTCTGCTTGTTCATGGAGAAAGCATAGTTACTTACCTGTAGCAGGTGTTCTCCATAAACAGCAGGAATAAGTTCTCACAACCCTCCCACCTCCCCAAGGAGTTGCAATTTTTTTGGCTCCTGCTATGTTTTTGTACTGGAAAATATGGTGCCATGGTGGGCAAAAAAGCAGGCTCGCATGTGTGGTGTACTTCCCAAAAGCTTCCTTTGGAAGCTGGGGAGCATTTGGTGCAGGGCTCTATTGGTGAATCACCCATACATGAGGACTTAGTCTGCTGTTCACAGAGAACACCTGCTACAGGTGATTAACTACACTTTTGTGATGTATGCAGAATCAAAGTATAAATATTAAGGTTACCAAAAATCCCCAACTTTCTGGGATTGTACCCAACTCCCACCTATTTGTCAGCCTCCTGTCCCTGATTCTAACAATGGAAACAGAAAGGGTAGAAAAACACATTTTATTTTCAATTTAGTGGTTAGAATATGTCAGTTTTTAGAATTTACATCCATTATCTTTATATTTTGCATGGTACCGAGGAAAAACATCACTGTTCCTATTTCTCTGTCAATTTATTTGCTTGGAAGTTGCTGTCATGGGATAGATGGAAGGGGGCAGGGTAATGACTTTTCTTCCTCCCCCACACCTTGTTGCTCAACTCTTGAACTAAGATGTACCTGCCAATATCCCTGGATTGCCTGGACCTCACCCCACTAAGTGTTTCAACGCAATATCCGAATGGCTCCTCTCCCAAAATCTGCGCATCCAACATAAGAAAACAGAGGTCCTATTCATCTCTAGAAATCCTGAGTTTATTCCACCTAACCACTTGGAAGTAGACAACGCCAAGCTGCAAGTTAAATCAGCTATACGGTATCTCGGAGTCACATTGGATCAGAACCTCAACATGAAGCAGCACATAGCAAAAACAGTAAGAGCGATCTACTTCAAGATCAGATCCCTCAGACACATACGCCCTCTACTCGAGCTGAGCGACTTCCGTACCATCTACCAAGCCCTCATCATCCCTCATTTTGATTATGCAAACGCCATCCTACAAGGTCTCCCTCAGGCAACCTTACATCCCTTACAACTCGCCATGAACAGCGCTGCGCGAATCCTCTTAGGAGCACCAAGGAGAGAGCACATCACACCCCTCCTGATGCAGCTGCACTGGCTCCCCATTCAAGCCAGGATTAGCTTCAAGATCTTAGTGATGACATTCAAGGCCATCAATGGGTTATCCGCTTCTTCAATATGTGACCTCATACAACCACCCATGCCCAACAGGATAAGAAGAACCGTTGCAGCCAACATGCTAGCAATACCAAAAGCTATGACAAGATGCGCCATATCAACTTCAAATAGAGCCTACAGCCTGAGCGCCCCAAGCCTCTGGAACTCCCTACCACCACACATCAGAGCTATCCCCAACTTGAGCCAGTTCAGGAAGGCCTTAAAACACCTCCTCTTTATTAAATACCTCACAGCCTCCCCCGAACCCCTGCCACCAGGTATGAACAACACACAATAACTCCATCTCACATATATACAGTTACCTATTTCAATGTTCCAAACATGTACATAGTTTCCCCCGTTATCCAAGTTGATTGCTCCTGTTCATTGTAATGACCAGACTCTTGTTTATTGTCGGATACTGTTTGTTTTATGTAAACCGCGCTGATCGCAAATAGTGCGGTATATAAGAAATGTAAAATAAATAAATAAAATAAATACCTGCCTTCCTTCCACCCCTCCACTTCAGATAGCAAGTGTCTCAGATCTGCCTGCAAAGAATCTGGTAGCCTTAATAAATATTCATTGTGGATCTCCTCAAAACCTGGTTGGCTGTGGGGCCTCTAGAAGAGGTTTGGAAAGTCCTGCTTTATTCCTTTGGATTTCCTATAAGACCCATCAGCCTCCCCTGGTATGTTTCATAGGCAGTGGCTTCCCCCCCCCTCCCCGTGACCGGAATGAGTGCTGGGAGTCGGAAGGAGTAGCATAGATGGAGCCCAGGAAGCAAGAGCACTTTAGCTCTGAGGAGGTGGACTGCCCATAGGAAGGGGCATCCCCATATCAGCAAGAGATGGGAAAGGGGAGATACTGATGCTGGCCATGGAGAGTGGAACTAGGGTGGAGCGTGTGAGAGACAGAGTGGTGGAGAAAAGTAATGGAGATTTGCAAGACAGGCTAGTGGAGATATGATGTCATTGGCGCAGGTAGCAGTACTATGGCCCCAGGTGGGAAGATATTTATTGGCTCTCATTCAGCTCTTTGGATTCCAAAGTGACCCCTACTTAAATATTAGCAAAGACAACTGCTTTAAGGTGATGCCGCCATTCCTGCTCCTTCTGTGCTGTGTTCTCATGCACTGTATCATGATCTTGTATTAAGGTTTCATGCCGTTGCTGGTCATTTGCACACATTTCTCAGCATGTCCTCCACTTTTTGCTACATCTTCCACTGGTCTCCTTAAAAATGAGTTTTATCAGTCCTTTAGATTCTGAGTTTATATTCTATATCGTCCTGCTAGACAAGTCCAGACCAGTGGGTTATGTTCCCCTACCAGTAGAGGTGGAGACAGAGAAAAATTCCAGAGGTTTCTTATGACCTCATCCTGCTATACTAGCTGATGCAGCTAGGAGCACACTTCAGTATTTCTCTGTCTCCAGCGGATGGTGGATGCATGGATGCAGCTCTGGTGAAAATTCTGGGAAAGATCTGAATTAGCTCGTCGTAACCACCCTTAGGGGTAATGTCCTCACTAGGGCTTGACACTGGCGGCTCCATTAGAGTCACCCTTAAAACTGGTGCTCTTTTGGGTGTTGCCATATGGAGGAGGGGAATTGGTTCAGCTTCTCATCTTTATCTTGCTAAGGGCCAGTTGAGAAGTTGGAAGTTTGGAAAAGGAGTTTTGGGAAAAGGTTCCGACACTTTACAAAACTTCAGTGCCTCCTCCATCCTCCCTCCCCCTGGCTCTCTCCTGAAGATTAAAAAAAGGCTCTTCAGAGGTATGTGCCTGCAGGCCCTGAAAGCAGGGGAGTAGCACTGCACCTAGAGCATGGAAGCTTTGCATATGCCCTTGGAGAGCTCTTCCCCTCTCTTGCAGCAGGGGGACTTAGGTGCCCTACCCTTGTCCTTGCTGCAGGAGGCAATGGATGCAGTCGTTCAGAAGGATGATTCCCAAGCCTTGGACTCGGGCTTTTGCTCTGTTGGCTGTTCCCCCTCCTCTTAGGTTCCTAGCAGCAAGTCTTCCCCCCACCCCTTGGTGATAGGGCTAATCCCAACTAGGAGCTCTTGGTCTTCAGGTTGTCCTCCCTAGAATTCTTTTCATTTTTTCAGCAAGGTTGGTCATTCTGGCAAAGCAATTCAGATTCTGGGACCTCCAGGTCCTCTTGGCCTCTCTCCACTTGGTCAAAAGAGGACCCTGAGACACAGGATAGCCGGAGCCTGACCTGGATCTTGCTGCCTAAACAGAGTTCGGAGTCCAGAGGTCCAGATCATCTCTGCTTTGCATGAGGTCCATAGTCCAGTTCCAACACCTCTGGTGAGAACACCATTCTTGAAGATGAAGTGTCTTCTCCTTCAGAGGATCAGGACAATTCCCTTATCTGCCTGTTCAGGAAGGAAGAACGTGTGGCATTGATTGCTCAAGTGTCTTCCACTCTGCAGTTGGCTAATCTTCTGGTAGCAGAACAGATGCCTCAGGTACACCCCTTCTTGCACTACTGGGGCTTTTCCCTTTCTGGAGATTATTTTGTTTATTTATTTACAAGAGTTTATATTCCACACTATCTACTAGGCAAATTACAATGAACAAACATAAACTCCACAAATAATAATCTTAATCAATTGACACAAAATTAACATAAAAACAAAACTCGTATCAAACTGCAGTTTCTACCCTAACTGAATGTCTAACAGTTACATAGTCAAAAAGAATCTAACCTGTAAAAAGGCTGAGAAAGCCTGCCGTACCAAATACACTTTCAATTATTTTTGGAACAAAAAGATGTCAGACATCTTTTGTAATCTTCTGGTAAAGCATTCCATAATTTAGGAGCCGCCATCAAAAACATTCTATCTTGAATTGCCTGAAAGTGCATGTGATGAAATAAAGGGACGTCGAGAAGCAAAGCTTCTTGGGATTGCAAAACAGGATAGTAGACTCTCAAAGCTGCAGACAAGCTAAGTGGAGCTTTATGATTCAAGGACTTAATTGCTAACGTAATTATTTTATACAAGACCTGTGATCTAATTGGCAACCTATGTAATTCTTATAAATGAGCAGAAATGTGTTTGGAGAACTGCCTACCCAACTCCCCGTTGAAAGGTGTCAGGGTTACTACTAGTTACCATTTTCATAGTGCTACAAGGCGTACACGGTCTTGTACATATAAATGTAAGAGACAGTCCCTGCTCATCAGAGCTTACAATCTAATCAAGATGAAGATCATCACAAAACGGGGGACTAGAATATGGTAAGATACACATAGGTGGTGAATAAGAGAATGAGGGGCATCGGGATCCAAAAGCAGCCTCAAAGAGGTGGCTTTTTAGCCTGGATTTGAATTGGGCTAGAGAAGGAGCCCGACGCACAGACTCAGGTAGTTTGTTCCAGGCATATGGAGCAGCAAGGTGGAATGAACAATGTCTGGAGTTGGCGGTGGCAGAGATAAAAGAGATCTGCCAGAGGATGGCTGTAGGGCGATAGCACTTTAGGTCGGTAGGAGACATTTAAACTGGATGCAGAAATGAACAGGAAGCCAGTGAAGTGACTTGAAAAGATGGGTTACATGAGCATAGCAACATTGGTAGAAGATAGAGTAAGCCGTGCACCTGAGTTTTGAACAGACTGAAAGGGAGAAAGATGATTCAGAGAGAGACCTGCAAGGAGCAGGTTTATTTTATTAGTAGAATTTAGCTTAGGAGAAGATCAAGGCAAATTACATTCAGCTACGGCATGCATTTCCCTGTCCCCAAAAGGTTCACAATCTAAGTTTGTACCTGAGGCAATGATGAGGCTAAGGGGCTTGTCCTCTAGTAGGATTTGAACCCTGTTTTTCTGGCTCTAGACTGCTGCCCTAATCACTAGGCCACTCCGCTCCATTACAATAGTCAATACTGGAAGTGACTAGAGAGTGGATAAGTAGGGCTGACTCATCCACTAGGCAGGCTAGACGGCCGTTTAGGGCAGCAGATCTCTGTGGGTGACAGGGCATGTGCTTCAACACACATGGTCTGCCGCTCTCCTCTGTGCTGAGTCACGCTCCCCTCTCCCCAATCTCGTGCTGAGCCTTGCTGTGCTGCCGCTGATTCTGGGCCTGGAGAGATTTCAGGTGCAGAGAGGTAGATCTGAGAGTCGTCAGTGTAAAGATGGTACTGAAAACCAAAGGAGAAGATAACTGCACCAAGGGACTGAGTGTACAGTGAGAAAAGAAGAGGTCCCAAGGCTGAGTTCTGAGGTACACCAACCGAAAGCAGGATGGCAACAGAGGAGGATCCACAAAACAAATACTAAAGGAGCAGTGGGAGAGATAAGAAGAAAACCAGGACAGAGCAGAGCCCCGAAATCCAAGTGAGGACGAGGTATTGAGGAGAAGGTGGTGATCAACAGTGTCAAAAGCAGCAGAAAAGTCAAGTTACCTCAAGCCAGAGGGCCAGGGGTAAAAATCCCACAAGAGACAGCAACCTTGGGCCGGAAGGACTGGAGTTTCTAGTCACATAAGTGCTCTTTGTGGCCTTGGGCAAGCCGCTTAACCCTCCATTGCCTCAGGTACAAAAACATAGATTGTGAGCCCTTCGGGGACAAGGGAAAAATATATTTACAGTACCTGAACGTACAACATTTTGACTGGTAGGAAAGCGGTACATAAGCCTAGTTAAATAAATAAAATAAATAAACCTGTTTCTGTGAAATGCAGAGGATGAAAGCCAGATTACAGTGGATCCAGAAGGGCTTGAGAAGAAAGAAAGTCAAGACAGTGGCAGTGAACCGCTCGTTCAAGTAGTTTTGAAGCAAAGGGGAGGAGAGAGATGCTGATAACTGGAAGGACAGGTAGGGTGGGTCTAGTGAAAGTTTTTTGAGGAGAGGTATAACCACAGCATGTTTGAAGGCCTCAAGAACAGTTGCAGTGGAAAGAGTTATGAAGATTCTCACCAGTATCACTCCAGAAAGCCCACCTTCTTCTGGCTTTTGTTCACAGACACAATCTGGGCTTCTGGACTCCAGGAGTCTACTCCCTCCAGAAATACCTCTATCCAACACAAGGATGGGTTGGGAGCTCATTCCTGGGTGCCTCCAGTGGGCAGCAGGCTACATATTTTCTACCAGGAGTAGGCCCGAGTCACACTGTATATCATGACTATGTTCTGGAATGCAGGGAGCCTATCCCGAATGCCTTCATCATCTCCCTATTTGGTTCTGTGGCCAAATGGACCACCGTTCAGACTATGCTGGAAAAATTGCTCAGTCTATAGGCAGTCAGCCTGGTCCCCTCAGCGAGGGAAAAGGCCAATATTCCCTCTGTTTCATGGTGCTGAAGAAGGATGGGTCCTTCCATCCAATCTTTGACTTCAAGGGAGGATAGTCCACCTGCAAACTTTGCACTTCCATATGTAGACTCTACGGTCAGTGAGCCAGGTGGTATGGCACAAGGAGTTTCTCACATCCCTTGATCTGACAGAGGCCTATTTCCACAATCTAGTCCACAACGATCAGCAGTGCTTCCTGCACCTCATTGTTCTTAGCTCTCATTTTCAGTTTGCTGCTGTTCCTTTTGGCTTCTCCACCACTCCAAGGACATTCTCAAAGGACATGGTGGTGATGTCTGCTGTGCTGAGACATGAAGAGATATGTGTTCACCCATATCATGATGACAGGCAAATCTGAGCCAAGTTACAGCTGGAAGCATCTCGGGTATCGGCCCAAATGGTATAGTTCCTGGAGAGCCTTGGTTGGGGTATCAACAGTGGGAAGAATCATTTGCAGCCTCCCCAGACATTGGAATACTTAAGGGAGCAGTTCAATACTCATAAGAACATAAGATATGCCATACTGGGTCAGACCAAGGTCCATCAAGCCCAGTATCCTGTTTCCAACAGTGGCCAATCTAGGTCATACGTACCTAGCAGTTTCCCCAAAATACACAGGTTCCACAGTGCTTGTATTGGGTCAAGCATTGATATCCTGGGTCCCTTCTTAATAATGGTTTATGGACCTTTCTTCCAGGAACTTGTCCAGACCTTTTTAAAACCCAGTTACACTAACAGCCTTTACTACGTCCTCCGGTAACAAATTCCAGAGTTTGATTACACGTTGAATATTTTCTCTTATTAGTCTTAAATAATTTACCCTGTAGCTTCATTGCATGTCCCCTAATCTTTCTATATTCTGATAATGTAAACAATCGATCTATGTTTACCTGTTCCACTCCGTTCATTAATTTATAGACTTCTATCATATCTCCCCTCAGCCGTCTCTTTTCCAGGTTAAAGAGCCCAACCTTTTTAGCCTTTCTTCATAGGGGTATCCTTCCATCCCCTTTACCATTTTGGTGGCTCTTCTCTCAACTTTTCTAATAACGCTATATCCTTTTTAAGATACGGAGACCAGAATTGCACACAATATTCAAGGTGCGGTCTCACCATGGAATGATATAGAGGCATTATAATATCTTTTGTTTTATTTTCCATTCCTTTCCTTATGATACCTAGCATTCTATTTGCTCTCTTGGCCACTGCTGCACACTGGGCCGAGGGTTGGTACTCAGATGAGCATGGTCTTCCTATCTGAGGACAGAGTGAGAAAACTGATGTTTCAGTTTGGCAGCCTTCCGGGCTCTGCAGGTTCCCAGAGTTTGGTATTACTTACAGATTCTCAGCTTGATGGCAGCATCAATCACAATGGCTCCTTAGGCGCAGGCTCATATGAGGCCATTGCAGAGGTCCTTTTTGTCTCATTGCTCTCCAAGCTCTCAGGATTTTGAGATCAGGCTTCCCCTCACTCCATTGATGGTGTCTAGCCTGAGTTAGTGGGGGCAACCCCAGCATCTGAGGAAGGGAATGCCAATGGATGATCCTTCATTGCTTCTCCTGCTGACAGATGCCAGCCTGTTTGCCTGGGGAGCTCATTGTGAGGGCCAAATCACTGATGGTCCTTGGAACAGCTGGGACATGGCATGGCCCATCAACTGCCTTGAGGCAAGGGCCATTTATCTGCCCCTGCTACACCTCTTAATCCATGGTCCAGGGCAGAGCAGTCCAGATGTTCTTGGATAATGCCACATCAGTGGCATATGTCAACCGACAAGGGGACATGAAGATTGCCGGAGTGGTCCTGGAGATGGCTCTCTTGTTCTCCTTGGGCTGTTGATGCAGGGACTGATTCTTCTGGATGACCCGGCTCCCTTCTCGTATATGGTTTGGCTCTTGAGAAGCGATATTTAACATGTAAGGACTATTCTCTGGTCATGGTTTCCACGCTCCTAAAAGTGAGGAAAGGTTCTACCAGCCTTGCCTACTGTATATATGCATCTGGTACCGGTTTGAATGCTGGTGCCATGAGTGTCAGATTGGTCCTAGTATGATGGATATGCCTTCCATACTTGACTTTCTTCAGGACAGCTTGTCAAGGGCCTCTCCCTTAGTTCCCTGAAGGTTCAGATGGCGGCCTTGTCATGCTTCAGGGGACCTGTGGCAGAGTATCCTTTTGCTTTGCATACAGATGTATCTTGTTTCAGGGGGTGCGGCGCTTGCATTTTCTCCTGCAGTCAGTCATTCCCTCTTGGGATCTCTGCTTAGTTCTCTGAGCCTTGATGTTGGAACTCTTTGAGCCCCTGAAGTGAACCACACTTAAAGTTCTGTCTCTTAAGACCGTCTTCCTAGTCATAATCTGTTCAACAAGGCATATTTCCGAGTTGCAAGTGTTGTCGTGCAGGGCTTCTTACTTGTCATTCTTGGGGGAGGCTGTGTACATTCAGCCCATTCCCTAATTCTTGCCCAAGGTAGTGTCGTCATTTTATGTTAATCAGGTGTTCTGTCTGCTCTTCTTTTCTAAGGAAGCAGTGCCAAGGGAAGGATAAGGACCCTTTGCCTGGTGTATGTCAGAAGAGTGCTTCTATAGCGTCTCAAGGTTACTAACTCCTTTCACAAGTCAGACTGTCTTTTTGTGCTGTTTGCAGGCTCACGTAAAGGTGACGCAGCTACCAAGTCTACTCTGGTGTGCCTGGATCAAGGAGGCCATTGCCTCAGCCTATCTGTTGCAGAACCGGCCGGATCCATAGGATTGGTATGCATACTCTACTCAGGTGCTGGCATCCTTCTGAGCAGAGCATAGCTCAGTTGCCCCCTCAGACATTTCTTGAGTGGCAGCGTAGGCATCACTTTCCACTTTTGTCGAGCATTACCACTTGGATGTCCACAGTCTTTGGTGCAGAGATCTTAGAAACATAGAAATATGACGACAGAAAAAGACCACATGGCCTATCTAGTCTGTCCTTTCATATCAACAACATAGAAACATGATGACAGAAAAAAACCACATGGTCTATCTAGTCTGTCCTTCCATATCAACAACATAGAAACATAGAAATATGATGACAGAAAAAGACCACATTAATATCTCGCTGAATGGCATTTACATGGTTTGTGAGTCTGCAAACTATGTGCCATCAATTCAGTGTTGACTCATAGTGACCCAGCTACCTCTGGGTTTTCTTGGCAATGTATCACTGGAAGTAGATTGCCAGCCTTTTCTTCCAAGGCAATGGAGGGTAAAGTGACTTGCCCAAGGTCATAAGAAGTGCCAGTGGGAATCAAACCCTTGATCTTCTGGGTACTAGGCAGTTGCTCTAACCACTAGGCTACTCCTCCACTTGGCTATTCCATCTTGAAAGCTGCCGTGTCTTCTTCCCCACCCCATGCAGTCATAGCTTTGGTGCATCTCACTTATCTGGACTGGTCTTTCAAGACAATATGGAAGATGAAATTTTACTTACGGATAATGTCCTTTCCTTAAGTCCTGCTAGACCAGTCCAGGACCCACCCCTGTGACATATGCTGTGTTTCTCTGTGGTTGGCGTGTGGGACCATATCCTTTTGACATGCCTTCTGTCTGAAGATTATCCTCTGCATAGTTATGGTTCCTTATTCTGTTGAGCCTTGTTATCCTCACTGTGGTTAGGGTTTCTTGACCATATGCTTGGGTATAAATACTGACGTGTGTCCCTAGCTGCATTAGCTATTATAGCAGATTGAGATCATAAGAAGCCTCTGGAATTTTGTCTGTCTCCACCTCTGCTGGTAGAGGGACACAACCCGCTTGTCTGGACTGGTCTAGCAGGACTCAAGGGAAGGACTGCTTACCCTTTGATAAGCAATGTAGAATCTGTGTATCTTTTTGGGAACCTGACAGGTATTTGTGATCTGGATTAGCTGCTGTTGGAAATAGGATACTGGGCTTGATGGACCTTGGTCTGACCCAGTATGGCGTGTCTTAGGTTCTTATGTACTTATGTTAAAGGACATTATCCGGTAAGTGAAATGTCAACTTAAGCCAGGATGGATTATGCTGAATCCTTGCATTCTGCAGTAGATATGAAGCTACCCAAATGCCTGTCTGACACTCTCCCATCACGCACTTTGGAAACACCTGCATATTTCCAGTGGTAGGAAGAATTCTAACCCAGCCTGAAAGAAGGGCAGGGCAAGTGAGGTCCCCACAGAAGACATTAAACTGAGGGATAACTGGTAGACTTTGTGCCTAGGGTGCCAAACACTTGCCTACAGCGGAGGTGGAAACATGATTTACTGCTTAGGGTTTGTGGGCTGGTCTTGCTTGGCATGGAACAGTCGTCTCAGGATCTTGCTGCTTCAGTTCGCAGAAGCTGTGTGACGTGTGTTGGTGTATTTTTTATGATCTGTTTGGTAGCCTTGGGATGTTTCAGTGCTCTTTTCTGCAGAGCTTTGTGCATTTTGTTTACTGGGGCAGATGGCAGCTTGCGGAAGGCTAATCTTGAATGAGCTATCCTGTAATTAGTTAGGATGGATGTTAAGTCACGCTGCTGAGCCGTGATAAATCACTAGCTAAACAGGTTCCTGCAACTGAACATCGTAAATCTGAGCTAGTCGTTTTCTCTTCTTAATATCAGTGTGTGTTTAAAGGGGTGAAAGAGAGGAAAGAAAAATGCATGAACAAACAGAGATCCTATCAGTTCTTCAGTAACACTGTACAAGTGTATCCTTTTTAGAGAAAAATGACATTTTGGCTGCCCTCTTGGCTCTGCTCCTCATTAATCCTTCCTTGCTGGCATTTTGAGTCAAGTGAAGTCATTCTAAGGAATGAAAAATGAATCCTCATGAGGTCCAGTGTCCCCAGTGGTAGTGCCCATCCAAATACTTTGTCTTGTACCCCCTTCTGCAATTCGTAGGGTGCAGTAAGCACCAATGAATCCTCCTAATCAGGCCGCTGGTGTCCCGTACAGGTGGGGCTGTTTTAGGTCTCCGCATTTCTTGGGACTTGAGGATCTCCTCTTCCCCCCACTTCCATAAAGATGCTGTTTTTATTTTTCTCCTTTACCAGTATGTCTGCGTCTTTTGCCTCGGGCTTTTCTACTTGTGGCCATGAGAATGTCGCCGGTGATCGCAACTTCTTCATTCTCTGCAGTTCTCTCCGGGTCGTGGCCCCAGTGTTCTCCTGGCGCTGCAGTGTTAAAGCGTTCACACAGCGCTTCTTCGTTGTGTCTTTCTGGATTCAGCACGTCCCACACAGCATGTGCGCTGTTTGTTTCCTGTCCTGTGGTACAAAATCGGTGTTTGTCCGTTTTATCACCTCTTCCCCCCCCCCCCCCCCCGAGAGGCTGTGAACCATCTTGTCCGTAGTCCCGTGCTGAAGTTATCAATTTCTCACCTTCAGGCTGAAGTTCACCTCTCCTTAACCATTCCTGGATCAGATTTAGATCAATACGTGATTGCCGAGAATTTCTGCATTTCCTGCTTTCCCTGTGTTGCGACTATCATTGCTGGTAGATTGTCCCTCATACAAATGACTGGGCGCCGGTCAGCGCTAATAGAATCAGGTTTACCAGAGGAAAAGGCAGTTTGCTCCTTCGACTCATCAGCTAAGCTGTGTTCAAAGTCATGATTCTATTTCTTCCTACAGCAGACTTGTCTCTGAATCTGACCTTATGTTTGTTAAGAGCTATTTTGTTTTGTTTTTTTAGGGGGGGAGCAGAGACAGGGGAATAAAAGGTGGTCTTCACTGAGTGCTGATCACAGTGCACAGAGCAGTATGTAATACTCTTTGGGTCTTGAGTAGTGGGACACCGAGTGGAGGGAGAGCTCTGTGCCGCCTGATGATGCCACTCATGGGACATTGGGAAACACTGTGGCGGTCACTTTAGAAGTCTGATCCGCAATTTAGATGTTCAAAAATGTGCATGTAGATATCCAAATCACAAAGCTATCCCCGGAGTCATTTTACGAGAGCTGTCTAGAGAAGACCCTGGCGCAGTGATATTCAGGTGGGCAGGGCGTGTGATGTGGCATTTCTGGGGCAGGGTGATGGACTTAGATGTTTCCAATTGATTGCAGAATTATAAGGGACATGTGTGACCTTGTCCAAGTTTAGACTTGCTCCAGGCACATAGGCATCAAGCAATTGCTTGTTTGGGCCATTAAACATCTGGAGGGTGTAGAGAAGATGGCACCCTACTATTCCCAGTAGTCTCCACAATCACAATGATATTTTTTGTGTACCGTAATTGGGAAACTTGTTTTGTGTTCGAACTACCGCTGAAGGTCTCGTAGATGTCTCCGGTCTAGGAAACTATTCTAGGAATGTCTATGTAGAAGGCCTCAGAGATGTCCATATTAAACACGCCCATATTTCTGAAATCGTGTCCAAACTTGGACGTGCCTGCCTTTTTTTCTGACGTTCTGTGTTGGACATCCTTTGTAAAATGTGCCTTTGTGTGCTGTCAGAAAGCCAATGATGTCAGCCTGCAGACAGGAGCAAACACATCTTGCACTTTCTATTCCATTGTCAGTATACAGTGAGCATGTGTAAAGCAAAATTAGAATAGCAGGAGTGAATCTTTCATGATGCAGAGTGGCTGTGTGGAACCTTTTCACATATCCCCCCACTCTGCGGTTATATCAGGATGAGGAGCAAGACACTTGGTGTCAGAGTGGAATTATTTGAGGTGTCTGCAGGGTCAGCCCGAGGGTTTCTGCCACTCTAGTCAGACCCTCCATGCCACTCCTGAAGAGTGCGCTGCCACCATGCCCCCCCCCCCACCCCCAACATCCATCTTCTCACCTGGAGGGGAGGGGTGGCATGGAGGCTTTAAAGTGCCCACACTAGCGCACTCATGGCCTGCCCCTTCTGCCCCACTCCAATGCAACTTCCTGTTGGAGGGGGCAAGAGTGGCAGGAAGTTGCGTCGAAGTGTGGCAGAAGCGGAAGGCCATGAGTGTGCTAGCGCAAGCACTTTAAAGCCTGATGCAGCGGAGACATCGCCATGCTGCCCTCCCTCCCACAGTTGAGAGGAGGGGGGGGAGGACGGCATGGCGGGCCAGGCTGCAATGAACTGCCGCTTCGCTTGGAGGACTGGGGCTGATGCCACCCACTGACTGGCTTTGGGTGTTGACTGGAACATTAGAGAGGTTTGATACAGTCTTGTTTTACAATCCTGATATAGTCTTTACAAAATTTGTTGTTTGTCATCTATGTTTGTTTTGACTTGATTGCTGTCTCTATGGAGCAGAGATTCTCTCTTATATGTGCCGTTTATGCCAGGTAGTGTCTCAGAAATACCGTATAAAAGTAGTAGAATTGGTGATCTGAGTTGCTGGTAGAGGTGGGAATACAGCATTCTCCAAAGACTTATTTTCCTCTTCCCATTCTCGCCCTCTCCCTCTGTGTACTGCCTGTTATTGCCAGAGGTTAGATCACGCCCGACACATCTGGAACCAGACTGACTTGTCTGTAGGCCTCCTGTTAGACACATTGGTATTCATACACAAAACAAACGCCCTTGGGCAGTCTCTTAAAAATATTTCCTAAAGACAGGGTGAGAAAATGAACTGAAAAATAAAATCATTATGAGTAGAACGATCCATGCGCTGATGGGTCCTGTAGAAGACGGATGCTTCCACAACCTGTGACAATGGACATTGGCTCAGTGGGTGAATTAGCCAAAGTCAGCGGCGTGTGCACCTTTCATTATTATTTATTCAAATTATTTATAACCTCTTATCCGTAATTCTAAGCAGCTAACAAGTCAACATAAGACTTGTGATCTTGGGCAAAATCATTTCACTGCCCATTGCCTCAGGTGCAAGCTTAGATCATAAGCCCTCTGCAGATAGGAGAAACCTGCTATACCCAAGTGTAACGTGCCTTGAGCCTCTGAGAAAGACGTAACCTAAAAAAAAAAAAAAATTATACACCACCAAAACATTAAAAAACACACATAGACATCATAAAGAAAATATATATCAAAATCACTCATGTGAATTCAAGGCTTCTCTAAAAGGACTTTCAACTGTTTTCTAAAATCCACCAATTTAGTCCGAACTGTAATGACATTGAGTGGACTTTCCACAAGGTCGGGGCAATCACTGAAAAGGTGTGCGAAGACACAGAACCCCTATGTACGTTCTTTACTGTGGGGATGTCTGAAAGGACTTTAAGCTGCACAACAAGCTTAACTTATGAAAAAGTGAACTAATCATATGTGTCACTTGTGCAAGCTTATCTAGGTAAGAATCCAAAATAACCAGCAAATACCAAACCACCTTATAGATCTAAACTCCATACCTTCGATAACTGGAAGAAGACCTCTTGAAATGCACAACGTCTCTGCTGTGGCAAAACTACCCTGCCTCAGCCAATCAGCAACCAATCTCAAACATTCAGTAAAACATAACCAAGCCGCAGGAAAAAAACCAGCATAATACCATCAGTATAAAACCTACTGTCCATATTCAGTCCCTGCAGAATAGTACATAATGGTTGCAAATAAAGACTAACACGTTGGAAATTGTGCGCTTGCAGTGTGACACAATGACGCATTTCCCTCATTTGTGGAATCAGGCATGTTAGGGGTTGATATGCGCATTTCATAGAAATGCTGTGGTATGTGTGTGTGATGGGGAGTATCAGGGGCTGTGTGCATGCCTCTATTTATGTGTGTTTGCTATGGGAAGTGTCAGGGGCTGCGTGTGTGTGTCCCTCTCATGATCACCCCTCCAGGCTTCACTCAATCTCTCTGTCTTTCTCTCGGCTTACTACTATTACATATCCTTTGAATAGCGCCACAAGGCATATGCGGCGCTGTACAGAGACATATAAGAGATAGTCCCTGCTCATAAGAGCTTACAATCTAGTCAAGGCAGACAACACAACTTGGGACTAGGATATATCTAGGGGAATGGTAAGGAAACAAATAGGAGGTGAAGAGGAGACTAGAGGATCAGGATCCAAAAGCAGTCTCAAAGATGTGAGGTTTTTGCCTAGATTTGAACAGGGGCAGAGATGGAGCCTGACACATTGACTCTGGTAGTTTGTTCCAGGTATAAGGAGCAACAAATTAGAAAGATCAAAGTCTGAAGTTGGCAGTGGAAGAGAAGGGCACAGACAGAAGGGCACCCTCCCCTGGCTTCACTCAGTCTCTCTCATATAGTAACATAGTAAATGACGGCAGATAAAGACCAGTGTGGTCCATCTAGTCTGCCCAGCAATATGACAGGAGTAGGTGCACCCCTCCCCATGTCTTTTAGGGAGTAGGTGCACCCCTACCCATGTCTTTGCTTAGTGGTGCACCCACCAGGAGCAGGTGCACCCCTCCCCATGTCTTCACTTCTTTGTTTGTTTAGGGGTGAACCCACCGCTCCTCCCCCCATCGCTCCATGTAGGACACCCCTATTTGTTGAGAAATTAGATGGTTCAGTTTATTTTGATTTAGAGTGTTGCTGTAACGTGATCCACTGTGTCTGTCTCAGGCCACTTTGAATTCCATCATTGTGTTTGCCTCCACCATCTCCATCGGGAGGGCATTCCAAGCATCCACCACCCTTTCAGTGAAAAAGTATTTCCTGACATTGCCTTTCAATTTACCCCACTGCAGCTTCATGTTATGCCCTCTAGTTTTACAGCTTCCCCGTCTTTGGAAGAGGTTTGTTTGTTCATTATTTCTCTTTAAGTATTTAAAGGTCTGAATCATATCTCCCCTGTCCCTCCTCTCCTCCAGAGTGTACATATTTAGGTCTTCAAGTCTCTTCCATAAGGCTTCTGACACAGGCTCCAAATCATTTTGGTCGCCTTCCTCTGAACAATTTCCAGTCTTTTTACATCCTTTGCAAGATACGGTCTCCAAACCTGAACACAGTATTCCAAGTGAGGCCTCACCAGAGACTTATACAGTGGCACTAGTACCCCTTCCTTTCTGCTGGTAATTCCTCTTCAAATGCAGCCCAACATCCTCCTGAATTTTTCCTCTGCCTTGTCGCACTGTTTTGCCACCTTGAGATCTACAGAATTAATCACACCGAGGTCTTTCTCCTGATCCGTGCACACCAACCTCTCGCCCCCTAACGCGTACATTTCCCTTGGATTTCTGCTACCCAAGTGCATGACACTGCACTTCTTCGCATTAAATCTTAATTGCCAAGCATCAGACCATTCCTCCAGCTTTTGCAGATCCCTCCTCATGTTAAGCACTCCCTCAGGAGAGTCCACTCTGTTGCAAATTTTCGTGTCATCTGCAAAAAGACAGACTTTTCCATTCAGTCCTTCAGCAATATCTCTCACAAATACATTGAACAGTGCCGGGCCTAGGACCAAACCCTGAGGCACCCCGCTAATCACCTTCCTTTCATCCGAGTGAGCTCCATTTACCATCACCTTCTGTCGTTTGTCAGTCAACCAATTTCTGATCCAGTATACCATCTTGGGACCCATTCCCAAGTTACTGAGTTTATTGGTAAGCCTCCTATGAGGGCCAGTATCAAAGGCTTTGCTGAATTCCAGGTAGATGACATCCATCGCATGTCCTTGATCCAGTTCTCTGGTCACCCAGTCAAAGAACTCAATTAGATTTGTCTGGCAAGATCGTCGCTCGGTAAATCCATGTTGCCTCGGATCTTGTATCCCGCTGATTTTGAGAAAGTTCACTATTCGCTCTTTCAAGAGCGTCTCCATTACTTTTCCCGCCATCGTGGTAAGGCTCACGGGCCTGTAGTTTGACATTTCTTCCCTGTCACCACTTTTGTATAGAGATACGACGTCAGCCATTCTCCAGTCCTGAGGAACTTCTCCTGTTTCCAAGGATCTGTTAAAAACATCCTTTAACGGCCCTGCAAGAACCTTTCTGAGCTCTTTCAGTATCCTGGGATGTATCCCATCTGGTCTCATGACCTTGTCCACTTTCAGTTTTGCAAGTTGTTCTAAAACCTCATCCTCTCTGAATGGTGTGGTATCTACCTCATTCCCATTTTTATATTTGGGAGTCACAGGGGATCTCCTTCATCCAGTCGCTCTCTCACTCAGCAATTCTTCGGCCTGGCTATACTCCTATACTGCAATGGCTGTCTGCATGATTGAGCTGCGCTGCGGAGGAAGTGCAAGCTGATCGAAGTTTCAAGTCTTGCGAATCTGGAAACCGAAAGATCAGCCCACAATTCCCGTACTGCATGGCTCAAACATGTACACAGCCAGTCCTGGTGGGGGAAGTGTGTAATGGTGCATTTCAGAAGCTGCAGCCAAACTGATGGCTGGCATGCGCATGTTGTTGGTGCATGTAAATGTGTACAGAGATTAGTCCAGCTCCAGAACCCTTGACAACAGGTGCTCAGCCTAAAGCGGAGACCCAATGGGGCAGATGGGTGGACCAAGTGCTTATCTAATGATATCTTCCATGTTTTAACAACAAAAAGATGCTCGAGCACAGATGTTTTGATTATTTTTTTATTTCTGCAGCAGGCTTACTTACTGACTGGCTGGCTGTGGGGATTTTTGCAGTACTCGGTAATAACACAGGGAAGCGGGCCTGGTTGGGTGTTGACTTTTTCAGAACCATAGAACCATAGAGCCGATGGCAAGATCAGTGAAAGCGGTTGGCATCCTCACAGTAACAGATTTTAGGCATGCCTGGGACAGATATGAAAGGTGGTGGGAGGAAGAGGGCTGAGAGGTCACGGGAAGGAGAGAGCTGGCCTTCAGTTGCATATAGAATTTGTCTATGTGGCTCTATCCAAAGTGCAGGAATCTGCACCGGGCAGGCTGATGGGCCCCAGTGCTCTTTATCTGCTCTCATTTAGGACATTACAACTTGGCACCAAAGTGACATTTCTTTAACTTTGTTTATATAGCGCTTTACCTTAGAGTCAAAATGCTTTGCAGATAACTAAAGATGCAGAAACCATGGAGACTATTACTTGGAGTTACTTCGCCTTTCCAGAGTAAGTGCTGTGTGCTGGTCGAGGATGGGCAGTGAGCTGAGCCCTGCCTCTTGTGCCCTCAGGACTATCAATGCCATGTCCCCTAATGTCATCTGGGAGGATCTTTAAAGCACAGCCCCGCTCCATGGGACATGGGTGTGACTGAAGGTGTGTGTCCAAAGGGAAATGACGTGCTCCTTTGGGGTCCCTTCGGAGCAACAAGATGTAACGAGGAGCTGGACTTTGTGGAATGGGTAAACGGAAAAAGAGGGCATCCAGCGTGAGTTCTATGAATCCTTCTAAGATAGTGAAAACTGTTGGTCCTTTTGACAAGCACGTTGTGGCTATGACCAAGAGCCCGGAAGTCCTTTTGATGCTGTCCACTGCTAGCCAAGACTCTTTGGCTTCCCTTTCATTGTTTTTGGGGGATGTTAACTCAACCCCTTTGTCTGGTAATGAAATTCTGGGTCTAGTGACATCCTGGGTCGCCGCCAACCCAGGTGGCCCATGAGGATGGATTGCCTCGGAGTTTGGGTGAGCTAGGTGCGGTGCTTTCACTGCCACGGGTAGTCCAGCCCCATGAGGTTCCTAAACCCCCAAGCGTAACTTTAGGTGGTGTTTTTACTGGTGGACAGCCGGTGGAAGGTTCCCTGTCTGATATTTGGGCTGTGCTCTCATGGATGGAAGCTTCATTTAGCACTACAATTTCTCACTTTGCTGACTTTACAAAGGAAACAGCTGGGAAACTTGCACAACATGATCTTTATTTTACTGCTTTAGATACTTGCCGTCAAAAGATTGAATTGCAGGCAGTCACAGCGCAAGGGGCCGCCTCTTCAACAATGATGCACAGTTGGGTGTTTCTTCGGCAGCGGGAGCTTCTTGAAAATGCCGCTCAGGCCAAAAACCTTTGATGCCTCAACTTCCCTAAAACACATTATTTATCACCTTTGATTCTTTTTCAAAAGTATTTAAAGGAGGTGTTGCGGTATCAGGGCCAGGCATCACTTACTTTGAACAATTTGTAATATCTTCCTAGAGCGGTGAAATCGGCTAAAGTGGAGGGGGAGGGGAGGGGAGTGACGCCCTTGTTGCTGTTGAAAGCCTTGACATTTCTGAGTCTATTGAATCCTCAATTGATGGGATATGGACCCAAGCTACCCTCCTAGTATCCTTTAAATCTGAAATTGATAAGCATGAGATTCTGCATTTTTTTTCTTCAAAAGAAAAACATGTTATTTTGTGGGAAAATGGTGAAAGTCTTCCTGGACGTTTCCAGACAGACTCAGGCAAGGGGCAAGGCATTTTTAGCCGTGAAGCCTCAGGTCGTTGCTTTTGGTGCTACCTTCTTTCTTAAAGATCCCTGCAAATGTCTGGTAACGCCGGGGAAGGATCGTTTTGTTTTCTTTGATGTACTGCAACTAGATGATTTCCTGAAGTCACCTACAGCTCTGGCTAATGATGCTGTCATCTGAAGTTGTTTTGCTAGCTAGATTAGTATAAATGGGTTTAATATATTATCTGGTGGCCGGGTTACTGGGGAATATTTTTTTCTTTTTCTCTTCCTTCATTTTGGGCAGTACTGGTTTCCTCTAAATGTGGGCTTGTGAACTAATATTATTGGGTTTGATGTATTTGTCCTTCTCTTTCTTTTCTTTATTGTTTCTTTTATTTTTAATTTTTAATTTATAGATTTTAACAAAATTATCCAGAAAACAAATCGGAATACAAATTAGAGAAAAAGAATTCAAAATAGAAGAAAAAAATTAACTTAAAGAAATTATACCAACTTGGTTTAGCCCACAAAATACAAAACCACAATAGGAAAAACAAAGAGTTACATGAGGGAAACCCACCACATCCCTGGAAATTAAGAAATCATAAGAGCATAGTTGGCATACATGGCAGCCGGTACAGGAAACTCAAACCCGCCCCTCAATTTCCCTACTCTGAAGAAATTGCACAAGTTGCTGGGGTTCAAAAAACAGAAATTGCTTGGACTGATACAACACAACACATTTACAAGGATACTTTAATCTAAATTGTGCACCCAGAGCGCTGACTCTCTGACACAAGGCCAGGAAATCTCTCTGCTTCTTCTGGATATCTCTAGCCAAATTGGGAAAAAAAAAAATTTTGGACCCTATAAACTGAGAAACAGACATATTTCGGAAATATAACCTAAGAACAGAGTTCCGGTCGGATTCAAATGCAAAGCGCACCAACAGGGTGGCTCGGCTGGTCACCAACTCTAGGGATCTTTCTAAAAACTCTGAAAGATCCAACTGGGCAGATCCTGTGGCACCTCCAGAGTCTGACTCCATGCCTGACATGTAAGAAGCTATCACCACATACTCAGCCTTCACTATGGGGGGTGGCAATGATTCAACAGGCAGGACATCTGTAAAGTACCGACCAAGTCCATAGGTTCTAGCAAAGGGGACTGAGGGAAATTCAAAAATCTCAAGTTGTTCCGACGCAGTTGATTATCCATAAACTCCATCCACCTTGCTTGAATCAAACGCTCCCTGGAATGTGCACCACCAAGGGTGTACAGCTCTTCAACCCTGGTTTCCAGCTGAGATACCCGTGAAGCATGCCCCGCCAATTCAGTCTCCACCGTCAAACACTGAACTTTAACAGATGCTAGTTCTTGAGTAAAGGTCCCCACAATATGAAGAAGGGCCTGTTGGAGCGAAGATATTGTTTCCCATAAGCTATCCAATGTCACTAGTGCAGGTCTTTCCAAACAGCCAAAAACCCGGACAGCCGAGGTGTTAGGGGAGCTGGTCTTCAATTACTCCTCACTTAGACTACCCCTGGGAAAAAGAACTGAGGCTCTACTCCCCACTGCAGTCACCACCAATGTCAACTTCGATGGAGAGCCCTCCACAGCGCCAGGAATCTCTCGACCCGGAGACGCTACCTCACACTGCCCCTCCTCGAAGTGACTTCTGGGCTGTGGTGGGAGCGCGTGAACAGGGCTCAAATCCACCCCATCACTCAGATCCACTGAAGAAACCCGCAGATCAGCTGAAGCCATGGGAGATGCTAACGGGAGACAGAATCCAGCTATAGAAGACTGCATCAATTGAAAGCAAGTTCTGCTACGAGGGGACATGGGATGAGGGTGAAGGGAGATAGATTCAGGAGTGATATGCAGAAATATTTCTTTACGGAAAGAGTAGTGGATCCGTGGAATAGTCTCCCAGTGGAGCTGGTAGAGATGAGGACAGTATCTGAATTCAAAAAAGCATGGGACAAACACAGAGGATCTCTAAAGGTAAAAAGGGGATTGTTGTAGTTGTTGATATGGAAGGACAGACTAGATAGGCCATGTGGTCTTTTTCTGTCATCATATTTCTATGTTTCTATGAGATCTATGTGCGGCTTCTCTTTCCCTTAAACTCATTTCCTACCTCTTCTGACCCTCTAGCACTGTTCCTTCTCTCTAACCTTTGCCACCCTCCGTCTTGTACTTTCCCCTCCTACCCTTCCACCCATCAAAGCACTTTCCCTCCCTTCCTAGGGGACATGCCACAAAGCTGCAGTGTAACCCATTTAAGACTAATAAGAGAAAATATGTTTTCACTCAATGTGTTATTAAACTCTGGAATTTGTTACTGGAAGATGTAGTAAAAGCTGTTAATGTAGTTTTGTTTAAAAGAGATTTGGACGAGTTGCTGGAGGAAAAGTCCACAAACCATTATTAAAGAGGACCAGGGAAATCCATTGTTTACCCCGGGACAGGTATTGTGGAACCTGTGTACCTCTTTTGGAACTTGACAGGTACTTGTGACCTGGATTGGCCACTGTTGGAAACAGGATACTGGGCTTGATGGACCTTTGGTCTGACCCAGTATGACATTTCTTATGTTCGTATGTTCCCTTGCCATGCAACCTTACACTCTCTCTCCCTTGCCTCCTCCTCTCCCTCTCCCTTCTTGCACTTTCCTCCTGTCTCCCCGCCCCTTCCCTGGTGCTCCACCCCTCTTCCCTTCTCTCGAACCTACCCCTTCCTCTCAAGTCCAGGGACTCCTGCCAGCTCTGTGATGCGGCTACAGCTGTTCTCTCTTCGCTGGTGGGTCCCATGGATTCCCACTGACAGATGTGTATAGACGGACAAACAGACAGACAGACAGAGGGATGGCTTTTCCCCAAAAGGTGCCATTGCTCAAGTGATATGTGCCTAAAAATCCCAAATCCAGGTAACCATTAACTCGCTGGCACAACTTGCTCATGTTCGCCCTCCAAGCACCAGGTCACATCTCATTGCATGGGATCTATTAGCAGCAGGGCATGCAGAGAGGGCAGAAGCTGTCTGCCCACGTGTGTCATGCGTTGTGTCTGAGAACACTGTGCTAAAACACATGAAACGCTGAGGTTCTCTGTATCTGCTGACCTCCTTCACCTAACACTTCAGGCTTTGATTTGAAAGACAGAGTTGAATTTTCTTTTTGAATAACTAATTGATATGAATGTTCTTTGAATACAGCGACAGTCAGGATGTTTTTCTGGTCATTCCTGTTACACGAACTCTCTTGTCAACAAGTTTTACATGTGCTCCATTTTCTCCTGTAAGGGACCAGAGCCCGAGAGTGAAATCTCACCTCCCTGACCTTGTGCACTACTCTTAGTAGTTTCAACTGGACATATACAGGACTGTACAGACACGCCAGAGACCGCCGCTGCTCCGTGGAGCTTACATTCTAGTCATGACAAAGCAGAGAATCTAGGGGAAATGCATTTCTTAAAGAAGTGGCCAAGAAAGGTGAGTTTTTAGACTGGATTTGAATAGGATCCAAGAGAGGGAGCAGGGTGTGCCAACTGAGTGAGTGAGTTCCAGGCGTTTGACACATCATTGGCGGTGGAAGGGAAGGGCACAGACACAAGTGATTAGATAGAGGAGCAACATGTACAAGGGAGAGAGAAGAGAGTGATTCTGAGCTGTGCTGATGATGGACTCAGCCTCTCGGGTTCATGATTCTGGTTAAACGTGGCCACACGTGGAATCATTTTTCGTGACCTGCTGCACAGTGCACCCTGATGATGATTCTCCTTGCAAACCTGTTAGCGCTGAGATCTTCCAACCCCAATCCATTGTAACCTGCAGATACAGGTAAGGTGTTCAGGAAGCCTTTGGGCCTTTCATTTAAGGAGGGGTGTTGGTCTGGTTATTGCTTGTCCAAATGGCCGGCAGAAAGCTGATGAGCCAACTGTAATTACTGCTCCTGCACTTTCCCAAACAGCATCTGATACACAGCTAAGAAATTCATTTCGTGCTTAAGGCAACCATGGCTGCGTCACTTTTGAGTAATTCGGCTGGCAGATAAAACAGACCAAAATGTTGCTGTGCCCTGCCTCTCGGTATCAAGTCTCAGAGAGTGTTTGAAATCTTCCTGACCCGATGTAGCAAGGTAAATTGAGGCAGTGCTGCACTGTTCATCATCAGAAACCTAAGCTAGAAGCCAAAGTATGAATGCGGTACCCCCAAAGCCAACAGAGCTGAAGCGAGGACGCAGGGGCAGCCCTACGAGCCGAGACTTCAACGGAGAAGACAGCAGCTCCCTACGACATCCAAACTAGGAGACCTCAGGGAAAGAATTTAAGACAGGACATTCTCTCTGTCTGTCTGATCGAACACAATTTAGGATAGCTATCCAGAGGGTCGCCATGAGTCGACTCTGACTCAACGGCACTTAACAACAACAACAACATTCTGTCTGTGCCCTTCTCTTCCACTGCCAACTCCAGACTTCAGTCTTTCTACCTCGCTGCTCCTTATGCCCGGAACAAGCTACCTGAGCCGGTACGTCAGGCTCCACCTCTGGCCCAGTTCAAATCCAGGTTAAAAACTCACTTTTGGATCCTGATCCTCCCGATCTCCTGTTCACCTCCTATGTGTCTCCTTAGTATTCCCCGAGATATATCCTAATTCCCAGGCATGTTGTCTCTCTCGATTAGACTGTAAGCTCTTAGATGTCTGCACAGCGCTGCATTTGTAGCACTATATTTATTTATTTATTTTTATTTATTTAACAGTATTTCTAAACCGCCTTATCTTAATAATCAAGGTGGTATCACAGCAAGCAATCAGGTAAAGTGTGTGTGTTGTACATGCAGTGAGGATAAAACTTAGTTGTGTGAGGGATGTGTTGGGTGCTTGATTTGTTTGAGCTATATACAGGGTGGGCTATATCAATGATAAGAGTAGTTTAAGTGAGAAAACGTCCACAGAAACAATACACGAAACGTAAAAGCTCTAGACGTATTATCTCAGGTGCAGAAAATATCCTGAATAAGGCCTATAGAGTGTCTGGGCAGACTGGACGGACTCTGCCTGTGCTACTGTCTAGGTCCAATTGGACCTCTCTTAATTTCATCAGATAAACTTGTCCCTGCAGCTAGTCTGGACTCCACTCTAGTGTTATGGTTTTCGTATTGTTTGGCCTCTCTGGCTTCCAGCTTAGTCAATATACTGAAATAACTGCACGAAAGACCAGTCTGTTCTACAAAAGACTGATACAGGGCTGCGGCATGAAGTGTCTAGCTGGGCACTGTGATGACTGGTCAAGAAGAATTTGGAGGGGATCTAAAATAAATGAAAAATTCAAGCCCAGACATTGCTAATGGAGGCTCATGGTGCTGGAGCCCAAAATCTGCTGATTCTGATTGAGCTGGAAGCCCAAATAGCAACAAGAGGAAGTTGCCAGAATAGCACAAAGCAAATTGGAGCTCCTTCAAAGGTGCGGCTTATTCCCCTGCACACATTGACCAGCAGTTCTGCTTCCCTGCTACCTCCATTGCTAGTATTCCTCAGGCATCACCACCACACAGGGACCCGTTGGTGGAAGTTTAAAAATGTATTTATATTAGAACAGGGGCCCAATGCACTATTTACCTAGGACCCACCTGAGGATTAATCCTGCCTTGGATCAGGGGATGTAGGAGCATCTCTCTCCCCGTGCAATTTACAGTAGATGGCTGGCCCCCGAGTTGGTTCAAGGTGTTGGTACCCCCTATGCCCCCCTGGCTGTCAGTCTAGTGTTTAGCTTTGAATGCCCCACACTCTGCCCACCCTAGGTGACTGCCTAGTTTGCCTAATGGTTGAGCTGACGCTGTTCCTTCCTTGATTTCAGATCTTATTTCCCAGGTCCCTCTTTCTTACTCAGATCCTGTAACCTCACCTCCAACCCCAATCCCAGATCCTACCTCCTTGTCTTCCTCAAACACAGGACCTCCCATCCTCTCCCTCTAATTCCCTCATCCTGGTCGGTCTTCCTCATACACTAAGCTTCCACATGGCCCATCCTTTCAGGGCTGGCCTGTCCACTAGGCAAGTTAGGTAGTCACCTAGGGCGGCCAGCCTGGGTGGGCAGCTTTATGCCGCTGTTTCATCGCCTGCCACTTCTGACCCTCCCCTCCCATACAAATTACTGCCAGAAGAGGGATCAGAAGTGGCAGGTCATGTGTGACAAACCACATGGCCTGTCATTGCAACAAAGCGGTGGCACAAAGCTGTCACTTTTAAAAGACTGCCACCGCCACCTGCCTCCTCCCCAAGACTGAATCGACAATAGCAGGGGGCAGCAGCTCAGTGGTGGGGGGGGTCATTGGAACATAAGGTTTGAGTGGAAATGTGGCGTGATGTTGGTGTGTCATGTGCTGGGTTCCATAATGTTCTATGAAAAGGAATGTTTTGATGTTTTCCGACGTCTCAAAGGTCTTTAATGGATCTTATGTTTTCCAGGAGGAGATTCCAAAGGGACAGTGCGTATACAGAGAACGTCCTGTTACATGTTGTCTGCTTGGATTTTGTTTTTTGAGTTTGAGATGACTAGGAAGTTTTTATTATTAGATCTTTTTATTCTGTTTGCTGGGACTTTATGTATCTGGTTGGAGGGTGGCTGGAGATATTCAGTGTTTGATCTTGAAGACGGTGAGTAGTACTTTGAATTTTGGGTGTGCCTGCGCTGGGAGCCAGTGTAGTTGCTGTAATGTGGGTGTTACATGACTGTGTCTTGCGGTTCCTGATATGATGCAGGCGGCTGTATTTTGGGCCACCTGGAGGGAAAGTGTTGTGTGTTTTGGGAGGCTTTGGTATATCACGTGCCAGCAGTCCAGGATTGCTGTTATTGTTGCATGGTGTGCTGTTCGGAAGTCATTGTTGCTGAGAAGAGGTTTAAGGTTTTGTATTATTTTCATTTTGTGGTATTTGCTTTAGTTGTTCTGTTGGTATGTGATTAGAGGCTTACATTTTGGTCCAGTTTGACCCCCAGGTATTCTACCTCAGGCTTGACCAATAGCTCAGTCCTGGTCCTCTCTCTTTTCACTCATTCCTTGACCCCTTCCCCATTTTATTTTATTTTTATTTCCACAGACTTAATACATGTGCCTTTTCAATCATGGCAAACATGGTAAATTATAACATACATACTACAACAGTCACCCCCTCCTCATCACCAAAAAGCTGTTTCGCCTGTTTTTGAAAAGTAATATAAGACTCTTCACTACATTGGGCTGGAGGCGACATCTTCCAACAACAGGGCCCCTGAAGTGCAAATGCTGGTCTGGACACGGTTAACAGCAACAACCTGAAAGCCCCTCCCTGCGCTTCTTTCTCAGCCTATAAATGCAAAATAAATTATACAGACCACACAGGCAAGCTGAGGCGTTCACTTTATTATTATTTAACATGGACAATAATGCAGCGTTTGCCAATGTGCTGCAGAGGTCTTACAGCAGAATCTACCCCCGGAGCTGCCACAAGGAAACTGGGGGGAGAGGGTCGTGCCCCGGACTCTCTGCTCCCCGCCCTCCAACCTTCTTGAAAGGAGGGGGAAGAGAGGGGAACGATGGCACCAGCAGCGCCTAGAGGGCAGCAAAAAGCAACACAGCATCTCAGCAGTCACCTCATTCAAGTTAAACAGCAAAGATGCAGTCGGGAGCTAGGAAAGCGTCGCACGTTGCATGCACACTGTACACCTGAAAGGCAGCTGTGAACCAAAGCGTCCAACAAAACGCAACAGAAGCACCTGCTCATTCTAAAAGGGAAGATCTACGTCTCTGAATTCTGAGCCAGTGCATTTGTGGGGTAGTTAGATGGTGAGAAGCAGCGCACAGGAATTTGGGGATGGTATTTAGTCCTCCTCAGTCCTCGTGGTGCAGCTAGGAACTAATTATTGCAGAGATGGAATTAAAGGTGGTGACAACTTTCTGAGCATTATTGCATCACAGAGCACAACAAAGGAGACAGTATCAGATGGCCAACCATAAATATGTCTGGAGTAATAAGAATATCAGAACTACACACCCATTTCTTTGAAAATGACGACAATGACAAAAAATTCAAAACCAGTACATTGTGTGAAAAGCATGTGTCAGAGCTGGGATTAACACTCAGCCACGGGGAGATTCAGCGACCTGCCCAATGATATACAGAGAGTTAATGGCAGAGCTGGGAATAGGACTCAGCCACAGGGAGATTCAGTGACATACACAGAGAGTTAATGGCAGAGCTGGGAATAGGACTCAGCCATGGGGAGATTCAGTGACCTGCCCAGAGACACACTCAGGGAGTTAGTGATAGAGCTGGGATTAGGACTCAGCTACAGGGAGATTCAGCATCCTGCCCAGTGACATACACAGGGAGTTAATGGCAGAGTTGGGATTAGGACTCAGCCATGGGGAGATTCAGTGACCTGCCCAGAGACACACACAGGGAGTTAGTGACAGCTGGGATTAGGACTCAGCCAAGGGGAGATTCAGTGACTTGCCCAGAGATACACAGAGGGAGTTAGTGGCAGAGTGGGGATTAGGACTCAGCCATGGGGAGATTCACTAACCTGCCCAGAGACACACACACAGAGTTAACGGCAGAGCTGGGATTAGGACTCAGCTACAGGGAGATTCAGTGACCTGCCATGAGAGACACACAGGGAGTTAGTGACAGAGCTGGGAATAGGACTCAGCCACGGGGAGATTCAGTGACGTGTCCAGAGACACACACAGGGAGTTAATGACAGAGCTGGGATTAGCACTCAGCTACAGGGAGATTCAGCAACCTGCCCAGTGACACACAGAGGGAGTTAGTGACAGAGCTGGGATTAGGACTCAGCCATGGGGAGATTCAGTGACCTGCCCAGTGACACACAGAGGGAGTTAGTGACAGAGCTGGGATTAGGACTCAGCCACGGGGATATTCAGTGACCTGCCCAGAGACACACACACGGAGTTAGTGGCAGAGCTGGGATTAGGACTCAGCCATGGGGAGATTCAGTGACCTGCCCAGAGACACACACAGGAAGTTAGTGACAGAGCTGGGATTAGGACTCAGCCATGGGGAGATTCAGTGACCTGCCCAGAGACACACACAGGGAGTTAATGACAGAGCTGGGATTAGCACTCAGCTACAGGGAGATTCAGGAATCTGCCCAGTGACACACACAGAGAGTTAGTGGAAGAGCTGGGAATAGGATTCAGCCACGGGAAGATTCAGCGACCTGTCCAGTGACACACAGAGGGAGTTAGTGACAGAGCTGGGATTAGGACTCAGCCACGGGGAGATTCAGTGACCTGCCCAGAGACAGACACAGGGAGTTAGTGACAGAGCTGGGATTAGGACTCAGCCACAGGGAGATTCAGTGACCTGCCCAGAGACAGACACAGGGAGTTAGTGACAGAGCTGGGATTAGGACTCAGCCATGGGGAGATTCAGTGACCTGCCCAGAGACAGACACAGGGAGTTAGTGACAGAGCTGGGATTAGGACTCAGCCACAGGGAGATTCAGTGACCTGCCCAGAGACAGACACAGGGAGTTAGTGACAGAGCTGGGATTAGGACTCAGCCATGGGGAGATTCAGTGACCTGCCCAGAGACACACACAGGGAGTTAATGACAGAGCTGGGATTAGCACTCAGCTACAGGGAGATTCAGGAATCTGCCCAGTGACACACACAGAGAGTTAGTGGAAGAGCTGGGAATAGGATTCAGCCACAGGAAGATTCAGCGACCTGTCCAGTGACACACAGAGGGAGTTAGTGACAGAGCTGGGATTAGGACTCAGCCACGGGGATATTCAGTGACCTGCCCAGAGACAGACACAGGGAGTTAGTGACAGAGCTGGGATTAGGACTCAGCCACGGGGAGATTCAGTGACCTGCCCAGAGACAGACACAGGGAGTTAGTGACAGAGCTGGGATTAGGACTCAGCCACGGGGAGATTCAGTGACCTGCCCAGAGACAGACACAGGGAGTTAGTGACAGAGCTGGGATTAGGACTCAGCCATGGGGAGATTCAGTGACCTGCCCAGTGACACACAGAGGGAGTTAGTGACAGAGCTGGGATTAGGACTCAGCCACGGGGAGATTCAGTGACCTGCCCAGAGACACACACACGGAGTTAATGACAGAGCTGGGATTAGCACTCAGCTACAGGGAGATTCAGCAACCTGCCCAGTGACACACAGAGGGAGTTAGTGACAGAGCTGGGATTAGGACTCAGCCATGGGGAGATTCAGTGACCTGCCCAGTGACACACACAGGGAGTTAGTGACAGAGCTGGGATTAGGACTCAGCCATGGGGAGATTCAGTGACCTGCCCAGAGACACACACAGGGAGTTAGTGACAGAGCTGGGATTAGCACTCAGCTACAGGGAGATTCAGCAACCTGCCCAGTGACACACACAGAGAGTTAGTGGAAGAGCTGGGAATAGGATTCAGCCACGGGAAGATTCAGCGGCCTGTCCAGTGACACACAGAGGGAGTTAGTGACAGAGCTGGGATTAGGACTCAGCCACGGGGAGATTCAGTGACCTGCCCAGAGACAGACACAGGGAGTTAGTGACAGAGCTGGGATTAGGACTCAGCCACGGGGAGATTCAGTGACCTGCCCAGAGACAGACACAGGGAGTTAGTGACAGAGCTGGGATTAGGACTCAGCCACGGGGAGATTCAGTGACCTGCCCAGAGACATACACAGGGAGTTAGTGACAGAGCTGGGATTAGGACTCAGCCACGGGGAGATTCAGTGACCTGCCCAGAGACACACACAGGGAGTTAGTGACAGAGCTGCGATTAGGACTCAGCCATGGGGAGATTCAGTGACCTGCCCAGAGACACACACAGGGAGTTAGTGACAGAGCTGCGATTAGGACTCAGCCACGGTGAGATTCAGTGACCTGCCCAGAGACAGACACAGGGAGTTAGTGACAGAGCTGGGATTAGGACTCAGCCATGGGGAGATTCAGTGACCTGCCCAGAGACAGACACAGGGAGTTAGTGACAGAGCTGCGATTAGGACTCAGCCACGGGAAGATTCAGTGACCTGCCCAGAGACACACACAGGGAGTTAGTGACAGAGCTGGGATTAGGACTCAGCCATGGGGAGATTCAGTGACCTGCCCAGAGACACACACACGGAGTTAGTGACAGAGCTGCGATTTGGAACGAGGCCCAGGGAGATAAAGGAGGTGCTGTCAGAAGGTTTCCCTGTATGAAAAGCTATTTGCTCATGTGCTTTGACAAGTTTAGAGCTGGTGCCACTGTAAGGTTTACCCCATGGCATGCGCAGATTTAAAGGGTGCGTGTTCTGGGGACCCTGTTAAGTATAGAAGGGGTTTAGATTTAGCTCATGTCTTATCAGAGTATCTTTGGCTGAGTTACATCCAGATCCTTGGAGGGCTTAGACTCTAAGTGCCCGATTTTACCCCTACCTTTGTATGTATTTTATAAAAGGCTGTATCTTCACTCAGCCTTTTGTAAAATGCATTACGTATTTTGAACGTTCTGACTTGGGATGCCCCTTTTCATACCTAGATAACCTAGGCCAAAGATGGTTTACCAGGATCACACGGGGCCAAGATCAAATGCCACCTAGGACCATACAAAGAGTTGGGGTTGACTCTCACTATTCAGTCATGTAATATGTTCCATATATATGACTGTAACTTGCCCAGAGCTGTTTTTTTCACAGGGCCTAGCATCAAATAAAACATAGATAACGATGTGACAACGCACAGACTAGATGGTATTTTCTCAAAATCTCGCAAATCGAGATTTTGCCCCATTACATATTACACCCGTTACTCTCAGAGACTAATACTTGAGTTAATTTCAGCGAGAGACAGGCATAAACAGTAAGCATGTATTGATCTGTCTACGTCTACTTCTGTTTTCCCAAATACATTGTAACGCGGGGTCTGCATGAAAAAGGCTGCTATGGAATGACTGCGGGCTAAAGTGACCTTTAAGTGACCTTTTCTTTTTCACTGCAGTGATATAGTTGAGAAGGGAATTCATTAGACTCTGTCTTCTTATCAGAACACCAATTGTGATCTGCGTTGCCTTCATCAGTGTCTCTTTCAGGAGCTCTGGGTATTACACAGTGTGGTAAGGAGAGTGCAGCTCAGCATGGAAATAAAAGAGAAAGAAGAACTTTTTCTTCTTTTCGGGGGATGGGTGCACTAGAACACATACACCACAGCAAAATCCCTGAGAGAAACCAAGAGGGTAGAGCTAGGTTTAAGCCACTCCCAGACTCCATGACAACCCCAGGTAAGAGTAGGAGGTACAAGTGGGTGGAGTCAGGAAGGGAGGTGCCCTGCTCAATGTTTAAGTTTGAGAAAACAAACAAAGTTGAGAGAAGCAGTCAAGGGAGAAGCAGCCAAGAGAAAGGCAGCCAAGCAAGAAGCAGCCAAGAGAGCAGCAGCCACAAAGAGAGCAGCAGCAGAGACAAGAGCAGCCAGCACTGCAGCCAAGGAAGCTACAGAGAAGGTTCCAGGCAGAGGACCAAACAGACTGACAAGAGGGAGAGAGAGAAAATGTTGGCTTTGAGAAGGCTAAGGCAAGAGTGCTTAGACTCCTCTGATGAAGGGTCTGTCTGCAGGCAGCAGAAGCCCCAGGAAGGGAAGTGGAGGTCTTACCCTGATTCCCTGTCTAGCTCAGAGGCAGAGAGAGTCACAAGCCACAGAAGCCTCAGCCAGGAAGGTGCTGCAACAAGACTCCAAGGTAGGAGAAAGAAATCAGTAAAGCCAAAACCCTGTGTTTCTTGCTCTGACTCTGAAGAGAGGTTTAGGCCAGAGAAAACCCGGATTAGGAAGAAGGGGTTTTCAGGAGAAACTGAACAGGAGAAGCCCGTTGAAGTCCTACCTAGAGGAGAAGGGGCCATTCAGTGGAATAGGCTGTTTAACCTGTTAAAGAACATTAAGCATAAAGTGCCTGAGCATTTTCAAACTTTGCCAAGCTCAGCAGAAAGCATTGAGGTAGAAGGTAAAGAAAGTGACCTGACTTCAGCTTGTTCTGAGATGGACTGTGATATGTGCATTGTGGCCAAGTAATGAAAGCCTGAGAGCAGTGAGAAGTTAGGAATTGTAAATACATGTGCTTTATGATTGCGGAATTGAGAAGCATCATAAAGGGAAAGGAAAAGAAAGCCTGTGTAAATAATTCTACTACAACACTGGTTGTAAGCTTTGCTTTAATAGGAGAAGATTATCCTTTATTTTCTTTGACTCGAGTGTACAACTGCTTTAAAGATTTGTTATCCGCTTGCCACGGAAGCTAATAAAATTCCTGTGTGCTTTGAAACAACCACTTGGTTCATTTATCTCTATACACAACTACAATCCTTGGTAAAGAGGAATTCAAGATGGCTTCCCGTCCCTACTAGGTGACCGCCTGGTAGGGGCGCGACCGCCACAACAGCCCAAAATGTGGCACAAAACATCGCATCGCATCGCATCGCATCGCATCACATGATGCATGAGCTGGGGAATTGTCACTGCATAGCACTGAGCTTATAATCTGATATTATAGAAATCTAGGATCATACCTGTAGCTAGTGAACCTTTCATGGGATGCCTCTCCTCCCCCCCCCCCCACAAGACAATAAAGAGAGAGCAAAAGCGCCTGCTCATGAAGGCCAGGGTGAAGCAGTCTTGAGACTCAACTGACCTATGAATGACAGCCAAGACAAAGACCTTCTAAACCGGAGCTCTGTTACCTTCTCAGCTGCAATTTAGACCTCCAGCCCTTAGAGGCTGCTGCAGCAAACAAGTGATGCACAAGATAGAGTTTAGCCCAGTTACTACAGGTCCTGGCCCCATTTTCCTTGATTCTGCATCTCCACAGCTTCTCCATGTAGTCTCGAGTGGCAGCAAACTCTCTTCTTCATATCTCTTCAGCTCTCAGGTAGCGCTGGGGGTGGGAGAGTGAGGGGATGCAGCTTTCGGCTCATGGTCTCCTAAAATGAAATCGACTCTCTGTCCCCAACAACACATATAAAAAAAATTATGAGATGTACAAATCTTCGTTTGCATAGTTACTGCAATCAGTTAGAGCAAACAAAGTCTTTAGCTAGACGTTATTATCGTATCACGTAATAAGGGCTCTCTACTGAGGCCTCCTTCCTATTATAAGCCAATTAAAGGAGTGGATGGAGTCAGCAATGCTGCTTGGTACAATGTTATCACTCAGGATTTTGCAGATAAAGTTCAGCAGCACAAGACACTACTGGGCAGTTGCAGGGGGATCATAAGAATATAAGCTACGCCATAGTGGGTCAGACCAAGGGTCCATCAAGCCCCAGTATCTTGTTTCCAATAGTGGCCAATCTGGGTCACAAGTACCTGGCAGGTTCCCAATAGGTAGACAGATTCCATGCTGCTTATCCTGGGGTAAGCAGTGGATTTCCCTGGTCCTCTTTAATAATGGTTTATGGACTTTTCCTCCAGGAACTTGTCCAAACCTCTTAAATTCAGCTACACTAACAGCTTCCAGAGTTTGATTATCCATTGAGTGAAACAATATTTTCTCTAAACAGTCTTAAATGTGCTACTTTTTAGCTTCATTGCATGTCCCCTAGTCTTTCTATATTCTGATAGCGTAAACAATTGATCTACGTTTACCCATTCCACTCCGTTCATTAATTTATAGACCTCTATCATATCTCACCTCAGAAGTCTCTTTTCCAGGTTAAAGAGCCCTAACATTTTTAGCCTTTCTTCATAGGAGTATCCTTCCATCCCCTTTACCATTTTGGTGGCTCTTCTCTGAACCTTTTCTAATAACGCTATATCCTTTTTAAGATATGGTGATCAGAATTGCACACAATATTCAAAGTGCGGTTGCACCATGGAACAATGCAGAGGCATTATAATATCCTTTGTTTTATTCTCCATTCCTTTCCTTATGATACCTAGCATTCTATTTGCTTTCTTGGCCGTCGCTGCACACTCGGCGGAGGGATTCAATGTATTATCCAGGCTGATGCCCAGATAGATCCTTTTCCTGGGTGGTGATTCATAATGTGGAACCTTGCATCATGTAACCATACTTTGGGTTCTTCTTTTCTAGGTGCAAAACTTTGCACTTGTACACATTAAATTTTATCAGCCATTTTCATGCCCAGTTGCCCAATTCTTCAATGTCCTCTTGCAATTTTTTACAATCCTCTTGTGTTTTAAGAACTTTGAGTAATTTTGTATCATCTGCAAATTTGATCACCTCACTCATTATTCCCATTTCCAGGCCATTTATAAACATGTTAAAAAGCAGCGGGCCCAGCACAGATCCCTGGGGTACTCCACTATTCACCTTTCTCCATTGAGAAAATTGCCCATTTAGCCCTACTCTTTGTTTTCTATCTTTTAAATAGTACCTGATCCAGAATAGTACACTGTCTCCAATCCCTTGCTTTTTGTAATTTCCTCAAGAGTCTCTCATGAGGGACTTCATCAAAGGCTTTCTGAAAATCCAGATACAGTACATGAACCGGCTCACCTTTATCTACCTGTTTACTCATGAGCCAAGAGTCATATTAAGGGTAAGCATAAAGGGCAATAGGAGTGTGAGGCATGGTCAGAGTACCATCTGGTACCCAAGACACCCTCAATCAATCCCTGCTCGCAGGGCCGTACCAAGCCATAAATGCACCCTATGCACATCTGGTGCACCATTCCCCCACCCAGTTTGCCCTTTGCCTCATGCCCAGCATCTCCCAATCTTACTTCCATGTCCCCAGCTGACACCTCACCCGGCCTGCCCTACCGCCAGCGCCTTTAGGGTTCTCATGGCGGCAGCAGTGGGACCTCCAATTGAAAATGGTCTGATCCCCCTCCTCTAACTTATGCTCGTGACAGAGAACAAAGGGACCAGACCAGCCATTCAAATGTAGAGTTAAAAAGACCCGCTTTTAGGGAACCCTTAAAGCAGAAGTGGGGCAGGGGCAGGCAACATTGGGGGGGGGGGGGGGGGGGGCCCCCGGCATCCCCAAATGCGGCCCTCTTTTTTTTTTATGCCCCTTGCGGCTGCACCACTTGCACAGGGCTAGGTACGGCACTGACTGTTTGCTCCATGACCTTATCCATGAGGCCTTGGCTACTCTTTAATACCCTCCCTTTCTGTTAAGAGAAGTAGTGACAGGGGAGAGTGAGCTGCTGGAAGGTTATAGCTTTATGCAAACATTGCAACATGTTTTAAGAGACTCAAGGGTACAGATACTTGACACACAGACTAGGCCTGAGAGAGGTGGGAAGAGGCGTGCACTATTCCTGCAGTAAACTTACCTTGCTAAATGTATGGCCAGAAGTCTGGCTCTTCTTAGGATTTTGAATACTGTTCCTTGTTCAGTCCCTATAATACAAATTAGACAATGTATTATTCCAGTATTTTAAAAGCAAAAACTTATCACATAATTTTACTACTGGAATATCTAATTTGAGTGCTTAGAGCCTTTAATTAGTTGTATGTCCAGGTTCTCGTTGCATCATGGTGGATTCCAATGCCTCAGTACAATGCATAATGTTTTTCTGTTCTTGTGCAGGAAAAGAGAGGTTCAGGATTGCACATGAATTATTATCTCTCTAATATATTCTGAATGGAGCTGATATATCTGCAGACATCCTTATCTGCCACAGGTGTTCACCAGCCTTACCCTGGTGGACATGTTTTCCAGAGCTTTCTAGGGATTTCTTAGAGATCACTCTCTCTGGGCATGTGGGACACTTCCCAAACTCCTGCAGCACACACACTTCTGTAATTAAGCTAACGAGCTCAGTTTCAGAGAATGCCTGTTACAGGTAATAACATTTGCTTTCTCGACATCAGTTCAGATATATCGAGTTCCCTTTCTAATAAAACTAGGGGCAAGAGATCGATTCCCACTACAGAGGGAAGAAACTCTTTGCAGGTAAGAACGCCCCTTTGGGACCATGAAGACAATCCTAAATCGTAATCATGGGCCCTAGAAGGGGCTCCAAGCCACAAAAAGACCAAATTTCATACTGGGCATCGAAAGAATAATATGTTATGAACATGTGGACTGAGCTGCATGTTTTCTTCTACAGAGGTCGATCTCAGATTGGCTGCCCACGGCTATGGTGCTCACATTATGGGCCTTGTCATGTCCTCCTAAGGTCAGACTTACTTGGGTATAAGTGAAGGATTTGTGGTCTAAATTTCAAAAAACATACTTGCTGTATCTTATCAAGGCAACATAGGTATGCATGCACTTATATGAAACAGGCTTCCAGAGTGAACTCCAGTAGCGCACAAAGTTGCACCTGCTCCCAGGGAGATGCAACCATACGTCTGCACTCTCTGCAGGTACCTCTGCACCCCGGATCTGCCAAGCACTATCCCCAAGAGCACTTACATGCAGACTGGGTGAGTGGAGGCATGTTCTTGTCGCACATGTACTTGTATGTGCGTATACACCCGCACGATTTCTAATAGCCATTCCTGTTCGGTAATCCAGTTTAGTCCTCCAACATCGGGTAGTGCCCCTCCTCCTGCAGCCGGGAGACTGGACCAATCAAATCTTCTGTAGTATATATACAGCCGGAGCTCCCAGAAGTCCCCAGTGTGTCCAGTCTCCCTGCAGCTGGAGGACTTCTGTGCCCCTGCTGGGCACGCTAAGTGACACTTGAAGGAGCAACACTAGTTAGTTAGTTCTTTTGGGGTTTATTTCTGGTCCTTTATGTTCTATTTCCTTTGCTAGGTAGCTGTATCTTTAAAATAAAAAAAATAAAAAAGACACAGGGGACTTTCTGGGGAAAGCCAGACCTGCCTTGGGCTCCTGCCTTCCTGCCTGGGAATCTCTGAAGCCTGGGTTGAGCTCTCCCCAAGGCTGTTCGGGGAAGAGCCATACCGGCTGCAACATTGCCTGTCACTTGGAGAAGTGGGCTGAGTTCCTTGCTGTTCCCAGAGCTGGTAGGAATTTTCCTTGTTTTAAGCTTTCAGCTCTCTGTTCTTTGCTTGGGCAGAGGCTCTGTCGGCTCCCCTGGCTTCCAAATTGCACTTTTTCCTGCCTTTTTTTCGCTTGCCCTTTATTAGAGGGTCGTTTTCTTTCTTTTCCATATTATTTGGGTACCTTTGTATTTTCGCGCCGTTTTTTACCGCGGGTGAAAAAGTGCGGTGGCCATTTTGGATTTCTAAAGTGTGCTTTTTAAGGGCACTTTTTAACACTTGCGCACGGGTTCCCCTGTTGTTTTTGGGGTTTCCTTTGCTGGCGATTTTGCTCAGGGCACCCCTAGGATTCTGGGGAGTATTTTGTTTACTGTAAAAAAAAAAAAAAAAAAAAGGGTTTTAAATTTAATACTGTGCTGAATTGAATAAGGTTAGTCCCCTTGGTGTGGGCTTCCCTGTTCCTGTTGCCTTATTTTTCCCTGAGGGCAGGTGGCCTTGGCATGGCTGCCAAACCTCAGTGTGTAATTTGTGGCTCCCGCAGAGGTACAATGACTGACTCTGGAATCTGTAAGAGCTGTGATGCAGTTTCTTCAGAACTGGAGCTGCCTATTGAAATTAAGGAACAGCATGTGCCCGGGGACCCTTCTCTTTCGGGGGATAGTGTCCCTTCACCGAGCATCCTTCCTTCTGGTCTGGGCCCGGCGTCTAATCCGTCGGTCCCTGAGCTCCAGCAGGCGGCTATGGTGGCGTCGCCTATAGACTTTTCCCCGGATTTTGTTGTTCTCATGCATCAGGCCTTCCGCTTAAGCCGGTCTGGTCATTTGCCGGAGGCTTGGCCCGCCTCTCTCCCCCCAGCTTCCGCAGGGGGGGTTCAGCGGTCTTCCCAACCCGCTGTCAAGCGGCCCAGGTTGGGGGACCAGGATCAGGACGCCCTTTGCCTCCCGGATTCCGAGGCTGAGGGGGATCCGGATATTGAGGCGGAGGAATTAGAAGACGGAGAGCTTCCAGAACCGGAAGATCAGGCTCGCATCCTTCGGGTGTTTCGAAGGGACGAGCTGGTACCTTTGGTCACGGAGTCTCTCCAAGCACTTAACCTCTCTGCGGTGCGGCCGCTGGAGGAGGAGGAGGGTCTCGAGGATCCTCTCATTCAGGCGGTCAGGGATGCCCAGGTAGTTTTTCCTGTGCACCGAGTAGTTGAGCAGATGATCCATGCGGAATGGGAGCAACCGGAATCCGCTTTGAAAGGGATTCGGACCATGAATCGTCTTTACCCCCTTGCCGACAAGGACAGGGACTTGTTTAAGTCTCCATGGGTGGATGCTGCCGTTTCGGCAGTGACTAAGAAAACCACCATCCCGGTTGAAGGGGCCGCGGCCCTGAGGGATGTTCAGGACTAAAAGGTTGATAATTTGTTGAAGCAAGCCTTCGAGACCAACGCCTTATCGTTACAAGCTTCTATATGTGGGGCGTGGGTAGCTCGAGCTTGTTTGCGATGGTCGCAGCACCTGCGCTCGGGGTCCGGTATGGACCAACAGGGGCTGTTGGACGTTACCCGCGTGGAGTCTGGATCGGCCTACTTGGCGGATCTGTGTTATGATTTAATACGCTCCCTAGCTAATAGCATGGCCTCCATGGTAGCGGCACGACGGTCCATCTGGTTGCGCAATTGGGCGGCCGACGGTTCTTCCAAGTCTCGCCTCAGTAAACTACCCTTTAAGGGCAGGTTGTTATTTGGTGAGGCTCTGGATAAGTTGGTGAAGGATCTCGGTGAGTCGAAGGGTGGTCGGCTTCCAGAGGATAAGCCTAAGCTTAATAGGTCGTCCACCTCAGCGCGCGGCCAGTTTCGGGATGCGCGCAGATTTCGTTCTTCCCGGCTGTGGTCTTCGCAGCGCGGCCGTTTTGGAACCCGTCATCAAGGGTTTCGTGGTTTCAGAGGAGCAGGAAGGGGCTTCTCCGGAGCCGCCTCTTCCTCGGCCTCTTCCTTTAATCGCAAGCCACAATGAAACGAGGCGGGCTCTAGAGGAAGACCCGGTCATCGGGGGTCGTTTGCACGACTTCTTCCTTCTTGGGCCCAAATTACGTCAGATCGGTGGGTGCTGCAGATTATAGAAGAAGGTTCTGCCCTAGAGTTTGCGCACCCACTTCCAGATTCGTTTGTTCTGTCTCCCAGCAAGGGAGCTCAAAAGGCGCGGGACATCCGCGTGACTCTGGATCGGCTTCTCTCTCTGGGGGCCGTGGTTCCGGTCCCGCCTTTGGAAAGAGGCGCAGGTCGCTACTCCATCTATTTTGTGGTTCCCAAAAAGGGCGGTTCCCTTCGTCCGATCTTGGATCTCAAAGGCGTGAATCGCGCTCTCAGAGTACCACACTTCCGCATGGAGGCCCTGCGGTCAGTCATCGTAGCGGTGCGTCAAGGGGAATTTTTGACATCCCTCGATCTTCCAGAGGCCTATTTACACATTCCCATCCGGCCCTCCCATCAACGGTTTCTCCGCTTTGCGCTCCCGTGGGGCCATTTTCAATTCCGGGCCATGCCGTTCGGACTCGCCACGGCTCCCCGCACCTTCACAAAGGTAATGGTTGTAGTCGCGGCGGCGTTGCGCAAGGAGGGCATCCTGGTCCATCCATATCTCGACGACTGGTTGATTCGAGCGAAGTCCAGTCGGGAGTGTGTGCAAGTCACGAGCAGGGTGGGGGATCTCCTTCGGTCCCTCGGATGGGTGGGGAACGAATGCAAGAGTTGTCTGTCTCCGACACAGGATCTCGAGTATCTGGGAGTCCGCTTCGACACAGCAAGGGGCTGGGTGTGCCTTCCGGGGCGACGCGTGCTGGCGTTGCGGGCTCTGGTCCGTCTCTTCCGGGGGATGCCAGCTCCGTCGGCGTGGTGGTACCTGCGGCTCCTCGGCACGATGGTGGCGACCTTGGAGGTGGTGCCTTGGGCGCGCTTCCACATGCGTCCGCTGCAGAGTGCTCTTCTGCGACGTTGGTCCAACCAGTTCGACTCGTTGAACAAGAGATTGCCTTGCCCAAAGACAGTTCGCCGATCCCTCCGGTGGTGGCTCTCCGCCGAGAACCTGTCGCGAGGGATTCCCTTGGAGCCTCCTCTGTGGGTTACGTTCACGACGGATGCGAGCTTAACCGGCTGGGGGGCTCACTGCGAGTTCCGCTTTGCTCAGGGGGAATGGTCTCCCCTGGAGGCCTCTTGGTCGATCAACCGTCTCGAATTGCGGGCAGTCCGGCTAGCCCTGGTGGACCTGGAGACCCTGGTTCTCGGACGGCCGGTGAGAGTCCTGTCGGACAATGCGTCCACTGTAGCTTACATCAATCGCCAAGGGGGTACCGGCAGCGTGGCCCTGGAGGCAGAAGCGGCGGCCTTGTTCAACTGGGTGCAAACTCGCCTTCCAGCGATCTCGGCGGCTCACATTGCGGGCGTAGACAATGTCCAGGCCGATTTTCTCAGCAGAGTGCGGGTGGACCCCGGAGAATGGGAGCTAAACCCACAGGTTTACGCACAAATCGTCCGGCGTGGGGGTCCACCCATCATGGATCTCATGGCGACCTTTCAATCAGCCAAGACAGGGCGCTTCTTCAGCAGGCGAAGGGAGCGCATGGCCGAGGGGCTCGACGCTCTCATTCAGCCGTGGCCCACGTCCGGTCTTCTTTATGTCTTTCCTCCGTGGGCTCTGATCGGCCGGGTCGTACAACGTATCGAGAGCCACCGGGGTCGCGTGTTACTGGTGGCCCCGGATTGGCCCTGGAGGCCCTGGTATGCTGATCTGGTCCGGTTGCGCGACGGCGTTCCTTGGCTCCTGCCCGCTCTACCGGATCTTCTTCTTCAGGGTCCCTTGCGGATGCCCCAAGTGGATCGATTCTCTCTTACGGTTTGGCCATTGAGAGGGCTCGGCTGAAAAGGAAGGGCTACTCCCCCGCGGTGATTTCTACCCTTCTGCGGGCGAGGAAAACGTCCACTTCTCTTACTTACGTTCGGATTTGGAGGATTTTTGAAGACTGGTGCTCCCGGCGGGGAGTCCGGGCGGCGACGGTTTCCGTGCCCGTCGTTTTAAGTTTTCTTCAGGATGGTTTCGATAAGGGCCTTGCGGCTAGTTCCCTAAAAGTCCAGCTGGCGGCTATCTCGTGTTACCGCGGCAAGGTTTTGGGTCGTCTGCTCGGGGCTCATCCGGATGTACGCCGATTCCTTACGGCTGTTTTTCATTTGCGGCCCTCCCGCAGAGTTTTCGTTCCTTCTTGGGACTTGAATTTAGTTCTGAGGGCCCTGGTTCGTGAACCTTTTGAGCCCCTGCGCAGGGCGTCTCTGAAAGATCTCACGCTGAAGGCGGTTTTTCTTGTAGCCATCTGTTCGGCACGGCGCATTTCAGATCTGCATGCATTGTCCTGTCGAGAGCCTTTCTTGTCTTTTTCCGCGGATCGGATCGTTCTCCGTCCGGTTCCTTCCTTTCTGCCAAAGGTGGTGTCTCCCTTTCACATGAATCAGGCAGTGTTTCTTTCAGTGCTTTCTTCGCAATCTGTCGGGTCAACGGACAAAGGTCTTCTCCGGCTCGATGTGGGTCGTACGCTCCATCGTTATTTAAAGGTTACCGAGTCTTTTCGGAAATCTGACCGGCTTTTCGTGCTCTTCGGGGGTGCGCGTAAAGGGGAAGCGGCAGCTAAAGCCTCCATTGCTAGATGGCTCAAAGAAGCGATCGCGTCCGCGTATCTGTTGCAACAGCGGTCTGTTCCGGAGGGTCTGAGGGCTCATTCCACTAGGGCTCAGGCGACCTCTTGGGCGGAGTATAGCCTGGTACCGCCGGCAGATATCTGTAGGGCGGCCACTTGGTCGTCTCTGCATGCTTTCAGTAGACACTATCGCTTAGATGTGTCAGCGGCTCGGGATTCCTGTTTTGGTTCGGCGGTTCTGCGCGCCGGATGGCAAGGTCCCGCCCGGTCTTAACTGCTCTGTTACATCCCGATGTTGGAGGACTAAACTGGATTACCGAACAGGAAATGGAAATTACACTAACCTGGTAATTGTAGTTCCTGGAGGGTCCAGTTTAGTCCTCCTTCCCTCCCGACTATCTGCTAATGTGGTGCGGCGCGCCTTTCCGAACGGTTGATATTAAGACGGTTCCTCTTGCCGTTCGGTCCCTCTGTGGCAGCCGCGTTTTTTGCAGAGGCTCTTCCCTGTCTCGGGGGTTCAGGCAGCTCCTGAACTTCTGGTGGGGAGCGGTGTTTTGATTCCTGAGGCGTCGGTGCCGGCGCAATGCGGTGTTCTGACTTCCTCGTTTGGGGAGGGGGTTGGATATTCCTTGGGGGGGAACAAATTGTTCTTTAATTAGGTCATTTTGTATATTAATCTAATGTGTTGCTTCGTTAAGTATGCTTTGTTACTAGTACACTGGGGACTTCTGGGAGCTCCGGCTGTATATATACTACAGAAGATTTGATTGGTCCAGTCTCCCGGCTGCAGGAGGAGGGGCACTACCCGATGTTGGAGGACTAAACTGGACCCTCCAGGAACTACAATTACCAGGTTAGTGTAATTTCCATTTTTCCATGTGTAAGACATGATTTACATGTGGAAATTGCTTAATGAAATTACTTCCTTAGTGTTCTCTGTGACAGCAATTCCAGGCTTGTTCGAGGGTAAACCTTGGGTGACCTTTCTAAGGGCTTTAGTGCTCCAGGTTCAAGGAGATAGTTCTCCCTTGTAATCCACAGTGTTTAGAGCCGGCTCATCCTTGACAGTGTGTGTGCTGGAAGACGAGCGGAGACCTTCATGACGTTAGGCAGAAGCACAGAACATGTGCATCACATCACTCCATTCTGATGAAATTTGGAAAAGGTGCATAAGTCAGAAGGGCCTGAAGCTCATCAACCCTGCAGGCTTAAGACCTGAGCTCATGAGTTTAGCAAGCTCAACGGGGGCTTTCATCAGCTAGGTTAACCCACACTGGAGTCCCACAATACTGTAAGCAACCTGATAAAAATCATTTCCCTTTTTTTTTCTTTTATTGTAATATTGTATTTTTACGTTTTTATACTGTTTGGGCCCAATACCTGAAAGGCATTTACATGGTTTACAGTCCTGCATACTGCGTTAATGCCGCTGAATAGCCCTAGTTGTCTCCCCTACATGCCTCGATGCTAACTGCTTAGCATGGAGATATGTTGTGGGCATTCTGGGGTGTGCCGTGGGCGGCAACAGAGGCTAACCGGGTAGCAGCGATATTGCACTTACCCGGTTAGCTTCTGGCCTATCTTTACCCATAGAAGCTAACTGCACAGCGGTGCAATATCGCCACTACCCAGCTAACCTCTGCGGCTTCTAGGCATGTGCAATGACCCTAGATAGTCAATGTTGTAGTTGCATATGACCCCGGCATTGAATATCCAAGGATAGAGGACAGTGGCGCCAACTAGGCACTGTACTCACTTCTAGCCATCCTAACTCAATATCGGACCCTTTATGTTTATGTTTTAGACTGTATACCACTTTGACATATTAGTCATTGAGGCAGTCCAGAAATAAATGAATGAAGTTAAGGCCCAGATCAGTCTTACAACTAAGTGCTGAACCTGTCTTCCGTCCGCATAATGATGGTTTGTGCCAACTGCACTGAGATGTTCTCTGCCAAAGTTAGTTCTGAGCCCAGACTCTAAGGTCTAGGGTCTTACCACTACAAGTGTTACTGAAAGTAACAGTGCAATATCGCCGCTACCTGGTTAACCTCTGTTGCCGCCCACGACACACCCCAGAATGCCTATAACATATCTCGATGCTAAGCAGTTAGCACTGGGGCATGTAGGGGAGAAAACTAGGGATATTCAATATAGGCCAGCAGCTAACCGGGTAACAGTGCTACTAGGCATGCACAGCTCTTACTCGCACATTAGACAGCAAACAACATTTACAAACACATGGTATTCTAGTGGATTCCTTCTTAGAAGACAGAGGCATTTGGGACACTATCTCAGACGGATATAAGAGGGTACAACATTGTTCTCAACATCAAAGGAATGAAGGCAACAGACTGCAGATTGGGATGAATAAATATTTCTTGATTCTGTGAGACTAGAGTTGGAAAAACATCCAACTTGGTTTATTGATGGATACATTTTGAAGGATCTGCCAGAACATGTTCTGTCCCTCTCATATCAGTTGTTCTTAGGCTGACCCTGTTTGAGATAGCTCATTTTCATATAATCCCTTTCTGGGTTCAAAACTCTCCATGTCAAGATTTAGAGCTGCTGCCTGACACGTATAAGTTTTTAAAAACATGCTCGTTTAAACCAGTCCTTTACAACAGGGATTAAGTGGGTTGTCCTCCTTAATCCCCTGTTGTTTCCTCCCTCCAATCTGCCTGCAACACTACAGATCATATTTTATTAAATTTAAGTGTAGAAGGAAAAGTTTTAAGCTGGTTTATGGCTTTTCTCACAGATTGAACACAGAGTTCTTTAGAATTGTTCACTTTCATCTTCATTCTCGTTAAAGTGTAGATTGCCTCAGGGATCCATATTTTTACCTCAATTATTTAATATTTTTTTGGACCTGCTATTTCTGAGGATGAGAATTTGAGTTTAAATGCCATTCATATGCTGATGATATACAAGTTGTGGTGCATTTTAATAATATGCGTTTGGAGGAGTTGGGTAAACGGTTTTTCTCCAGGACCAAGCAGGAAGTCAGTCCTCACATATGGGTGATGTCGGCGCCGACGGAGCCCTCGTGCGGAGCATTTCCCCAGCTTTCAAAGAAAGCCTTTGGGAATTGCAGCGCGCATGCGCGGTCCCCTTCCCGGCCAAGGGTGCCATCTTGCTCAGTCTTCTTTTTTCCGCGGAGCCCGACGGACGTAGTTCGTTTTTCGCCGAGAAAAAGTTGATTTCCCTGTTTTTGTTCTCCTTCGGTTCGATGCCGGATCCTTTTCCCGCCTGGGCCCGATACACCGGTATCGAGCCCACTCTCTCTTTTTCGGTTTTTGTCCTTCGTGACTAGCGTTCGTGCCATTTTTTCTTTTTTCACTGGCAGCCCTGTCTTTTGACCTCACAGGGGCCCTTTTTCCCCTGATGGCTGCCAGCGGGTTTAAAAAGTGTGATCGGTGTAAGAAACTTATGTCTCTTACCGACACACATGACTGCTGCCTCCCCTGCCTCGGACCCGATCATGACCTGATGATCTGTGGTCCATGTGGCAAAATGTCCTCGAAGGCATTGAGGAGTCAGCAGCACCAGAAGGATAGGATCTTCTCTGACTCCGCGTCCGGACGGGCCCAGACCTCGTCAGAGGCCTCGACGTCTCGGGACTCCGGCCCCGAGCAGCGTCGGGGTTCCTCTGAGCGGGGTCTCCTTCGCGGGAACAGCGCAGGAAGAAGAAACCCACGAGGGCGGCGTCGGTGGACGCTCCTGGTTCTTCGAGAGCCAGGTCGCATAGTCCTGATAGCCGTCCCAGGTCTTCGGAGTCGGAGAGGCATGCCAAGCAACCTCGTCTCGAGATGGAGTCTCCTGGACACGTGAGTGCTGTAGTCCTCGTGGACTCTCCTCCAGGGGAGCCACCGTCGGGGCCCGAGTCGGGGGCTGCTGGGTCTCCTGAGCTCGGACTCAGGTTGACGGCCTTGGAGAGCAGCCTCGCTGCCTTCATGGAACAGCAGCGCGCATTGATCGCCGGTCTCACCGGTGCATCTGCCCCGACCACCGGGACATCGACGTCCAAGTCGACCCCGGAGGCTGAGCCGATCCTCGGCCACGGTCTCCCTCGGCCTCCCGTTCGGGACCGAGGTCGTTGACGCCGGTACCCTCGGCGTCGGGGCGGATGGCATCGGTGCCCGCCCGACCGGAGCCGCTCGATACCTCCTCCGAGGAGTCGGGCTGACGGAGGACGAAGAGTCACCTGACACCTATCGGACTCGGTGTGTCCCATCGGACTCGCCGGAGTCCGAACCTCGGAGACTATCCCCCCACTGGAGGATACCCGGTTCTCGGACTTCGTGCAGGATATGGCCAAGGCCTTGGCCTTCCCCGTGGATCCCGAGGAGGAGCCTCGAGCCGAGGAGCTCGAGGCCCTCCAGTATGACTCTCCCCCGAAGGAGGCCTTTACTGTATCGGTTCCTCCGATGCTGGAGCGGCTGCTCTTCCGCATTTGGGAGACCCCGGCCTCGACGCCGGTGTTAAGCAAGCGGGTCGATTCCATTTATCGAGTCCGCAAGAGCCCCGGGTTCCAAAAGGCACAATTACCGCACCACTCCATGGTTGTGGAATCGGCCATGCATCGACTGAAAAGTCAGAAGATGCACTCCTCGGTGCCTCCCGGCTGGGAGGCCCAAAACCTGGATGCCCTCGGTAAGAAGTGCTTCCAGGGCTCTATGCTTGCTTGCCGTGTCCAGACATACCATCTCTACATGGGCATGTATCTCCGAGACCTGGCAAAGGAGATTGCCGGGTTCTCTGCTGGTCTCTCCGAGGAACCTTCGCAGAGGTTCCAGGCCTTGTCCACTGGTATTCGAGAGTGCTCGAAGTTTATCTCTCGAACAGCCTACGATGGCTTCGAGGCTTCGGCCCGAGTAGCCGGGGCTGGTATCGGTGCCCGCCGACAGGCTTGGCTACAGTCATCCGATCTCGAGCCATGGGTACAGGACAAGTTGGTCGATGTCCCCTGCCGAGGTGAAAACCTCTTTGGCAATCCCATGGCTGAAAAGGCTGCAGAACTCGAGACCGAGATTCTGACCCAGACTAGGCTGTCCAGAAAAATCTCTGCCCCTTCTCAGAAAAAGAAGGGCTCGGGAAAAAAGACCTTTTACCCGAGGAAATCATCTGCCTATAAACAGTACCCTCATTATCAGGCCTCTGCAGCTCCCCAACAGGGTCAGCAGGCCAAGGGGCAGGGTCATGGGCCCCATAGGCAGAAGACCCCAAGCCACCAACACCGGCCCCTGCTCAGCAGGGTGGGGGTTTTTGACTCAGAAAGCATAGTCTCTTCTCCTTAGCTGGCTCACATCAGCACAGGAGGCCAGCTGGCCCACTTTGCCCACAGGTGGTCAGCCGTCACATCAGATACCTGGGTGCTCCATATAGTCCAAAAGGGCTATCTTCTCCATTTTCACCAGTTACCTCCCTCCTATTTTCCAGGGGAGCCTCCAAGACTCCCTCTGCACAGGGACCTACTCCTTCAGGAGTTAGCAAGTCTGCTAAAGGAACAGGCTGTGGAACCGGTGCCCCACCACCTGAGAGGTCACGGCTTTTATTCCAGGTACTTTCTGGTACCAAAAAGAACAGGAGGCCTCAGACCCATCCTAGACTTATGCAACCTCAACAAGTTCCTGGAGAGGGAAAAGTTCAAGATGCTTACCCTTGGAATCCTGCTGCCCTACCTCCAGCAGGGAGATTGGCTATGCTCCTTAGATCTAAAGGTTGCTTATACGCACATCCTTATTCATCCAGACCACAGACAATATCTCAGATTTGTTGTGGGAGGAAACCACTACCAGTACAGAGTACTACCCTTTGGCCAGACCTCCGCCCCCAGGGTGTTCACCAAGTGCCTGGCGGTGGTGGCGGCCTACCTGAGGCTTCAGGGTCTTTTTGTGTTTCCATACCTGGACGACTGGCTCATAAGGGGCCAGTCTTCCCAGGAGGCCAGTCAAGCCTTTGCACTGTGGCCAGGCCTTTGCACTGTGGCTCTGCTTCAGCACTTGGGGTTTGTCATAAACTTTGCAAAGTCCACTTTGCTCCCGTCCCAGAACTTAGAATTCATAGGAGCACGGCTGGACACTCTTCAGGCGAAGGCTTTTCTGCCATTGGACAGAGCCCAAAGGTTGATGGATCTAGCCAGGCAGTTTCACAGCGATTCCCTGGTCTCCGCCAGGCAATTCCTGAGACTTCTCGGCCATATGGCTTCCACGGTTCATGTAACCCCCAATGCCTGCCTGCACATGCGGCCTGCTCAGTGGAGCCTTTGAACTCAGTGGCATCAGGCCACAGGGAGCCTTGCATACTCAGTAAGAATATCCGCCCTGCTCGTCTCCTCTCTGCAATGGTGGCTTCATCTTCCGAATCTGGTACTCGGAGTGGTTTTTCAATCCCCTCCGCATTCTCAAGTGCTGACGACAGATGCTTCTCTTCTAGGTTGGGGAGCACATTGCCAAGGGGCATGTACTCAGGGTCTCTGGACCCCTTGGGAGGCTGCTCAGCAGATAAACTTCCTGGAGCTACGGGCGATACGCCTAGCTCTGAGAGCCTTCTCCCACCTCACATCTCACCAGTCTGTGCTGGTCCAGACAGACAATCAAGTTGTCATGTTCTACGTGAATATAGAAACATAGAAACATGATGACAGAAAAAGACCACATGGCCTATCTAGTCTGTCCTTCCATAACAACTACAACAGTCCACTTTTTACCTTTAGAGATCCTCTGTGTTGGTCCCATGCTTTTTTGAATTCAGTTACTGTCCTCGTCTCTACCACCTCCACAGGGAGACTATTCCATGGATCCACTACTCTTTCTGTAAAGAAATATTTCCGCATATCACTCCTGAATCTATCTCCCTTCACCCTCATCCCATGTCCCCTCATAGCAGAACTTGCTTTCAATTGAAAGAGGCTCTCTCCCTGAACATTTATGCCACGGAGGTATTTAAACATCTCAATCATATCACCTCTATCCCGCCTTTCCTCTAAGGTGTACATATTAAGATCCTTAAGTCTGTCCTCATATGCTTTATAATGAAGCCCATTAATCATTTTAGTAGCAACCCTCTGCACCGACTCCATCCTGTTCACATCCTTTTGAAGGTGCGGCCTCCAGAAGTGCACACCATACTCCAAATGAGGTCGCACCAAAGACTTATACAGAGGCATTATCACCTCCTTTTTTCTGCTAGCCATTCCTCTCAGTATGCACCCAAGCATCCTTCTAGCTTTTGCCGTCGCCTTTTCTACCTGTTTAGCTACTTTAAGATCATCAGACACAACCACGCCTAAGTCCCGCTCTTCTTTAGTGGACAAAAGTACTTCACCTCCTTTACTGTATTGCTCCCTTGGATTGCTGCAGCCCAAATGCATGACCTTACATTTTTTAACATTAAATCCCAGCTGCCAAATTCTAGACCATTCTTCAAGCTTAGCTAGATCCCCCCTCATGTTATCTACACCTTCCTGGGTGTCTACTCTATTGCAGATTTTGGTATCATCCACAAAGAAGCAAACCTTACTCGACAACCCTTCCGCTATATCACTAACAAAGATGTTAAAAAGAATCGGACCAAGGACAGATCCCTGGGGCACACCACTGGTAACATCCTTCTCCTCAGAGTGAGCTCCATTTACTTGTACTCTTTGTCGCCTCCCACCCAACCAATTTCTAACCCAAGCAGAAACTTTAGGGTCCATCCCTAGGGTGCTCAGTTTGTTTATAAGTCGCCTGTGAGGAACAGTGTCAAAGGCTTTACTGAAATCTAAATACACCACATCTAGAGCTCTCCCTCGGTCCAACTCCCTGGTCACCCAGTCAAAGAAATCAATCAGATTTGTCTGACAAGACCTGCCTCTGGTGAATCCATGCTGCCTTGGATCCTGTAATTCGCTGGACTCCAGAAACCTCACTATTTTCTCTTTCAGCAGCGTTTCCAATAATTTACTCACCACCGAAGTTAAACTAACTGGCCTGTAGTTTTCAACTACATCCTTACTACCGCTTTTGTGTAAAGGCACCACATGAGCCTCTCTCCAGTCCTTTGGCACCACTCCCGACTCCAACGAGGCATTGAAAAGGTCAGTCAGTGGAGTTGCTAGAACGTCCCCAAGTTCCCTCAGTATTCTAGGGTGTATCCCATCCGGTCCCATCGCTTTGTCTACTTTAAGTTGAGCTAGTTTCTCACGAACACAGTCTTCTGAAAATTGTTCAAGATGTCCCTCGCTTCTGTTCTTATTTGTGGGTGTTTTCTGAGGTCCTGCTCCTGGTTCTTCATCTGTGAACACAGAACAAAAATATTTGTTAAGCAATCCCGCTTTATCCTTATCAGCTTCTACATATTCCCCCCCTGCACCCTTGAGTCTGACAATACCACTCTTGCCCTTCCTCTTCTCACTAATATATCTGAAAAATGTCTTATCCCCCCACTTTATTGCATTGGCTATTTCCTCCTCCTTTTGAATCTTTGCCTTCTTGACTACTTTGCTAGCTTCTCTAAGTTTTTTTCCAAATACAGATGTCTGTCTTCCTCTCTTTGTGATCTCTTGTATTTCATGAAGGCCTTCCTCTTTTTCTTCACTTTTTCAGTTACTTCCTTCGAAAACCATAGCGGTCTCCTGTTCCTTTTGCCTTTATTTACCATTTTAACAAAAAGGTTGGTTGCCTTTAAAATACCCCCTTTCAGTTTTGCCCACTGTTTTTCTACATCCCCCAGCTGTTCCCATCCCACTAACGACTCCCTGAGGTATTGGCCCATCTTCGCAAAGTTAGTCTTCCTAAAGTCTAAGATCCTCACCTTGGAATGGATTCTAATAGCCCTAGTCCTAATACTGAACCACACCATCTGGTGATCACTGAATGCAAAATGATCTCCCACTACAACATCAGAAACACTTTCACCATTGGTAAGCACCAAGTCCAGTATGGCCCCCTTCACGTGTGGGGTCTGTTACCAATTGCCTGAATAGTTCTCCCTGTAGAGAATCCAGGATCTCCTTACTTCTAGATGATACTGCAGCAGTAGCACTTCCCCTTTCCTAGCAATGCTGCGTATGTCTTCAATTAACTCTCTGTCCACCTCTTCCTCTTGTGAGGGAGGTCTGTATATCACACCAATGCAAATAGATTTCTCTTCCCCTCTTTCTAGTTTAACCCACAATGCCTCCTCTCTCCCTTTTAAGCTCTGTAATTCCAAAGCTTTAATAGTAGTTTTTACATATAGTGCCACTCCTCCTCCCCTTCTTCCTACCCTGTCCTTTCTGAATAAAGTATAGCCAGGTATAGTTACATCCCAGTCATGGTTTTCTGTGAACCATGTTTCTGTTACTGCCACTAAATCCAAGTCAGCCACTCCCACCAAAGCTTCAACATCAGGGATCTTATTTCCCATGCTGTTGTGTTGTTAAGTGCCGTCGAGTCGGTAGTCTACTCATGGCGACCCTCTGGATAGCTATCCTAAATTGTGTTCGATCTTCAGTCAGGCGGCTCATTGTTGACAGACTGGTACCCGTAGCTGCTGTTATTGTATCGATCCATCTCATTGCTGGCCTTCCTCTTTTGCGTTGACCTTCTATCTTGCCAAGCATGATGTCTTTCTCTAATGATCTCTCTCTCCGCATGATGTGTCCAAAGTATGAAAGTCGAAGTCTTGTCATCTGAGCTTCTAAAGAAAGCTTAGGTTTGATCTCCTCTAGTACAGACTGATTTGTTCTACGGGCAGTCCATGGTATACACAGTATTCGCCGCCAGCACCATAATTCAAAGGCATCAATTTTCTTCCTGTCTATCTTTTTCACTGTCCAGCTTTCACATCCATATGATGTTATTGAAAATACCATGGCCTGAACAAGTCGAATCTTTGTATGGAGAGAGACATCTCTGCTCTTGAGAATCTTATCTAGGTCTTTCATAGCCATTCTGCCAAGAGCAATGCGTCGTCTGATTTCTTGACTGCTTGTTGCTTCTTTATTGATAGTTGATCCAAGTAGGTTAAAGTTATTCACGATTTCAATTTCTTCTCCTTCGACGATGAACCTGTTGATTATGCCAGTTGTCATGATCTTTGTCTTCTTTACATTAAGGTGCAGGCCCATTTTGAGACTATGTTCTTTGATTGTGAGAAGCAAATGTTTCAGATCATCAGGAATCATATAGCTGCACTTAGCGGCTTTGTATATAGTTGCCTTCTGTACATAGTTTATTATGTTCTCTGTTTAAGAAACCTGTTTAATGTAAACCTGTTTAATGTATTGCCCTGTTCATTGTAAGCACTGATCAATTTTGTGAAGTGTAATTTCTGTTCACTGTAAACCGCGCTGATGTCGAATAGCGCGGTATAAAAGAAACTTTAAATAAATAAATAAATAAAAATCTTCACTTTCCGCCAGTAATGTGGTATCATCAGCATAGCGAAGGTTGTTGATGAGTTTTCCACCAATCTTCACACCTCTGTTGTCTTCATACAATCCTGCTTCTCTGATGATTTGTTCTGCATATAAATTAAATAGGTAGGGGGAAAGTATGCAGCCTTGTCTTACACCTTTGCTTATTTTAAACCATTCTGTTTCTCCTTGTTCCGTTCGAACTGTTGCTTCTTGATCAATGTACAGATTGTGCAAAAGAACGATCAGGTGTTCTGGTATACCCATGCTTCTTAATGTGGCCCAGAGTTTCTCATGGTTTACACAGTCAAAAGCTTTGCTATAGTCGATAAAGCACAAATAGATATCCTTTTGGTATTCTTTAGTCTTTTCAAGGATCCATCTCACATCCGCAATGATGTCTCTCGTTCCCATGCTACGAGCATTTATACACACTGCTTTCCATATGTTACCCTTGTTACCCATTTCCATAAAGGTATTTAATGTATCACCTACCTGGGGGCTTTCACTTACCTGGGGGCTTTCTTCACCCATCCCCAACAAGAGGGCACAGGCTCCTTCCTTCTCTGTCAGGAGGCACAACGGCTGTGCTCTTGGGCCATCAATCACGGAATCCTCCTCAAGGCTGTCTACCTCCCAGGTCAAGAAAATTACCTGGCGGACAGACTGAGCAGGATCCTGCAACCACACGAATGGAGGTTGAATCCATTGGTGGTTCAGCAGATCTTTCTGAGGTGGGGCCTCCCCACCATGGATCTTTTCGCCAGTCCTCTGAACCGGCAACTTCCGAGATTCTGTTCCAGACAACCGCATCCTCTCAGAGTAGCAGCAGATGCGTTTCTGATCCCGTGGTCCACAGGCCTACTGTATGCGTTTCCTCCCACGCCACTAGTGTCCAGAACACTTTTCAAAATCCTCAAGGACGGGGCCTCCATGATTCTGATAGCCCCCAGGTGGCCGAGGCAACCGTGGTTCCCACTTCTGCTCCAACTGGCGGTGGACACTCCTATTCCTCTGGGGATTCAACACGATCTCCTGTCTCAGGAACAGGGATCTCTCTTGCACTCCAACCTCCAGTCCCTTCATCTGATGGCCTGGCTGCTGAAAGTGTAGTCCTAGCTCCCCTACTACTGCCTAGAGAGGTGGAAGACATAGTCTTGGCTTCTAGACGGCAATCCACCAGGAAATCCTACACTCTTAAGTGGCGTAGATTCTCCGCATGGTGTGCTCAGCACAGCGAGGATCCCTTCTCGTGCTTGGTAGCGGTAGTATTGCAATATTTGCTTTACCTCTCCAATCTAGGCCTTAAGTCCAACTCTGTCAGGGTTCACCTCAGTGCTCTCTCAGTGCACCACTCGCCAGTGGACGGAAGGCCTCTTTCCAACCACCCTTTGGTGGCTCATTTTCTCAGAGGCCTCCTCCTGCTTAAGCCCCCTTTACGTCCACCAGCCCCTGAGTGGGATCTGAATGTGGTCTTACAGCGGATTACTTGTCCGCCATTTGAACCTATGGCTACCTGCCCTCTTTGTTTTCTCTCCTGGAAAACCTTATTTCTGGTAGCTCTTACCTCTGCTAGGTGGGTAAGTGAACTTCAGGCACTAGTGTCTGATCCCCCTTACACTAGGTTCTACAGGAATAGGGTAGTCTTACGGACTCACCCAAAGTTTCTTCCTAAGGTTGTCTCCCCTTTTCACCTCAATCAGGAGGTGGTTCTTCTGACCGTCTTTCCCAGGCCTCATGCCAACCGGGCTGAGATGGTCCTGCATACCCTGGACTGTAGGAGGGCGTTATCCTTCTACCTTGACCGTACGCGGGAGCATCGGAGGGCTGTTCAGCTCTTCGTTTCTTTTGACCCCAATAAGTTGGGGTTACCTGTCTCCAAGCGTACTTTGTCCGTATGGGTCGCTGATTGTATCGCCTGGGCTTATGGGGCAGCCGGCCTCTCGTTGGAGGGTCGAGTCACGGCTCATCGTGTCAGGGCGAATGCTGTGTCAGTGGCTCATCTCCGCTCTGTTCCGTTGGCAGACATCTGCCGGGCCGCTACTTGGTCTTCAAGCCAAACGTTTGCGGCCCATTACTGCCTTGAGCGGGAGTCCCACAGGAACAGTGCTTTCGGACAGGCAGTACTCCATAATCTCTTTGGGGTTTAGGCAACTCCTACCCTCCGACCCTGGTGTTGGGCTACCGGTCAGGGGCGTTCTCAGAGAAGATTCCTTCCTTACGTACTGACGAGCTAGAGGGAACTCATTTTTTCGGCTTGAGGTCTCCGGTAGCCTTAAGCTGGGGAGTCCCATATGTGAGGACTGACTTCCTGCTTGGTCCTGGAGAAAGAGTAGTTGCTCACCTGTAACAGGTGTTCTCCAGGAGCAGCAGGAATCAGTCCTCACAACCCTCCCTCCTCCCCTTGGAGTTGCAGTCATATGATTTATTTTTGCTAATTTTTTTGCTGTCTTTTAGCTATGTCATCAGACTGAGCAAGATGGCACCCTTGGGCGGGAAGGGGACCGCGCATGCGTGCTGCAATTCCCAAAGGCTTTCTTTGAAAGCTGGGGAAATGCTCCGCACAAGGGCTCCGTCGGCGCCGACGTCACCCATATGTGAGGACTGATTCCTGCTGCTCCTGGAGAACACCTGTTACAGGTGAGTAACTACTCTTAACCAACAGACTTAAGTTAAACCCCAATAAATCAGAGCATGTCTGGTTTAGCCAAAAAGGTGGGACCCTGACCTTCCAACCCATGATAATAGATGATCCTCTGCAGATGACCATAGTGGTGAGAGGTTTAGGGTTCTATTTGTAATCTAATCAGATTTTAATACATTTCAACAGATGTCAGAGTCTGTTCTGCTGATCTGTGCTTGATAAGGTGCTCTCAGATCACATATCACCAATTTTGAGGTCTTCACATTGGTTACTGATTGAAATTGAAAGCATTGAGTCTGTTTTTTCAGGCTCTGCATAAGAAGAAATTGTGTTATTTGGCTGTGCTTTTAATGCCGTATGTTCCTCACACATCAATCAGTGTAACAGTTTCTCTTGGCAGATCCTTCTCATTTGCAGTTCAAGTGCACCTGCCAAAGGGCCTTTGCCGACTTTGGTCCACAGTTGTGGAATTCATTGCCCTTAGTCATTCAGCTCAAAATGAAATATCTGAAATTTATAACTGGGTTTTCAGGGTTGGTAGATTACTATTGGTAGGAGGGAGTGTCAAGAAGGAATTTAGAGGAAGTTAATATTTTTAAATAATGTTTTAGAATTTTATTGTTTGTATTTATTTTATTCATTTTATGTGCTATATATTTTAGGCAGGTGAACAGGTGGAATAAATGAAAGAAAATGGCTATGTGATTTTCTGTCTGGATGATTTCTGAATACCTTCATGATATAATGACTTGATTTTAGCTTGAAAAGGTGGAAGTACAATCTTTCTTGACAGATGGATGAGGGATCCTCCCCCACCCCAGGGCACATCTAAGGACAGGACAAATAAGCGTGGATGACTTTGGAAAGGCAAGCCTCTGCTTAAACTGGAATGAGAGAGCCAGCAAAGGGGAGAGGCACAATGGGTGGGGGAGGGGAGGAAAGAAGGAGAATCTGGGGTTACTTTCATAGGGATTTTATTTATTTTTTTGTATACTGTTCGTAGCTTATGTTTGATGGTTTAGGATTGTGATCTGCTTTGTTACTTAGACCACAGGCAAAACATATTATTTAATAAAGTGCATCAGCCCAAGACAGAGAATATCTCAACTTCTTCAACAGATAGACACAGTCCTGAAATTCTTGAGAGACTTAGGGGTATGTTTACTAAACTGTGCTCATGTGCGCGGCACACATTAGCGTGCGCTAAGGTACCTTAGCACACGCTAATGATGCGTATTTGTGCCCCGCACAGGTGCGCGCCGCACTAAAGTGCCCGCTCATGTGTGTGGCGCGCTGATGTGCGATAAAGGCGTGGAAAGGCTCCCGGAGGGCGGAGGAAGGCTCCCCAGGGGCGGAGAGAAGGGGTCAATGGGTGGAGAGTGGGAGGGGAGAGGCTCCCCGCACACAAGCGGGGCTGAAATTCAAGTAAAAAAATACCGCGAGTGAAAACCTTGCGGTAGAGCCGATTTAAAGGGAAGAGAAACCATTTCTGTCAGCAATGTACAGCAGAACCAGGGAAACCTACAAAACAGTGATAAGTGTGATACATGTGCACGGTACAAAAATACAAATAAACATTGAAAAGGACCCCAACAAAATTTTAAAAAATTATAATCAAGCTGGGCAATAGTGATAGTAATGGGAAACATAAAAAAACACTCCCAAGAAAGCCGCAAAAAATAAATATGAATTTTAGAAGGTTCTACGCTCCGTCCCCATACAAGGTGAATGATCCCACAGTGAAATAGCATTGATCAGGGTTTCCCTCTCCATTGGACAGGTTACCTATGGCATGCACATGTTCCACAACAGCAGGGCGGGCAGGTCGGAATGGGAAACTGGACAGATGCTGGGAAAGGGGATACAGAGGGCTGCAGGAGGCACATGCTGTGGTGCAGCTGGGGCACAGTGCGGACTAGGCAGATGCCTAGATGGCACTTAGGAATGCTGAAACTGAACAGCAGCCAGACAGCAACTGATGAGGGCCCAACATGGGCACGAGAGTGTTTAGCACAGTGTCACAGGGGACAGTACCCAGCAGGTACCCCCAAGGGCACAGAACATTGGCAGGCGGTGATTGGGGGACATGCGGACAGATATGGGCCACAAATCCTTCAAGGGCCACAAATCCTTCAAGGTTTATGCTGTCTCCAATCTAAGGATGGAGCGATACTGGTGGTGGAGGTGGCAGCAGCTGGTGGCAACAGCAGACCATGGCCTAGCCCTGTCCAGGTGGGTGCCGTGCACTGCAACAAACAGGCCCTGTCGGATGTACAGTCATGGACTCCCCAGGGAATGCAGCATATCTGTGCCAACACGGTGGTGCAGTGCACACAGACAGTGTATGCAAGAACAGAAGGTCACAGGTTCAAAGCCCAGCTGGGGCTACTGCCAATCCAGTCCACATATTTTTTTCCACAACTAAACCGTGATAGTACGGACAAACCTTTATTGCAGAGAACGTATGCATGGTTAATACGCCTATATTTTACCCCACCGAGTACAGACACCATAAACAGGCGCATTACCTAGAGCAGAGTCTCCCAAATGCAGTCCTGGAGGGCCAAACACCATTCAGGTTCCATGCTGCCTCTAATAAAGATGCCTGTGCTGCATATCTATGCATCACCCCCATGGTATGCAGATGTATCTCATGCATATTCATGAGGGACAGCATGAAAACCCAAACAGTGTTTGGCACACCAGGACTGGAGTTGGGAACCTCTGCCATAAAGCAGCAGCCAACAGGGGCAGACACACCCACACCCACAGGCCCCATTGGCCAATGCCTCCTGGAGAGGCAGGACATTGGGCCCTGCGTGCATCTCCCAATAATAGCACTTGCATACCTTAGCAATGCCACCCTACACCTGGGTATACGGTACACAGCTATCAAACGTTTGCTATGATTACTGGCAGATAGCAATTCCTACGTTAAGCACAGTTTGCTGATTGAGCTCCATCATAACAATCTTTCTGATGTTTGCGGTGTGTGCTTCAGGTCTGGTCTCTGACAGTGTTTACCACCCTGGGGAGTGACCCCCAACAGTATTGCGTACCATATCCATGCCTGTACTGTGCCCAGGACTGGTGTGGTGGCCAGGGCTGCTAAACTCCTCTAGAGTAGCACAATGCTGGCATAGGTGTGGGAGTGTGTGTGTCTGTCTATCCAGTGTGTGTTGGCTGCAAACACCCTCCACAGCCCACACTGCCAGCACTGTTGCCAGTATTGGCCTGCCAAGGTGCATAATGAGGAGCAAGGTACTATGGGTATAGCACAGACAGGGTGGCCTGGCCAGGATGCATCTGCACAGGGCATAGGGCAATGGCTGGGACATTGTAGTGCCTGGCCACCACCTACACAGACAGGGTGGCCACAGCATGTCCTGCTGGGAGATCACGCACACCCTGACTGTGCAGTGACCACAGCATGGCTAGGCACCCCCCATAGTGCTATATCGTATTTCTCTCATGTGATATTTATGGGTTTCCTTTTGGGGCCCAGTCACTGACTTATCTGCTTGTTGTGCATGCTGACATCCCAGTTCTGGGTGCACACATTTCCACCAGGGACATGCACTATGGACTAGCTAGCAGACTGTTTGCAGCTGGTATGTGTCTTGATGGAGTGCCTTGCAGGGTGGAGCGGCTTAAGGCTTGCTGCAGGAGCATATCAGATAGTGGTGGGGTGCAGTTTAGCATAGCCAGGCCTAATGTCTGTCTGCTATTGTTATGGATGTGTACAGAGCTGCATTGACTGCCCTGTAGGTGTCTGTTCCCCAGCAGGACTGGGGTTGATGGTCCCCTCTACTGCTGCCATTGCAGGGAGGTAGAGTGTAGATCTGTTGATGGGAGACCCTGTTTGCCACCCTCAGCCCTGGAGGAGGAGGGTGGTGGTACATAATCCTCCTAGGGGGTCCATAGGGGCTACACCTGACTGAGACATACAGATATATCCAAGGTGTGTCTGCAGAAACTACCTATCTCCCACATTAGCACTGCTGGGGACCTGCAGCATGGCCTATTTCTGCCATGGAAGGTGCTGTGGACCTGGTGCTGGGCGCCTCACCGCACCCTCAGGGTGAGCACAGTACCCACACAGTGTGATGGTGTGTAGCTACTCTGTGCCAGTAAAACACACGGTCAGTACCCCCTACCAGGCCGAGGTGCTGTGGGGGTGCACATGGTCAGTTCCCCCTACCAGGCCGAGGTGCTGTGGGGGTGCATACCCCATCTTGTGTTAATCTGTGGACAGCTGATTTGCATGTGCAGTGCATCATGGGTACGGGTGGGCTAACCCTATCCTGGAGACCACAGCTGACTGTCTGTGTGGTGACGTGCAGTCCCTCTGCAGCCAGCCAGGGGCTTGCTAGCAGCTATAGAGCTGTAGCCTACTGGTTACTTCACTGCCTGTGGAGCCAGAGGTCATGGGTTCAAACCCACAGTGGGGTTATTTGATAGGGCTGCCCAAAGCATTATCTCTTTTTAATGTACATTATTGCTGCCAGCAAAAACACTCTCAGCGTACTGTATCCATAAGGTGCCTCAGAGGGCGCTTTATAGGGCGCCCTATAGGGCACCTTATGGTTACCGTCTATATAAGGTGCACTATACGTTATCCTGTGGAGCGACTTATAGGGTGCCCTATAGGGGACATTTTAGGGTGCCGTGGCAGACAGTGCACTTTATAATGTGCCCTATGGAGTGCCTTATAGGGTGCCTTATGCGGCACCTTCAGTTACGGCACATGGGAGTGTGTTTGCTGGCAGCAATTAATAAAATACAAATAAAGTGCTGCAGGAAACAATACGTACATTGCAAAGCTGATGCCTCAGCCAGCCTTACGTATTAGGCACACTGGGGAGCAAACTCATGACCCCTGTATCAGCAGTCAGTGCCTTAACCATTGTGCTACACTGCTGTTCCTCCTTGCATGTCAGCGCACCTACTTCAGATTTCCATGTGTTTAAATGCACAGTGCTGCCATCAAACACAGTGCTATGACCTTGCTGTGCCTCATAGGGCACCCTATATGGCGCCCTATAGGCCACCCTTTCAGCAACATTGTAGGGTGCCGTGGCGGACAGTGCACTTTAAAATGTGCCCTCTGGGGTACCCTATGAGGCGCCTTATGTTACAATACTTTGAGGGTGTGTTTGCTGGCAGCACTAATTAAAATAAAAATAAAATGCCCCCTACAGCAATATTACCTATAACAGGTAATGCCTCAGCTAGCCTTCTTCATTAGGCACAGTGGAGGATTGAACCCATGACTCCTGCATCATTGGTCAGTGTCTTAACCATTGTGCTACACTGCTGCTCCTCCTTGCATGTCAGCGCACCTACTTATGATTTTCATTCCTTAAACTGCACAGTGCTGCCATCAAAACAGTGCTGTGACCTTGCGGTACCTCATACGGCACCCTATAAAGCGCCCTATAAGCAACATTCTAGGGTGCCTTGGCGGACAGTGCACTTTAAAATGTGCCCTCTGGGGTACCTTATGGCGCGCCTTATGTTACAGTGCTTTCTGAGTGCGTTTGCTAGTAGCAGTAATTAAAATAAAATTAATATGCCTCATACTGCAATATTTCCTTTAACAGGTAATGCCTCAGCCAGCCTTCTTTATTGGGCACAGTGGGGGATTGAACCCATGATCTCTGCACCATCGGTCAGTGTCTTCACCATTGTACTGTGGCTCTGTTCCTGTGTGTGCACATGAGCGCGCCACTTATGCTTCCCGTGCAAGTTTCTCATGCGCTAATGTGCGCGGCGCACATTAGCACATGATTAATCCCGGTTTGCTTTTTCAGACTGAAACGCCCACTCCTTATATGGCATCCCGCACACTAGCGCGCCGCGCACCTAACGGGGTTTTAGTAAACATACCCCTTAGTCCACAGGGACTTTACTGTTAAGATGTGCCAAGAGGAATTAGACAGATTTCTTAAGACCAAACATCCTCGGTCTTCTTTCTAGGGATATCTGATGACTTTGCCTTACGTCCTCCACCAGCGGCATTAGCTGTTAACACAGCATTTAGCATGAGCACCAGCAGTTCATGTGGTACCTTAGCAATTCATGTGCCTTAGCCAACAGGAGGTGGGCAGGGTCTGCGGCACGGTACAGATACCAGTAGGTAAGGCGAGAGAGCAGATGTTAAAGACCCCTTTCTTTACATTAGGTTAATGCAGTGGCTTTTGCAGTTACTGCTCATTCATTTGGGGAATTAATACACAGAAACTGCGAATTAGGAGCCTAAGTCTAAAATTCAGATGACAGGGACGAAAGCTACAGCTTGAGCCGGCAGAGCCCCTATGACATGTCTGGCTCCGTAGTAGCAGTGGAATGCTGTTAACTCCAGCGCCTGGATGGAGCTTTTTATGTGTGGATTCAGCCACCTGGACCTGAGAGGTGCCCTTGATCAGTTAATCGTCCTGGCAAGGAAATGCATGAATTCCTAGTTTGCATAAAGTACTGCAATGACAGAAAAATGTTTGTGAACATGTTTAGAGTTGATGCTGTGCCAAAAGGCAGGGGGTTGTATTTCCCTACAACAGATCCGCAATCCTTCGTGTGAGTTAAATGTATCTCTATTGGCCATGTTTGCTAAACATTAGTACATGCTATCTTCTGCAACACCCAACACGGCCCTATGTGTGTGTGTGTACTTCCTTCAAATTCACAGAACACAGTCTCCTTTCATGCAGAAGTGTTCTTAAGGTGCCTAAGGTAATTATCTAGAACTTTTCTGTTCCAAGACACTTGTTCAAGGCCCTTGGATATGGAATAGAATGGTGTCTTCTAGTTTTCTTGGTAACCAGGAAGTACTTGGAGTCAAATCCCCATCATGTCTCCTGCCGTGAAACAGACTCGACCATTTTGGCCTTCAAGAGGGAGGTGGATTTCCAATCTGAGCAGGTCCTGCCATTTTTCAGGACTCTGTACTCTTAATTGGGTGATATGGAGCAAATTCTAACAGGCAGAATCTGGAACTCTCTAAATATATCCAAAGGCCCACTCGTCAGAGATTAGAATGTTTCAGCACTTTGTGTAAAACCTCAATCTCCCACCAACACGAAGGTCTTTTGAAACAAAATCTGGAGTGCTGACTCTAGTCTTCAGATTCAGTGAAAAATACATCCTTACTTTTCCCAAGTAGCAATGAAGGGCTTATCATGGCGTCAAGGTCTGAAACCCTGTTGTGGCCAAGAGCAATGTAACAATCCAAAAATTGCAGAGACCCATTTAGAAACTACTGCTCCATGACAATAGCATATAGTTTAATATATAATGCAAAAAGTATCCAAAAATTGCAATCTTCAAATTTCCTCTCACACACGTATCGTAAGTGCCTCACAACACAATCTCCATAGTGAGAAAAAGGGAGCTCAATGCGGTGACTAACACTTGTATGCCACAGTGAAAACCTTTCATCATTGCTCCCAAAACACACATAATATATCATATCTTTTTTACTCATCACAGTATCTGAACCATTTGTTCTGTAACAAATTCACAGGGCAAAAAGCTCAGTCAATGACTTATCTTGAATGTGAAAAAAACACTTTAATAGTACAACTGTTAGTCACCGCATTGAGCTATCTTTTTCTCACTATGGAGATTGTGTTGTGAAGCACTTATGACACATGTGAGAGAAAATTTGAAGACTGCAATTTTTGGATACTTTTTGCGTTATATATTAAAGTAGATTAAACTATATGCTATTGGCATGGAGCAGTAGTTTCTAATTGAGTCTCTGCAGTCTTTGGATTGTTACATGTGACATGGATATTTGCAGTGCAGAGTGTATGGATAGTTGATTTTTCAATTTTGTTGCCAAAAGCAAGTCAGACCATGGAAGTCTTTCTATGTTGGAGAATGCACCCTGACGATTCACCCTTCCTTACATCCAAAACACCTCCGAAATGACCGCAAGACTACTAAGAGACCACAGCATTACAATAGCCCACAAACCAACCACGACCTTGTGAAGAATCCTGTCAAACTGAAAAGACAACCAGAGAAAGATCAAACGACAAACACTGGTACAATATTTAATTCGATGACTGTGACAAGAACTACGTCAACCAAACAGGAAGAAAACTATCCATCAGACTACATGGACACCAACTAGCCAGCAAAAGACACGACCTGCTCTCTTTGGTCTCAATCTATGAAGATGTGGAAGGACACAAATTCAACTGGAACACAACTGAAATCACAGCACGAGCGCAAATGAAGAGAGAGAGAATTTCTGGAAGCCTGGTTTCCCACCATGAACTCAATTAACAGACATATCAACATAGACCTGAGGGAAGATATGATAGAGGTCTATAAATTAATGAATGGAGTGGAATGGGTAAATGTAGAATGATTGTTTATGCCATCAAAATATAGAAAGACTAGGGGACATACAATAAAGCTACAGTGTAACCCATTTAAGACTAATAAGAGAAAATATTTTCTCACTCAACGCATAATCAAACTCTGGAATTTGTTACTGGAGGATGTAGTAAAAGCTGCTAGTGTAGCTGGGTTTAAAAAAGGTTTAGACAAGTTCCTGGAGGAAAGGTCCATAAACCATTATTAAAGAGGACCCGGGAAATCCACTGCTTACCCCGGGACGAGCATTGTGGAACCTGTGTGCCTCTTTGGGAAACTTCCAGGTACTTGTGACCTGGATTGGCCACTGTTGGAAACAGGATACTGGGCTTGATGGACCTTGGTCTGACCCAGTATGGCATTTGGAGAAATTTCACTTACCGTTAATTTCCTTTCCTGGAATACTGCTAGACCAGTCCAGACAAATGGGTTGTGTCCCCCTGCCAGCAGCTCTTGGAGACAGAGAATTCTACCAGAGCTCTGATAGGCTGGACTCTGGTGATATGGTCCTACCCCTAGGGGGTCTCCTTCAGTATTGTCTGTAAAGCGAACCCAAACATGTAACGCAACTTAACCATAAGACCACACATAGTGGACATTTAATTCAACTAGGTACAAGGGAGCTGAAAGTATCCCCAGAACTGAAGGCTGCTAAGACCGATAACGCAGCCATCGGCCCCCATGGTGAGGCATACTGACAAGAAAGGAACAGAGGCCGGCGGCATCACCGCACTAGCAGCACCGTAACTGACAGCAGGGTGGGTCCTGGACTGGTCTAGCAGTATTCCATGAAAGGAAATTAATGGTAAGTGAAATTTCTCCTTCCAAGTCATACTGCTAGACCAGTCCAGACAAACGGGCAGTATCCAAGCTACCTGCTTTCAAGGGGGGGTCAATGCCGATGACAGCACTGCAGCTCCAAACTGGCCCTCCTGCCGAGCGTGAACGTCCAATCTATAGTGACGGACAAACATGGACAACAACGACCAAGTTGCCGCCCGGCAAATGTCGAGAGGGGCTACTTGAGACTGCTCGGCCCAAGACGAAGCCTGAGCCCGAGTGGAGTGAGCTAGGAGCCCTGCTGGAACCTGCTTGCCTTGCAGTATATAAGCTGCCGCAATAGCTCCTCATAACCATCTAGAAATAGTGGATTTGGAGGCTTCGGACCCCCGTCGAGGGCCCGCAAACAGGACAAAAAGATGATCGGTCTTATGGAAGGCGTTCGTGATCTTAAGATACCGATAAAGCACTCTCTTCAGGTCCACAGCACGCAATTGACGAAGGCGACCGGAACACTGCTCTTTTTCAAAGGTAGGCAAGAAAAGAGGCTGGTTGACATGAAACGGGGTAAGCACCTTAGGTAAAAAGGATGGAACAGTTCAAAGAGAAACTCCTGCCGAAGAAAACGAGAGATAGGGGTCTCGACACGAGAGAGCCTGAAGTTCGGAAATCCGACGTGCTGAGGTTATGGCCACTAGGAAAACTGTCTTTAGCATTAAATCCTTAAGGGAACATGCCTTCAGGGGCTCAAAGGGAGGAGCAACAAGGGCACGGAGAACGAGAGCGAGATCCCAAGAAGGAACTAAAGGATGTATCGGGGGCCGTAATGTCTGAACCCCTTTAAGAAAATGCGAAACATCCACATGCGAGGTGAGAGAATGCCCCGCTATCGGCCCTTGAAAACAAGTTAGTGCGGCAACCTGCACGCGCAAGGTCCCGAGCGCCAGACCCTTATCTAGACCGGCCTGCAGAAAGGAAAGAATATCCGGGATGTTGCAACGCGAGTGCGAGATGTGACGTAGCGAACACCAAGTGTCAAAGAGATGCCACACACAAGCGTAAGCCAGCGACGTCGAAGACCGCCATGCCTTAACCATTGTTGCCACCACACTCGACGAATATTCCTTCTGAACTAACCTGCGGCGTTCAAGAGCCAGGCCGTAAGCGAGTAAGGAGCCGGATTTTCCATTTCCACTGGCCCTTGGAGCAGGAGCCCTGGGAACGCCCCCAGGCGTAGAGGAGACGCCCGAGACAGCCGGACGAGAACCGCATACCACGGTCTGCGAGGCCAATCCGGTGCCACCAGGATCACCAGGCCGCGATGCTCCCTAACTCTTTGGAGAATCTTGCCGATCATGGACCAGGGAGGAAAGATATACAGAAGGAGATGGGTTGGCCACACTTGAGACAGTGCATCTATCCCGTGCAACCCGTTGTCTCTCCAATGGCTGAAGTAGATCAGTGCCTTGGTATTCTGTGCCGTAGCCATGAGATCCATTGCCGGTAGACCCCATCGTCGAACAATGGACTGAAAGGACTCTGGCGCCAGAGCCCACTCCCCCGGATCCAGAGCATGCCGGCTGAGGAAATCAGCTTTTACATTGTCTACCCCCAAGATGGGTTGCGCCGAGATCGCCTGCAGATGCCTCTCCGCCCACGGAAGGAGAAGACTCATTTCCTTTGATACATCTGGACATTTCGTGCCACCTTGGCGGTTGAGGTATGCCACTGTCGTAGCGTTGTCGGACAGAATTCGAACCGCCTGACGCCGCAGAAGAGGCTGAAACGTTCGCAAGGCTAAGCACACCGCTCGCGTCTCGAGGCGATTGATGGACCACCGGGCCTCCTGAGGAGACCAAATCCCGTGCGCTGAGTGCGAGCCGCAATGCGTTCCCCAACCGGAGAGACTGGCATCTGTCGTTACCAACACCCAGTGCGGAGTCTCCAAGGGAACCCCTCGAAGGAGATTGCGGGGCCGGATCCACCAACGGAGGCAAAGTCTCACCGCCGGTAGTAGAGGCAACCGATCTTGATACTCCTCTGACACCATACTCGAGGCGAGACCTGTGCTAGGAGACTGCGAACTTGAGAAGTTAACTTGAGGAATCGAGGCATTGACAAAAAGACCCGACCTAAGGCTGTATCAAATTGAGCCCCCAAAAATTCGATCTCCTGGGACGGCTGAAGACAACTCTTGTCGCGGTTGATTACCCAGCCGAGGCTTTCGAGAAAGGCAACAACCACCGAGACTGTGCTGCAAGCATCGGGGAGAGAGTCTGCGCGAATGAGCCAGTCGTCCAGATAAGGATGAACTCTGATGCCGCGGCTGCGTAAGGCTGCAGCTACTACCACCATTACCTTGGAGAAGGTTTGAGGCGCCGAAGCTAGACCGAAGGGCATCGCATGAAATTGGAAATGTTGACTGAGTACCGCAAATCGAACGAGTCGCTGATGCCCCTCTCGAATGGGAATGTGAAAGAATGCTTCCGCGAGATTGAGGGAAGCTAGAATTCCCCCTTGTGTACCGCTTGAATAACGGATCGCAGAGTCTCCATTCGAAAGTGTGGTACCCACAGACTGCGATTGACGCCTTTGAGATCCAAGATAGGATGAAAGGAGCAGTCTTTTTTTTTTTTTTTTTTGGCACCATGAAATACAGTAACGGCCTAGTCCTCTTTCCAACGCTGGAACTGGATGAATGGCATCTAAACGCTGGAGTCTTTGAACGAATCAACATCCGCTGCCCATTGACGCAGGCAGAGCCATCTCCGAGCTACTGTCACCGGTGCTACGGAGCGAGCTGACAGCTGCAAGAGATCAGAGAAGGCCTCTGCTAGGAATGCAGCAATGGATTCTAAACAAGCCAACTCGGGATCACCTGGAAGCTGCTGAATCCATCGAAGGGAGGCCCGTGCTGCTAGACCTCCGCACACCCCTGCTTGAAGGGAAAGAGCGAACGATGAAAAACCCGTCTTTAGCAGACTCTCAACTTTTTAGGTCTTGCTAGTCACGGAGTGCCGCTCCGCCCTCAACCGGACTTGTGGTATGCTTGGTGACCCCGGTCACTAACGCATCAACTTTTGGGTATGTCAGCCAACGGTCCAAGTCAGAGGGAGACCAAGGGTATAACTGACCAATACCGCGTGCCGTACGTAGAGAGGACTCTGGAGAGTCCCACTCTCGAGATACCATATGCTGTAACTCGGCTGGAAAGGAAAAAGCTTTGGAAGGCTTACGAATGCCCTGTAAAATGGGATCCGGCTGCAACAGGGTTTGAGAACTCTGAGGATCAGGCGTGTCGGCTAGGCGTAGCGACTCCATCACCTGTGTGATTAGAGCCGGCAACTCCTCTTTCCGAAAAAGTCTGATATCTTGAGAGCCCTCGTGAACTGTCAGCGAAGAATCAGAAGGAGAATATTCCCCATCTTCTTTCTCCAACGAGTCAGGGCTCACCTCCGACGATTTAAAGTCTTCTTGAATATCCGTAGTGTCCAGCAAGCCACATGCAATGTTCCTGGAAGGACGTACTGCTTTGAGGTCTGAGGACTTTCGGGACCGCTTGCGAGACCCCACCATATCCTTGTCTGCTACCGGGCGGGTGCTGGAGGTATACCAAAAGACTCAGAACACTACAGGTGCCATGCCTGGCGGAACAGCGTCAGGAACTCACTGTCAGCCAAGGCTGCCGTGGCTTCCAGCGGCTGTGGAAGCAAAATGGGAGCTGACTGAGTCCTTTCTGCAGGAAGATCCTGCTGCAGGGGCTCTAAGGAGGGAGGAGTTAAGGCGCTGATGTCCCCAGCTGGCAGCGCAGTGGGAATGGAGGAAGAAGATTCCCCTGGATGCAGCATGCAGGTGGAACACAAGCAATCTATTAACTCCTTTTTCTTATTATTACATATAATACAGCTGTGCAGAGAAACAGGCATTGCAGAGGCTTAAACCTTTTTTTTTTTTTTTTGTAAACAAAAATCAAGGTAGGCTTAGGGAAACAGAAGACTCTTAAAAGAAAAGGGATTTTGAAACTCCCTGTGCCTTCACAGCATGTTTAAATGTTTTGAAATGGCTCCCCAGAGCTGCTCCCTCCAAAACAAAACACTAAAGAGAAATCGCTCCTGATTTTCAAAATGGCTGCCGGCACAGAAAAACTGCAAAATAAAAGTTTCCTAAGCTCTAAAAACCTTAAAAATGCAGCAAAATCGCTGGGGAAGAGGCAAGGAGTGCTGCTAGCAACTTAAAAATTCAAATCCTGACGAACCCTGAATCACCAGAAACGGAGGGGAGAAGGAAACTGTCAGTTATTCACTGTGCTGGTACAGAGGAGCTGAGTTCCCATGGAGGAGAAGAGAAACTTTCAAAGTCAGTGTAAGGTAGTTACAGCGACTGAAAGGTAGGGAAATTAGAGTTTGATCCCTCTGCAGCCACTTAGACCCTCATGGCAGGGGCTGGAAGGTGTTTCTGGAGAGAAGGGGAGCTGCACAGACAGTGAAATCAGGAGCTCAAACCCTGCTGTATTGCAGATAACAGAAAATACAGCTATTAAGGAGGGAAGCCTGGGAAACCCAGAGAAACACCTCTTGTGTGCTGTGGGTGCATCCAGGAAATAAAAATGAAGAAAAGAAAATAGGAACTTCAAACCCCAGTTGAACAGACCCTGATGAAAGCGGAAGTGAAGGAATCAGGTCAGAGACAGCCGGTCCCGATGCAGTTGAAATAAACCCAGGGCAGCTGAGGCAGGTAAGAAAAACAGTTTACTTACAGTTTCTCTCAGAAATTGATACCTGATCCTCCTGCTGTCTAAGCCCTCGTGGCAAAGACTCAGCGCTGCTTAAAGAAAATCGGGAGCTCTACTGAAGCCAGGCTCAGGAGCTCCACAAGTTGATCTGGGGAATCAAGTTGCTGGGAAACCCAGAGTAACACCTCTTGTGTACTCTGGGTGCATCCAGGAGCCTCAAGATACAGAGACACCTGATTTTAGAGGAGTCCTTCGTCCAGCTAACAAGCCCTCATGGCCAGATGCTGGGAATTCTTCCTGTCAGCGAGCTCTACTGTGTCAGAAACAGGAGCTCAGCTGCAAACACCCTGGTACACAGTGAAACTATACTGGCAGCAACAGGCAAGTGGAAATATCAGTCCCCAAAGGGATTCTAAATAATTTTAAAGATTTTGAGGGAAAAACAACAAAAGCAACCAGATCTGCTGGAGACAGAGAAATACTGAGGAAGACCCCTAGGGGTAGGACCATATCACCAGAGTCCAGCCTATCGGAGCTCTGGTAGAATTCTCTGTCTCCAAGATCTGCTGGCAGGGGGACACAACCCGTTTGTCTGGACTGGTCTAGCAGTATGACTTGGAACTTATGTTCTTAGACCTGATCTACCAATCCCTGCGGAACAAAGAGCTGCATCATCACCAACAACACCTGGGAACAGCAACCACACCCCGGAAATCCTCAAGGAAACCAACCAATCAATCCCTACAGAACAAAGAGCTGAGTCGTCACCAACACAGCTCAAAAAGCAACCACACCCCAGCAACCCTCAGGGAAACCAACCAATCAGTCCCTATGAACTACAGTGCTAAGTCACCACCAACCAAGCATTCAAGCACATTACCATCTGTAACCCCGCACTCTTGATGTCCCTTCAAATGGTGATGAAACATCTGCAATCAAAGTATCAAGCTCAGAGGAGAATCCAACATCATGATCACCAACCTGAGCTACCAATATTCACAAACATCTCTATTTGACCTCCCCCCAGAGGGCTTAGAATCTGCAATAGAGGAGAGAATCTGAAATGTCAGAAAGTCCCCAGTATCTTTGATCTTATCTCCAAGAAAAACGATTCTATTTTGCAGATGGCATATTGATGAGCCTTTTTTGCACATCTGCTCGGAGGCCATTGCAGAGGCTGTGGATATGATTTCAAAAGTCTCATATTCTGAGCACATAAAACGCTTTGGGTAGGCTTCGACTTGAGTCGTTAGTGAACTGAATTTTTAAATCTTTGGCAAATTGGTCTGCAAGTCCTGGACCATATAGATGTGATAAGATGCTATGCAGTGCTGACGCATAGGATTCTGCACATGCCTTCTTCCAGAACAGTCTAAGGTCTGACATTCATGTTCTGGGAACACTGAGGCATTGAGTTTAGTCATCGCACCATGTTTTTGGGCAGATTCAAGCACAACAGACTGGTGTGGCAATTGAGACTAATGAAATCCCTCAGCCACCTGGATATGATGCTTGACATTTGCCTTCTTGCCAATGGGAGAACAGGATTTCCCATATCTAATTGCATACATCCTGACAGATCGGGACGATGGGCATTGCTACAAACTCATTTGAGATACTTGAGGAAAGTGATTAGGACTGCCATGGCCCCTCCCTCAACCTGCAATCCAACTGGAATGGTCTCTGCCTTTAACAGAACAAAATTTAAAAAACGGAAGTGTTCAGAGGGAGCTCTCGAGGAGGGGGATCGCAAGTGAGGTCAGTTGAAAATTCCTCTTCAGAACCTACTTCCGAGCCTTATGGAAGCTCCATATGACTGTTCAGTCACTCTCCATATATTCTAGAAGTGCCAAGATCCGACTCTGCACTGATTGGAGAGGTGACGGTCTTTCTGCTCTAAAGGCCGACTCTTGGGGTCTTGGAGCTGATGGCCACTGAGAGACTAGGGAGGCTTCCCTCTCTGAATCTGGTTGACCGACTCAGTGCGTAACGTGGTAATGGTGAACCACTCGTCTTCAGAGAATTTCTTCCTTCTCCTGTTTGCCTCTTGTGAGTTATGTGCTGCAACTTGAAACCCCACCAATAACCAGACCAAGATGGAGGGAACCAGTTCCAAACACTAGCCCATTGTGCAGCATGCTGGGGCCAGGCAAATTATTTTGTTATAAGAATAAAAAGATGGTGAATTTTGGGCACTGTGTCTGTTTATGAGTTTAGGATCAGAATATCCCCAGTAATTTGCTGCTATGAGTATTCTCAATTTTCACTGACAATTTGTGAACATTAGGGGGCACTAGACAGAGCACCTAAAATGGTCAGTCAGTGCATGTGCACTTTGGGCTATTTCCATGTTAATGTGCCTTCTTCTTGCATTTGGTTATTCTTGGGCTCTTTTTGCTTATAAAATGAGGCTTTTACTAGGAGCTATCTACGCATTCAGGGCACTTTTAAACTGAAGAGTCAAATTATTCTGCATTCCCCCCAGTCACAGATAGCAGAGCCAAGTTATTTAGGTCAAGGAGGGAAATTTCAGACCAGTCCAGTATTTCTAACAATCCAATCCTGATGCATTAAGGGACCCGTGGCACTGATTTCAATGGGTAGAGTCAGGGACTACGAATTCCACATTGCTTTGCATTATAAGTTCAGAACCAGGACTCGCCCAAAGGTTTCCCTCCTGGACCTGAATAACTTGGTAGCTCCACGGTTAGTTCAAGAGAAATCATGGAAATTTGTGCAGAATGGGAAGGGACAAGTAAGAATCAATGATACTGTCTTAAGCTGTGATCCTGGAAGTCTGCAGGCCTGGGCAGTGCATGGAATCCGGCGTCTGTGGTGCAGAGCTGGTGCAACCACTAGGTGGCAGCTTCTGGGGGGGAGAGGCAAAAGCAGGGCAGCATTCAAAGCTAAACAACAGATTCTGACAGCCAAGGGGGGAGGCGGGGGCAGTGTAAGGTTTAAGATTTGCCTAGGATGTCAATATCTTGAACCAACTCTGGAGCCAGCCCTGGTGTGGTGCATTCGGAGTTTTCAGAGGTCAGTGAGTGGAAACATTATTTAGGTAACTTTATTAATTTATTTAGCAAGAATTATCTGGATAACTCAGTGGCTGGATAAAGTTATTTGACTAGCTCCTTATTACCAGCTGGATGACGTTTCACTGTGTCCCGGGAATACCTCCAGGCCAACCTCTTCTGATGCAGGCAATGATTTTCCTGGATACCACTTACCTTGGCTTTGGCTATCTGCAGGCCTTTCCTTCTCAAGGCGCAGTTGAAGACCTGCCTTTTGCACATGTACCAGCTGCTGTTTTAGCAGAAACGAGGTCAGCTCTTGCAAGCCATGTTTAAGGAACATACAGTCTTGTGATATATTTTAAAGATTTCAGGCCATAAAATGTAAAAAAAGAATTTAAAGTAATAATACAGATTTAGTACGATAGAAAAGCAAATGCCCACTAGCATTTTCTAGCTATTGTAATGAGCTAAGAGCAGCATTGAAGGGCCAGGCAAGATTTACTGCTTGGCCAGTAGGAGGTGCTAGCTGATTGGGTGGTAGCACTTGTTTCTTCACAGCAATGCTTCTATTTGAGTATGCTTCTTTACAGTGGCAGCCAACTGGGGATTTAAATTCTTTCAGCGTCGCTGGGGTGGGCAGGGCCATGGATGTTGCAAATGCAATGACCACAGCGCTGAAGGGATACAGAGGGAGTTTTCAGTAGTGACACTTAGGGACTCTTTTACTACAATGCAGGATTGTTTGGCCCCTCATGCGTGTTTGCATTGCGGTAATTATCAGGGTGTGTGGTTACCGCACAGGCAAACCCCTCAGTGTCCATTCCTAGGGGTACCAACTTGGGCTACTTGCTACATTGGTGATTAGCACACACTAATGATGCCCACAGTAACCACCATGTGTAGCCAATGCCCACTCTCTGCCCTGATCCATCATGCAATGCACAGTTTATGTACATTTCATCATGTGGTAACTGTCCCACCTGCACAGGAACAATTACTGCAGAGCCACAGAAGCAGGTAATGTGCCGTGACGCACGAGCTAATGTATAAGGCACTTTAGTGCAGGATTTAGACTAATGATTGTAGAGTTCCGAAGAGGCCATGATGTGAGGCCCTTGGCCGAAGACTGTCACGGCAATGAATGGACTAAAGTACTTTGAGAAGGGGCTAAAAAATAGGGGGGAAATCCCCATGTAGTTGTGAATGATGATTTATCATGACAGATTGCATCCCTGGTTTTTATTGAGCTGGAAACTTACAAGACCCAGAATTGCTGAGTCAACAAAAAAAATCCTTTCGGCCCAAATGAGCATAAGTATAAATGTAAAAATAAATAAAAGAAAATAAACTGTGTTCAAACACAGAATGCAAAATGGGGGACATGACCTCTGTTAGCGTGTTTGGAGACCAAACATGTCCTACCTATGAAAGAAAAGGCAGTGAATCCCTCTAGTGGCAAGAGATCAGAACTGCAGCTGGAAGGTAAAGCTGATTAGCCTGTTGGAGGTGCTCTCAAAGCTGCCTCCCAGAGTTTCTGCCTTTACTCTGGACCAAAAGGGTCACTAGTTCCAGAAAGACTCTTTCTCTCACTGGTGCTACTGGCAAACAGAGGAGACTGGAACCAAAAACAATAAATAAATAATTAAAATAATATCCGGTTTTCTAATCGGCCTCGATTGAATATTTTGCGATTCGAAAATATGTCTCTCTGATGTTCGTACGGATAATTATTGTGAAACATGGGTTTATTTATTTATTCGTTTGATTCTGGTGTTAGGATTCTTCAACTGTATGCTAGACTGTTGGATATTGGCCCTCACGGGTCTGCACTTATGGGTTTGGTCTATAAATCAAATGACCTTTTTGGCAATGATGAGCTTTTCTCTCTTACTACAATGAATATATTGTCCGATTTTGTGCATATGTTTTTCCCCTTTTTTAAAATTTGCATTCTCTTTTGCAGAAGAATTTTTATCATTGATATTAGTGACTTCAATCACATATTTATGTGTATTGTGAAGTCTTTATCACCACACACCGATCAGGTAATGTTTACCTTTTTATTTGGTACTCACTTCTGCTTCCTACTCGTCCTCCTCATTCCCTTTGCTTTTTCATACATAATTTTAAGAATTATCCTTCTCATTTCTTGGTCTCTTTTTTTAATGTACAGTATTTTTATTATTTTTTAATCATCTTATGCATAACATTTTGATTTTATGTGCTTGTATTCTTTTTTAAGAGTTTTGAGCCTATAATTATTGCATGTAAATAATTTTGAATTGTTTATGTTCATGGTATAGTGCAAAGTATTAATGTGTTATTTTTTAATCTATTAGTGTTTTTAATGAATGGACAACATTCCACAAAGTTGATCGTAAACACATCCTCAACATCATAACAATGATCAACACTACAACTTCCCCGCTTGACCCATGCCCGGTGTCATGGATCAAGTATACTAAGGAATCCCTTGCAGAAAACATCCAATACATAGTAAACCAATCCCTCACACAAGGAACCATGCCCAACACCCTAAAGCTCTCCTCGATCCGTCCCATAATAAAAAACAATAAACTTGACCCAAAGGACCCCAACTCCTACAGACCAATTGCCAGCATACCGCTAATCGCTAAAATAATAGAAAAAACTATACAACTCCAACTACAGGAATACATAGATGAGCAAAAACTTCTTGATGCGCATCAATTCGGATTCCGCCCCTTCCATGGAGTGGAAACCCTCCTAATCGCCTTGACAGACCTCCTCATCCGTGGTACTAATGAAAATAGCAAAGGTTTCCTCCTCCTCTTCATAGACCTATCTGCTGCATTTGACAGCATTAATCACAAAACACTCATCAACAGACTTGAAAACCTAAAAATAGGAGGAACCGTCCTTGAATGGTTCAAATCATACATTTCAAACAGACTCATACAGATACAATTAGGCAAAGAAACATCAGAAACCTTCCCTCAAGGCCAGGGTATCCCTCAGGGATCGGCACTCTCTGCCCTCCTCTTCAATTTATACCTCCAACCAATTACAGACATATTCAAGAAGTATGAAATTAACCATTTCATATACGCGGACGATATCATGCTCGCCATCCCCATAAACACCAACAACCCCAAATACGATAGACTACTCCAATGCATGAATGAGACCACCATATGGCTTGAAAACAACCACCTAAGCATCAATCTCAAAAAGACTGAAGCAATGTTCATAACGAGAAAACCTGACATGGACCACAACTACCCTACCACAATCACAATAAATAACACACCAATACCTATTAAAAAGGAGGTAAAATACCTTGGAATAATTCTGGACCATTCACTCACCATGATCCCACACATAAAACATACAGTAAAAACGATATTCTATAAACTCAAGACAATACAACACCTGAGACCCCTACTCAACACACATGACTTTAGATCAGTGGTCAACTCCCTCATCACCCCCCACTTTGACTACTGCAATAGCATTCTAAATGGCCTACCACTAAAAAGCATATACCTCCTCCAAAGAGCACAAAACATATGTGCCAAGATGGTCACAAAAGCTAAGCTAACAGACCACGTGACCCCAATACTACTAGATCTTCATTGGCTCCCCATAAGCAGCCGAATAAAATATAAAATCCTCCTTACTACCTTTAAACTCCTCAATAACATCTCTCCCTCCCAACTATCTACCCTATTACAAACCCCATCAGAAACTAGAACACGAAGACAGAACGCAACCCACTCCCTCAACATAAAAACTAATTTCAGAAGGACCAGAGCAACGACAAGTGATAGAGCCTTCTCCTTTGCTGCCCCTACCCTCTGGAACGAAATCCCTTTAACCCTCCGCAAAATAAAAGACCTTCACCAATTCAAAAAAGAACTAAAAACATACCTTTTCACAAAACACTTTGAGATCCCCTACCAACAAAAAACCTCTCCGATACAATCACAGAAACACATTCACAGTTCTCAAGACAGAACAAATGATTAAACATAAGAAAGACACTTACTCTACTCTGCCTTACCCTACAGACAAAGATTTACACAAACAAATGGCTATATCTCTATTGTAAATAATACCGGTAACTCAATTATGTTGTGATGACCTGTACATAGTTTGAATAGTGTTATTCTAGTTAATGTTCAAAACATGTTCAATGTAACTAAATGTGTACATAGTTAACACAAGTTCCATGTAAAATATACAGAAGTATATTGATTTTTGTTCGATGTGAACCGCCCCTGATCTCTGGAAGGGGCGGTATATAAGAAACTGTTAAATAAATAAATGTTTTATGTCTTATTTTAATTATATATTTATTTATGATGCTTATTTATATTATTATGCTTTTAAATGTTTTTTAGCGTGCCCTGATAACCCCTGATGAAGTACAACACGAAACACGGTCCTGTGTTGGGTTTAGGCCACCTATTGATTTCACAATAAAGGTGTAGTGTGTGAACCTGCCACTCTTTTGTTTTTGGTTCTGTTCTGCTGGGTGTGGCTGTTGCTGTTTTTTTTGTTGGAAACAGAGGAGACTGGACATTATATAGGCGAAAGCTACTTTGCACATTCTTAGGGTTCAACATATGCAATGCACCATCCACAGAAAAGACGACAACCACTGGCCAGGGATCAATTGCAATCAGTCTCAGTTTTCATGATTTTGAAGCCAGAGGTATATCTGTTTTTTAAGTGTCCACTTATGGCATCCAGAGGTTCAAAGCCCAACGATCTCAAGTCAGCATCACCTCTCTGGGTAACTGCGTCAGATGCCTGGAAAGCTTTTCAGTTGGACAAAGGAGCTATTGAAATCCTGTCTGAAGAGTCTTTCACTTCTGTCATGGGGTCAGGATCCTGAACACCTTCACAATAAACAGAAGACGAGGGCGTTACTTCAGGATTAGAGGAAGAGGAAGGGAAGGGCCACAAGTACATAGCTGAGGGAAAATACTTTAGTAGTTCGGAAGAGCAGGTAACACAAATGAGGAAATGCTCTTAAATGTATAATATGTGACGGCCTAGGCTTGTGTATCCTCAATGGTATAATCAGCAGGTGATTCCAAGGACAGCTCTACGTTCAGCTCAAGAAAGAACCATGAGTCACTCATTATGCCAAAACAGACGGTGACATCAAAGAGCTTAATGCCATGACTGGCAGACCCCAATCCTACCGTCAGACCATAGCCAAATGGTCCTGTAAGTTGGTAGATCATAGCCAATACCAGCACCTAAAGCCCCACCCCAAAGATCCGCACAAACCTCCTCCAAGATAGATAAATAGACACGACAAGCAAAGAAAAATATCTAAAACCTTAAGAAAAGCAGCAAAACAAAACCAGATTAATGCTGCCCTGAGGAAAAACTACAGTACAGTCAGATCCCGCGGGACAATAAGCGAGCAGTTACAAATGAAATTTTCCACAGAACAATGAGGGAATTGCAAGCTACCGAAACAGGAACAGAGCAAACACATCTAAAGCAGTTCAGCTTGATAAGGAAGCTCTGCAAAAATGGAGAGAGTTTCCTAATCTGAAGCAAGGAGAGCCCCTCAGGGAAGATTCGCACAACACTTTTATAATCTGAATGATCAGAAGGAACCTTGAGATGGAAAAAAAAAAAAGAAATCAGATTAAAGGGAAAAAAACAAAACTCCCTACCTGAGATTGAGGAGGCTTTTCTGGGGCACATGAAAGGGACTTCAATCCAAAATCAAACCTGATGCAGCAATCTGGAATGGTAAAATCTGAAATGAGCCCCTCCAGCTCCTCTCTAAAGAGATCAAGGGACTAGCTGCTCTTGCGTAGTAAAGGAATAAACCTGGCTAGCTGACACTGATCTTGTTTACATAAACCAATTAAAAACTAATGAATATGACCGGTGAGTCTCACGTCAGTACCGGGAAAAATGGTAGAAACCATCATAAAAAACAAAATTACTCAGCATGTAGATAGTCATGGCCTAATGGGAGACAGCCAACATGGCTTTAGACAAGGAAGATCTTGTCTTACTAATCTGTTATGTTTTTTTGAAGGTGTGAATAAACAGGTAGAAAAAGGTGAGTCGGTTGATATAGTGTATCTGGACTTTCAGAAGGCCTTTGACAAGGTCCCTCATAAGAGACTTTTGGCAAAACTAAAGAGTCATGGGATAGGAGGCAGTGTACTACTGTGGATCAGGAACTGGTTAAAAGATAGAAAGCAGAGGGTTGGGCTAAATGATCAATTTTCCCAATGGAGAAAGGTGAATAGTGGTGTACCACAGGGATCTGTGCTGGGTCCGCTGCTTTTTGACATATTCATAAATGACCTGGAAAGTGGAATAACGAGTGAGGTAATCAAATTTGCAGATGACACAAAACTATTTAAAGTTGTTAAAAACTATGAGGATTGTGGAAACTTGCAAGAGGATCTTGATAAATTGGAAGACTGGGCATCAAAATGGCAGATGAAATTTAATGTGGACAAGTGCAAAGTTATGCACCTAGGGAAGAACAACCCAAACTATGGTTACACGATGCAAGGTTCCACATTAGGAACCACCACCCAGGAAAAAGATTTAGGCATCATTGTGGATAACATGTTAAAATCCTCCGCCCAGTGTGCAGCAGTGGCCAAGAGAGCAAATAGAATGCTAGGTATCATAAGGAAAGGAATGGAAAATAAAACAAAGGATATTATAATGCCTCTATATCGTTCCATGGTGAGACCGCACCTTGAATATTGTGTGCAATTCTGGTCACCGTACCTTAAAAAGGATATAGCGTTATTAGAAAAGGTTCAGAGAAGAGCCAACAAAATGGTAAAGGGGATAGAAGGATACTCCTATGAAGAAAGGCAAAAAAGGTTAGGGCTCTTTAACCTGGAAAAGAGACGGCTGAGGGGAGATATGATAGAAGTCTATAAATTAATGAATGGAGTGGAACGGGTAAACGTAGATCGATTGTTTACGCTATCAGAATATAGAAAGACTAGGGGACATGCAATGAAGCTACAGGGTAAACTATTTAAGACTATTAAAAGAAAATATTTTTTTACTCAACGTGTAATTAAGCTCTGGAATTTGTTACCGGAGGATGTAGTAAAGGCTGTTAGTGTAGCTGGGTTTAAAAAAGGTTTGGACAAGTTCCTGGAGGAAAGGTCCATAAACCAATATTAAGAAGGGACCGAGGATATCAATGCTTGACCCAGTACAAGCATTGCGGAACCTGTGTCTTTTGGGGAAACTGCTAGGTACGTATGACCTAGATTGGCCACTGTTGGAAACAGGATACTGGGCTTGATGGACCTTGGTCTGACCCAGTATGGCATATCTTATGTTCTTATGTTAGATTTTTCATACCCACAGAAACCACAAAAGAGGTGGAGGGGTGCTCATCATAATGAAAAAATCACTAAAAGCAAGGCCACTAACCACTGCCAACACTAACAGTATAGACACCCTCATCCTAAAACTCATTCACCTCAGAATATGCCTAGTGTACAGAACACCTGATCAAAGCTCAGAAAACACGGACTCACTAATTGAATTACTAGGTTCATCTACAGACGCAAACCCAGTAATACTTATGGGTGACTTTAACCTCCCTTCACTACCTAACACACAGTCATCCCCTTTCCTAGAATCTATAACTGACATGGGCTTCTACCAGATCATTAATACAAAAACTCACAACAAAGGAGGAACACTAGACCTTGTTTCCTACCGGGAGCACTCCATAAACGTTTTAACATGGCATCACTTGAGTGCACACCAGTTCCATGGTCAGACCATCACCTCATAAAATTTAACATAACCTACACAGACGCTACCCATAACAGTAGATCACAACAGCCCCCAACCACCAGATTCAAGAAATTCAATGAGGAAGAATTTCTTGACCAAATAATACCCCACTTTTCCCTCACACCAATTGACCTTGATGAAGCAGTAGAAAATTGGCACAAAATAATCACCAATTCTGCAACACACAAAATAAACCCTAAATTTCTAACCAATAAAAATAACAGATGTAAACGCAGAGATGCCCCATGGTTCAACAACACTCTAAAATTAATGAAAAGAGATCTGCGGAAAATAGAACAGAAATGGTGAAGAACAAAATCCACATCAAACTATGAGACCTATTCTAACCACCTTAAAAAATACAAAGAGGCAACAGAAAGTGCAAAGAAAAGCTACTTCTCCATCATACAAACTAATTCTATAAACAGACCAAGAGAACTATTTACCACTGTACAAAATCTAACAAAGAAAACATATAATTCAAGTGAAACCATCACTGATATATCACCACAGACATTAGCCCTTTATTACATGAACAAAACAAAACAACAAGCACCCTTACCAAAGTCACCTAGAAAAACATCCTATGATCAAACAAACAATTGGTCAGACTTCCACCTAATATCCAAAGACACTCTCAAGAATATAATCTCAAACCTTAATACAACAACTTCCTATTTAGACCCATGCCCAGTAAACTGGACAAAGAAAACTCTACCAATTCTCTCCTCTTTCATACTACCTATGATTAACCTTTCGTTACAACAAGGGTACCTACCTCCAACCCTTAAACATGCACAAATACGTCCTACACTAAAAAATGGTATCCTTGACAAAACTTCACCCAATTCTTATAGACCTATATCGAGCATACCCTTCATGGCCAAACTAATTGAAAAAGTAATCCAAATCCAAACTCAAGATTACACTGATACCTCTGCCCCTCTTGATGAACAGCAATATGGCTTCCGCCCCTACTACGGAGTAGAAACGCTACATACAGTACTACTAGACACACTTGTCAGAGGAATTGATGACCCTAAACAAGCATTTATTCTACTATTTCAAGACATCTCTGCAGCATTTGACAGTGTAAGCCACACAATAATGCTAAACAGACTCAGACAAATAGGAATAAACTCAATAGTTCATAAATGGTTTACTTCATACTTAAGCAATAGAACTCAAACAGTAAGAATCAATACCCAAACATCTAATACATACAAACAGGAACTTGGCCTCCCACAAGGATCTGCCCTATCGGCACTCCTTTTCAATATTTATCTCCAACCTGTCTGTAACATCTTTAAACGGTTTAATGTCCACTACCATATTTATGCGGACGATATAATGCTATACATTCCATTCAGGATCCCTAACCCACCAATGCAATTAATAACAGAGTGCTTCAATGAACTCACAACATGGCTAAAAGAACACAATTTACACATCAATTACTCAAAAACAGACATCCTATTTGTAACAAAAAAATCATACCTACATTCCCCTATCATCTATTACACTACAGAATCACGAGATCAAAACGAAAAATGAGGTGAAGTATCTAGGCGTGATTCTAGATAAGAACCTCAGTATGGATTCCCACATCAGAAATACAACAAAAAAAATCCACTACAAGCTTATGATACTTAAACAACTACGCCCACTGGTACATTTACATGACTTCATGAGCATAATACAAGCAATCATCACACCTCACTTTGACTTTGCAAACACAGTACTCCAAGGTATAACAAAACAGAATCTTAAAAAACTTCAGCTGTCACAAAATGTAGCTGCCAGAACCATCATGAAGGTTCGTACATTCGAACACATAACGCCCATACTAGCTAACCTACACTGGCTAACAATTTACTGCAGGATAAATTACAAAATCCTAATAACCACATTCAAAGCAATAAACAAACTGGCACCACCGATACTGAGCAAGCTAATTAATAAGGAAACACCAAAAATCTCCCAAAGGAGAGGTAATACAAACAAAAGTATGATTCTGAAAGACTTTACAAAAGCCAAAAAATCAACTAACAAGGCATTTTCTCATGCGGCCCCCATTTTCTGGAATGCACTACCTGAAGAAATCAGAATCCTAACCGATATCAAAGAATTTCGTAAGAAACTAAAAACACATCTATTTATGACACACTATGGCGTACAAATTCCATTACCTTACAAAGGATAATAGAAGACAATTTAACTGTCAAACTATGAAAGACTTAACATAATTAACGGCAACTAAAGAAACACTAATTCAATTTCTCTAATCACAGTAACAATAATGCTAAAATAAGATGGTCAGACTGCCAAATGCCCGTAATGTATATAGTCTAAATACAATGTATCAGATGTTATGTACAGAGTTGCTAAGCTCTGTGCAAAAGTTGCTATACACGCAGTAGTTAGACCATTGGTAATAGTTAATAGTTCTAGCTCAATGTATTAAGGCCTATCACCCACTGTATAAAGTTCTTTGATGTTTTATGTAAGAAGAACAGGTTTTATAATTGTTCACTGATTCTTTACATTGTTCTTTGTAAACCACACCTGATCCATGGGAAAGTGCGGTATATAAGTATTTGTTAAAAAAAAAAATAAAAAAATAACGCAGGATTTTTGATGCTTAATGTGCATTAAAAAGCAAAATGATATGTTATTTTATCCCAACACGCGCTGCTTAATAATGAGATTCAATACATGCAAAAGACCTCAGGCCTGATATTCATTTGCAACGACGCCTAGCCGTCGCTGCTGACCTTTAACCCTGGATATTCGATGCCGGGGTCATATCCAGGGTTGCAGCACAGTGAAGGCACTGCAGAAGCTGACTGAGCCGCTGCTGTTGCTGGGCTTGTCTTTGCCTGCGGGCTGCTAAGCGGACAGCGGTACAATATCGCCACTGCCACCTCCGCTACACCCTGGAACACCCACGACACACCTTGATGCTACACGGCATGTAGCGGCGTTACTCAGGGACATGTTAGCGCTGCTGAATATCCCTCTAAGCGGTACTTACACGGTTTACAGGTCTGTAAACCGTGTAAATGCCTTTGAATATCGGCTCCTCATTATTATGCAAATGGAATAATGCAGCTTGCACTGAACAGTATCAGCTAGTTATTCTATGAAAAATGACGCCACCTTTGAGCTGGTGTTATTTTTCCTCCTGGGATATTTGGGCTGCTAACGCATGGCCTGATACTCCGGGCACATTCTTAAAGGGCCAGCGCATTCTTAAAAGCAGCATGGTCTAGGGGTCTTTCTCCTTCCGGCCACTGCTAAGACTCCGTGATGTCCCTAAGATAGTCCCCCTGAAACCACATTATAAGGTCCCACTGAAGACTCTCCATGCTCACCCCTCTCTTCCCATTCTTCCTCGCCCTTCTCTCCTCCCCTCTCCCCCTCCAGTTTTCCTCTTCTTTCTGCTACGCTCTCTGCTCTCATTGCCCCCTAACCTAATGGTTAGCACTGAGGGCTGAGAATCAAGTAAGCCAGGGTTCAAATTCCACCACTACTCCTTATGATATTTGGGCAAGACACTAAACCCTCCATTGCCATAGGTACAAACTTAGATGGTAGGCCCTCTGGTGACAAGGAAATACAGCATCTACTGTGCCTGAAGGTAACTAGCCTTGAGCTACTACTGAAATAAGGTGTGAACTAAATCCAAAATTCCTCTCTCTATCCCCCCACTTGCTTGCCCATTTAATTCCATCATTAGTCTTCCCTCGCACTCACACACACTCCTCTCCCTATCCCACCTGTTCCCCTCACTTGCTTGCCCCTTTAATTCCATCATTATTCTTCCCTTGCACTCACACACCCTCCTCTCTCTACTCCCACTTGCCCCCCTCCCTCACATACATAAAAGCATACTAAATGATGGTAGATAAAGACCAGCATGCTCATCTAGTCTGCCCAGGAATATCTTTAGGGTTGTAACTGCCACTCTGTGTGGTCTACCCCCACTCTATTTATTTTATTTATTTACATTCTCTTATATACCGTGCTATTCTGCATCAGTGCGGTTTACATTGAACAAACTGAAATTACATTGAACAGGGCATTATAACTTGGAGATAACTATTTTACAGGGAACATGGGCTATGGAGGGTTAAGTGGCTTGCCCAAGACCACAAGGAGCACCTGTGGGACTAGAAACCCCAGTCCTTTCAGCCCAAGGTTGCTATCCTCTAGTGGGATTTGAACCCCCGACCTTCCAGTCTGAAGTACCTTGCCCAACCACTAGGCCACTCCTCCACTCCTATGCTTTTTACTTTGGGTTGTTATTTTTCCCCCTAAACCCACCCCTTCTTCCTTTTTCAATCTCTGTAGATGATACTTTTCTACTCCCCTTTTCCTCAGCCTGCAACTTGGGGTCATTTTTGACTCCTCCTTCTCTACACACATCCAACTGATTGCTAAAACCTGTTTCTTTCTCTATAACATCAGCAAATTTGCCTCTTCCTTTATGAACACGCTACAAAGACACTTATCCACTCTTTAATCCACCTCCCATCTAGATTACTGCCACCTACTCCTTGCTGGTCTCCCTGTGAATCATCTCGCTTCCCTTCAATCTGTTCAAAACTCAGCTGCATGGCTAATCTTCCGCCAGCCCCGATATGCTCATGTAACCCCTCTTCTCAAGTCACTTCATTGGCTCCCCTTCCGTTTCCATTTCCAGTTCAAACTTTTCCTTCTGTTCTGTATGTGCATTCATTCTACTGCTCCTCACAAGCCTCTCTTATCTCTCCCTACACCCCTCCTTGGGAACTCCGCTCTTCTGGCAGATCCCTTCTCTCTGTGCCCTTCTCTTCCACTGCCAACTCCAGACTTCAATCTTTCCACCTTGCTGCTCCTTATGCCTGGAACAAGCTACCTGAATCTGTACATGAGGCTCCATCCGTGGCACTATTCAAATCCAATTGTCCCAAGAAAAATTCTATCATACGCCTAACAAGATTTTTTGTCGGAGTAAGTTTACCCAGTGTCCAGAATATGTTTGTCAAAGACACCGCCGAGTTTACTCCATTTTATTATATAATTTAAAAGAGAACAAGAAGTCCATCACTTAGCTGTAAATCACCAGAATGCCGAGATTCTCAGTAGACGACGCGACTCGCGTTTCGGGTTTTAATTCTGAAACTCTGAAAAACCCTTCTTCAGGTCAAAGACAAGCCAGCAATTGGTAAGAGAACAGCATACAGGCCAAGAGCAATTTTTGTAACCGCTATGTAGTCGTCAGCGTCTGACGTCAGAAGAGTAAGACAAGACTTCAACCAATCAAAATGAGACCAACCCAGTGCAAACATATTCTGGACACTGGGTAAACTTACTCCGACAAAAAATCTTGTTAGGCGTATGATAGAATTTTTCTTGGGACAATTGGATATCTTCTTTATTGGTGTGCCCTTTTTATCCAATTGGGGTTCGGTTGAATTTACTATTCAAATCCAGGCTAAAAACTCACCTCTTTGAGGCTGCTTTTAGATCCTGGTCCCTTGTTCTCCTGTGGGTCTCCTTACCTTTCCCTAGTTGTACCCTTGTTCTCAGCTGTTGTATTCTGTGTCGAGCAGGGGCTGTCTTTTTACATGTATCTGTGCAGTACTGTCTTTGCCCTGTAGCGCTATATAAATGATTAATAGTAGTAGTAGTTGTTTCTGCCGTTCTGTGACACCTCCCCCTGCTACGCGTTTTTAAGTGTGAAGGTCATTCAGGTTTTGCTTTGGGCAAGAAAGCTCCGCTGCCTGTGTAGGGATCCTCTGTGTCTCTCCCATGGCTTTTTGAATTCTGACACTGTTTTTATCCTCACCACTTCCAGCAGAAGGGTATTTCAGGCCTCCACCACCTTTTTGGTGAAAAAGTATTTCCTAATGTTGCTTTTAAATTCCTTCCTTTCAACTTCATTCCATGTCCTCGAGTTTTATAGCTTCCCTGTCTTTGGAAAGGTTTGTTTGCTGATTAATACCTTTCAAGTGTTTAAACGTCTTCATCATGTCTCTTGTGTCCCTCCTCTAAGGTATACATTTGCAAGTCTTCAAGTTTCTTCTTATACGCTTTTGGCACAAATCCCATACCATTTGGGTTGTTCTCGTCTGCCTGCTTTAAGTCCTTTTATGGCCTCCAAAACTGAATGCAGTACTCCAAGCGAGGCCTCACCAATGACTTGTAGGCATTATCACCTCTTTCTTTTGGCTGGTTATGCCGCTCTCAACGCAGTCTAGCAGTCTTCCGGCTTTGGCCACCACCTTGGCACATTGGTTTGCAACCTTAAGGTCTTCAGACACTATCACCCCGCGTCCTTCTCCTAGGCTGTACATATCAACTTTTCATCCCCTATCGCATACCGCTCTTTAGGATTTCTGCACCCAAGTGCATTACTTTGCACATCTTTGCATTAAATCTTAACTGCCAAGCATTAGATCATTCTTCTAATTTTTGTAGATTATTTTGCATGTTATCAACTCCACTCTGTTGCAAATCTTTGTATCATCTGCAAAAAGGCAAATTTTTCCTTCTAACCCTTCGACAATGTCACCTACAAAGATGTTAAATGGAATTGGTCCCAGGACAGATCCTTGAGGCACTTCAATATTCACCTTTCTTTTTTCCGATTGAAGTCCATTTACCACCACCCTCTGTCGTCTGTCAGTCTACTAGTTGCTAATCCAGTCCACCACCTGGGTCCTCGTTTCAGGCCGCTCAGTTTCCTCATGAGCTTTCTATGAGGAATGATATCAAAGGCTTTACTGAAATCCAAGTAGACCATGTCCAGTGCATGCCTTTGATCAAGTTCTCTGGCAGACTGGACAGGCCGTATAGTCATTTTCTGCTCTCATGTTTCACTCAGTCAAAGAAATCTATCAGATCCATCTGGCACAATTTGCTTTGGTAAAACCATATTGTAGATACTTCACTTTTCTTTCTTTTTGTAGCATCTCCATTATTTTTCCAACCACCAAGGAAGGGTTACCGGCCTCTAGTTTCTAGCTGGTGTTTTTCTGAAGAGGGATTACATCTTTCCTTCTCCGGTCCTGAGGAACCTTGAGGGTCTAGTAAACACATCCTTAAGAGGATTCACCAGCATCTCTCTCAGCTCTTAGTATCCCGGGATGTATCTCATCTGGCCCATGGCTTTATCCACTTTTATTGTTTCAAGTTCACAGATATTTTTTTTCCTGTATCTGTTCCATTTCCATACGTACCTTTGTTAGCCATTCGTGGTCCTTCTCCAGGATTTTCTTCCATGAACACAGAAGAGAAATATTCGTTCAGCATTTCCGCATCACGCTACACACAGTGGTCTTCAGCATATTTCAGTCTTACAATTCCACCTCTGGCCTTCCTTCTCTCTCCAGGGAACACAGAGAGGAGCCCTTACTCTCACAATAGAGTCCAGAAGAAACACAAGGAGCGAGAGACGTGTAAAGGTGGGATAGGTTTATTGAAACCCCTATGCGTTTCGGCTGTCGCCTTCTTCAGGGGGCACACAGACTATTGGTATGTCACAATAAATATATTGTAGGCATAATACTATGAAATGCAATCTACATATGTTGCACGATTGATTATACGATGACTGGAAAACACCAAAAGAGTAAGGATGCTTGACGACGCTCAAAATCCGACTGTTCTTCTTCTTTCTTCTTCTTTCTCTCTCCAACATATCTGAAAAAAGTCTTTGTCACCTCATCTTACAGCTTTAGCTATTTTTTGCTCTCCCAGTGTTTTTGCCATTCTGACTTCTTTCTTTGCCTCTTTGGGCTTTTCCCGATATTTTGTGTTTGCTACATTTTCTCCTTTTACAAAATGCAGATCATAAGAATCAGTGTCTCTGGTTCCTCTAGGCCCCACCCCTGCACACACTTGCCCTTTGCTTTTACTGGTCTCCCACACAACACACTCTTCCTTTTTCCCTACTACCTTCTACACACTCACATTCTTGCAGTCCCCCCCCTCCATTTGCACACACAGAGTCTCTTCCTCTCTGCTCTCTGTGCCCCCACTCTCACTCACTCACTCGTTTACTCTCTCCTTTCATTGCCCCACCCCAGACACAAACACACCGTCTTGCTGTAAATTCTTTCTGTCTCCCAGTCACTCTCTTGTTCCCCCTCACTCTCACATCCATTCTCTTCTTTTCTCCTTCCTCTCCCTCATTTGCTCCCTTGCTCTCTCCTCGCTCTGCCCCCCCCAAACACTCAGAACACACGATAAGTCAGACTGCATCAGACCAGAGTCTATCAAACCCACCGAAGGATATCGAAAACTGGAAAAGGAGTGATAGAAAGAAAAAGAGAGAGTGAGAGTGACCGTGAGACAAAGTGACTGCTTGACTAAAAGAGCTTACAGTATCAGTGAGTACCCAAGGCAAGTACTCTCACCGTCTCACATAGCCAAGTGGTGTATAAGCTCTTTGGGGCAGGGAATCATTGTACCTGCAATGGAAATGCCGATGTAGAAGGAAATGAATTTATGAATCATGATAACCCTCACACCTTCCTTTGACTTTTCCAAGTGCAGGCTGCATTCATTTAAGTGTTATTAGAAGTGGACATAGGATACGAGCTGCATGTTTGAGAGGAAGGAGATCCGTCCCCAGGGAGGTGGTGGACTGCCGAATCACGAGCTCACACAGGTTTTTACTGGCCAGCGGGGCTAGCTCCTCGACAGCGGCACGCAGCTCCTCCACAGACAGGTAGCCCGGCTTAGCCTTTGAATGCGGAATCAGTCTGTCTTCACACTAAATGGAAACAAGAATTAAGAATGACACATTTAGCACAGGGCATTCAACAACAGAAGATTACACAGCAGAGATACTACCTAGAAACAGCTTTCCGAGGCCGCTTCTAAATTCCACTTTTCTGTAAGACACATTTATCATCATGTATGTTTGTCCTGACTAGATTGCAAGTTGCTCGGAGCAGGGACTGTGTCTGTGCAGTGCTGTGGGTGTCTCGTAGTGCTTTAGAAATGATAACTAATAGTAGTACAAACTGAAAGGCTCTTGTCTGATGCCAGTGCCTTAGAAATGGCCATAGGAAGCTGCTCTGAGATGCCGGCTAAAATCACACAGCTGCTGAAAAGCTCAGGGCACGAGGTTCTTCCTGGAGTGATTTCCCTCCTAGAGGTGAAAGAGGTGGTCTCTGAATGAGGGCCACTTTGATGCGGACATGAGGAATGCAGCCACCAGGTCATCCAGTCATTCCAAACAGGATGATCCATTTCAACGTTTTCCCCATGGTGCGCATGGAAATGGATTTTTCTTAGGGAAATTAGACCTACAACGCCATGCATGCAATGGGCAAATCCAGGACTGGATCACTCTGCTGAGGATGACCTGACATGGCAACCCCAGAAACCAGATCAGGCTAGAGATGGAAGGGATCTGTGCAGTGACGTCCAGTTATCCCACTCCAGGAACCTCTCATAGTTCCATCTTGATGCATTATGTGACCCTCAGCACTGATTTCAGGGGTAAGATTTGGGACTAGAAATATTGCACTGCTTGGCTAAAAAGCTTCTCTCCTGGCACTGGGTATCACGGCAGCTCTGAATGAGGCAACTGCACCGCCCAGGCCTAAAGGTGACTTGCCAGAGAATGAAGGAACTGGCGTGGGGGGGGAGGGGGTAGCCACTAGCAGACAGGGTGTGGAGGAACTTCATGGTTTGATAAGACAGCATTCAAATCTGTTTTCTTTCACCTTGGGCAACTCACTTCCAGAGTTGCCAAGTGACTCAGTTCCATGAGTGGGATTTTCTGGCCAGTTCTGGTTTTAAATTTGCACTGCAATGCATTATGGTATCTGTAGTCCCTGATTTTACCCATTGGGATCAATACTGCAGGTCCCATAATGCATCAGGATGAGATTGTCAGAAATCCAGGACTGGCTTCAAGTCTCACTCATGGAACTGGGTAACTTGGCAACTCTGCACTTCAGCCTCAGTTGTCTCAGGTATAATTTGGATTGTGAGACCATTTAGGCAGAAAAATAACATAGCTAAATGAAGCTCAGCTTGAGCTCAGATTTGGAAAAGGGAAGAAATAAATCTAAAAATCCAACTGACAAATTTCCTACTAATCCCTCCCTCACAGAGTGCTGCTCCTCTCATCCAGCTGAATCATGTTAAAGGGAAGAGGGCAGGTAGCTAGAACTGAATGAAGGACAGAGGAAGGAAGATTTGAGCCAGTCCTGGTTTTAGAACTGACATCCCAGTGCATTGAGGGATTTGTAGTCCTTGCTTTTTCAAGTTGCTATCAGCACTACAGGTAGCAAGCTACATCAGAAGCGGATTTCAGACAGGCAGAGCTGGAGCAGTCGCCCCCTAGAAACAGCGCCACTTGGTGGCTGGACAGCATAAAGCAGCGTTACTTTGGTGCACTGGTCCTCTAAGGCAGTGGTTGTCAAGTTTGCAGGCCAGGACCCAGCTAGCTGCCTTCCTAACCTAATGTGGACTGAAGTGGACTAAAGAGGACTGGAGGAGAGGTTCTGACTGAAGAGCAGGAGGGAAAAGGGAGAAAACAAATCCACCCCCAATCCATGTATCAGTTTCCCAATTGTCCAAATAAAATAGCTTTGTTACAAAGGTTTCTGTTGCTTTCATTTGGTGTCACATCTCTGTCTCCCTCCTCTATCCTCCCCCAGCCCTGTCCTTACAAAGGACCCCACTATTAGGTACTTTTCTAGTTCCTGTTCTTCCGCTCCTCTCCTGGTCTCCGCACCCTGCCGCTCAGGAAGTACTTAATCACCCGCCCGCAGGGTGGAAGTCACATAGCCGGGAGAGAAGGCCTCAGGACCCACATTACACTGGGAAAAATACTGCCAGTCTGCATACAGGTGATTAAGAAACACCGCTCTAAGGACTGTACAGGGTCTTCTATCTAATGAGACTTTTTCACCTGAAGAACTATTCCACGGAGGAGAGGAGAAGCACGCTAAAGGAAGGACATTTTTAGCAACAACGGGGCATGTTTACTAAAGTGTGCTGAGATAGCACAGGCTTTACCCTGCGCCAACTGCGCTATTCATTAGTGTGGGGTACTGCAGTGAAATCCCACACTAACCCCTAAGCAAGTGATGGGACAATGATTGGAGCAGTCTTGGCACCTCACAGTTAGATGGGTGACACTAGCGTGTGCTGCTGTCCTTATTATGGGTGAACTTACCGCCTCCATAAGCCATGGCAGTAAATGCGCCCGCATGCTGGTTAGCACACTGCAGTCACACGGCATCTCGCTAACTGTAGGGGAACATGCCAGGCAGGCCCCAACGATTCATACAGACCACCATGCTAATTCCGGATCCCAATCACATGCAAATAGCATGTCCTGGAACATTCTAAAAAAGCTGTAGTCCCTGATGGTCCTCAAGGGCCACAACTGGATTTTCAGGCTATTACTAATGAATATGCATGAAACATTAGGGATATTCTGAAATCCTGAACCATTTGCAACATTTGAGAATGGGAAGATAAAGCTAGCATTGCTCCAGCACTAGACCAGGGGGGAACAAATTGAGGGGCAACACTGGGGTCTATTTCTTCCCTGACAAGTGACTGCTCTAGACTGGGGTTTGCCCCGCGGCATGCAGGGAGCTGTAGTTCTGGTTTCCCATTGCTTTCCCTAAGAAAATCAGAAATGGAAAAGGAGAGAATTTCTCTGCAAACCTCATGAAAGAGCGGCTCCGAGCCCTGAAGGATCAGCTTGAGAATATACTCCAGCAGCAGCTGGCCACACATCTGGTTTTCACTGAAGGCAGAAAATTCCAGAACTAGGTTTTCCAGATCCTCCTCCTGGAAAGGAAATTCACAAGCAGTTGCTGCAGTTTTCTGTCCTTCCGCATTACGGGATTCTGGCGCTCAGAGCATGCTGAAATTACCTTCCTGTAAGACAGGGGCCCCAAACCTTTCATGTGAAGGGCCACACAGGGCATTTAAAATCTCAGAAAGGGCTGGATGAGGGGGGGCCCCCCCTAGGAGTACAGTTTGCAAAATGTAAGGGGTGAAAAGGGACCATTCTTGGCCTTTTTGGGGATTTCAAATGCTGGGGAAGGAAGGCTACCAGGGATGAGATGGATAACCTTACCCCTTGCTTCCCCTCACATCTCCCCTCTGGCTTGTGGTGGATAGACGTGATACATTCTCTTCCATTCCTCATCCCCCTGTTCAGCCCCTCCGTTCTCCTTTTACTCCTCTCTCTTACCTTCCACTTTCCTCATTCCATTCTTGCCCCCTCGCCTTCTCTTCCCCCCTCCCTTTTATACCTCCACTCTACACACACACACTCCCAGTGCTCCCGCCCACAAACAGGGAAATAAGCACATACAGTCCCCCCAGCTCCAGCGGCAGTGCCCAGCCCATCATAGCTGCAAGTTAGGGATGAGTTGTGATGGTCGAGATCGAAGGAGGGGGAGGGATTTAGCTCATGTCTTTTTCATGCCTATTCACCACCTAGGCCGCTGCCTTGACCTTGTCTTCTTCTCTAACTGCTTCCCCTTGAATTTCTGCACCTCCCTTCAGTTCTTCCCTTATCTGACCATCACCTGCTAAGTTTCACTCTTCATCACTCCCCACTTCAGTCTCACCCAGTCTCTTCTAATGTCTTTAGAATCTTCATGCTATCGACCCATCAGCTCTCTCCATGGTGTCCTCTAAGTCCGTTGACGAGACCGTAACTTCCTATAACACTGTACTCTCCTGTGCTCTGGATGCTCTAGCTCCTCGCACTGCATGTCCTGTGAGATGTACTGTACCTCAGCCCTCGCTGTTCTCTAAAACCGCTATCTATGTCCTGTGCCCGCTCAGCTGAGTGCCTTTGACTTAAATCCTGCACTCTTGCGACTTCCTACATTTCAAATTCATGCTTGTTTCCTTCCAGCCTGTCATAGCACTCGCCAAGCAAGAGTACTATATCCATCTGACTAACTCTCTTGCCCCTGACCCTCGCGGTCTGTTTGCAACTCTCAACTCTCTCCTCAGAGTACCGCTGCCTCCGACCCCTCCTTCCCTTTCTGCCCAGACCTTGGCTGACTACTTCCATGACAAAGTCCAGAAGATTAGGCTTGAATTCTCAGCAGGGTCACCTCCACCTCATCTTCCCTCTCTTCAATCCCAAATGTATTTATTTATTTAACAATTTTTCTATACCGCCTTTTCATTCAATCAAGGTGGTTTACAATAAACTTCAACATATACAAAGAACTTGCAAATATCAAAAAACTTGCAAACATCAACAGTAACATTATAACTTCAAAACCTTCAAAACATCAACAGTAACATTATAACTTTAAACCTGGGTAGTCTCTTGTAACATATCTAAATTACGTACATCTTGGGTGTCATGGTTTGTGTAAGTTGGCTTGTGGTGTGATTATGGTGATTGGTGGTCTTCATTGAATTGTTCAATGAAAAGGGTGGTTTTGAGCAGTTTTTGGAATTCTTTTATATCTCTTGTTGATTTTAGATTATCTGGGAGGACATTCCGGGTAGCAGGGGCAGCAAGAGAGAAGGCTCGCATGGATCTGGACTTGTTGGTTCTTATGAATAGACTAGGTGTTGGTATACTGTTTTTAGTGCTGTTTCTTTCTGGTCTTTTGCTTGTTTTAGTTACGATGAGTTCCTGTAGTATTCCTGCTGACATATTGTTTTTAATTTTGAAGATGGTGAGTGCTGATTTGTATTTTGCCCGTGATGAGATTGGTAGCCAGTGCAGATCATGTAGTAGTTGAGTTATGTGGCCTTGTTTTGAAGCGCTAGCAATAATGCGGCAGCAGTGTTCTGGACTATTTGTAGGGGACGGATGGTTTGTTTGGACAGACCCTGGAATAGTAATTGCAGTAGGTCCAGCACAGGTGTAATGATGGCCTGGCATATTGTGCAGAAATGTTCTTTATTGAGGAGGGGTTTTAGTCTCCGGATTGTTGCAAGTTTTAAGAAGGCTGTTTTGGATATCTTGTTGATCTGTGGTTGGAGGGTAAGTTGCTTGTCTAGAATCACTCCAAGGTATCGGACTTCGTCTTTTATTGTAATCGGTGTATTGGATATGTTGATAGAAGTAGGAGGAATGAATGTGGAGTCTCTCATAATGATGATTGCTTCGGTTTTTTTATGTTGATGTTTCAGTTGATGTTAGTTAGCCAGGTCGTCATTTCTTGGATGCAGGATGATATGGTGGTGTAGTCTGGGGAGTACAGTTGAATAGGGGTATATGTCATGATGTCGTCAGCATATATGGCATATTGTGTTTATTAAATATTTTGCATATAGGCTGGATATAGATGTTGAAAAGAAGAGCTGATAGTGATGAGCCTTGGGGAACTCCTTGAGTAGTCCTGAAGAGTGCTGAGGTGAGGTTCCCAGATTTTACTATTTGCTGTCTATCTTCGAGGTATGATTGAAACCATTTGATGGTGGTATCCTGTAGTCCAATCTCCATTAGGCATTTCAATAGGATGTGATGGGAAACTGTGTCGAAGGCTGATGACATATCGATAAATATTAGTAGGAAGCCCTGTTTTATCTTGTCTATTCCTATGTTATCGAATAGATGTATGAGGAGTGTTTCAATGCCATGTTTTGGGTGGAATCCGTGCTGGTGGGGATCTAGTGGGGCGAATTCATCAATGTGATCTTGGAGCTGTCTCTGTACAATTTTTCCATTATTTTAGCCAGGAATGGGAGGCTGGATATTGGGCAGTAGGTTGAAGGGTCGGTACTGTTGGATGAGGTGGTTTTGGGAATGGGGCGGATAGTAGATTGTTTGAGTGGTTTTGGCATGTAGCCCAGATTGAGGGAGGTGCTTACGATTTTTTGGATGAATGTGCTGAGTTCTTTAGTTGATTTAGTCCAAGTCACTGGGCAGGGGTCTGATGGAGAAGTGGTGGTGTTTAGAGCAGTGATGGTTTGTTCTCTTTGTTTAGTTGATGGAATGCTGACGTTCTTCCATTGATTGGTAGTTGTGGAGCCATCTGTAGTTGGTGTATTCATCGGATAGTTGTTCTTATGGGTTGTTGTGGTACTGTTCTTGGCTATTAGATAATCAGCAAAGGTTTGTGGGTGCATCTTGATTTCGTCTTTCATAGTCGGGTCATTTGTTAGGGTACGAACAACGTTGAAGAGTTCTTTAGGTTTATTTCAAGCTTTTAGTACAAGGTTTGTGTGGTATTGTTGTTTATGTTTGTTTATTAGGTTGTTGTATTCTTTTTGCATCTCTTGGTATTGTTTCAATGTGGTTTCTGATTTGTTATGTCTCCAGCGACGTTCCAATAGTTGTAATTTTCTTTTGGATTCTCTTATTGTGTTAGAGTACCATGGTGTCGATCTGGGCCTGTTTTTGTTGTGGCGTGAATTCGTTTGAGGTGTGAGTTGAGATGCGGCAAGGATGGTGGTATTCCATGCGGTGATGGCTACGTCCAGGTCAGTGAAATCTTGGGGTAGGGACTGCATGGTATCTTTGAGGAAGTGCTCTTTGTTAAAAGCTTTGAAGTGTCTGGTTGGCTCTTCTGTTTTCCAAGCTTTCTGTTGGGTATTGTGGTGGAGCACAAATGATATGGCATGGTGGTCTGAACATGGTTTAGGTGTAGTTTTAGGTAGTGTCATGAGACCTTGATCTAGGGTGATAGTTGGCACGAATATGTGATCTGGTGTAGAGTCCGAACGATGGGATGGGCCTGATAAGACTTGCTTGAGTTGAATGGATTCCATAGCTTCCGTCAATCTCTGTCACCCTCTCCGCCTTTTCTAAGATCACTGAAGAAGACACCATATATCTTCTCTCCTCCTCTAACTCTACTACCTGCCCCCCTGATCCCATTCCCACCCATCTACTAAACTCCTTCTCCTCCACTGTTGGCCCTTCCATCCGTCAAACCCTTAACCTATCGCTTTCTACTGCAACCGTTCCCGCAGCCTTCAAGCATGCTGTGGTTACTCCTCTCCACAAGAAACCATCTCTTGATCCTACCTGTCCTAATTATTTCTATACTACTTGAATGTGCAGTTCACTGCCACTGTCTTGACTTTCTCTCCTCTCAGTCCCTTTCTCTGAAACATTGGTAAATTTGTCCCTTCCTTTCTAAACACACTACTAAGACCTATATCTATTCTCTTGTCACTTCCTGTCTAGACTATGGCAATCTCCTCTTCGCTGGTTTTCCTCTGAATCATCTCTTCCCACTTCAATCTGCTCAAAATTCAACTGCACGGCTAATCTTCTGCCACCGTCGCTGTGCTCATGTCGCCCCTCTTCTCAAGTCACTTCAGTGGCTCCATTTCCACATCCAGTTCTACTACTGACCTATATTGTAAGTGCCTTCATTCAGCTGCTCTTATCTACCTTTCCTCTCTTATTTCTCCTTACACCCCTCCTCTGGAATTCTGCTCTTCGGCCATATCCCTTCTATCTGTGCCCTTCTCTTTCACTGCCAACTCCAGACTTCGATCTTTCTACCTTGTTGCCCCTTATGCCTGGAACAATTTACCCGAGTCGGTACGTCAGGCTCCATCTCTGGCCCTGTTCAAATTCAGGCTAAAAACTCCCTTCTTTGAGGCTGCTTTTGGTTCCTGATCACCTCCTTTGTGTTTCCTTACCATATCCCTAGATATATCCTAGTCCCCACTTGTTGCACTGTCTGTCTTGATTAGACTGTAAGCTCTTATGAGCAGGGACTGTCTCTTACATGTCTCTGTACAGCATTGTGTATGCCTTGTAGCACTATACAAATGATTAGTCATAGTAGTAGGAGGAGTAGATCAAGGCGAGTTACAATCATGTACAGAAAGTATTTTCCCGTCCACAGAGGGCTCACAATCAAACAGACTGATGTAGAAACCCCGCACTAGAGCGCAGTGCTTAAAGCTCTAGTGCAGGGTTTCAAAGCGCGACTTTAACACTGATGCTTTGCACTGGAATGCAATAGGCTAATTATCCAGTGTGCAAAAAGTCAGCGTTAAATTGAGAGAGCAAGCCAAACATATGCGCACAGAAGTTGGTGCAAGTTTGGTATGCTCTCCCAGAGAAACAGGGTCATCTGAGCGGAGGTTTGACACATCCCTTCAGATGACCTATTGCAGGCATCAAGGAAAGCCCCTGATGCCATCAGTATACTGTCAGGGGTTCGGTGCTCGGGTACCTGGTGGCCCAGTGACCCCAATCCCCCACTCTTCTGCTAAAAAATTCCCTGGTGGCCCAGCAGCCCCAGTCCCCCTATTTAGTAAAATAATTCCCTGGTGGCCTAGTTGCCCCAATCCCCCCACCCACACAATAACAAAAATCCCTGGTGGCCCAGTGGCCCTCATCCCCCACGAACCTCCACTCCTTGTTATTGGATGGGTGGGATTGGGGCCACTGGGCCAGCAGGAAATTTTTTATCAGGTGGGTGGGGGATTAGGGCCGTTGGGCCACCAGGGAATTTTTTTATCATTCAGTGGGGACTGGGGCCAGGGGGGATTTGGTTTCTGTAGGAGGGGTGGTATTGGAGGCACCAGCCCCCTGACAATATTCTAATGGCATCGGTAGTTTTCCCCGATGTCTGGATCACGTGAGGTGAATTGTCAAACTTCATCTCCGATGATACTTTTGCTCTCGGCTGGATATTTATGCTTGCTCAAAGCTGGCGTGAAACTCCAGCGTTAACAAACAGTGTAAAAAACTGTGCCAAGTTTCATAGCAGTTTTTTTACATCGGGCGCAATTGCATCAGTGCATGCCAAATGCACTGCAGCTTAGCGCGGTTGTTTTTTGGGTATTTTTCCAGCGTTAGCTTGCCTTCTGGATCGGAGAACAAGCCTAGCGTGAGAAAAGCTCCAGAACATGCCGCGTTAAGCTTTTCTGCATCGGCCCGACAGTTTGTACCTGAGGCAATGAAGGGTAAAGGAACTTTCCCAATATCACAAGGAGTGGCAGTGGGCTTCCCTGGTTCCCAGCCAACTGTGCTCAAGAGGTTGAGAGGATTCACTTTTGGCACACGTAGCAGCCACTGGCTCTGGACGGGACAGCCGAAATATTAGACAAACTTGGCAGTTGCTTAGGGCAGCGGCTTCTTGGGAGGGGCCGCAAAGATCACGGCATTCAAAGTTAAACAATAGAATCTGAGAGCCGGGAAAGGGGGGGGGGGGGAGGCGCCAGCACCCTGAACCAACTCTGGGACTGACCCCGTGAATAGGGCCCCCCCTGTTCCCCTCACCAGGAGACATGAATACTGCCTCTGTGGCATCCCATCACCAGCAGGCCCGGGCCGGGAAGCAGACCCTAGGTCCATGATTTGAAACAGGGTCTCCTACATGAAGTGGGCTGTCAAACCCCCATTTTATATTTGCATTTATGTAAGTTCTTTCACCATAGTTTCACTCAGGCCTTTGACTCTCTGTGATACTCCTTGTTCTATGTCCCTCTGGAAGCTGTAGCACTGGGCCTCTGTCCTGCTCTTATAGCGCTTTTTCTTGCTTGCTTTTCTTTTCTGTTCTGGTTTGGAGTCCCTGTGTTATTTCCTTTTTCTCTTAGTTTTGTAAACTGCTTTGATATCCCCAATTCAAGATGGTATATTAAGGCAGGCTAAATATAAACATTTTTAAGAATGGCTACACATTAGATAAAAAGGCAGAGGGTTTTCCAATCTTGATTTGAGCTGCAGATACACACAGACCTGCAGGAACGGATACACTTGAGATGCAAAGACTCGGAGGTCACCAACGGCCAGCAGCGAGACCGAAGACAGCAGATCAGTCATCAGTACAACGTAACGTAGCACTGAGGGGTCCAGAATCCCACAGAGAACGAGGCCCAGCAAAGCGACCACCTGCAGGAAGAGAGGAAGGTGAGAGGTGGTCACTGGTGAACTAAGACCCAGGCCACCCCTGAGAGAGACTGAGATCACCTGGCAAAGCCCATAAATGCCAGGCGAGTCCATTTGACAGAGGGCAGACTCTATTTCCGACAAAGAGATCTTTCAAACCTATCTTGGGTGTTCACCTGCTTTCTGCACGCTAGGAAATACCATTGCAGCAGAAGTCAAGATGCACCCAAACTCTGTACACACTGGCTTGTACTTTAGGCATAACCCAATTTTCTAGAAGCCCATATATGCATGCAAAAAACATGGTTTTATGTGCTAAAATGGTTTATAAAACTACCCGCTTAACGTGTCTAAGATTCTAATGCGTTTTCCCTTTTGAGTCTATGGGAAGAACATTTAGTCCGCCGGGCCCTTTCAGAGAGCTTTTACTTCCTTACAGTAACACTGTGGCACATCTTTCTTGGGGTAAATGCTCCAATTAATGCTGGCTTTCATGCACTGAGCTTCGGGCATTTCCAGGAAATTCCTCTTGTGTGCATAACCTCTGCAGGCGGCAACCCCCAGATGCATAGATGCAGAATGTGAGGAATTCATATACCATCTGCACTGAGGTCTGTGCTGGAACTTGGATATAAACGGTTCACTCTGGCTCTGCAAATAAATTTAGCTTGCAGAAAAGTGCTTGTGACGGACATAAGCTGGCATCCTGCAGAAATGAGCAGCTGATTTATATCAATAATTAGATTTTTACTTTACATCACATTTTGTGCATATAACCAAATCCTGTGTGCATACATGTGATATGTTAGGTCTTTCTGGACAGCTTGGACACTCACCTTGTTTAAAGGGGCGTACTTTTGCACCGCAGCCAGGAAATCCCGCAACCCCAGAGAGCTGATGTTGTCAGCTCTGTAATGCGTGTGAAACAGCCTGGATAACGTCTCCTGGAAGGAGGGATAAAACCATACAGTGAGGACGTCACAGCACAGTCCTTGTTTCAGGAGCTTTCTCTCTATAGCCAGGGCCGCCACCACCATACGTATGCTAAGCAGTTGCCTAGAGCGCTAATGGCCTGAGGGAGCTGTCGCTATTCGCACTTCCACCCCCCTCCCCTCCGATTCCATCAGAGGACATCTCATTCCCTTGCACCGACCGTGTCTACAGCAGTAGTTCTAAACCCAGTCCTTGGGACAGAGCTAGCCAGTCAGGTTTTTCAGGATAACCACCATGCATATGCAAGAGAGAGATTTGCATACAATGGAGGTAGTGGGCATGCAAATCTGTCTCATGCATATTCATTAGGGATATTCTAAAAACCTGACCTGTCAGTGGCTCTCAAGGACTGTGAGCGAAGACCAAGGTTCTATAGATCTTTTTATTCCAACTTATTTTAAATTTGATATTTATTGACAGCTAGTAGAAAGATATTTCAACATGTAAAGAAATTCCTAAAGAAAAGAGGAAGTGTGCTGCTCAATTCACAAATAGAGAGGTGTCCAAATCCACTATTTCAGGAAATACTCTTTATTTCAACTTTAAGCTCCACCTCTTCGGGGAAAGTCCATAAACTGTTATTAAGACAGATCTGGGGTAAGCCACTGCTTAATGCAGTAAGGAATTTGACTACTTTTGGGATCCTGCCAGGTACCTGTGACCCGGATTTGCTACCGATGGAAACACAGTATTGGGCTCGATGGACCTTTGGTCTGACCCCGTATGGCTACTTTTTGTCTGCATGTACAGCAGTTTCTAAATATGGCCCAGGAAGATCCCATATGGTTTGGATCAGGCAGTAACTAGACAGTCTCAGAGAAAGACCCAGTGGGTTCTGGTGCAGACTCCAGCGAAAGTAAGAGATGACCCAATTTATCATGGAGGGAGCTGCTGCCCCAGACTCCCTGACTCGCTGCCATTGGCATCTTTTGCAATTACATCCATGTTTTCATAAGGACTTGACATTGGTCTATACCAGCGGAACGAATATTAAGGATTGTATAGTGCGAACCAGAACAGCACTAGGGATTATCCCCATGGTCAGAAGGGACATTTTTCAGCTGATGATTGTTTTTATTCTCAGTGGGCTATAACGGGTCCTTCCTGGATGGACACAGCTTCTCTAAAGGTGTATTTTGCAAAAGGTTACATGGATTGTAATTCGGACCATGTAGTCAATATGTTGATATGCCCGTGAAACAAAGATTGGGTGAATATAAGTCCACAATTACTAATCGGGTGCTGGCTGCACCATTAGTAGATCACTGCTTAACATTTAACCATACTTTTGCTCAATTTCAATGGCAGATTTTGTTCTTCCCACTTGATGCGGTGACAGAACTGCCACTCTTCAATTTTGTGAGCAGCGCTGGATTTTTCATTTACATACAGTTTCTCCAGGCGGTTTGAACGTGGAACTTGAATGGCAATCTTTGCTTAAAAATCTTTTGTTTGGCTTGGGTATGATCAGGACTTTAGGCGCGGCCTGATCTCTGCTAAATTTACGCTGACTGGTCTTAACAAAGCATTGGTGAGTGGTCGGTTTGACGTCAGACGCTCGGTTTTTAAAGAGCAGGAGTGACAAGTTTCATTAGGATTCTTTGGATGGAAACTTGCTATTGTGATGACCAGCTGTTCATTATGCCACGAGGCAGAATCAATAAATTGTTATGGTTTGAAACGGGCGCTCCACTGGGGTTGTGGTGAGCAGTGCAGTTGGAGAGTGGTCACCTGGCAAGAAGAAAAGAGTTGGATCCTTTCTCTGTTCTGGCTCCACCACAAGGGTCTATTTAAAAGCGTTGTATTCCTGCTGCAAGACCATCGTATTTTTTGATCAGATAAGTCTTATACAAGTTTTTTTAAGTCTTTGCTATTAAAATGAATAACATGGAAAGTTTGTTGCAAGGGGATTATCTCTGCCTATATACAAACTATCCAAAAAAAGAATCCATACTTCTAGCTCTGGTTCCCATTCTTACTCATTACTGGATCTCACTGTACGGGTTTTCTTATCTTGATTTCTTGTGGGGAGTTTTTCACTCTGACTCTCTGGCACGTAAGCTGCTTGTGCCAGGATCAAAGTAAATCAGTTTCTCCTGGGGGCAATTTTTCCAAACGGGTTAGTCTTGCGCAAACCATGATAGTCATGAACCTCACTCCTAAGCCAGGGTATGCAGAGTATGATCTCAGACTCGGAAATTTACTGTTAAGGCTCGGCATAGTACTTGCATCATGCCAAAGAGCTTCCTTCTGGAGTGCGTAAGATGTAACATGTATGGGTAATTTATCAAGGTGTGCTTGGAAATTCTTCTTAAGCAAGCCTGTGGCACCCAAGATGATGGGAAATAACTCAGTATCTTTCTCCCACATTTTCTTGGTCTCTGACTGCATTTCTTGGTAATAAAGATCTTCTCCCTCTCAATGCGATTCACAGAACAGTCACTTGGGACGGACACCTCTATAATCAATGCGGTTCTGGTGTTCTTCTCCTTGACCACTATGTCCGGCTTCTTCTCATCAAGCTTTTTATCGGTCAGAATGGGAGTAGCCCAGGTGATCATAACCTCCTCATTCTCTGGAGTTCTCTTAGGATCATGATCCCAGTGCTTTTCTGATGCAATGATATTGTTGTGTTTACAGAGTTTCCAATGGATGAGACTTGCCTCTTTATTATGCCTTTCTATATAGATCAGAACTTTGTGGAATTACGTCTCTGTGAAATTATTAATGTTTCTTTACGGGAAGGTGTCTTTCCGTAGGATTTAAAAACAGCATTTGTGACTCTGATTCTGAAGGGGGCTTCTGCCGACAGGGAGGTGTTGTCATAGAAACATAGAAACATGATGACAGAAAAAGACCACATGGCCTATCTAGTCTGTCCTTCCATATCAACAACTACAATAGTCCACTTTTTACCTTTAGAGATCCTCTGTGTTTGTTCCATGCTTTTTTGAATTCAGTTACTGTCCTCATCTCTACCACCACCTACAACACTAGGGAGCAGCAGCCACGCAGAGCTAAGAACAAACCAATCTGAGGCGTGAGTAGATGGAAAGACAGAGTCCTTTATTAAACCTTAGGCCGTCTGACACAGGCCGTGTTTCGTCACCCTTCGTCAGGGGCTAGCCAGGCACAGAAACTAAAATCATAAATAACCACCATTAACAACCATTAAAAACAAAGAAACAGACTGACAAACTCATAAAACATCATACATATTAATACTTAATAACATTAAAGACATCAAAAACTGAACAATGTACAATCCAATAAAGTTAATAAATAATATAAAATAAATAGAAGATAAAAGTGCTCAAAGGCTCAGATACACATGAAATCACATAAATACATAAAAATAAATTAACTTACCAACCTCTGTTGTGGGTTCTAAAAAGTATTACACCACGCTTATGCAGAAAAGTCTAAAGAAACATTGTTACTAAAAAACAAAAACAAGGTAATTAAAAAACTCATAATTTAAATTAATATCCTTCAAAAACACAAAATGAAAGAAAAAGAAGGTGGAATAAGGAGTGATATGAGATAACTAAACAGTCTGGTAAATAACTACACAGGAATATGTGCTTAAAGAATGATAGTAGCAGAAGTGAGCCAGGAGATCACTATCAATAGTAATGAGCCAAGATATAAAATGTTTAAAGGACATTACTAATTTATCTGTACAAATCTAACACATGTGCAAAAAGCGAAAAAAATGCTTTAGAATCCAGCCATATAGGCCTACATAGAACGAATGTGACATAAAACCAATAAGAGCCATATTTTTAACGGCAAAAAACCGCGGTATTTAGAAAGTGCTATATATGGAATAAATCAAAAAGAAACCAAAATATTTAAGTCCACCCTTTATAAAAACAATAGAGACGGCAGAATAAAAGAAAAAATTGTAGAGCCGCCGTCTTATTGTTGGTTACCGCCACCAGAGGTATAGCCATAAATGTTAACCAAATTTTAAAATTGTCTCTGAAGGGGGACATAAAAATACTGCTTGTAAAAGAAAAGGTGCCAAACAGGGAAAAACAACTAGCAAGATAATAGTAAATTGAGCAAGAATTTAAAGAAAATTCTCGGAGGGACGTAAAGGTAGTGCTGCTGGGGGACAAATACCGAACATAGTAAAGTAACCATAAAATGAACAATAAAAGTGTCAAATAAAGCCATCACATTACCACCTTATAAACAAATGATGAAATGAAAAGATATATACATAAAATAAAGAGTAAATGAGATAAACTACCTTAGAGCAACCGCCGTCCGAAACCTTTGGACAAGCAGCTTTACAGAGAAAGAGCCGGCACATGCGCTAATCAACAAAGAGAAGGGGGCGGAGTTAGCTACTTGGCGGGATAGTGACGTGCATACCAAACCAAGGAAACTCATTACTCCACCATGACTATTAAAAAATGATAATTGAGTTTAGAAGATTACCTAGGAAGGATGCAAGATGCTGCTGATAAAAAATACCGGACAAAACCGTATGTGAATAAAAAGCTAAAACAGCAGTCGTGAATATGGCATTTAAAATGAACGGTCACAGTATGAACTTAAATAGCTAAGAAAGCAGCGAATAAGTAAATAAATATAGTAAAACTAAAATAAGACAAGAGGGTTACCGAAAACAAACTATACAAAACCCATAACCACGCAACAAGGCGGCAAGATTGCCAACTCTAATCAATATGTTAAAAGGTACCGTCTGGCCGATGTAACTCTCTGGGTTGCTTATAGAAAACACCTATATGAATATAAAAACCTAAAATAAAATAAATCTGCACCTAAACGGCAGGCCATTGTAACCCGTTGGGTCACATTATGGGAACCAACTAACAAGACATGAATAAATAAATAAATAGATAAAACTAAGTAAATTAAAATACCAATACGTGAAAAGTGACATCCAAGGAACCATATTAGCCTTTGAGCACTTTTATCTTCTATTTATTTTATATTATTTATTAACTTTATTGGATTGTACATTGTTCAGTTTTTGATGTCTTTAATGTTATTAAGTATTAATATGTATGATGTTTTATGAGTTTGTCAGTCTGTTTCTTTGTTTTTAATGGTTGTTAATGGTTTTTATTTATGATTTTAGTTTCTGTGCCTGGCTAGCCCCTGACGAAGGGTGACGAAACACGGCCTGTGCCGGGCGGCCTAAGGTTTAATAAAGGACTCTGTCTTTCCATCTACTCACGCCTCAGATTGGTTTGCTCATCTCTACCACCTCCACTGGGAGACTATTCCATGGATCCACTACTCTTTCCGTAAAGAAATATTTCCGCATATCACTCCTGAATCTATCTCCCTTCACCCTCATCCCATGTCCCCTCGTAGCAGAACTTGCTTTCAATTTAAAGAGGCTCTCTCCCTGAACATTTATGCCACGGAGGTATTTAAACATCTCAATCATATCACCTCTATCCCGCCTTTCCTCTAAGGTGTACATATTAAGATCCTTAAGTCTGTCGTAATATGCTTTATAATGAAGACCACTAACCATTTTAGTAGCCACCCTCTGCACCGACTCCATCCTGTTCACATCCTTTTGAAGGTGCGGTCTCCAGAATTGCACACCATACTCCAAATGAGGTCGCACCAAAGACTCATACAGAGGCATTATCACCTCCTTTTTTCTGCTAGCCATTCCTCTCCGTAGGCACCCAAGCATCCTTCTAGCTTTTGCCGTCGCCTTTTCTACCTGTTTAGCTACTTTAAGATCATCAGACACAACCACGCCTAGGTCCCGCTCTTCTTTAGTGGACAAAAGTACTTCACCCCCTATACTGTATTGCTACCTTGGATTGCTGCAGCCCAAATGCATGACCTTACATTTTTTAACATTAAATCCCAGCTGCCAAATTCTAGACCATTCTTCAAGCTTAGCTAGATCCCTCCTCATGTTATCTACACCTTCCTGGGTGTCTACTCTATTGCAGATTTTGGTATCATCCGCAAAGAGGCAAACCTTACCCGACAGCCCTTCCGCTATATCACTAACAAAGATGTTAAAAAGAATCGGACCACTTACAAGGAAATCTCAGAAAAAATGTGGCACCCAATGCAATAACGCGGGGCTTCAAGGATAAAAACTGCCGCCGCCGCATCTGGGTGGCACGGGACACATCCGGAAAAATATTAACTACCTGCCCACAAAATATAACAGTTTTAACTCTAAAATATGCTTTAAGGATTCTCTGCCACATTTTTTCTGAGATTTCCTTGTAAGTGTGTCATTCATTTGGATGGCGCCTCTTTTATTTTTGTGGATGTGGAGCATCTGGAGAAATTTTTGATGGACCGACAGGGTGTTGTTGGGGTTTAAGTAGTAGGTAGTCTGATTAATAAATATCCCTTTCATGACTGCGCCTATGGGCCTAGATTTCCTCATTTGTTTCTGTATTGTTTATTCAGTCTTGCTCCCATAATGTGGACTGTATCATGTTTATATTTTCCTTGATTGATGCAAATGCTTCTTTCTTTTTCTCTGTTCTCGATTTTCCTTTCATTGTAACTGATCTTTATATTTTGGTGAGAAAATAATAAAAATATTTTCACTATAAAAAGAATCGGACCAAGGACAGATCCCTGGGGTACACCACTGGTAACATCCTTCTCCTCAGAGTGAGCTCCATTTACTTGTACTCTTTGTCGCCTCCCACCCAACCAATTTCTAACCCAAGCAGTAACTTTAGGGTCCATCCCTAGGGTGCTCAGTTTGTCTATAAGTCGCCTGTGAGGAACAGTGTCAAAGGTTTTACTGAAATCTAAATACACCACATCTAGAGCTCTCCCTCGGTCCAACTCCCTGGTCACCCAGTCAAAGAAATCAATCAGATTTGTCTGACAAGATCTGCCTCTGGTGAATCCATGCTGCCTCGGATCCTGTAATCCGCTGGACTCCAGAAACCTCACTATTTTCTCTTTCAGCAGCGTTTCCAATAATTTACTCACCACCGAAGTTAAACTAACCGGCATGTAGTTTTCAACCACATCCTTACTTCCGCTTTTGTGTAAAGGCACCACATGAGCCTCTCTCCAGTCCTTTGGCACCACTCCCGACTCCAACGAGGCATTGAAAAGGTCATTCAGTGGAGCTGCTAGAACGTCCCCAAGTTCCCTCAGTATTCTAGGGTGTATCCCATCCGGTCCCATCGCTTTGTCTACTTTAAGTTGAGCTAGTTTCTCACGAACACAGTCTTCTGAAAATTGTTCAAGATGTCCCTCGCTTCTGTTCCTATTTGTAGGTGTTTTCTGAGGTCCTGCTCCTGGTTCTTCATCTGTGAACACAGAACAAAAATATTTGTTAAGCAATTCTGCTTTATCCTTATCAGCTTCTACATATTCCCCCCCTGCACCCTTGAGTCTGACAATACCACTTTTGCCCTTCCTCTTCTCACTAATATATATGAAAAATGTCTTATCCCCCCATTTTATTGCATTGGCTATTTCCTCCTCCTTTTGAATCTTTGCCTTCTTGACTACTTTGCTAGCTTCTCTAAGTTTTTCCAAATACAGATGCCTGTCTTCCTCTCTCTGTGATCTCTTGTATTTCATGAAGGCCTCCCTCTTTTTCTTCACTTTTTCAGCTACTTCCTTCGAAAACCATAGCAGTCTCCTTTTCCTTTTGCCTTTATTTACCATTTTAACAAAAAGGTTGGTTGCCCTTAAAATACCCCCTTTCAGTTTTGCCCACTGTTTTTCTACATCCCCCAGCTGTTCCCATCCCACTAACGACTCCCTGAGGTATTGACCCATCTTCGCAAAGTTAGTCTTCCTAAAGTCTAAGATCCTCACCTTGGAATGGATTCTAACAGCCCTAGTCCTAATACTGAACCACACCATCTGGTGATCACTGGATGCAAAATGATCTCCCACTACAACATCAGAAACACTTTCACCATTGGTAAGCACCAAGTCCAGTATGGCCCCTTCACGTGTGGGGTCTTTTACCAATTGCCTGAATAGTTCTCCCTGTAGGGAATCCAGGATCTCCTTACTTCTAGATGATACTGCAGCAGGAATGTGCCAATCAACATCTGGCATATTGAAATCTCCTATCAGTAGCACTTCTCCTTTCCTAGCAATGCTGTGTATCTCTTCAATTAACTCTCTGTCCACCTCTTCCTCTTGTGAGGGAGGTCTGTATATCACACCAATGCAAATAGATTTCTCTTTCCCTCTTTCTAGTTTAACCCACAATGCCTCCTCTCTCCCTTTTAAGCTCTGTATTTCCACAGCTTTAATAGTAGTTTTGACATATAGTGCCACTCCTCCTCCCCTTCTTCCTACCCTGTCCTTTCTGAATAAAGTATAGCCAGGTATAGTTACATCCCAGTCATGGTTTTCTGTGAACCATGTTTCTGTAACTGCCACTAAATCCAAGTCAGCCACTCCCACCAAAGCTTCAACATCAGGGATCTTATTTCCCATGCTACGGGCATTTATACACACTGCTTTCCATATGTTACCCCTGTTACCCATTTCCATAAAGGTATTTAATGTATCACCTACCTGGGGCTTTCACTTACCTGGGGGCTTTCTTCACCTATCCCCAACGAATCTAGTTTAAAGCCCTCTTCAGTAGATTAGCCAGTCTACTACCGAAGATGCGTTGACCTTTCTTGGACAGATGGATGCCATCTCTGCTCTGCAACCCTTGGAACAGCATCCCATGGTCTAGGACACCAAAACGCTCTCGATGACACCATCCACACAGCCATGCATTCATCTCCAGGATGCGAGCCTCTCTGCCTTGGCCTTTACCCTCAAATTATAGACCGGTGTCTAATCTATCCTTTTTGGGCAAATTGATTGAGAAGACACTTGCTAGTCAAATGTCAGCTTTTTTGGATGAGTATCAAGTTCTGGACGATTGTCAGGTTGGGTTTCATCATTATGACAGCACAGAGCCCTTGCTGGTGTCATTAACATATGATATCCACAACCTTCAAGATAAGGGTAAAACTGCTTTATTGTTGTTGCTGGATGTCTTGGTCACTTTTGACACAGTCCAACATGGTTTGTTGTTGGCTTGTTGTCTCGTGCAGGGATAAGGGGGAAGGTGCTATCCTGGTTTGCCTCTTATTTGGACTCCCGGTTTCAGGTTGTTCAAGTGGGGGAGGAAGTGTCAATTACTTTTTCTCTAACAGTGGGGGTCCTGCAGGGTTCCATACTCTCGTCATATTTGTTCAATGTTTTTCTAGTTCCTCTATGTAGAGCTATTTATTTATTTATTTATTTAACAGTTCTTCTATACCGCTCTATTTTAGATCAGAGCGGTTTACATTTAACATCAACTATACAACACAGGCAATTTGAGTTGTATTTACAATAAACAGGGAGATCAACTTGGAAGTAACTGGGGGAAACTATTTACATTGTATTTACACTGGTACCTGTTTTCAGGCAGAACATATCTACATCTTATTTACACTATGCAAGCTGTGGGTATGCTCTTCTATCTTTATGCTGTCGATGTCCAAATCGATCCCTCTGTCAGATGGGATGTGGGACGTGGATGCATCTGTGTGAAAGCATTTATCCTTATTGATGGGATGGTTCTGGTTCCTTGGCCTTAAGTTAAATATCACCAAAACAGACTTGTTACTCTTTGCAGACAGTGAGGTGGAGGGGCGACAGATTTCCTGAGGTGCTACTATTATGGGGGTGGTATGATCAGAATTTTGGGATTTGAGTGTATGGCTGGATTCCGAATTGGGTATGGGAAAGCATGTATCAAACCTAGTTCAGTCATTATTTGTTTTACTTTGGCGGATTAGACAGCTTCGCCCTTACCTGTCCTCAGTCAGTTTGGGCGCTGTAACTCGTGCATTGATAATGCTTAGATTAGATTATCGTAATGGTTCCTGTTTCTTGCCCTGAAGGATTTAATGCGCATTCAGCTGATGGAGAACACTGCGGCTAAGCTGATAAAGGGACTTTGGAGGTACAATCATGTCACCCCAATTTTAAGGGAACTCCACTGGCTGTCAGTTAGGGTTGAGTTGAAAGTTTTGTTATTGCTATTTAAAATCTTGCATAGTACGGCTCCCTCTTTGCTTTTGGATAAGCTGAACCTGTATGTTCCAAATTGATCCTTGCAGTTGCAAGAGGAGAAACTTCTGGCAATGCCATTGTATAAGGTGGTGTGGCGTAGGGTCAATCAGAATAGGGTCTTCTCTGTCCAGGCACCAGCCACGTCAGTTGCATCTTCAGAATGATCTCCTGATGCTTAGAAAGGCCTTACAAACATTTCTGTTTTTGAAAGCTTTTGGGAGACGGGAGGGGGTTGATGAGCTGATGGTTATAGTGGCTTTTGTTGGAAGGGTGGGTTGTGTGGCTGGGGCTGCTTGGATTGTGGGATATTGTATGTATTTTGTTTGATGTTGTACACCACCCTGGGCAGAAAGTTTTGAAAGGGTGGTTTAGAAATTAAAATGAATAATAATAATGATGATGATGATGACTTTGCCAGCTAAGAAATGTGTGACCGTTTCCAGCCCTTTTTTACACAATCGACATATGTCATTTTCCCATTTTTTCACTGCTTGCTGTAATCATCTTGTCTGTAATCCGCTGTCCTGAGCTGCAACGATCAGTCTCTCATCCTTCGGTTTCAGTTCCCCTCTCCTTAGCCATTCCTGGGTCCGGTTTTGATTAATGAATAGTTCCTAGAGTAACTCTTTGTATTTCCCACTGTATTTTTGCATTCGCCACTTGGTTTTCCTCATTTGGTGATCAAATTCTTTGATGAGCTTCTTCTCTTGTTTTGCAAATTCTGTTGCTTGGCTCCCTCTGTGCACTGGCGGATTCTCACATCCCTTCTACTCGCTGCAATGCTTGTCCAAGTGATAATGCAGATAGATTCTGGATATTTACTTTCCCATTTCAGCACTTTTTGCGCATATGGATCTATTGATGGCAAAAGTAGGCCTGGAGGCTCCCTCTGTATGTGCGGTCTGTTTGTATAAGAGAATGTACAGTCTTGGCATACACTGGTTCTGAGATCTTCTGTACGTAAGGAAAGATGACCTTTTGCAAACAATGTAGGAATTCTTGTTTACTTTTATTATAGCAAAGTGAAAATGCTGAACATAGAAATATGATGGCAGAAGAAGACCACAAGGCCTATCTAGTCTGCCCTTCCATGTCAACTACAACAGTCCCCTTTTTCCCTTGAGCTCTTCTGTGCTTGTCCCATGCTTTCTTGAATTCAGATACTGTCCTCATCTCCATCTATACGCTTTCTGCATATTACTCCTGAGTTTATTCCTTTTACTCCCATCCTATGTCCCCTCGTAGTAGAGCTTGCCTTCAATTGAAAGAGGCTCTGCCCCTGTGAATTTATGCCACGGAGTTATTTAAATGTCTCATTCATATCACCCCATGCCGTCTTTCCTCTAAAGTATACATATTAAGATCTTCAAGTCTGTCCTCATATGCTTTATAATGAAGACCACTAACAATTTTAGTAGCCACCCTCTGCACTGACTCCAATCTGTTTATATCCTTTTGAAGGTGCGGTCTCCAGAATTGCACACTATACTCCAAATGAGGTCGCACCAAAGACTTATACAGAGACACTATCACCTCCTTTCTTCTGCTGGCCATTCCTCTCCCTATACACCTTCTGTTTTTTGTAGTCGCCTTTTCTACCTGTTTAGCTACTTTAAGATCGTCAGACACAATTATGCCCAGGTCCCACTCTTCTTTTGTGGACAGACGTACTTCACCCCCTACACTGTACGGCTCTTTGGATTTCTGCAGCCCAATGCATGACCCTGTATTTTTTAGCATTACATTTCAACTGTGAAATTCTAGACCATTCTTCAAGCTTAGCTAGACCCCTCCCCATGTTATCGACTCCTTCCTGTGTGTCTACTTTATTGCAGATTTTGGTATTATCTGCAAACATCAAACCTTTCCCGACAGTCCTTCCACAATATCACTAATAAAGATGTTAAACAGAATCAGACCGAGGACAGATCCCTGGGGCACATCACTGGTAACTTCCTTCTCCTCAGAGTGAGCTCCATTTACCTGTACCCTTTATCGCCTCCCACTCAACCAATTTCTAACCCAAGCATTAACTTTAGGGTCCATCCCTAGGGTGCTCAGTTTGTTTATAAATCATGGAACGGTGTCAAAGGCTTTACTGAAATCTAAATACACCGCATCTAGGGTTCTCCGTCAGTCTAACTCCCTGGTCACCCAGTCAAAGAAATCCATCAGATTTGTCTGACAAGACCTCCCTCTGGTGAATCCATGCTGCCTCGGATCCTGCAATCCATTGGACTCTAGAAACCTCACTATTCTCTCTTTTAGTAGCCTTTACAATAATTTACTAACCACAGAGGTTAGACTAACCGGCCTGTAGTTCTCAAAGTCATCCTTACGTCCGCTTTTGTGTAAAGGGACCACATGTGTCTTTCTCCAGTCCTCTGGCACCACTCCTGACTCCAAAGAAGCATTGAAAAGGTCGGACAGTGGTGCCGCTAGAACGTCCCCAAGTTCCTTCAGTATTCTTGGATGTATCCCATATGGACCCATGGCTTTGTCTACTTTAAATTTAGCTAGTTCCTCACGAACACAATCTTATGAAAATCGTTTGAGATCCCCGTCACTTCAGTTCCTATTTGTGGGTGTTTTCTGAGGTCCTGCTCCTAGCCTTTCATCTGTGAACACAGAACGGAAATATTTGTTAAGCCATTCTGCTTTATCCTCATCAGTTTCTGCATATTCCTCCCCTGCACCCTTGAGTCTGACAATACCACTTTTGCCCTTACTCCTCCCACTAACATATCTGAAAAATGTCTTATCCCTGCATGTTATTGCATTGGCTATTTCTTCTTCTTTTTGTACCTTTGCTTTCCTGACTACTTTGCCAGCTTCTCTAAGTTTTTCAAATATAGATGCCTGTCTTCCTCTCTCTGTGATCTCTTGTAACTCCTGAAGGTCTCCCTCTTTTTCTTCACCTTTTCAGCTACTTCTTTGGAGAACCATAGTGGCCTCCTTTTCCTTTTACATTTATTTACCTTTCCAACAAAAAGGTATTGCCCTTAAAATATGAACCCTATTTAAATCCTCTTTAATGGAGTTTGTTAATTAAGCAGAGCAAATCAAGAACAATGATTTGTTCTTCAGTTTTAGAAGAGAACAGCAAGATGGAGTAAGCCCTGTCTTAATGATTCTACGATTTTTAATTCTTTGCCACACGTCCTCCTTTATATGTACTGCTTATCGAAACAGCATGAATCTAAATGTATATATTTATTTAGCTGGTTTTATATATGGCGTTATGTGGTTTACATGTTGAAATTGAACTTAACATACATGGAACGGAGTAAGGTAAAAAACAGAACCGTGACAACAAGTAACGGCAAAATATATCAATGGTAGGTCTAGTGATACATATCTACATTGAAGAGGTAGGGTGACCGGAGACATGGGTAAAGCAAGATGGGAGGGTGAGCAGGGTGGAGGCAGGGACAGGGGGGGAAGAGACCAGGAGAAAGTGAGGGGGGAGGTCAGTGGAAGAGTATGGTTTTGTGAGCTAAGTAAGTGTTCCATGAGGAGATGGGTCTTCAGTCATCCAGGTTTCTCGTGGCTCGTATGTTGTCAGGTAGCGCATTCCATAGATGTGGAGCGTAGAGCGAGGTTGCTGTATTTGATGTTCGGCGGCTGCTCTTCCTATGTACTGGCAGGATGTTAGTTCTTCTTGGCCTGTCAGCTGGTGTCTTTTAACTTAGAGGGTCATTCTAAAATGTTTAGTTGTGATTTGAACGCAGAAATCACGGGATGTTCAAGTAGGCATGGGGGCATGGCAGGGGCGTTTCTGGAGAGAGACGATGGACTTGCACGTCCCCATTTGATCCCAGAAGCAGCAGAGCCGTCTGCGTGTTTATTGCTGCTCCAGGCATGAATAAGCATCAGGAAAGTGCTTGCTTTCAGCTTAAAACATCCAGAGAGTGTAGAGACGATGGAGAATTAAACAGCTAGCTTTAGATTACAGAGCCCCACACTAGGATTCGAGCCCTGGCCACCCAGTTCTTAAGCTACTACTCTAACCATTATGCTATTATACATTTTGGTTCCGAAAGCCTCTCCTGGCGATATCTATATAGACATTTGATACACATGGATATCGGGTACAGAAGTTGCACGTACCTGCCTTTCTTTTCAGACAGTCTGGCTTCGATGCCCCCGATTGCGCTTGGACACCCCATTGGTGAACGCAGCTATTCTGAAGAAAGCTTGTGGTATGCTTTGAACATAGTAACGAGGGCCTTGTATTTAGCTCATGAAATAAAGGGAACCCATTAAGGCTATGTCAGGGACTTTACCACACAAAGGTACACTCACTTATAAAACGAAACCATTTGGAGGAACTGCCCCGAGAGGGATCTTCTGTAGAAAGATCAAAGGTAAGATGTTTCTTTTCTTTTTCAGCATTCCACATGCTTAGAATCTTCTTGACAATCCTTCCTCACATTCACATTGTTTTCTTTACATTTTTTTCACTACTTCTCTGAAATTTTCAGAACTTTCAATTCTGCCAAAATTCCAGTCCCCCAGTTCTTCCACCGTATGTTGCTTTAACTCAGCCGGTCTACAAGCTAAGCCTGCCCACATTGTATGAAGGTCAGCTTTCGTATCTACAATCAAAATAATTAAATCTAAACCACAGCTACCATTAATATTCATGAGATGCGCTTGCATGCATTGGATATTAAGAACCAGGTTCAACAGCATATGTTTAGGATCAGTTTTGAGCTGCTGCTCAGTGCTGCCAGGAGATCTCCTGCCCTGCTCCCCTTCCCCACCCCGAGCTGTGGCAATTTGCCCTCATGTCACAGAGGAACTGAGAATTTCGGGGGTTCTTTGCACATGTGGGAATAATTTCATAAGTGGCATCTATTTGAAATGTTTAAAACACGTCTATTTGATAATAGTGCTTGCTCATTCTCAATAAACCACACCTACCTAAACACATAAATTCCATACTCCACTACTATTTTGGGGTATGTTTGCTAAAGCATGTTAGGTTTTGGTAGTGAAAGTGTCATTTTTCTGCAAAGAGCAGTGAATTGGCTGCAGATATGGTTTGCACAGCATTTCCCTAGCAGATAACTATTACTACTACTACTGAACATTTGAACAGTGCTACAAGACGTAAGCAGCACTGCACAGAAACATGTAAGAGATGGTCCCTGCTCATCAGAGCTTACAATCTAGTCAAGAGACACAACACTGTAGCTGTAGACATGGGAGACATCTAGAGGGAATGGCAAGGAAATACAAAGGAGATCAGGTGAGTCAAGATCCGAAAGCGGCAGCGTAGAGGTGAGTTTTCAGCCTGGATTTGAAGAGGGTCAGAGAAGGCGCCTGACGTACAGACTCGGGTAGTTTGTTACAGGCATAAGGAGCAGCAAGGTGAAAGGAGCGAAGTCCAGAGTTAGCAATAAAAGAGAAGGGCATAGATAGAAGCGATTTGCCAGAAGAGCGGAGTTCCTGAGAAGGGATGTAGGGAGAGATAAGAGAGGAAAGATATTGAGGAGTGCAGAGTGAAGGCACTTATAGGTTAGCAGGAGAAGTTTGACCTGGATGTGGAAATGGATAGGGAGCTAATGAAGTGACTTGAGAAGAGGAGTAATATGAGCATGACAAGGCCTGCGGAAGATTAGCCGCGCAGCAGAATGTTCAACAGACTGAAGGGGAGAGAGATGATTCAGAGGGAGACCAGCAAGGAGGAGGTTACAATAGTCTAGACGGGAGGTAAATAAGGAGTGGAGAAGCATCTTAGAAGTGTGTTCAGAAAGAAATGGCCAATTTTTGTTGATGTTGTAGAGAAAGAAACAGCAGATTTTAGCTATCAGTTTGATATGTGTGGAAAAGGAGAGAGAGGAGTCAAAGACAATCCCAAGATTGTGAGCTGAGGAGACAGGGTGGAATAGAGAGTTATCCACAGAGACTGAGAAAGGAGGAAGGGGAGAAAAAGGGTTTAGGGGGAAAAATAAGAAGCTCAGTTTTGGCCATGTTCAATTTCAAACAGCAGTGAGACATCCAAGCAGCAATGTCAGAAAGGCAGGCAGAGATCCTGCCCTAGATTTCCAAAGAGATTTCAGATGCAAATTTTAGATCTGGGAGCCATCAGCATAAAGATGGGCTGAAAGCCATGGGAAGAGATGAGTGCACCAAGGGATTGGGTATAGAGAAAGAAAAGGAGTGGGCCCAAACCAGATCCTTGGGGGTACACCAACTGAGAGTGGGATAGCAGCAGAGGAGGATCCACAAGAACAAACACTGAAAGTATGATGGGAGAGATAAGAAGAGAACCAGGCTAGCACAGAGCCCTTAAAACCAAGCGAGGACAAGGTATCGAGGAGAAGGTGGTGTCCAACAGTGTCAAAAGCAGCAGAAAGGTAAAAAAGGATGAGGATTAAGTAAAGGCCCTTGGATTTTGCCAGGAACAGGTCACTGGAGACTTTAGCAAATGCCATTTCGGTAGAATCCCCATCTTGGATTACTGCAACCCCATATACCTTGGGCTTCCAAAACAATCTCTCCACCCCTTATAGATGGCGCAAAACACCGCTGCTCTTATTATAACTGGTTCCTCAAAGCATGCACATGTCACCCCATCCTGGATCACCTTCACTAGCTCCCCATTAACTCCTGCATCAAATATAAAACCATTTTAAGCAGAACCTCTCGGCAAGTTGTCTCTAAACATTACCACTAACTTGAGCACCAGACCCAGGAGAAGGAGAACCACGGACACCATCAGAACCCCCAGCGATTACTCAAAAGTGAAGCAATCCACATCAGCGAGAGCAATATCCCCGACCATTCCCGCCCTATGGAACTCGCTCCCGGACTGCCTAAGAACCACAGTGGACATCAAGAACTTTTGGAAGAAGCTGAAAACTACCCTCTATTTAGAATACTTGACTACATGACCTAACTCGACTACAGGATACAATTTAACTGTTTCATAGTTGCTCCCATCCTTCCCACCCCATATCATCCACCCCTGTCTGCCCCCTCTCTTCCCACCTCCTGACCTGTTAACCCATCTAGCCCTTCAGTCGATTCATCACTCCCTCATGTATATAGCTCACTTGTTAATTGCGCACTTTTTTGTACATTTGAACAATCCCTACATTAGCACCTTGTATACATCCTCATTGCTATATCCCACTGCATACTGCCTTCCTCGTCCTATGTAACACGTTTGGTTTAATTGTAAACTGCTTTGATTTAAGGATAAAGCGGTATAGAAATCCTTTTAAATAAATAATAAATAAATAAAGAATGTAATGGACGAAAGCCAGATTGTAGAGGATCCAGAAGGGCTTGAGAGGAGAGAAAGTCGAGGCAATGGCGGTGAACTGCACATTCCAATAGTTTAGAAATGAAGGGGAGGAGGGAGATGGGTCAATAGTGAGAAGGACAGGTAGGGTCTAGTGAGATTTCTTGAGGAGTGGAGTGACCACAGCATGCTTGAAGGCTGCAGGGAAAGTTGCAGTGCAGAGCGATATATTGAGAATATGAGAGATGGAAGGGACAACAGTGGAGGAGATGGAGCTAAGGAGATGGTGGGAACAGGATCAGAGGAGCAGGTAGTGAGTTTGGATGAGAGTATGAGAGATGGAAGGGACGACAATGGAGGAGATGGAGCTAAGGAGATGGTGGGAACAGGATCAGAGGAGCAGGTAGTGAGTTTAGATGAGAATATGAGAGATGGAAGGGTCTACAGTGGAGGAGATGGAGCTAAGGAGATGGTGGGAACAGGATCAGAGGAGCAGGTAGTGAGTTTAGATGAGAATATGAGAGATGGAAGGGTCTACAGTGGAGGAGATGGAGCTAAGGAGATGTGGGAATAGGATCAGAGGAGCAGGTAGTGAGTTTAGATGAAGAATATGAGATATGGAAGGGACAACAGTGGAGGAGATGGAGCTAAGGAGATGGTGGGAACAGGATCAGAGGAGCAGGTAGTGAGTTTAGATTGAGGATATGAGAGATGGAAGGGACCACAGTGGAGGAGATGGAGCTAAGGAGATGGGTGGGAATAGGATCAGAGGAGCAGGTAGTGAGTTTAGATGAGAATATGAGAGATGGAAGGGACGACAGTGGAGGAGATGGAGCTAAGGAGATGGGTGGGAACAGGATCAGAGGAGCAGGTAGTGAGTTTGGATGAGGAAAGAAGGTGAATGGTTTCATCCTCAGAGGTCATAGAAAAGGAAGAAAGGGTAGCAGAGTGGGGGGGGGGAGAAAGTTGGGAGTAACAAGCGGGAGGAGGGGAAGTAGCTGACCTCATGGGGAATTGGAGTGTGATCTTGTGGATTTTGTCATGGAAGTAGTCAGCCAGGATTTGGGCAGAAAGGGAGGGTGGGGTCGGAGCAGAGGCACCTTGAGGAGAGAAGTGAGAGTTGTAAAGAGACGGCGAAGGTCAGAGGCAAGAGAGTTAGTCAGATGGACATAGTCTTGTTTGGCAAGTGCTATGGCTGACTGGAAAGAGACAAGCATGAATTTGAAGGGTAGAAAGTCCACAAGGGTGCGGGATTTGACTCAAGCCCACTCAGCTGAGTGGGTGCAGGAGCGTAGATACCAGGTAGTGGATGACAGCCAGGGTTGAGGTACAGTACGCCTTACAGGACATGGCATGGGCAGAGCAAGAGCATCCAGAGTGAGGAGAATGTAGCATTATAGGAAGCTACTGCCTCATCAACAGACTCAGATGACATAGTAGAGTAAAGAGATGATGCGACAGTGGAGGAAAGAGCCAATGGGTCAATAGCATGAAGATTTCTAGAGAGGTTGGAGGAGACAGGGCGAGGTTGAGGTGGCAGATGATGAAAAGCGAAGCTTAACAGGTGATGGTCCAATAAGGGAAGAAATGAGGTACAGAAGTTTGAGGATAAGCAATTAGAGAAGAATACAAGGTTGAGGCAGTGGCCTTGCTGGTAAGGAGGGGCAGAAGAGCAAAGCTGGAGGTTGAATGATGAGGTAAGGGAGAGGAACTTTAAAGCATAAGGGTCAGAGGGGTTATCAAAATGAATGTTAAATCCCTGAGAATAAGAGAGGCAGAAGAGGAAGCCAGAAAGAAGGAAAGCCATGAGTCAAAGTCAGAGAGAATGGTAAAGGTGGACTTGTCAGGGGGTCGATAAATAACAGCTAATCAGAGAGGTAGTGCAGTAAAAAGCCAGATGGAGTAAACTTCAAAGGAGGAAAAGGAGTGAGACTGAGGCAGAAGGAGGGATAGAAATTGACAGGAAGGAGAGAGTAGAAGCCCAACACCACCACCACGACCAGTGGGACGAAGCATGTGGGAGAATTGATAGCCGCCAGGACAGACAGCAGCAAATGAAGCTGAGTCCTTAGAGAGGAGCCAAGTCATAGTCAGGGCCGGCCCGTCCATTGAGCAAGAATGTTGTTTGCACAGGGCCCCGCGTTTCAGGAGGCCCCACGCAAAGAACATTCTGCCCATCAGCCCAGGGAAACTTTAAAAGAAAAAACAGCTTGCTGCTGCTGCTGCTGCTTCCGTGGCAGTGGCAGAATCAAGTGTCTCCCGCGGGGCCTCCGCCCCCTGCCTGCCCGGCAGAGCCCTCTCTCCTGCCCGAGATCCCTCCCTCGATCACTCTCCTCGGCGCAGCTTTCAGAATCGTGAAGGGAGAGTTTCCCTCTCCCGGCTCTGTTAAGCCCGCTGGGGCTGATGGGAACAGGCATTTCCTGTTTCCCATCAGCCCCGGCCGGCTTAACAGAACCACGAGAGGGAAACCCTCCCTTTGCGGTTCTGAAAGCCCCACCAAGGAGAGTGATCGAGGAAGGGCTCTGCCGGGCCAGACGGGGGCCCCGCGGGAGACACTTGATTCTGCAGCTGCCACGGCGGCAGCAGCAGCAGCAAGCTGTTTTTTTTCTTTTAAGGTTTCCCTGGGCTGATGGAGGGGAGGGGGTTAGGACTGGTAATGGGCTATGGGGGGGGGGCTAGGACTGGAAATGGGGTGAGGGGGGGGTGAGGACTGGGACTGGGCTATGGGGGGGCTAAGACTGAAAATGTGGTGATGGGGGTTAGGACTGGAAGTGGGCTGATGGGAGGCTTAGGACTGGTAATGGACTATGGGGGGCTATGACTGGTAATGGGCTGGGGGGTTGCTAGGACTGGAAATGGGCTGAGTGGAAGGGGGACTTAAACTGCAAATAGCTGATGGGGATGGGGGCTTGGAATGGAAATGGGCTGAGTGGAAGGGGGGCTTCAACTGCAAATAGCTATTGGGGAGGGGTCTTGGAATGGAAATGGGCTGTGAGGGGAGGGAGCTAGGACTGGAAATGGGCTGAGTGGGTTGGGGGAGCTAGGACAGGAAATGGGCTGATGGAGGTGCTAGGATAGGACTGGAAATGGGCTGTTGGGGGTGCTAAGATTGGAAATGGGCTGTGGTGAGGGCTTGGATTGAAATGGACTCATGGAGGGGCTAGAACTGGAAGTAGGCTCATGGGGGGCTTGGATTGGAAATGGGCTGAGTGTAGGGGAGCTAGGATTTGACATGGGCTGATGGTGGGGCTAGGAAAGGAATAGAAATCGGCTGATGGGGGGCTGGGATTGGAAATGAACTGATGGACTCAGATAGGACTGGAAATGGATGGGGGAGCTAGGAATGGAAATGGGCTGATGGTGGGGCTAGGATAGGATTGGAAATGGGCTGATGGGGGGACTAGAAGGGAGCGGATACTGGGTGTGGCTGGAACTAGAAGGGAGCTGATGTTGGGGGAGGATTAGAATGGGATGGGGCTGGGAGAGTGAAATGGAGAGGAGAAAAATATTTTGTGTGGGAGGGAAGAAAAATCTACAATTGGCCGGGTATTGGGAGAGTAAGTGGGGATTGAGGATGGAGGGGTAAAATTTGAGTGGATGAAAAAGGAATGAGGAAAGAGCAAAAGGAGAAAGATTAGTATGTTAAATCAGATGTAGAGAGAGAGAATGGAAAAAAAACTAGAAGAGAGAAGAAAGGACAAATGGACAGCAGACGATGGAGAGTTAGCAGAAAACACGAAGAAACCAGAAAAAAAGTGGCTGGAGCAATTGCAACTGAAAAACAAATGCACAAAAGGTAGAAAAATATCTCTTTATTTTGAATTTATTAACTGGAATATGTCAGCTCTGGGAAATGTGCATCATTAATGTCTGTGCTTTGTTTGGTACAAGAGAAAATTAATTTGTAGTTTTATTTCTACAGTGTTGTTGTACATTCCAAGTTTGGCTTTTGGGGTTCCCAGTTTAATTATTGCCTTCCTGTTTCTAAATTGTGATTACTTGTTTTGTGATGGTCTATGTTCTGCATGTGTAACTGAGCTGAGGTGTTCTGTTTATATAATTCCTATTTGACATTGTCACTTGTTCTCTTTCCCCAGTAGGTCATGTATTGTTATTCTCTGAAATGTATTGGTTTAATATTTGCAGTGTTGCCTTTTGATAGGTATGGTTTGGTGCTTTGTGAGTCCTGGTAGTGCTGTTAGGATACGGCGGGTTTGCTATTGGTTCTAAATGGGCAGCGTTTGTAGTAGTTCCTAATGTGCCTGGCGGTTGGCACTGGATTATAGTAATGTAGAAATCTTTTAGTCTTTCTTTATCCATACACTCATTAAGAGACATGTTTACTAAAAGTTAGTGTATGGTAACATTATGCAAATATTTATGCAAATGAGGTCCCTTATGCAAATGAGACCCCGCAACGAGTCTCTGCACATGGCCCCGCATCCCCCTTGGGCCGCCCCTGGTTATAGTTAGAGCAGGAGATGGAGAATATTAGAGACAAAGAGATCATGAGAAAAGGTAAGTTTATTAGAGATGGAGTGTGTGTTCCACAAGGCACATGAGAAAGGGAGAGAGGAAGGGGAAAGAAGAGGGATATGAATAAGATTTGAGCTGCTGCATAAGGATCTGTTCTGGGAGTGTGACAGAAGTCTAGGGGGCCAGGATTGGGCTTGATATCTCTGGAAGAGAGAAGGAGAAGGAATAGAAGAGTGTGAGGCAGAGAGGAGACAGTACGGCGGTAACGAGGGTGAGGTTGTTTCCGAGAGAGGGGAGACGGCTGAATGAGAGGGAGAAAGCGGTGACGCGCAAGAGCTGATGATAGGGTAGATGACAAGGTGGTGGGGGAAGTGAGCATAGTAAACGGGAGATAAGGGGGAGGGGCTTGAAGATGTTGGTAGGAGGGGAGACAATCAGGGAGTATGAGCAATAGGAAGAGTCATAAAGAGAGAGATGGCGAGGAGCACAGAAGTCAGAAGAAATAAAAGGACAGATGGTAGAACCTGCCGGGGATAAGGTGCACCTGTGAGTGATCAAGGCGGTTATAAGACACTATAAGCTGAGGGCGGCATACAGGGGCGGCCCAAGGGGGGTGCGGGGCCATGTGCGGAGACTCGGTGCGGGGCCTCATTTGCATAAGTGGCCTTATTTGCATAAATATTTGCATAATGTTACCATACACTAACTTTTAGTAAACATGTCTCTTAATGAGTGTATGGATAAAGAAAGACTAAAAGATTTCTACATTACTATAATCCAGTGCCAACCGCCAGGCACATTAGGAACTACTACAAACGCTGCCCATTTAGAACCCATAGCAAACCCGCTGTATCCTGACAGCATTACCAGGACTCACAAAGCACCAGACCCTACCTATCAAAAGGAAACACTGCAAATATTAAACCAGTACATTTCAGAGAATACTGGGGAAAGAGAACAAGTGGCAATGTCAAATAGGAATTACATAAACAGAATACCTCAGCTCAGTTACACATGCAGAACATAGACCATCACCGAACAAGGAATCGCAATTTAGAAACAGGAAGGCAATAATTAAACTGGGAACCCCAAAAGCCAAACTTGGAATGTACAACAACACTGTAGAAATAAAACTATAAATCAATTTCCTCTTGTACCAAACAAAGCGCAGATGTTAATGATGCACATTTCCCAGAGCTTTCATATTCCAGTTAATAAATTCAAAATAAAGAGATATATTTCTACCTTTTGTGCATTTTTTTTCAGTTGCAATTGCTCCAGCCACATTCTTCTGGTTTCTTCATGTTTTCTGCTAACTCTCCATCGTCTGCTGTCCATTTGTCCTTTCTTCTCTCTTCTAGTTTTCTTTCCATCCTCTCTCTCTACATCTGCTTTAACATACTAATCTTTATCCTTTTGCTCTTTCCTCATTCTTATTTCATCCACACAAATTTTACCCCTCCATCCTCAATCCCCACTTACTCTCCCAATACCCGGCCAATTGTAGATTTTTCATCCCTCCCACACAAAATATTTTTCCCCTCTCCATTTTACTCTCCCAGCCCCATCCCATTCTAATCCTCCCCCAACATCAGCTCCCTTCTAGTTCCAGTCTCACCCAGCATCCATTCCCTTCTAGTCCCTGCATCAGCCCATTTCCAGTCCTAGCCCCCCATCAACCCATTTCCAGTCCTAGCTCCCCCATCCATTTTCAGTCTGAGTCCCTTCATCAGCTCATTTCCAATCCTAGCCCCCCATCAGCCCATTTCTAGTCATTTCCTAGCCCCACCATCAGCCCATGTCAAATCCTAGCTCCCCTCTACTCAGCCCAATTCCAGTCCAAGCCCCCCCATGAGCCTACTTCCAGTTCTAGCCCCTCCATGAGTCCATTTCAATTCAAGCCCCCACCACAGCCCATTTCCAATCTTAGCTCCCCCCAACAGCCCATTTCCAGTCCTATCCTAGCTGCTCCATCAGCCCATTTTCAGTTCTAGCTCCCTTCCCTCACAGCCCATTTCCATTCCAAGCTCCCTCCCCATCAGCTATTTGCAGTTCAAGCCTCCCCGTCCACTCAGTCCATTTCCAGTCATAGCAATCCCCCAACCCATTACCAGTCCTAGCCCCCCATCAACCCATTTTCAGTTTAAGCCCCCCCTATAACCCATTACCAGTCCTAACCCCCCATCAGCCCACTTCCAGTCTTAACCCCATCAGCCCATTTCCAGTCAGCCCCCCATAGCCCATTGCCAGTCCTAACCCCCCCCATCAGCCCACAGCCCATTACTAGTCCTAACCACATCAGCCCACCTCAAATCCTAACCCCTCCCCATCAGCCCTTTTCCTGTCCTAGCGCCCCCATAGCCCATTAGCAGTCCTAACCCCCCCCCATAGCCCATTAGCAATCCTAACCCCCATCACCCTATTTCCAGACAGCCCCCATCAGCCCACAGCCCATTACCAGTCTTAACCCCCCCCAGCCCATTTCCAGTCCTAACCCCCCATCACCCCATTTCCAGTCAGCCTCCATCAACCCCCAGCCCATTACCAGTCTTAACCCCCCCAGCCCATTTCCAGTCCTAACCCCCCCATCACCCCATTTCCAGACAGCCTCCATCAGCCCCCAGCCCATTACCAGTCTTAACCCCACAGCCCATTTCCAGTCCTAAACCCCCCCAGCCCATTTCCAGTCAGCCTCCATCAGCCCCAGCCCATAAGCAGTCTTAACCCCCCCTAGCCCATTTCCAGTCCTAACCCCCCCCCCAGCCCATTTCCAGTCCTAACCCCCCAATCACCCCATTTCCAGAAAGCATCCATCAGCCCCCAGCCCATTAACAGTCTTAACCCCCCCAGCCCATTTCCAGTCCTAACCCCCCCCCTTGCACATTTCCAGTCCTAACCCCCCCCCTTGCACATTTCCAGTCCTAACTCCCCCCCCTTGCACATTTTCAGTCCTAACTCCCCCCCCCTTGCACATTTTCAGTCCTAACCCCCCATCACCCCATTTCCAGACAGCCTCCATCAGCCCCCCCCCCTTCCCTTCCCTTCCCTTCCGGCAAATTAAAAAAAAACAACAAAACCTGGCTCTAGCTGCTGCCGCTGCCGCGTCCGTCGCAGCAGCGGCAGAATGGCGTGTCCCGCGGGGCCCCCTCTCCTCGTCGAGCCCTCTGCTAGGGCTTTCAGATGCGCGAAGGGAGAGTGCTCCCTCGCGTCTCTGTAAAGCCCGCAGGGGCTAATGGGAAATGTCCCATCAGCCCCTCGCGTCTAAAGGGGCAGATGGGAAATTTCCCATTAGCCCCTGCGGGCTTTACAGAGACGCGAGGGAGCACTCTCCCTTCGCGAATCTGAAAGCCCTTGCAGAGGGCTCGACGAGGAGAAGGGGCCCCGCGGGACACGCCATTCTGCCGCTGCTGCGACGGACGCGGCAGCAGCCAGAGACAGGTTTTTTTTAAAAATGTAATTTAAAAAAAAAGCAGAATGTTCTTTGCGCGGGGCCCCCTGAAACGTGGGGCCCTGTGCAAAAAACATTCTTGCTCAATGGACGGGCCGGCCCTGGCGGCATAATAAGGAAGAGGAGGGAGAGACACACACAGCTGTGAACAGAGAGGAAGAGCTGAACAAGATCACAAACAAAAATATTGAAAAGCAAGGCCCTCTAACAATAAGATAAACAAACAAATAATATATATACAGGCAGACAGACCTTACAAGCAAGTGGTTAAAGCCTGTCATAACTGGTTATAATGTACCAAAATTGCAGAGCACATGGCCTGGCAGCACTGCCGATGCACACAATGCCATCTTTTGAGGGGTGCTATTTGCACCCTTGCAGTCTGCGACTTTGATGGTTACCGTGCACTGTTGATGCTTGCGGTAATCGTGTGTTGCAGATATATCCATTCTCCTCCCTATTTTCTACCCACTTAAGGTTGATGCATTTTCTGCAGATAGCACAGAAAAGCGCTATACTATCTGCATTTGCCCTATGCTATTTGTTAGTGTGTACTATCCAGTCACATTATGTGCCGTATTAACAGGTAGTGCAGCTTAGTAGACATGCCCCTTAGCAGGCAAACTTATATATTTTTAGGAATATTTTCAAATTTATAGGACCATCAAATTCAAAGTGAAAGCAGATAGGGCAGCATTTTTGAAGTTGTTTACATGGGTATCTGCCCTACAGGCCTGTAAGCCTTACCTTGGTGGCGGGAAAACTAATGGAGGCACTCCTGAAGGAGCAAATAATGGACTTTCTTGAAACCAACAGGTTGCCTGACCCTAAGCAACATGGTTTTATCAAAGGATGATCTTGCCAGACAAATCTGATTTGAGATCTTTGACTGGGTGACCTGAGAACTAGATCAAGGGCATGTGATGGATGTGATCTACCTAGATTTCAGCAAAGCCTTTGATACCGTTCCTCATAGGAGGCTTCTCAATAAACTCGACAGCTTGGGGCTGGGTCCCAAGGTGGTGAACTGGATCAGAAATTGGTTGGTTGACTGACAGACGACAGAAGGTGATGGTGACTGGAACTCACTCGGATAAGGGGAAGGTGATTAGTAGTGTGCCCCAGGGTTCGATCCTGAGACCAGTATTGTTCAATGTATTTGTGGGTAATTTTGCTGAATGACTGAATGGAAACGTCTGTCTTTTTGCAGATGACATGAAAATTTGCAACAGAGTGGATGCCTCTGAGGGAGTGGATAACATGAAGAAAGATCTACAAAAGCTGGAAGAATGGTTTTATGCTAGGCAGTTAAGATTTAATGTGAAGAAGTGCAGTGTCATGCACTTGGGAAGCAGAAATCCAAGGGAATTGTCTGCAATAAGGGCCAAGTGTTGTTGTGCATGGACCAGGAGAAGGACCTCAGAGTGATGTTTCTGAGAAACAGTGTGACAAGGCGATGGCAAAAGTCAGAAGGATGCTGGGTTGCATACAAAGAGGAATTACCAGCAGAAAGGAAGAGGTACTAATGCCATTGTACAAGACGCTAATGAGGCCTCACTTGGAATACTGTGTTCAGTTTTGGAGACCATATCTCACAAAAGGTATAAAAAGGCTGGAAACAGTTCAGAGGAAGGCGACCAAAATGATTTGCAGCCTGAGTCATAAGACTTATGAGAAGAGACTTGAAGACCTAAATATGTACACTCTGGAGGAGAGGAGGGACAGGGGAAATATGATTCAGACCTTTAAATACTTAAAGAGAATTAATGAACAAACAAACCTCTTCCAAAGACGGGGAAGCTGTAAAACTAGAGGGCATAACAGGAAGCTGCAAGGGAGTAAATTGAAAAGCAATGTCAGGAAATACTTTTTCACTGAAAGGGTGGTGGATGCTTGGAGTGCCCTCCTGATGGAAGCGGTGGGGGCAGTACAGTAACAGAATTCAAAATGGCATGGGACAGACACAGTGGATCCCTTTATAGCAACAGGATAAAATCAAAACAAACATAATTATCTCTTATATCTCAACAAATAGGAGTGACCTTCACAGAGCGGTGGGTGCACCCCTAAACAAAGGCATGAGGAGGGGGACCTGCACGGAGCGGCAGGTGCACCTACTCTTACCGCCTTGCTAGGCAGACTAGATGGACCATACTGGTCTTTATTTGCCATCATATTCTATGTTACTAAAGATGCCTTATCTGAGATTTTCAAAAGGCACCTACACAGGTATACAGGTAGTGCCTTTGAAAATCCTGGATAAGTCCCTAATGCACCCAGATTCTATGTGGTTTTCATCAGGGCGTGTTGGTGGCGTTCTGGGATTGAACGGTGGTGGAGGAAAGGGCTAAACAGGTAACAGCGCTTTTCCTCACCTATCTTTCAGGCACAGGGGATAAGCAGGTAGCATCGAAAATCACAGCTACCTGGCTAACTCTTGTGGCTTCCAGGTTGTGTGGTGCAAACCGGATTTTCAGTGCCGGGGCCACATTCTATATGACTCCGGCATTGAAAATCCAGGTTAGACGGATGGTGGGCGGGCTATGTGCCGATGTGGCACATAGCACCGCTCAAATGAAAATTGGGCCCATAGTCACTTGTCCAGCTCTCATATTTCATCAGAGGTTGAATGTTCAACTTCACGTTCAGTTCATATATAAAAATAACAAACGATTATCTTGCATATATTATTTTCATAATCCTCCCAGACGATTTCATGGTTTGAAGATGATTTTCTTCTGCATCAGGGCGCTAGCTCCCTTACAACATGGTCCCAATTCCTAGCAAATTGCTGGACGCATATGACTCTTTTAATAAAAGCCACAGAGGTGCCTATAATATAGGTTCTCAGACTGAGCCCCAATAGTGCACAGACCTTTCACACAAATTTAAACCTGTTCTGAAGCAGGTGCAAACATGTGCACACACTCAACATACATACACACTCATCTTCAAAGTGCATGTGGAAGTGTGGCGTGCGGTGCGAAGGGGTTTTCACGAAAACACCGAACAGACTACAGTTCATGGAAACCAAAATTAGCTTCTATTCCGTTACAGCTTGTTAAACCTTCACAAAGTCAAAACACAGGATAGACAGCAGTCTATGGAAAACAAAGTTAGCTGTTATGCTGTCCCAGTTTGTTTGTTCTCCACAAGCTGGTTCTCTTGGCCCTTCCTCCAGCTCCAATTAAAAGGCCTATCTCAGAACTCCTCTGCACGGCTTGCCTTGGAAGGACGTCTGGCTCCAGGGGCCTCTCTCCCTCCTGCAGCCAGCTGGGTTCTTAACATCTCCCTGTGAGCCATGCCCTCCAAGCCCTGATCTCTGGGCTGCGGACTCTCTTAAATAGACTGTTGATAATCTCTTTGGAGAGGGACCGGTAGCATTCTATATACCCCATCACACACTCTGCCCCTCAACTCAACCATGCCCCGTTGAGTGCCTGCCTCATTTGGGATGCTGACTCAGGAAAGGAAGTCCGCATTCAGGTGAGTCCGACCAGCCCTATGGCAGATCTGGAAATAGTAGGGTTGGAGAGTCAAAAACCACCGCATAATACGGCCATTAGACTCCTTATGTTGAGCCAGCCACTGGAGGGGTTGCTGGTCCATTATCAGTGTAAACAGATGACTAAGAAGATAGTATTTGAAGGTTTCAATTGCCCACTTGATATCCAGGGCTTCCTTCTCAATCACCACATAATGCTTCTTCCAAGGAAGCAGTTTCCTGCTGATGAATGCTACGGGATGTTCTTCAACCTTGGCTTCCTGGACCAGAATGGCTCCTAGGCCTATCTCTGAAGCATCAATTTGCACAATAAATGGTGAAGAGAAATCAAGGCTAATCAGAATGGGTTTAGAGCACACGGTCTTCTTGAGATGCTGCAAGGACAGGTCCAGGTTCGGTGACCACTGAATCTGTGTGGAAGCTCTCTTCTGGAGGAGATCGATTAATGTCTCTGCCACCTCTGCAAAATTAGGGATGAGCCAATCAATCCAAGGAAGGCATGAATCTCTTTCTTCAATTTTGGGGTGGGGACTTGGGCAATGGCATCCACCTTCCATATCTGCCCATTCCCAATTAAATATCCCAGGTATTGAACGTTCCAATCTCCCAGAAAACATTTATTGGGGTTGGCCATCGACCCAGTCTTCTTCAGGCTGGTCAACACAGCTTGTACTTGGCTTAGATGGGTAGGACAGTCTCTGCTGTAGATGACGATGTCGTCAAGGTATGCAGCTGCATACCCCTTGTGCAGTTTCAGCAGGTGGTCGACTAGGCACTGAAACGTGGCTGGAGCCCCATGTAATCCAAAAGGCAGCATTGTACACTGGAACAGACCTTACAGTGTTGAAAAAGCAGTCTTCTCCCTCGTAGCCGGAGTCAAGGACACCTACCAGTATCTCTTGGTCAAATCCAAAGTTGATATAAAGCATGCTCCACAGAGTCACTTGATTAGCTCATCTACTCTGAGCATGCGATACACTTCCAGTTTAAAAGCTGCTTTGACCCTCCGGTAGTCAATGCAGAAAGCGTAGTTACTCACCTGTAACAGGTGTTCTCTGGGGACAGCGGGAATCAGTCCTCACAAATGGGTGAAGTCAGCGCCGTCAGAGCCCTCGTTGAAGCATCCCCCCAGCTTTCAAAGAAAGCCTTTGGGAGATGCCACCATGCATTCGTGGTCTCCTTCCCTCCCAAGGGTGCCATCTTGCTCAGTCAGATGACATAGCTAAAAAATGGCCAAAAATAAAATATGGTAAAGAAACAACTCTAAGGGGAGGAGGGAGGGTTGTGAGGACTGATTCTTGCTGTCCCTGGAGAACACTTGTTACAGGTGAGTAACTACGCTTTCTTCGGGAACAAGCAGGAAGTCAGTCCTCATATATGGGACTCCCTAGCTACAGGCTACTGAAAGCCCATAGAGAAAAAAACACAGTTACCCTCAGGGGAAGCCATAAGCTGCAGCTATGGAGTCTGCAAGTGTAGACTGCAGTAGGACCCATGTGTCCAAAAGGAACCAGCACTCCGGTAGCCTGAACACAGAAAGGTTGGAGGGTAGGAGTTGCCTAGACTCCAACAAGATTACGGAGCACAGCCTGGCCGAAGGCACTGTCCTGTCAGAACTCTCTCTCCAGGCAATAGTGGGCTGTGAAGGTATGGACAGAAGACCAGGTGGTGGACCGGCAGATGTCTGCCATCGGGACGGAGCACAGGTTTGCCACAGAGGCTGCCATGACCCTGACACGATACGCTGTGACCCGGCCATCCAACAAAAGCTCTGCCTGCTCATAGGTGAGGGTGATACAGTCCACCACCCAGGTAGATAGTATATGCTTAGTCATCGCTTCCCTGTCTACTGGGGTCATATGAGACAAAAAGCTGAGAAGCTTTACAGTTGCCCTAGGTACATTGAATGTAGAAGGACAGGGCCCTTTTACAGTCTAAAGTGTGGAGGACAGTCTCTGCGCTACTGGCATGAGGCCTCAGGAAGAAGGTGGGGAGCACCACCTCCTGGTTGAGGTAAAAAGGCGATACCACCTTTGGAAGGAATTTGGGGTGTGTGCGGAGTACAACCTGTTTTTATAGAACCTGGTGTAAGGCACCTCCGCCACCAAGGCTTGGAGCTCGCTGACCCTGTGAGTGGAGGTACGCGCAACCAGGAACACCACCTTCCATGAAAGGTATTGCAGGTAGCAAGTAGGCTGGGGCTCAAAGGGCGGGTGGGTAAGCTGTGCCAGTACAACATTGAGGTCCCACTCAGTCGCCGGAGGGCATTCCGGGGGTTTCGATAAAAGGAGTCCCCTCATGAAGCGAGTCACCAATGGCTGGCCCGAGAGAGGTTTGCCATCCACCAGATGGTGATGTGCCACCAGGACACTGAGGTGCACTCTGATGGAGTTCAATTTGAGTCTGGAGTGCGCGAGATGGAGAAGGTACTGCAGGACCAGCTGCACTGGTCAGGAAAATGGGCTAATCCCATGCTCTGTGCACCAGATTGAAATCTGCATCATTTGAAGGAGTATGCTTTCCTGGTGGAGGACTTACGGGAGGACAGCAGGATCTCCTCACTTTCTCTGAGAGGTTGAAAGGGGCTAAGGTCACCCTTTCAGCAGCCATGCTGTCAGTGACATGGACCTCAGATTGGGGTGCAAGAGGGAGCCCCCTCCTGTGACAGGAGTCCTGGGGAGCTCCCCAATGGGATGGGAGTCTCCACCGATAGCTGGAGGAGTAGCGGGAACCACGGCTGCCTGGGCCATTGAGGGGCTATCAGGATCAGCGAAACCTTGTTGCAGAGGGTCCTGAACAACATTTTGGCGATTAGTGGCATAGGTGGGAAGGCGTACATGAGATCTTCCAACCATGAGATGAGAAACACATCTGCTGCCACCCAGGAAGGGTGGGCTTGAGAAGGGCAGAAGCGGGGTAACTGGTGGTTGTCCGGGCTGGCAAACAGGTCTATCCATGGTTCCCCCCAGAGGTGAAAAAGCTGGCTGGTTACACTGGAGTCCAGCTGCCACTCATGTGCCTGGAGGATCCTGCTTAATCTGTTGGCCAGTGTGTTGTCTTGGCCTGGCAGGTATACTGCCTGTAAGAGTATGCCCTCCTGGACTGTGTAGGAGCAGAGGACCATTGCCTCACAGCAGAGGGCGCAGGACCCTGTGCACCCCTGCTTGTTCACATAGAACATTGCCACCTGGTTGTCTGTTTAGACCAACACTGGTTGGTGCCATAGGCAGAGGCAAAAGGCTCAGAGGCTTAGGTGTATTGCCAGAAGATTGATCTGCTGGTCGTTCTCGCCCTGAGACCAACTGCCCTGAGTGCAGAGTTCCCCGCAGTGGGCTCCCCATCCCAACAGGGAGGCATCCGTCATGAGGACACTTACGGGGCATGAAATCTGGAAGGGCATCCCTGCCTTGAGGTACTAGGGATTTTGCCACCAGGTCAGGGATTCTGCCAACTGGTGGGTCACTACAATTCTGTCGCGGAGACAGTCCCTGTGGGCTGCTGACCTTCTTGGGGTAGAGAGGCTATGCCCAAGGAGTCAAAATCTCCCCCCCTTGGCTGGGCCAGGGCTGAAGCCTGGGGCTTGGGAGCCTTCTGATTACAAAGACCATGCCCATGTCTCTAGGCCTTCTGATCCTGCTGGGAAGCTGGGGAGGCCTGAAAAGGTGGGTAGTTTCTGTAAGCAGCCCCTTTCCTCAGGTAGAAGATCTTTTTACTCAAGCCCTTCCATCAGGGAGGAGCAGCGGTCTTTTTAGAGAGCCTTGTCCTCGTCATGAACTCGGTCTCCAGCTCTGCAGCCTTGTTGGTCACGGGTTTGGCAAAGAGGTTCTCTCCTTGGCATGGGACATCGACCAATTTCACCTGAACCTATTGCTCGAGGTCGGAAAATTGTAGCCAAGTTTGCCGTCGGTCACCGATGCCCATCTCCACTACTCGAGCTGCCAACTTGAAGCCATCATAGGCTACCTGAGAAATAAACTTGGAGCACTCACGGACAGCTTTGGCCAGATTCTTGAACTGCTGCAGGGATTCGTCAAAAAGACCAGCTGAGAACCCAGTGAGTTCCTTCACCAGGTCTCTCAGGTACATTTCCATGTACAGCTGGTATGCCTGGATCCAGCCGATGAGCATCAGGCCCTGGTAGCACTTTCTGCCGAGAGTGTCCAGGGTGCATGTCTCCCTGCCGGGGGGCACCGAGGAGTGCATCTTCTGACTCTTTCGGCGACGCATGGCCGACTCCACCACCATGGAGTTGTGCGGCAATTGTAACTTCTCGAAACCCGGGCTATGGCGGACTCGATACATCGAATTGTGCCACTTACTCACCACTGGCACCAATGCCAGTGTCTTCCACATACAGAGCATCAACCGTTCCAGGATAGGAGGGATGGGCACCGTAAGCGATTCTCTCGGAGGGGCCTCGTACTGGAGGATTTCTAGCTCCTCCATCCGAGGATCCTCCTCTGATTCCATTGGGAGTGCTAGGGCCTTGGACATGTCCCTGACGAAGCTGAGGAATGTCATCTCCTCGGGTGGGGACTGATGCTGGGGCTCCAAGGGAGGGGAGTCCGAGGAGATGTTGCGGTGGCAATGGGTTCCAGCGACTCCAAATCCTCTGTTTCCCAGACAGAATAGTCTGTCGAGGACTCGAGGGAAGGATAGCTTGTGGGTTCTTGGGCTGATCCTGCCCGAGGCCCTCAGAGGCCCCGTGGCCAGTGCCAAGCATATTGGCTGGAGAACATCGTGGCCCCATGGAACGGGAGCTGGATCAAGTCCTCGGCCGAGGATCGACTCGAGGCCAATGTACCTCGAGGATCGGCTCAGTCTCTGGGGACACCCTCGATGATGAGGGCCCAGTGGTCTGGGTGGAGGAACAGCACTCGCTGCTGGTCCATGAAGGCAGACAATCTGCACTCCAGGGCCGCCATTCTGGACTCCAGGCCAGAAGGATCTACAGCCATCAGCACGGGCACCGAGGGAATCGGGACCAGTGCCGGTTCCCCTGAGGGGATGTCCTCAACGAAGAGGATGCCAGGTAACCGAGGCTGGCCCGAGGTAGAGTCTTTTCGGGGGACTTCGCAGGTCGCTCCTTCTCCAGTCCCTCGGACAAGCATCTAGGACTGCGGGACCTGGCTCGGGACTTAGCCAGCTCACCTGAGCCATCCAAAATAGCTGGAATCTTAAATAAAACCAGTGCTATTAGATACTGTCTTTGGTTTCCATGCACATAGGCCAGTGCTGCCGTCTTTGCATAGTCAATTTGAAATCGGGTTAGTTTCCTGGCAAATGAAGGTCCGCACACTTCCGGAGTCTATCAAAACTTGGAGGGGGCTCCCCTCAAGCTCCACAGGAATCACAGTTCTGTGCCCCTGGGTAGGAGTGTCCACAAAAGCGCAAGTATGAGGGGTGGGTAGACTGATTCCATGGGTTCTTCCATACCCAGGGGACATTCCTGAGCAAAGTTTCCCCGGGCTCCACATCTAAAACAGGTGAAGGGGTCATGGCTAGGGCCATGCCCTCTCCTAGGAGGTGACTTTGAGGGTCAGAACATGGGAGTCAATATCCGTTCTGGCTTCCCCTTCCATCCTCCTGGGCTAATAGATGACTTCTTCTCCCTCTCACTGTCCACTTCAGTCACCAGCTGGGCTTCATGACATCCTTCATCTATTTCTAGTGCACTTTCCAGTGTAAGCTTGAGGTGCTTATCTACCCACTGTTTCATTGGGGTGGTCAAGTCCTCCAAAAACTGCTCCAATAGCACAATCTTGGCTGTCTCGGGCCCAGTCTTTCCCTCCAGTTGCAGCCACTTCCATGCAAGATCCATCAACTGACAGAAGAACCTCCAAGGGCTCTCTTTTATCTGGAGTCCCCTTCTTCTGAATCACTGGTGGTAGATCTCTGGGATACAGCTGGCCCATTTCAGAATGGCAGCCTTGACAACTGCATATGTAGCTCACCCCTCTGCGTTAGTATCTTAGAATGCAGCCTGATTGCTGCCCATCAGCAGATTCCCCAAACAAGTAGTTCATGTTGCCTCTGGCCACCTGGCCATGTGGGCGGTTCATTCAAAGTTCACCATGAAGTGGTCCAGTTCATCTTCTGTCATCATTTTAAGAAGCTCTTGCGCTGGAGTGTGGAGTTGCGGTCTCTGCAGGACCTCGGTCAACTGAGCTAGGGAACTTCTGTAGCTCCCCCTGTGCTCAAATAAGATCCTGTAACTGTTGTTGCTGCCCTTCCAGCAGGGCATGTTGAAACTGCTGCTGACATTGTTGCTGTTGCTGCTGAACTTCTGCCAGAATCTAGAGGAGCTGCTTGTCGCTCCTCATCCGGTCAGGTCTCCTCTTGTTTGTACTGTTCCCAGTACTTCTGGGGGGTCTGCCCCTGCTACGTTGGGCAGCTGTCCCCATCCTCTGGCCAGTATTGGCCCTCACAAGGGTCCTTTAGGCAACATTCCAAAACAATATGCAAATTAGATCCTTCACATGTAGTTCCTTATTCAGCCTACAAATGGCTCTCCAAGGGACTGAAATAGTGAGTCATTTGCTCCTTCAGTTCAAATCAAGATAGAAGTCAATCAACAACAACCTCTCCCCCCCCCCCCCAACTCTCCCTAGCCCAACTGGGGTATGTCTCAGATGTCCAGAGACCTAGATGACCCACCACCTCCCACGTAGCTCTCTCTCTTGCTACATCCACCCTAATGGGGGGCCATCAACTGATTGGACTTCCATCTCCATGGGTGTCTCATCTTGTAAGTCTGTGCCCAATTCCATCCCCTCATGGGCGTACTCATTCTCCACTCCCGGGAGTTCAATCTCCATGTCCTCTCCTGTCTCCGGGCTCAGACCCTTGAGTTCTCCCCAACCATCCTTCCTATCCTGGGACACCCAGATGAGCAGGAAGGGTCTGAGTCTCCCTAAAATTTGTAGGGACAGGAACTGGAGTTCTACTCTGTGGCTTTCCCCTGATCCTGGGTTTCCTGTTCTACTTTTGTAATGGTTGGTTTCATGACAGGACCTGAGGCTCTATACCAGGGACCATCCTCTGTCTCCTTCATGCTATATGGGGTCCTTTGGGACTTCAGCTGTGATGGGATATAACCCCCGTCACATACTTCTCCCTACGGGAAGATCCTTCGGGTCAATTACTGGCTCTTCCCCCTCTCTGGATGGATAGTCTGCATTGCATGCTCTACTTGGAAATGATAGGTCTGTAAAGCCATGTACCAGCGAGTCAAGTGGGTGTTAGTATTTTTCATTGAATGTAACCATTTTAAGACTGCATGATCGGTTACCAGGGTAAACGATCTTCCTAGGGTATCCATTGCCCATCTGACAGCTAGACATTCCTTTTCTGGGGCAAAGTGAGTATTTGGACTCTGCCTCCTCTAATTTCCTGCTCAGATACATTACCGGGTGCTCCTCCCCTGCAATGGTCTGACTCAACACCACCCTCAAACCTATTCCAGAAGCATCAGTTTGTAACATGAACCTCTCCTTAAAATCTATATTCCTCAGTACAGGTTCCTGAGAAATGGCTTTTTTTAGGGCCAAGAAGTCTTCTTCCTCCCACCTGCCCCATTGGATCTGATTAGGGGATTTGTTCTTTAGCAGGTTAGTAAGGGGAGCTGCAAAATTTGCAAAGTGGGTTATAATTTTCTGATAATAACCCACTAATCCCAGGAAAAGCCTGGACTTGCTTCTTAGTTGTAGGAGGGATTTTACCTTGGATGGCTTGAACACTAACTGCGGGCTGAACCACTCCATTTCTCACTTGATAGCTTAAGTACTGTACCTCTGGATTTCCCAACTGACATTTCCTTGGATTGGTCATAAGTCCCACCCACCTTAGAGATTCACACATTTTCCATAAATGGCCCAAATGCTCTTCCCAGGTATTTGAAAAAATAACATCATCATCCAGGTAGGCACTAGCATAACCTAGATGGGCTTGAGCACCTTGATAACCCACTGACAGGAAGCAGGTGCCCTGTGCAACCCAAAAGGCAGGACTGTAAATTGGTACAACCCTTGGGGAGTCCTAAAAGCAGTTTTCTCTTTTGAGGTTGGGTCTAAAGGAATTTGCTAATACCCATTTCTCAAATTAAGGGTGGAAATATACCTTGCCCCTCCCAACAGTTTGACCAATTCCTCTATTCTCAGCATGGGGTATGTATCGAAATGTGAAATTGCACTGACTTGCCTAACATCTATACAGAATCTGGTGGTTCCATCCAGCTTGGGTACCAACACTACTGGACTAGATTACTTGCTGGTGGACTCTTCAATCACCCTCAACTGTAACATATACCTCCCTCTCAATCTCTTGCTGTTTGGCTTAGGGTATTCAGTATGGCATTGTCTTACTATCTCCTCTTCCCTCGTGATGATTTTGTGTGTTCCCAAATGTGTCCTTCCAGGTAACAGTGAGAACATATCCGAAAATTGGGCCTACAATTGTTTCACTTGTCTCCTTTGGTCCCCGGACAATTCTACTCCTATTGGAACATCAGTGGAGTCCTTTATCTGCACTACTTTGGGGCGCCATCCTTGACTATGCGTACTTTGTAAATAGCAGCATGTACATACCCCATTTTTGTAAAAGTGGCGCCATCCTCGACTATGCGCACCTTGAATATAGCAGCATGTATACACCCCACCTCTGTAAAAGTCACTCTCCCCACCTGACGTGATTCTTACCTGTAAATAGTTCCCCCTGCGTTATCCAAGTTCTAGCACCTGTTTCATTGTAAATACAGAGCAGGTTAGCCTGCACTGTATAAGCTAATGTTGTATGTAAACCGCACTGATGTTAAATAGCGTGGTATAAAAGAGACATTAAATAAATAAATAAATAAAAATCTTCCTCTACTACTACTACTACTACTGAGCATTTGTATAGCGCTACAAGACGTACGTAACACTGCACAGACATGTAAGAGACAGTCCCTGCTCATCAGAGCTTACAATCTAATCAAGACAGTCAACACAATGGAAACAAGAAGATCAGGGGAGTCAAGATCTGAAGCGGCAGCGAAGAGGTAAGTTTTCAGCCTGGATTTGAAAAGGGTCAAAGGGGCCTTTCCATTGAGCCAGAAACTTATTGCTGGAAGTTGGCAGCATGACCAACACCTGATCTCCTGGGTTAAAACTCCTCCTCTCCTGAGCTTGCCTATCATATAGGTCTTCTGTCTCTCTTGACTTTTTTTTAGATTCAAGCTAGCCCACTGTGAGAACATTCTTAATTGAGTCTTCAAGTGGGTAACATCCTTAATTATGGGTTCCAATTTTCTCTTTGTCCACACCCAGGTTTCCCGTACAACATCCAAAAGGCCACAAGGTTGTCTCCCCATGAAGGGTTCAAACGGGGAGAAACCTAAATAAGACTGAGGAACCTCCCTATAGGCGGATAATACAAAAGGGATCCCTTGTTCCTAAGCGTGACATATCCCCTTTACTTTTCCTTACCATCTGGATCAAGGTTTGGTTAAATCGTTCGACTAGGCTGTCTGTTTTAGGGTAGTAAGCTGTGATCTTAATATGTTTGATTCCAAACATGGTCAAGTCAATCTCTAACTGTTTAGACAAGAAATTGGTTCCTTGGTCTGTTAGGAGCTCTTGGGGAAACCCTACTTCACAAAACTTTTTCAAAAGCTCCCTTCCTATTTGCATGGCCATAATCATCTGGAAAAGAAATGCCCATGGATAGTGTTCTCTGAGGTTGGACATTTCATGCAACAACAACGCTTCTTCTCTTGGAGTTTTAGGATAAGTTTATTACATATAAAAATTTGCTACAGAACAGCATTTGTTCGATTAAAATGGACCCCAATTGGCGGGTGTGGTTTTGAAGACTATCTGAACCTCCCTCATTGTGGTCCGACAAAAAATATTTGCAACTCACATGGTGGGGATTTTTTTCAGGGATTATTTATATTGATAGACTTACACATCTCTGGTAGCGGGATTTGTTTCATGGATAGCAAGTAGCATAATCAACTACCACCTGCTAGGCTTCTGTCTAAAGGCCCCATTATATCCATAGCCATTCGATCTAGCCATTGTTCTACTCCTGGGATTGGAATCAGGGAAATTATTTTGGCTAGGTCTTATTTTTAATTTGGCATACCGAACAGGCTTGGCAGAACTTACCTATGTCTTGATAAATGTTGGACCAAAAGAATCTTTGGGTGAGGCAAATATCACTCCTTGCTCCCCTAGGTGTCCTGCCAATGGATGACTATGCGCCAAAGTCAATAAGGCCTCTCAAAATAACTTGGGCACCATAAGTTGGGTCTGTTCCCCTTTCCCCTCTTGGAATACTATACAGTATAACAAGTTATTTTTCTTATTAAAGAGAGGATAGCTCTCCCCCTTAGCCCTACCCCAGGCCTCTTGCGGTGTAAGGTCCTTAGCTTGTTCCTCAATAAAGTTAGTGAACTTTGACAACACCTCTTCCCTGAGAACCTCAACTCCCCCAGGAGGGATCAGTTCTTTCCATTTCTCAGGTCTCCATTGAGCCTGACTTTTCCTGGTCTTCCCCATGACTCCTATGACTTCTGGGGCTGCAAAATGAAACAGCTCTCCTAGTGTAAGAGAGGCTTTTCTTCCGGGGTATAATCTCGGGTCCAGGTGGCTACTAAAACTGATCTGGAGTTATTCAAGTTTGCCAATCCCTCCCAATCCCAGCCCAGGATTAATGGCTCTGGGAGCCTATCTACAATGGACATTTCTAGCAGTTGTTGCCTGTTTTCCCACTTAACTTTTATCTCATAGGCAGAGTCTTTTTGTATATCCCCATTGATGCACCTGACTTGTACGGGGCCCAAATACCTGCCTTACCCATTACCAATCCCTAAAGTCCAAGCCAAGTCCCTGGACATCAGGGACTGATTGCTCCCTGTGTCTACTAAGGCTTCCAAATCAGTTCCACCAATATGTATGCCCTTTTTTAGTCCATCCTGGATTCTCTGATTCTCATCTAGTCCCAACCCAGAGAAGGAACACTCCATCTTCGGGCAGTCCCTTTGGAAATGGTCTACCTCCCTGCAAGAAAAGCATCAGAGCATCCGGGATTCCTGAGTGGGCCTTTTCCATGGATACTCCCCTGTTCTTCCCTAACTCTGTTTGGGTCTACTGGGCTCCTTTTTCTTTGGGATCCCCCCTTGATGTCTCCTTCCGTCCGTCCTTGAGGACTTGGGGCCCTTGGGATTCTGCATCTAAAAAGTTCTCAGCCAAGTCTACTGCTTCAGTTATAATGGTCAGGCCCTGTAAGGATACCCAAGCCTGAACCCCCCCCCCCCCCCCGGTAGAATACAGATGAATTCCTTCAGAACTGTACTATCATGGGGCCAGAAGTTTTATCAGATTCCAACCTCCTAGTGGCCAAGTCGATAGCTGGTGTGCTACAGCCCAAAATCTTTCTTCTTGTTGAAACCCCATCGCTCAAAAGTGTTTCCTGTTTGTTTTCTGGGGTTAGCCCTAACCGGTCTTGAATAGCAGTTTTACTTCAGAGTAATCTGCTGATTTAGCATTGTTCAGGGATCTATAGGCTGCCTGGGCTTCCCCAGTAAGAAGAGGGGCCAAACGTATGGCCCAGTGATCCAAGGGCCATCCTGAGTGGTAGTGATCTTCTCAAATGTCAATAGAAAGACTTTGGGACCATCCCTGGGTCCCATTTTTGTCAGGGCAAGGCCTCGAGCTCCTTCCGATCCTCCACCAGAGATAACCACTTCATTTGGGTCCACTTCAGGCTTCCAAGTCGTTTCAGATCTGGCCAGTCCAGCTGTGAGTTTCTGTAGCTCTTGAGTCTATGCCTCCAACAACTGATAGAGTGGCTGGTTTAACTGCACCTACTGTTCCAGACTTGTTCAAGCCATGGTATTTTCAATAACATCATATGGATGTGAAAGCTGGACAGTGAAAAAGATAGACAGGAAGAAAATTGATGCCTTTGAATTATGGTGCTGGCGGCGAATACTGTGTATACCATGGACTGCCCGAAGAACAAACCAGTCTGTACTAGAGGAGATAAAACCTAAGCTTTCTTTAGAAGCTCAGATGACAAGACTTCGACTTTCATACTTTGGACACATCATGCGGAGAGAGAGATCATTAGAGAAAGACATCATGCTTGGCAAGATAGAAGGTCAACGCAAAAGAGGAAGGCCAGCAATGAGATGGATCGATACAATAACAGCAGCTACGGGTACCGGTCTGTCAACAATGAGCCGCCTGACTGAAGATCGAACACAATTTAAGATGGCTATCCAGAGGGTCGCCATGAGTCGACTCCGACTCAACGGCACTTAACAACAACCACACTGTTCCAGAACATGGACAATCCACCTATCTGACACTTCCTGCTGGACTCTATTCTGTTCAGCGAGCCACCAGATCAACTCTTCTGACACCATGATTCTAGGAGAACACACAGAAAACAACCCAAGTGCAGATCTTCAAGAGAGGTTTACCCACCTTGCTTTAACCGGACTAACCCCCTTCCCGCTCCCCTGCATCCAGATAGGGCCTCCCAGGGATCTGCACCCTTTTCCTCCAACAGGTTAGCTTTTCCGGCCCCAGTGTTCTCGGGATTCCACTCCTGACACCATATGTTACTCCTCATCCAATCAGGTCTCATTCTACTCGCCAGGTCCAGGTTGTAGATTATGCAGCAGTCCTTCCAAGCCTTTCCTGTACTCCTCCAACCATAGCCAGCTCCAAGAAGAGGCCAAGGACCACTTCTCAGGGGTCTCCCTGGTCGAGAGGTCTATATCCACAGTACCTCTTCTTTTAAGGGTGAAAAAACAAAATCCCTTGTTTGTACTGCTCCCAGTACTTCTGAGGGTCTGCCCCTCTTAGGTTGAGCAGATGCTCCTACCCTCTGGCCAGAAATGGCCCTTACAAGGGTCTTTTAAGCAACATTCCAAAGCAATATGCAATTTAGGTCCTTCACGTGTAGATCATTATTCAGCCTACAGATGGTTCTCCAAGGGATTGCAATAGTGAGTCATTTGCTCTCCTTCATTTCAAAACAAGATAGAAGTCAATCAACAACAAAAAAAACTCTAACTCTCCCTAGCCCAACTGGGGTATGTCTGGTTGACCCGCCACCTCCCATGTAGCTCTCTCTCGCTACATCCACCCCAACAGCGTTGGATTTCCATCTCCATGGATATCTCATCTTGTAAGTCTATGCCCAATTCCATCCTCTTGTGGGGTTAATCATTCTCCATTCCCAGGCGTTTAATCTCCATGTCCTCTCCTATCTCCAGGCTCAGACCCTTGAGTTCTCCCCACCCATCCTTCCTAACCCTAGGATACCCAGGTGAGCAGGAAGGGGTCTGAGTCTCCCTAAAATCTATGGGACAGGAACTCGGGTTCTACTCTAGGGCTTCCCCCTGATTCTGGGTTTCCTCTTATACTTTTCTAATGGGGTTTCATGGCAGGACCTAGGGTTCTATATCAGGGACCATCCTCTGGCTCCTTAGGCTATTCGGGATACTTTGGGACTCCAGCTCTGAAGGGGTATACACTCCGTCACACTGCTCCATCTTGGCTTGTCACTGCTCTCTTGCAACATCACAACAGCTTCCTCTTCTGCAGCTGAGTTAGCCCTGCAATATTCCAGTGGCCAAAACACAACCTGTCTGTCCGCCACTGACTATAACTTCTTCAACTCCCTAACTAGGTCGAGGCTAACCCTCTTAGCCCATACAAACAAACAAAAATTAAATCCTGACCTGCTGTAGAGACCCAGCCCTGGAGGTACATGGATTTGCCCTCAGTCATGTGACAGAGGAAATCCCCAAGTTGTCATCATATATGGTAGTGTGGTGTGCGGTGGGAATGGTTTCCACTAAAACACCAAACACCAAACTAATTCAGGGAAACCAAAATTAGCTTTTATTCTGCCCCAGCTTGTTAAACCTTCACAAAGCTAAAACACAGGACAGACAGCAGTCCATGAAAAACAAAGTTAGCTTTTATGCTGTCTCAGCTTGTTTGTTCTCCACAAGTTGATTCTCCTGCCCTTCCTCCAGCCCCAGTTAAAGTTCCTATCTCAGAACTCCTTTGCACGGGCCTCTCTCCCTCCTGCAGCCAGCTGGGTTCTTAACCTCGCCATGTGAGCCATGCCCCCCGCCAGCCCTGCAGACTCTCTTAAAGGAGACTATTCATCATCCCTTTGGAGAGGGATGGGTAGCATTCTATAAACCCCATCATAGTGCACACATACATCGCAACTTCGCCCCAGCTCTTCCTGTGTGCAGACTGCAGAACGGCTGGCACAATGCAGTGTCCCTAATAGCTCTGCGTGCATGTGTACCCCTGCACGGTTTCATTAGGGTCATTTTTGCGTGTTAAAAAGCTTTCTAAATTATCCCCATAAAAGCCCCCCTGAATGTCCCTCAGGACTAAAATGCTTCCAGCCTCGGCATTCCCTCACCTTGTACTTGCTACACACAGAAAGGCCATGAAGTACATCCTCGTATGTGTTGCAACAGCGATCACAAGGAGCCCATTCTGATCAGAAACCATCATTCAACCTGGAGTTAAAGGCTGGTGCTTGGGTAGAGTTAAATGAAGCTAACCAGGGAATGAAACGTGGGGATTTTTCGTGCCCTGTCTATTCTGCCCATTGGCAGCAGGTGTGAGCATGCTTCGTGTGGCTACTCTGCCTTCTTACAGAGGCTTGTGGTGTCGGTAAAGCGACTCTACATGTCCCAAAGGGGAGATGAGGTTCCTGCTTCTTGTAATGAATCTGAAAATAAATTGGGCAGTTCTGAGAGGGAGCAGATGTAAAATTCTTGGGTGGCTGGTGCTTATTAACGTTTCCCGCGATAGGCAAGATCTCTAACTGTTCGTGGGGGTTTAGCAGAAGCTACTTTTCTGCCCAGTAATTTGTCTAAGCTCAAAATTTGGGTGAATGAAGCCCAACATGGTTTTCGAAAAGGTTTGCCTTAAGAATCTGCATCACTGGCAGAAGCAATGGAACGATACTGTCCCTTCCTTGCACCCAGCCCTAAGTCAGCTAAGCCTAGTTTTATTTATCTGGCATAGAGACATTTTGCACGGATGCAAGACCATCAGTTGAATTTAGTGACTTTGATTTATCACAAAGAAAGCAAGTATTCTGCAACAACTGTGTCCTGTAAAAAGACTCTGTAGATGTCACATGGACAAACAACGCAGAACACGAGCAAAACACCACAATAATGAAAGGAAAAGAAGCTTCCAGTGTAATAATTGCTCTTTAATTTTAAACACTCCTGCAGGGCTGGTTCAACCATTAGGCACGACTAGGAAGTTGTCTAGGGCAGAAACTACTGAGGGGTGTCAAAGTACAGCAGCAGTCGAAGCAAAACAATAGATCCTAATACGTCCAAAAGCTCAGAGCCAACAATACATCCTTTTACCCACAGAGAAACTGGGCACATGCATATATACAAAGCAAAGTTTAATACTGAAATGTATGGGGGCTGATTTTATAAGGGGGCGCATGGAAAGTTGCACACGATTTATGCATGTAAGTCCCTCTTTTAATGGACTTAAGAGCATGAATGGGCTCGTTCATCTGTGCTTTGGGCAGTCGGTATTTTATAAGCATGTGCGTAAGTCCCATCACGCGTGCCTTCCCTTGGGGTCTGCATGGGGATAGAGCTTGACAAAGCTTAGATGGGCACATGGTAATGCACTTTGTCTGTGGGCATTTATAATATTACCCTCCACAGGTCCAAGATGTTGCAATGATCATAATTGTTGAGTTTAATTAGCAAAATCTGAAGGGGGTGGGGGTTGCATAAGACTGTAGGTTCGCCTAGGGTGCCCAATGGAAATTATACCGCCAAAGACATGACAAGAAAGCAGCCCAAATCTTCATTACCATTTCCATATGTCACTGGCATTACCCTATTGCACCAAGAGATCCTGTGGCCAGGAACCAGAATTAGAAAACTTTCAAGTGAAAGTTCTTCAGCAAAGCACTGAAAGGACCCTCTTAGATCTAAAGTGTTTTGCTTTTTTTGTTTTTTAAATAGCCAGTATAATTTGTTATGCATTAAAATGACAAAGGGGCTTTGAGGAAGGATTATGGGGTTTCCGTGTTCCAGCGCTGGAAGAGATTGTGTTCTGCATGTCTCTCTGATGTTTTAATCTGAAAATCAGAGGTCTTGTTTCAGTCGGCAGCTTTCACATGTGGTTCTTAAAGACAGCATTTTGTTTCTGCCGCAGAAGATTCTCTTTCTCCCGTCCTCTTCACGGAAAGCACTTTGTTGGGGAAAGTGTCCCAAATGGGGAGTCTGTTCCTTGAGACGAGGCAAGGCATAGGGATAAAAGGCAGCAAGCACTTCGCTGTCTCGAGAAGGTTCAAATCCCCAAACTGCTGTAATCCGCAGCCATTCACTGGCTCCTCTGAAAGGGAGGATAAAGGAGTTTCAAAGGTGATGTTAATGCGCCGACTTCCTTTGGTAAAAAGTAGCCTTCACCAGATGAAAGTGCTCTTCCCGCAGGGTCTTCCTGAGGAATAGGAATCGCATGCCTGGGAAGGGAGATGAAGCGATGGTAGCAAGATATTCTTATAGGTGGAATGCTTTCACGTGTGGGGAAATTGTTTTCACCCTTCACTCCCTTAGTACGTACGTACAGCGTGTGGCAAATGGCAGCCTATGTCCCCAAGCACGCCAGGGGCGATCTGGGAAACTACATACCAGTCAGCCTGATGTCAGTGCCAGCAAAATGCTAGAAACTATTATAAAGAACAAAATTACTACTACTAATAATCATTTGTATAGCGCTACAAAGCATACAAAGTGCTGTACATAGAGATGTAAGAGACAGTCCCTGCTCATTAGAGCTTACAATCTAATCAAGACGAAAAACCTCATAAAACTGGGGGCTAGAGTATGGTAGGATATGCAAATAGTGAACAAGAGGGTGAGGAGCATCAAGATCCAAAAGCAGCCTCAAAAAGGTGGGTTTTAGCCTGGATTTGAATAGAGCCAGAGAAGGGGCCTGACGCACTGACTCAGGTAGTTTATTCCAGGCATATGGAACAACAAGAATGAATGAACGAAGTCTGGAGTTGGCAGTGGCAGAGAAGGTCACAGATAAAAGGGACCTGCCCAAGGAGCGGAGTTCCCGAGGAGGGATGTAGAGTGAGATTTATTTATTTATTTACTAGTTTTTATATACCGCCTTTTCCAGCAATCAGAGACGGTTTATAGAGATAATAGAGGAAAGGTAGTGAGAAGCTGCAGACTAAATGAATTTGTAGGTCAGTAGAAGAAGTTTGAACTGGCTGCGGAAAAGGATAGGGAGTGAATGAAGTGACCCGATAAGAGGGGTTACATGAGCATAGCAACACTGATGGAAGATAAACTGTGCAGCTGAGTTTTGAACAGATTGAAGTGGAGAGAGATGATTTTGAGGGAGACCAGCAAGGAGCAGGTTACAATAGTCAAAGCGGAAGGTTTACTGAACACATAAACAGACATGGTTTAATGGGACAGAGTCAACATGGGTTTAGCCAAGGGAAGGTTTGCCTCACCAATCTCTTACATTTCTTTGACGCCATGAATAAATGTGGATAAAGATGGGCCAGCTAATATAGTAGATCTGGATTTTCAGAAATTCTCTGACAAAGTATCTCATAAAAGACTCCTCAGGAAGTAAAATATGGCATAGGGGGGCTCACAATCTAAGCTTGTACCTGAGGCAATGCAGGGTTAAGTTTACGAGGAGCAGCAGTAGGATTTGAAGCAGCCTTAAAAGGAGGCACCATCGGGCACTCCTCCACCACACCGGACGGCCCGCTCTCATTTGGGGCCCTGCAGCCTTAAGAGGAGGCTCCATCGGGCACTCCTCCACTACGCCAGACAGCCCGCTCTCATTTGGGGCCCTGCAGCCTTAAGAGGAGGTGCCATCGGGCACTCCTCCACCATGCCGGACGGCCGGCTCTCATTTGGGGCCCTGCAGCCTTAAGAGGAGGTGCATTCAGGTGCGCCCGTGCCTGGCGGGCCCGTGCCAGAGGACCTCGCCAGAGGGCCCTTAGGCGTGGCCCTTCAGCAGGGACCAAGGCGCTTTAGCGCGCTGCTCCTCTACAACCTGCCGCCTGACCCTATCCAACTTCCTCACGAGGTAAGCACCCCTCTCCTAGTGCTACCCACAGCCATTAGACTCCACAGCTACCCATCGCTCCCTCATTACCTCTCCCCTGTACTGCAGCTAACCCTGCATTGCACTAATCAGGTTACCCTCTGCTTGCACTGAACTAGTCACCCTCTGCTTCCACTGATCTGGTTACTCACTGCTTGCACTGAACTGGTTACGCACTGCTGAACTGGCTACCCATTGCCTGCACTGAACTGGTTACCCACTGCCTTGCACTGAACTGGTTACCCACTGCCTGCACTGAACTGACTCTCCACTGGTCTCCCACTGCTTGCACTGAACTGGTTACCCGCTGCACTGAACTGATTATCCACTGGTCATCAACTGCTACCCATTGCCTGCATAGAACTGCTACCCATTGCCTGCCTGTTTGCTCATTACTTGCTACCCATTGTGTGCTTAGAACTTGCTACCCATTGCTGCCCACTACTAAGACTGTTTGTAAACAGAAAGTGGAAGTGATGATTGGTTTATGCTGCAGCGCTGGTACCATTTTCTCAAAGATTTTGGTATACTGTTTACTTTCCTTCTTTGGTATAAGGACTTATGAAGTGCTTTTAGTCTTCATACTTTAAGCACAAGAGTTTTATCTCGTCGGTGAGTTTGCCTTTTGTCTCTGAAGAAGTTTTAAACGAAACACGGCCTGTGTCAGGTTTTATTGGCAATTCGAATAAAGCTTTTTGATACAATTTTTTTATTTATTTACATTCTCTTATATACCGCGCTATTCTGCATCAGTGCGGTTTACATTGAACAAACTGAAATTACATTGAACAGGGCATTATAACTTGGAAATAACTATTTTACAGGGAACATGGGCTATGGAGGGTTAAGTGGCTTGCCCAAGACCACAAGGAGCACCTGTGGGACTAGAAACCCCAGTCCTTCCGGCCCAAGGTTGCTGTCCTCTAGTGGGATCTACTCTTTGGTCTTTCCTACCACGTTCCTAGACTGTGTGCCTTTATCTGACGTGGCTTCTTGCTCTTTGATGAACGTATGCCTAGAGATTCTACAGTGTATTTTGTTTCTTGCGAAACTTTAATACTATGTGACTCTATGCCCTCTCTAACAGAGTCAATCCCTCCACCAATTTGATCTACTCTATCATTGCAATATAGTTTGAACTCAGGTATCACAGTGTCCCATTGGTTGTCCTTCTTCCACCAGGTCTCTGAGATGCCAATCGTATCTAACCTATATATTCTAGCTCTCCCATCTTATTTTTTAGACTTCTAGCATTTGCATACAGGCATTTTAGAGGTTGTATTTTATTCCTATTAATCTGATTATCAGTAGACAGGAGTAGTTTGGAATCTTTCAGCACTGTAGTTAAGGGCATCTGGGTTACTTTAATCTTTATTGGAACCTCTCTCTTGGGATGCCTTAACTTCCCTCTTTGCTAGTATCCTTCATAGTAACATAGTATATGATGGCAGATAAAGACCAGTATGATCCATCTAGTCTGCCCAGCCAGGCGGTAAGAGTAGGTGCCCCTGCCGCTCCGTGCAGGTCACCCTTCATTATGCCTTTGTTTAGGGGTGTACCCACCGCTCCATGTAGATCACCCCTATTTGTTGAGATATAAGAGAGTTATGATTATTTTGATTTTATCCTGTTGCTATAAGGGGATCCACTGTATCTGTCCAAAGCCACTTTGAATTCCGTCACTGTATTTGCCCCAACACTTCCACTGGGAGGGCATTTCAAGCATCCACCACCCTTTCAGTGAAAAAGTATTTCCTGACATTGCCTTTCAGTTTACCCCCCCTTGCAGCTTCATGTTATGCCCTCTAGTTTTACAGCTTCCCCGTCTTTGGAAGAGGTTTGTTTGTTCATTAATTCTCTTTAAGTATTTAAAGGCCTGAATCATATCTCCCCTGTCCCTCCTGTCCTCCAGAGTGTACATATTTAGATCTTCAAGTCTCTTCTCATACGTCTCCTGACGCAGGCACAAATCATTTTGGTCACCTTCCTCTGAACCGTTTCCAGCCTTTTTATGTCCTTTGCGAGATATGGTCTCCAAAACTGAACAAAATATTTCAAGTGAGGCCTCACCAGTGACTTGTACAGTGGCATTAGTACCTCTTCCTTTCTGCTGGTAATTCCTCTCTGTAGGCAACCCAGCATCCTTCTGGCTTTTGCCACTGCCTTGTCACACTGTTTCGCCACCTTGAGATCCTCAGAAACATCACTCTGAGGTCCTTCTCCTGGTCCGTGCACACTAACCTCTTGTCCCCCTATCGCATACAATTCCCTTGAATTTCTGCTTCCCAAGTGCATGACACTGCACTTCTTCACATTAAATCTTAACTGCCAAGCTTTAGACCATTCTTCCAGCTTTTGTAAATCTTTCCTCATGTTATCCACTCCTTGTGGGGAGTCCACTCTGTTGCAAATTTTCATGTCATCTGCAAAAAGACAGACTTTTCCATTCAGTCCTTCAGCAATATCACTCACAAATACAGTGAACAGTACTGGTCCCAGGACCGAACCCTGGGGTACACTGCTAATCACTTTCCTTTCATCCGAGTAAATTCCGTTTTCCATCACCTTCTGTTGTCTGTCAGTCAACCAATTTCTGATCCAGTTCACCACCTTGGTACTCATCCCCAAGCTGTTGAGTTTATTGATAATCCTGCTATGAGGAACAGTATCAAAGGCTTTGCTGAAATTTATGTAGATCACATCCATTGCATACCCTTGATCTAGTTTTCTGGTCACCCAGTCAAAGAACTCAATCAGATTTGTTTGGCAAGATCGTCCTTTGGTAAAACCATGTTGCCTCGGATCCTGCAACCTGTTGGTTATGAGAAAGTCCACTATTCACTCTTTCAGGAGTGCCTCCATTACTTTTCCCACCACCGAGGTAAGTCTCACCGGCCTGTAGTTTGTCACATCTTCCCTATCACCACTTTTGTGAAGAGGTACCACATCAGCCCTTCTCCAGTCCTGTGGAACTTCTCCTGTCTCCAAGCATTTATTAAAAACATCCTTTAACAGCCCTGCAAGAACCTCTCGGAGCTCTTTCAGTATCCTGGGATGTATCCCATCCGGTCCCATGGCCTTGTCCACTTTCAGTTTTGCAAGCTGTTCTAACTCATCATCTTCTATGAATGATGTGGTATCTACTCCATTCCCATTCTATACTTGTCAATCACAGGTGGTCCTTCTCCAGGATTTTCTTTAGTAAAAACAGAACAGAAGTATTTTTTTAGCATTTGCGCTTTTTCAATATCACTTTCCACAAATATGTTCCTAGCACTTTTGAATCCTGCGAGTCCACTTCTGATTTTCCTCCTCTCTCAAATATACCTGAAAAAGGTTTTGTCGCCACACTTCACATCTTTAGCCATCTTTTCTTCTGCCTTGGATTTTGCTATCCTTATTTTTCTTTTTGTCTCTTTTTAGCTTTATCCTGTATTCATTTCTGTGTTCCTCTGTTTGCGAGCTTTTGAATTTTGTGAAAGCTGTGGTTTTTGCCTTTATTTGTGCAGCCACTTCTTTGGAGAACCAAATAGGTTTCCTTTTCTCTTGCTTTTATTTACTTTCCTTACATATGTATCTGTTGCCCCTTTTATTGCCGCCTTCAGTTTAGCCCATTGCAATTCCACTTTCCTTACCCCCTCCCATCCTTCCCACTCCTCCTTCAGGCACTTGGCCATTTCACTGAAGTCAGTGTTTTTGAAGGATGCATCCTTCCAAACCAGTCATTCCTGGGCAACTGTGGCTTTCCTCTATTACCTAGTTTAAAAGCTGGTCTATCTCCATTTTTTAAAGGTTAATGCCAGCAGCCTGGTCCCATCCCAGTTAAGTTGGAGCCCATCCTTTCAGAAAAGCCCCTCCATTCCCCAGAATGTTGCCCAGTTCCTAACAAATCCAAAACCCTCTTCCTTGCACCGTCTCATCCATGCATTGAGACTCCGGAGCTGTGCCTGCCTTTTGGGTTCTGTGTGTGGAACGGGAAGCATTTCAGAGAATGCTACCCTGGAAGTTTTGGATTTCAACTTCCTATCTAAAAACCTAAATTTGGCCTCCAGAACCTTCCTCCCACACTTTCCTATGTCATGGGTGCCAACATGTACCAAGACAGCAGACTTCTCTCCAGAACTATCTAAGACCTTATCTAGGTGGCACATGAGCTCTGCTACCTTCGCACCAGGCAGGCATGTTATCAGGAGATCCTCATGTCTACCAGCTACCCAGCTATCTACATGCCTCCTTGTGGCCTTGGGCAAGTCACTTAACTCTCCATTGCTCAGAAAAATCCAAATTATCAATGTCCCTGTTTAATATGTATTACCAAGTTTAAGTTTCAATGTAAACGGCTTTGATTGAAATGATAAAGTGGTATATAAAAACCTGTTAAATAAATGCCTAATGATCGAATCATCAACTATAACGACTGTCCTAACCCTTCCCTCGTGGGCACATGGACCTGGAGAAACCGCCTCGGTGCGAGAGGGTTTTACATCACCTGGAGGATAGCTTCTAGCTACAGGATCACTTCCTGCCACACTAGGGTGATGCTTTCTTTTCACGTGATGTCTCTCCTCCATGGCAACTGAGAACTGCCAGATTGGAGGTGGAACTTCAGTACTATGTCCATGAAGGTCTCATTTATGTACCTCTCTCTGTCTTCCTTATGTCCTCCAAGTCTGCTACTCTAGCCTCCAGAGATTGGATTTGTTCCCTGATGGCAAAGAATTCCTTGCACCTAGTGCACACATAAGACCCCTCACCAACTGGGAGAAAATCATACATGTGACACTCAATGCAGAAGACTGGATAGCCCCCATCTCGCTGCTGGACTGCTGTCTGCATTTTAACTTTAAGGTTTTGTTTAGCTATTTGTTTACTTAAAGGTACTTACTTTACCTACTTGTACTGATACAACTATACCAATTAAGTTTAAGGGCCTTTTTCACCTCAATATTAATTAATTTCAGGGCCTTAATTAATCTATTCCTAGTGAGAATAACCAGCTGAACCTAAAAGTAAATTTGACCACCTCTCCCCATTTAATAGGTTTAAGCGTCTATAAAACTAAGATTATGCCTGGGGTGGGAGAGAGGGAATTAATGCTTAGTAAAGATTGGCTTGCTACACAGGTTCCAGACCTGTGCTTCTAAGGTAATCTGTTAACAATTTTCTGGGTGAGTCACATAGCCCTTGGTTTGATAGAGGAAACCTGTCAAATTGCCCCATTGATCTGTCACTTGATTTTAACACCTATTTAAAACAAATTCCCAAATCTATTGGCTCCAAACTGGAAGGCTTCTTTGTAAAGGTCTCTAGAAACAATTTATTTCTTTCAACTCAAAGAATATTTACCCTATTCTTCCTTCTATGCTAAGCTATACTCTGATTTGATTTAAATTAAAAGCTCTCTGCTGAGTTTTACATGTAAACTAAAAGCTATCTGCTGATACTAGGTCCCAAATGAGTTAACAAATAAACTGGCCTCTAAAATACACAAATTTAACAGCTTTAACCCAAAGAATTCTCTTTTCCCCAAGATTTAGATAATTTCCCAGAAATAAATGCTTACAAGTGTAGACCTTTCCAGCAGTAGCAGTGCCTTTTGGTAGTCCTTCAAGACTGAGAATCACAGAGCTCTGATTGACGTATTTATGCCTGTGCTTCTACGGTAATCTGGGCACTAACTGAATCTATGCCATTTGGTGCCCTGCAGGAAGACCATATTGGTACTGCGACACTTCAAAGCACATAAACTCTCCATCAACCCAGAGGTTAGTCCCAAAACTGCCGTCCCCGCTTCTCTCAAATTCTGTAAGAATCCTGCTGCATCCCCAAGTGTACCATCAGGGTATGCTGGATAGGCGTATACACTGAGAAATTCTCTACCCCACTCTAAATTGGGAATCCCATATGTTCAATGTATGATCTATAAAGGCGTCTTTTTGTTTAGACTATGTGGGAGCATAGAGAGTCTGAAAGGTTCTGTGGTGTTTGACGTGGGCAGCATTATCGTGATCCATTTATAAATCCCCTGAAGAACCATTTGTTGAGAAACGCTCCAAAGGCGCTGGGGGGAGGCGTCGGGATGACTTGAGAGTTTGGATCTGTTCAAGAGTTTGTTTGTGTGTTCACAGCGGCAACAAGAAGAAAGTTATATGACAGCTCCTTTGTTATGATTAGGAGAAGAGTTACACGACTTTGTATGGGGCAGGGTATATAACTATATTGCTGCTGGCTACTAAGGAGGTCGTTGATGTTATCTAGCTTTTCTCTCCCTAAGTTAGACTTTTTAGTCTATGGGATAGAAGCTATTGTTATTCTGAGACCATCCAGTAGCAGTTAAATATAGATTATATAACTATATAATCGAACAAACAAGCAATTTTTTATTGTTGGATGTATTTCCCATTTTGTTGTATTTAACGCACATATTTTTTTGAGATTGAGTTCAGCGTTTACGAGTTGACCATTTATTACGTGCTATAAAGGGTGAGGCATCTCCTTTGTACTCATGTCATTTTGCCGGAGTCCACAATAAGGCTTCCATTGAGACCCCCTCTACAAGCCTCTGTTAAAGCTGTACCCACAGCTTGCTGTCAGCCAATCAAGCCCATTCTACAGCAGTGCATAGTTGACAGGCCTGATAATATCTGAGTATATTTGGCATGACCATCCCTCCCCTTTTGCTACGTCAATACAGCACTGCTTGAGCTATTTTATAAGACCTATTCTGCCAAGTAAAGCGAAGCATTTTCTGCTGTAGGTCCAATAATGCTTTCCTAGGCAGCAAAGAGCACAGTAATCTTACTCGCCATCATTCTGCCAAACCAGGAAATAGATAAATTAGTTTAGGTCAGCATATCTTGACTGCTTCAAAAAGATTCTTATAGCTAACTTCAGAGAGTCATAAGAACATAAGAACATAAGATATGCCATACTGGGTCAGACCAAGGTCCATCAAGCCCAGTATTCTGTTTCCAACAGTGGCCAATCTAGGTCATACGTACCTAGCAGTTTCCCCAAGGGACACAGGTTCCACAATGCTTGTATTGGTTCAAGCATTGATATCCTGGGTCCCTTCTTAATAATGGTTTATGGACCTTTCCTCCAGGAACTTGTCCAAACCTTTTTTAAACCCAGCTACACTAACAGCCTTTACTACATCCTCCGGTAACAAATTCCAGAGTTTGATTACACGTCTTATTGCTTAGTGTGACATTAACTCCAAGATACGTCACTTGTCTCTTTGCCCATCTAAAGGGAAAACCTGCCCGCATTTTATCCCAAATCAGGAATCAAATTCATGCTTAGACGTTCAGACTTGCTCATATCTAACCAAAAGCCTGATGCACTAGAGTACTCCTTCAGCTAAATTTGGAAGGGATGTCAGGCCTCAGAGTTTGCAAGATGTCATCTGCAAATAATGATAATTTCTACTCCTCTGTTCCCACCACTATTCCCATCTGCTCGGACCTTCCTAGCCAAAGGTTCCATTATCTTGGCAAACAAGAGGTGGGAGGAGACACCCTGTCTGGTGCCCCCCCCCCCCCAAATGCAAATATTAAAGAATTCCTTCCATTAATCCTGGCCCTCAAAAATGCTAGCCACCCAGATTAGAAAATTAGGGCCTAGGCTTAGAAACATAGAAATATGACGACAGAAGACCACATTGCCTATCTAGTCTGTCCTTCCATATCAACAACTACAACAGTCCCCTTTTTTCCTTTAGAGATCCTCTGTGTTTGTTCCATGCTTTTTTGAATTCAGATACTGTCCTCATCTCTACTACCTCCACTGGGAGACTATTCCATGGATCCACCACTCTTTCCATAAAGAAATATGTCCGCATATCACTCCTGAATCTATCCCCCTTCACCCTCATCCCATTTCCTCTCGTAGCAGAACTTGCTTTCAATTGAAAGAGGCTCTGACCCTGTAAATTTATGCCACAGAGGTATTTAAATATCTCAATCATCTATCCTCATATCCTCATATCTCACCTCTATTACGCCTTTCCTCTAAGGTGTACATATTAAGATCCTTACATCTATCCTCATATGCTTTATAATGAAGACCACTAACCATTTTAGTAGCCACCCTCTGTACTGACTCCATCCTGTTTATATCCTTTTGAAGGTGCGGTCTTCAGAATTGCACACTATACTCCAAATGAGGTTGCACCAAAGACTTATACAGAGGCACTATCACCTCCTTTTTTCTGCTAGCCATTCTTCTCTGTATGCACCCAAGCATCCTTCTAGCTTTTGCCGTCGCCTTTTCTACCTGTTTAGCTACTTTAAGATCATCAGACACAACCATGCCTAGGTCCCGCTCTTCTTTAGTGGATAAAAGTAATTCATCCCCTATACTATATTGCTCCCTTGGATTGCTGCAGCCCAAATGCATGACCTTACAGTTTTTAACATTAAATCCCAGCTGCCAAATTCTAGACCATTCTTCAAGCTTAGCTAGATCCCTCCTCATGTTATCTACACCTTTCTGGGTGTCTATTGCAAATTTTGGTATCACCCGCAAAGAGGCAAACCTTACCCGACAGCCCTTACGCTATATCACTAACAAAGATGTTAAAAAGAATCGGACTAAGGACAGATCCCTGGGGCACACCACTGGTAACATCCTTCTCCTCAGAGTGAGCTCCATTTACCTGTACTCTTTGTCGCCTCCCACCCAACCAATTTCTAACCCAAGCAGTAACTTTAGGGTCCATCCCTAGGGTGCTCAGTTTGTTTATAAGTCGTCTGTGAGCAACAGTGTCAAAGGCTTTATTGAAATCTAAATACACCACATTTAGGGCTCTCCCTAGGTCCAACTCCCTGGTCACCCAGTCAAAGAAATCAATCAGATTTTTCTAACAAGACCTGCCTCTGGTGAATCCATGCTGCCTCGGATCCTGTAATCCATTCGACTCCAGAAACCTCATTATTTTCTCTTTCAGCAGCGTTTCTAACAATTTGCTCACCACCGAAGTTAAACTAACCGGCCTGTAGTTTTCAACCACATCTTTACTTCTGCTTTTGTGTAAAGGCACCACATGAGCCTCTCTCCAGTCCTTTGGCACCACTCCCGACTCCAACGAGGCATTGAAAATGTCAGTCAGTGGAGCTGCTAGGACGTCTCCAAGTTCCCTCAGTATTCTAGGGTGTATCCCATCCGGTCCCATCGCTTTGTCTACTTGCTAGTTTCTCACGAACACAGTCTTCTGAAAATTGTTCAAGATGTCCCTCGCTTCTGTTCCTGTTTGTGGGTGTTTTCTGAGGTCCTGCTCCTGGTTCTTCTACTTTGCTAGCTTCTCTAAGTTTTTCCAAATACAGATGCCTGTCTTCCTCTCTCTGTGATCTCTTGTATTTCATGAAGGCCTCCCTCTTTTCCTTCACCTTTTCAGTTACTTCTTTCGAAAGATAGCAGTCTCCTTTTCCTTTTACCTTTATTTACCATTTTAACAAAAAGGTTGGTTGACCTTAAAATATCCCCTTTCAGTTTTGCCCACTGTTTTTCTACATCCCCCAGTTGTTCCCATCCCGCTAATGACTCCCTGAGGTATTGGCCCATCTTGGCACAGTTAGTCTTCCTAAAGTCTAAGACCCTCACCTTTGAATGGATTCTAACAGCCCTGAACCACTCCATCTGGTGATCACTGGATGCAAAATGATCTCCCACTATAACATAGAAACACTTTCACCATTGGTAAGCACAAAGTGCAGTTTGGCCCCTTTACGTGTGGGGTCTGTTACCAATTGCCTGAATAGTTCTCCCTGTAGAGAATCCAGGATCTCTTTACTTCTAGATGATACTGCAGCAGGAATGTGCCAATCAACATCTGGCATATTGAAATCTCCTCCTATCAGTAGCACTTCCCCTTTCCTAGCAATGCTGCGTATATCTTCAATTAACTCTCTGTCCACTTCTTCCTCTTGTGAGGGAGGTCTGTATATCACGCCAATGCAAATATATTTCTCTTTCCCTCTTTCTAGTTTAACCCACAATGCCTCCTCTCTCCCTTTTAAGCTCTGTAATTCCAAAGTTTTAATAGTATTTTTTACATATAGTGCCATTCCTCCTCCCCTTCTTCCTACCCTGTTCTTTCTGAATAAAGTATAGCCAGGTATAGTTATATCCCTGTCATGGTTTTCTGTGAACCATGTTTCTGTAACTGCCACTAAATCCAAGTCAGTCACTCCCACCAAAGCTTCAACATCAGGGATCTTATTTCCCATGCTACGGGCATTTATACACACTGCTTTCCATATGCTACGCCTGTTACCCATTTCCATATAGGTATTTAATGTATCACTTATCTGGGGGCTTTCACTTACCTGGGGGCTTTCTTCACCCATCCCCAACAAATCTAGTTTAAAGCTGTCTTCAGTAGATTAGCCAGTCTACTACTGAAGATGCGTCAAACTTTCTTGGACAAATGGATGCCATCTCTGCTCTGCAACCCTTGGAACAGCATCCCATGGTCTAGGAAACCAAAACGCTCTCAATGACACAATCCATGCAGCCATGCATTCATCTCCAGGATGCGAGCCTCTCTGCCTTGGCCTTTACCCTGAACAGGGAGGATTGAAGAGAACATCACCTGTGCACCTAACTGCTTCACCCTCTGTGCCAGAGCCATGAAGTCACTTTTGATACGCTCAGAGGAATACCTGGCGTATCATTTGTTCCGACATGGATTAGCAACATTGAGTAATAGTCAGTGGGCTTGATGAGTCTCGGCAAACTCTCCATAACATCTTGGATTTTGGCACCAGGCAGACAGCATACCTCTCTGGACATCAAGTCTGATCAGCAGATGGACGCCTCAGTACCCCTCAGAAGAGAGTCACCAACCACCACTACCCTTCGCTTCCTTGTGGTCACTGATTCTGCAACTTTGGTGTACTTGAGCTCTGGTTCTTCCCTTTCAAGGGATGCTTTCACCTCCTCCACTTCCAGGGCCGCATAATGGTTCTTCAGTTCAAGGGCTGGAGAAGTTGGATTGGTGATTCTGCAGTCCCTGGTGACTTGTGTCCAACCTTCGTCATTCTGTCGGCACCCATTTTCTCCTCTGCTGGAGAGCCTGGTTGCTGCAAGAAGCATCTCATCAATGTACTTCTCACTGTCTTGAATGCTCCTCAGCCTTGCCACCTCCTCTCTGAGTTCCTCCACTTGTTTCCTCAGAGCTTCAGCATGCAGGCACCCTGCACATGGAACCAGTCCTTCAACTGGCATTGGGACCTCTGTCTGGACAGAGGCAGAAGCAGTAATGGGGGCAACAGCTTTAGTGATATGATTTTTCCCAGCTATTGTTCTGTTCGTGGAGCTTAGGTATCTGTTAAAGCAAAAGAGAGAGATCTATCAAAGTACCAGCCGGTTTCCCAGCTGTCCTTTCGGAGAAAAGGCAGTTAAATCTCTTTAATTACATTCAAAATGTGCTGTTCCAAGTCCCTGTGTTTTGTTAAATGGGGAGGTGCCCTATAAAGCAAGACTGCTCACTAGGGGTGGGTGGGAGTTGGGGGGTAGGGAGGGAACTAACACCTAACTAGGTGCTTTAATCAGCACTCTATCTAGATATCCCTAATGCAAGTGATCAAAGGCCTTCTCTGCATCAATAGATAACAAGAAAGCCTGTTGATCAGTCACTCTAGCCACGTGAAGCAAGTCAACTATTTTCAAATGTTATCTGCTGCCTGCTGCTGTGGTATAAATCCGATCTGGTCAAGATAGACTAATTGGGCCATCTATTTGCTCAACCTAGTTTCCAGGACTTTCACTAAGTGCCATACCTAGCCCTGTGCAAGCTGTATAGCCACACAGAGTGCAAAAGATTAGGGGTACATTTGTGGTTGCCAGCCTCAGCTCCCCCCCCCCCTTCACTGCCTGCCCTTGCTCTGCCATCGCCACTTTTTGTGTTCCCATGTTGGCAGAGGTGCTGGCAGCAGTGGAGCAGACCTAATCTCTAATTGAAAAAAACCCCCACACAGGTCTTTCTGACTCCACCACACAGGTCTGACCCCTCCCTCCTCTGACGTTGCATCAGAGAAGGTAAGGACCAGACCAGCCATTCAAGTGTGGAGTCCGAAAGACCCACGTTGGGTTTTTTTTTCAGTTGGAGGCCTGCTGCCAGTGCCGCCGCTGAGGGAACACAAGAAGTGCCAGAGGCAGTGCATGGACAGGCAGAATGGGTGGGGAGGTGGCTGGACATGGAGGTGTGGGGTAAGATGGGGAGATGCAGGGCATGGGGCAAATGTGATGGGGGAGGGGCGCGCCAGATATGCAAGTCGCACAGGGCATAATAATGGCTTGGTACAGTCCTGCTTTCACTAATACCGTAACATCGACGTTCAGGAGAAGATACGCCTATAAGCAGCACATTTCAGCTTATTCTTATGCTCTTTAGGGATAACGGTTATCCAGGCTTCCAGCACAGAGGGTGGAAGAGCCCCATTATAAAGGCTGACCATGTGCGGGACTAATTGCTGAGCAAACATTTTATAAAATTCTGCAGCCAACCCATCCAGTCCAGGGCCTTCCCTCCACTCAGGGATTTTAGCACCAACATAGCGGAAATAACTGCCCGATTCCTCTACCTCATGCTGATCCAATGAAGGGTACCCAGCATCCATCAAGAACTCTTCCACTACCCTATCCTCTATAGAAGATCCTGTGCATAGAGCTCACCCAGAATTTCCCTAAATCGCTCTCTTATATCGGATGTTCTTAACCCAAGCTATATATCTTTCATCCCTAACCTTAAGAAAGCAAGAAGGCCGGGAGTTTATCTGTTTTCTCTCCCTCTCATCATAGCACTGCTTAAAGACAGTGGTAGAAGTTCTAATGAGAGGCCCCCAAGCAAACGTTTGCTGAGGCCCCCCAGGGCAGTTGTGGCCACCCACCCATCCCTTCTCCCACACCAAACTTACTTTTAAATCCTTGCCACACTGCCTCTCCCTTTTTCCTCCAGGACCAGCAGCTTTCACCCCCTGCTGTCGGGCTGAAGTCTCACGAGTAGTAGAGCGTTTAGCTTTACCACTTTGCAAATATGTCTCCTGCTCATTGGTGTTCAGCTTCATTAAACATCTGCCTTTTTGGGGGGAATTTAACCCCTTAACATTTAGGGAGACAACTTTCAGCATTCACTCACACTTTGCCCAGCAATATTCCCCCTTTTATCATATCAAAGCAGATCATGGTGATCCCAGATTCAAGTAGCTTTAAACCTTGATCTTGTGTCCATTACGTCGTGGATCCAACTTGAAGGGGGACTTCTACCACCCCCTACAATAAACCCCTTCCCCTTCTCCACCCCTCCCCCAATTCAACTAATTCCTTTGCCAGTATCCGCCTTCCAAGCTCTCTTCCCAATACTCAAGCTACTGGGAGATCTTGCCCCTAGGACAAAAATCTGAGGAAGAAACCCCATCCCATCCTAGTCCTTCCACGTCCCCTCCTCCCATCACAGTCATACAAGCCGCTATGCGCCCAATCGCACATACTCCCGCCACTCTACACTTTCATAACCAAACCCCATATCACAGCACAACCTTATCTGCCAAAGTCAAAGGTCACATTATCTGCAATAAGCACTAGAAAGAGGGAAACATGCAAATATCCTCATCAGGCTTCTCAATAAAGTCAACAGTGGCAGAGCATGGAGATTCACTCTCTCCCCACCTAACATCGTCCCAGGGGTCAGGAGGTGGAGCGTTGCACCTACCCCACACTGTATGCCTGGTATGAAACTCCGCAGACACTCAGGTCATTATGTACTGTATGTTTTAAAGATAACACTCTTCATACGAGCCACAGAACACATGAGAAGATGAAAGTGTTCCAGGTAATAGTCTGTATATATAAGAAGTGGGCATTTATCATCTTATTTTTAATTGATGGTCACCCTGAACAACTATTAAGAAGTTATGAGCTAAATTCACATGAATGAATCATATACCATACTGGGTCCGACCAAAGGTCCACTGAACCTAGAATCCTGTTTCCAACAGTGGCCAGTCCAGATCGTAAGTACCTGTCAAGTTCCCTTACACACTCAAAGGGTAATTGTATACCAGGACAAGCTCTAGAGCAACTACATTCAGGAACAGGAGGTATTTCACTCTCCTCAGAGAGCTGCAATTTGTTTGTATCTGAGGCAGTGGAGGGTTAAGTGACTTGCCCAAGAGCAGTGGTGGAATTGGAAGCTAAGTCTCTGTGGGGCTGAAAGTCACTGCTCTTAACCACTAGACTCCGCTCCAGGAGAGGCTGTAGGAATACTTTGTTATGCCTATTTCATAATGTGCCCATCTTATAAATACTTTGAAAAACTTTACAAATGTTTTGAAAATGCCCCCTCCAATAAAGTAACTTCAAAAAGCTTCTTATGTTTAAATTAAAGATGATTTGTAGGACCCCTTATCGTACATGGCCCACCTGTGTATTCTAGATGAAACAGAGGATCGGTGGTCCTCTATTTAATTTTTATCAAAAGTAGAAATGATTTAAAATCACTCCCAGATATATCCAAAGCATACACACTCATTTCACAAGTTGAGAGCTGTATCAATGGAATTCTGTATAAAGTTTTTTTTAAATGATTCAATAGGATGAGGGAGGGGCTGTGACGCCTGATATATATTACCTGCCTCTTTTATTGAGTGTGGCCATATTATATTACCATACTCACTGAGGGAAAAGTAAATATACATTTGGAGTGTAAGTTTTTCTTTCCTTCAGTAAATCTGAGAAGGGTTTGGTTTCAGGAGGACATAGAGACATTTGGGGGTAGATTCTGAGCAGTATTTAGCGGAAATGTACATCGGATTTGGACATACATCCCTGCTAAATGCCAGGGGCAGACTCCCGATCCTGAGCTCCTCGCATATAGAGGAGATGTGCGGGGAACTCAGGATGGGGGCAGGAGGGGGCAGACTGGAGGAGGAGCGAGGCTGGGCCGGAGGCGTGACCCTGATCCCAGACATACAGGGCCGATTCCAGCCACCGCCCTGTATGTCTGAGGGGGCAAGGATGTGCGGGGAACTTATTCCACCTCTGAGGTGGAATAAGTTCCCCCAACTGTGGCAGACAGCGTGGGATGAACCCGCAGAAGAGATGAGGAGAGGCAGGGGGGTTCCCACAGCCTGATCCCGGCCTCTGCAGGCCCAATCAGGGGTCGGGTGGCGGGGAATAAACACCTTTAACCTGTGCGGCCAATCGGGGCTCCTGCATGGCATCCTGGCTTCATGCAGGAGCCTAGGCTGGGCTAGCTGGGGGGGTCCATTAGATGTGTGGCGGCAGAGAATCGGGGTATGTCTGGAACGTCCCAGCCCTGTGTTCTGATTCTGCTCCCGTGGGGCCTTCTAGCTCCCATTGGAGCAGAATCAGGGGCATATCCGGGCCGTCCAGATTTTGGACGTCCGTCCGGTCGGCCCAGACATGCCCCTCACGGAATTGGCCTCCACATGGGTGGGGTTTGTTATGGTGACACCCAGTTTATAGACTGTGAAGTAAGAGTAATATTTTCTTGACCTGGTCAATTACAGTTATCTGTATTTACTTGGGTCACGTCCATGTTTCTGAGTAATTTGGTCCTAATTATCCATCATGCACCTACCTAACTCCAACAGGGAAAATAAAATGTGGTTAAAATACCTCCCTTCTATCTAGAATTTCCTACTCTCCCTTCTCCCCCTTACAATGACCTTTACTATTGGAAACCTGACAGGTACTAGTGACCTAGATTGGCCACTGCTGGAAACAGGATACCAAGCTTGATGGACCTTTGGCCTGATCTAGTATGATACATCTTATGTTTTCAGGTTCTTTCAATGTCAGCCCATTTGACGCTTTCTCTGGGGAAACCTTACATGATAGCAGTGGCCTCATGGTGTCCTTGTTTGCCTCACCCAGCAGGAGGTGTCAGGGTCCCGAAGCAGAACTCAGTTGCCGGTGACACAACCAGAAGTGGGGTCTGGACCACCTGCCCCACCCTGGCTGGCATGAGGGCCACAATAAGAAAGGTGGAAAAAAGCATTTTATCTTCAGTTCAGTGACTGGAATACGTAACGCACTGGATTGCGCCCCGAGATAACTGGCTTCAGTTCCATGTAGGCTGCGATGGATTTTTATATATGATTCAATGTAAAATGCGCATGAATTAATATCACAGAACTCTCTTCTTCAAATGTGAATTATGTTTCTGTTGTGATGTCCAAACAAATCAGCGATATGGTCTCAAAACTGTAGGCAGAATATTTTCAGATGATTGTAACGCTGATACAGTAAAGGATTTCCAACTGCCAAAAAATGAATGATTGGAATGTAATTTCAGTCTTGTTGTGAAGGTCAGTTTCGAAAGACGTTTCATACATTGAAACACAAGCTGTTTCTGCAATAAGATGCTGGTGTACATGTGAAATCTATGCATCTGCAGCGATCCTGCGCATACTTTTAAACAATTTTTAAGTGGATCTTCCTGGAGGTAGAGTTCAGGGCTTCCATGTATTTTGCAGAATGTAACATGGATGTGTAAATTCCAGCAGGCATACGTGGTACCAGATACATGTGTATATTCAGGTTCCTCAGAGAAGCTGGTAGACGTGTCCTAATGCAGCCCGTTTAAAGTTATAGGGTGAAGCTCGAGTCGACGTAGGCCCAGCATTTACAGAGTGGTGCTATCCTGTGACTGCGGGGGAATTTAATTCAGCTAAGTGTTTCTTTTCTTTTAAGTGCATTTAAAAAATTGTTAAACACACCAGAGGTCCATGAATGACATCGCAGGGACAGTGTGGTTTTTGAAAGTAGTGGTTTAGCGCCACAATGTGAAACCCACCCCCTGGTCTGTGCCCCCAGTCAGCTGTCATAGATTCCTTGGTAGGCATTAGCGTTTAGTGAAGCATGCTGCTTTGTTTATAAATGTTTCTCCTCAGCTTTACCTTTGCTTTGGAGCTCTTATATTTTCTGGTCTGATGTTCTACATAAGACCGTAAGCACATAGGAAAGGTCATACTGGGCTATACCAAAGGTCCATCAAGCCCAGTCTCCTCTTTCCAACAATGGCCAATCCAGGTCACTAGTAGCTGTCAAGTGCCCTAAAGGCACCCAGACTCCATGCTTCTTACCCCAGGGTAAAGCTGTGGATTTCCCTGGTCCTCTTTAATAATGGTTTATGGACTTTTCTTCCAGGAACTCGTCCAAACGTTTTCTAAGCCAAGCTACACTAACAGCTTTTACTACATCCTCCGACAATGAATTCCAGAGCTGAAGCATGCATTGAGTGGAAAATTATTTTCTGTTTGTTTTAATTTACCCTCAATCTAGTTACCCTTTTTTATCTATCCCTATGCTTGTGTCCTACCCGTCTTTACATGTCCGAACTGCACCTCTCCCCTTTGCTGCTTATTAGGATGTTCCATTGTATAGTGCTCACTTTGCAAGTCGCCTCTTGATGTCATCTGAATGTTCTACTGTGTTGCCTTTAATGATGCATCATTTGTGCGGTGCTGACTTTCCGAGTATCCTATCTACTTCTTAGCCCCTCACCTCCAGAATTCTCTCCCAGACTTCTTATGTCATAAGTCCAACTTCAAGAAATTTAAAAAATCCTTAAAGCATATATTTTGAAAAGGCTTTTCCGGGATATCAGAAGCAGGGTTTGCACTGGCCATCAGCTACCTACAATTGTACACCATTCCCTCACTATGTGAATCTAATTTATTTATTTGTTTTTTCTATACCGTGCTATTACAGATCAGTTTAAAGCTTATTTGCTATGTTTGTTAGCCATTCTTGTCCTATTTGACTGATGGAGTTCTTTTCTTTTTCTTGCATTTTGGATTCTTTTGTAAACTGCTTTGATTCTAAATACGATAAAGGTGGTATATCAAGCCATTAATAAACATAGACATCTTTGAATGTTCTATTGTGCTGCATATTAAAGTACGTCCTTTGTATTGTTGTTGTCCGTTATTTGAATGATCTAGAATGCTTGTTAGGCAATAATATGATACAATATCAGTAATGTAACCTTATCTCCAAATGTATCTCACTGTTCTAATTGTCTATTATGCTGTCATTTTGCTATTGCTCAGCTGCTGTTACAATTTAACTTATCTATGTCAGGGAAGAGTTGTATATACTGCCTTGGTATTTCCCACTACCCTCCCCCACCTCTTCATAAAGGTGGTTAATAAATCCCAATAAATAAATAGGTAAATGTGCAAGTTCTTTTTTGTTTTATGTGAAGATATGGGGGGGGGGGGGGATTAAATAATTATGTGAAAACGAGAAGGGTTCCACCAAGCAGAACAGCTGGCGAGAGACCCTCGGTTAGAAACTGACCATGTAAGAAACAACCAGCAGAGGGTTGGGGTAGTTGGGGCCGATTGTTTAAATTGGCCCCTAAAGTCCAGCAGGATCTCAGTGTCCTGTGTTTTCATAGGATTGTTCTCAAGGATGGAAGGGGTGGGGGAAGGAGGGCTGATTGTGATTAATGAATTTAATATCAAAATCTCAAGGGGCACACCATTTGGGCCGAGCCTCAGGGGCCCATGCCCAGAGTCTTTTAAGTACCTAGCAACATCTATACTTTGTTCCTCCAAACGAGAACCAACGAGGAATGGAATAGTCTTAGGAACCAACTATAAGAGCCTGAGGGTAGTCAAGAGAGTGTAAAGTGTGGGACGGAATATAAAATTAGACAGGAGAAACAGCATGAATTACTGCAGAGCAAGTAGGGCTAAGGTTTTCCCAGCGGATATGTGGAGGAAAAGGTAATCACTGGACAAAAGAGAGGAGAGGTGCGGTGGGGCCATCAATCATCCCCTTGAGATGCTGTCATGCAGGCTGAACACCAGGAATGTTGTGCCCAGGCCTCCACCCCAAACAAAACTACGGAAATCTTTCTAAGGCAGAGAGTCGCAAAGTACATTGGGACACTGTTTACATAAAGGCATTATCTCAATCTAAATGATGCTTATTACTGAACTGGTAGCAGTGGCCTGTGGCCCAGGGATGTAGCACTGTGAAATAAATAGCCGAGATCAGTTCCCAAGTCCTGACTTCTCTCGCCCACGTAGGGGTTCATTTAATCATGCTTTTTTTGTGAGTAAAGCATGCTTTACATGTGGAAAAGCCTTTGAAAGCCTACAAACAACAATCCTCTTACCTAACACTCCAGCAAGTCCACACCAACCATATCCACAGGAACCTATATACAGTATGAGAGGGTGACGGACCAGAGATACAAGGCCTTGAGCAACACGTTAATTTAATGTGGAGATGGAGATGGGGAAGAGATGCCTAATGCAACTTGTAAATGAAGAGACCACTGAGCATGGGGTCCCGCATGATGCTTAATTGCTGAAGGTGAGTCTACAGTAGCTTCTCACGAACTGGAGGGTCCAACCAATGGCACGCGCTAAGCACACTTTCCTTGTGATGTCACATTATTTTGCCTTCTACAAACTCCGCCTCGCCTGTTTGATTATAACATTTGTAACATTAGTTACGCTATGGTTTTTCAGCAGAAGTGTTTTATTTTGAGCAAATGTTGTCTTTGCTTTTATTTAATGGGTTTGGATGTTAGGGGAAGGGACCTCAGCTCACTGAGGCTGAAGGAGATGAATGTTAAACTTGGGGAAGTTTAAAGGAAGGGAACCTTCCCTCCCTTCTCTCTGAGGTCCAGCCCTTGGCTTCCTGTTGCACCCCACAGAATTAGAAAGGGCAAGAGAAAGACATTTGTTACTAATCTACCTTGTCCAGAATGTTTTGCATGTATTGACCTATAAAGAGCTGGTAAGATGCTATGCAGGGGGGAAGCAGAGCATTCTAGTAAAATCTTTCCTCTCAAGATAATCCAGGATACAAACAACCCTCCCAGGGGGTAACGAGGAGCTGGTCCTCATCCACTTGGCTTTTCTGAGAGCTGTGACTACTACTATCTAGTATGGTAATTGTTGCTTGAGTCTGTTTATAAATCAGCCTTATTGTTAATAAGTTGCATGGAGAGAGCGGCTTCTATATTCTCGTCTGTGCATCTTTTAGGATGCCATGAATGGGCCGTGTCACAGATTCCTTGGGTGGGGTTAAGAAATTGAAGGATGTCCAGCATTTCTGCCCTGGGTTCTACCTCCTTCTCCAGCTTAAACGGAATGGTGTCAATCATTTCCCTGACAAAATCAGTGAAGGAAAGGTCTTGAGGTGGAGACTTTTTTCCTTTCTTGTGGAGGAGAAGGATTTAAGGGGAGAAGAACAGACTTCTGATTAGAACAGTTTTCAGATCTGTACGCCTACCCCCTAGGATAGCTTGGAAAGATGTTCGGTAGGACAGATCGGAGTGAAAACTTGGCTAGTAGATAAGGCCCTCTTGTCTGTTGGCATCTAGACTCCAATAGAGACTCGTATCTTGGTAAAGCTCTGTCTCCTGATGCACTGGACCTCTAGGACCTGGAGCTACCCTTGTGCCCTAGCAGCCTTCTTCTTATAATAATAATAACAATACCATATTTATTTATTTATTTAACTGGTTTTAATATACCATTTTTCTACCAGTCAAAACGGTTTACATTGAACAGAACAGTTTACATTAAACAATGAAAACTGTTTAGAACGGTTCACATTGAACAACGGGGCAAGCAAGATTAAATCAAATTATAAGCGTGTAACAGGGGAAGGGGGAAGCATGCAGGATCTTTAGAACTTATGGTACAGTAGGATTATGATAAATTGAGTAAAGACGTTACTCTAGTTGGTCTGGTTAACAGTTGGCTGATTATGGGGGAGATTAGATGTTGGAGATGATCCATAGTGCACTTCAAAGAGGTACGTTTTGAGATGTTTTTTGAAGACATTATGGGATTGAATGCTTTGTAGTGTAGGAGGTAAGGAGTTCCAGAGGGTGGGAGCATAGAGTTTGATGGCTCTCATACAGGCACATTGTGAGCTTTTATGTAACTGAGGTGGAGGGAGAAGAAGGTTAAGTGAGTTCTGTCTGTGTGGTCTGTGGTGTTTGGGTGTCTGATGAGTGTCTGGAGATGATCAGTTGAGATGTTGATAAGTGCCTTGTGGATAACGGTGAGGCCTTTGTAATTGATCCGTGATGCGATGGGAAACCAATGAAGGGATTTCAATATATAAGAGTGATATGTGTGTGTCTGGAGGCTCTGGCAATGGTGCGTACCTCTGTGTTTTGGGCTAACTGTAGAGGGGCAATAATGATTTTGGGAAGTCCTTGAAGGATGGAGTTGCAGTAGTCGAGTAAAGGATAATGGAAGCCTGGCAGACTGCACGGAAGCTCTAAGGGGAGAGAAGGGGGTGCAGGTTGCGGAGGGTTTGGAGCTTGAAGTAAATGTTCCTGGTAGTGTTCTTTATGTACGGTTGGAAGTTGAGATGGTGATCCAGAATGACACCAAGGTATTTGACCTGTGACTTAACCTGTACTTCGGTGCCTGCAATTTTGATGATGATGGTAGTTTGAAATTGGGGTCTTTGGTCACATGGAGGATCTCAGTCTTACCGAAGTTAACTGTTAGGTTGTAGAGTTTCAGCCAGGAGATGATCTCTTTGAAGCAGGGAGCTAGGTTAGAGTAGCTGGGGGCATTGGTGCAAAATGGAGTAAAGATCATTATGTCATCTGCGTATACTTGGCATACCACGTTAAACGTCGGTATTGTGTAGCACAGAGGCCTTACAGTGCTTGAAGTCCTCATGGGTCTTGTTATCATTAATATTGTTTTTTATCATTAGTGGGCTTGTAGCCAGTCAGACTTAGTGAGATGCAAATCCAATGAAAGGCTATTGCTGCTGAACAGTAATTGCTGAAGAACAATTGCTGGCATTTACAGGCATACCTCTGCGAAATGTTACTGCAGTCCATGCATTTGCAGGCTGGAGCACTGACAGGCTCAGCTGCTCTCATACCCTGGGAACCACATAGCTGGAGCGGGATAGTCTGAGGTAGAGACAGTTTGAGGGCATGTCCAACAAATGGGGGCAGAATTAAAGCTAGAAGCTGGTGGGGGTTTCTGACTCCCATCTCCTTTCTCAGACTTCCTTCAAATGTGCAGCCAGACTGACCTTACGATTACCAAAGATGGCAGCTTGCCTCACAGAGGTGTTGCACAAGGTCAGCGGTGCTGAAATGTTATAATGCAGGTGAAAGAAGGAAGTTTTCAAGCTTAGGACTGTTTACTAATCTGCACAGTTAGTAAATAGGCTGCATTAAGAATAATGGGACTTGCGTTATTTAATGTGCGTTAAATCGAGCCCTTAGCTGACAGTTCATGAGTATAGTGGGGTTGCAGCATGTGTGTTTTCAAACAAATTGCCCATTTCCGATTTTCAAAGAGCAAAAACAGCAAGGTCTTGCTGGTTAATTGAGTTACAGCATGCAAAACACATATACGGAAGACTTGCCCCCCCAAAATTTAATTTTTTTGTCGGGCCTTCCATTTTGCAGATATTTGCCCAGCATTAGCCAATTACCACTAGGTCCATTTTACTTTACTTTTATTATAACAAACTTTTCTGCTTATAAAAAATTATTCACACAGAAACAACAAGAGCACATAGCGTCCAATAATCACTTTCCACTCAAAACCCCCCCATATATGAATACATTTCCAATGCTGCAGATGTTTCGAACCCTTAAAAAATGTCTTGGTTCTGCTTCAGGGACTTTGCTTATGTTCCACTAGTTCGCTTCAAGTCTGACTTCCAGACACAGTCAGGCTCATTGGATTTCTATGGACTCGGTATCTTCTGCTACCACGATTGTGACTTTCATCTCTGAATTAGATCACGACTTGGCCTTAGGCTACTTTATAAACATAGGGAGAAACTGTTTTTTTAGTATTATATTTAGAATATATACAGATGTAGCTAGATCTAGGCGGGAGAGGATGCAGGTCCTACTCATACAGCCTAAGGCCTTGCAAACTGTAGCTCAGTCTTTTCTTGAGTGTCCTTGCAAATGTACGATTAGATATGGGAATACCGAGGGACTCTTCTACTGCACATTAATGAGGTTAACGTGTGTGAAATGCTGTTGCGCCCATAGAAATAAAAGGACTGTGGGGACTTAACGCACGTTAACTTCATTAATGCACATTAAAACCTTTGGTGAAAGGGCTCCCAAGTATGTTTTCTATGAAGAATTTCACTTATCATTTTTTCTGATGATAAACACAGTCAGATCTCATGCAGTGCTGATCAGTCAGAGACTTAGAGCGCGATTCCATAACATACACATCCGGCCCACAGACACGTCTAAATCAGAAATGGGCCCTCTTTGAAACCAATTCCACATCCGTGGATCTGGACATGCCCACGGGTCCAGAATCAGGGCAATAGATGTGTTTGGCAGGCACATGCAAGCACTATTCAGCCGGACCCATGCCTTGGACGCAGGTTAATGTTTTGGATGTCCCCATGCCCACCATATTCTGAAATATTACACGTTTTGTAGAAACCCTAGAACTCAAGGCCCCAACCTGAGAATCCAGAGATGGAAATTTAACTACAGCGTCCTTAGTAAATTGGCAAAGTGAACGAACAGTCTCCGCAAGAATTTTTTCAGTACGTGAAACAACCTGCCAAATATCCAGAAGTGAGATGTTGGAAACCTGCGAGTCCTTAGATAGTGCAGCAGGCTCTTTCCACAAGACCACTGTGGGGAGCTCACCGTCCCGTCGAGGACTCATAACAGGAGCGGGCGCATCAGACAGTTCCAAAAACCCCGGGGGAAGCGGAGGAGTTCGCTCGATTGAGCTTAAACTTGCTCCCTCTACTGAGGGATTGAGAGGCACAGTACCAGAGTTAACAACCCGCGGCGTGGAAACCACATGTTTTTCTATAGCACCTACTTGGGAATCATCCGGAGGAAGTTTCTTCTTTCGTTTCCCGCCGGGCATCTCCACTGCTACCAGCTCCTAAGGGGCTCACAAGGGGCGTGAGATGCCCCTTTGGACACGTCCCTTAGGAAACGCCCACCAAAAGCGCCGACAGCTGCGCCGTAGGAATCGCCGAAAGAAATATATCGAGGCAGGTAGATGACGTCAGCTGGCCACACAGGTGGAGGAACTCAGACCGGCACTCTCACCCTCCTGTTCTGATTTTCATGTGTCTAATGTGAAAGATAGTGCTCTTTTACATCAAAAACTTGAGAACATGGGGAATCTTTCTCGGAGTAAGAATTTAAGGCTGCTTAATTTTCCTGTTTGTTCTTTATTGTCCCCTTTAATTTTGTTCAGAAAGTTCTTGAAGGACGCCCTTCTTCTCCCACAAGCTGAGTCGTTTTCTATTGTTAAGTGTTACTATCTTTCTACTAAAATTTTGTCTACTGCGGTGGAAGAGGAAGTGGCTTCTTCTTTGAACACGGATAAGTTTAATTTGACAGCATTTTTAGAGGAAACACAAGATGATATTTCCTCTAGGGCTACGTTACTGGTGACTTTGTCTTCTGAGGCAGACTAGGCCACCATTCTTAAAGCCTATTTTAGGAAAAAAGGTACAAAATTTTGTGGGGACCAGGTGTCTATTTTTCCTGATGTTTTACGTTCTACCCAATTACGTCGAAAAGCTTTTCTTGTGTTTACGGCAAGAATTCTTGCTCTTGGGGCAACCTTTTTTCTAAGATACCCTTGTAAATGTTGTATCACTATTGGCTATGAAAGATTTGTTTTCTTATCTCCTCCAGATTTGGAGAAGTGGATCCTGGCTAAGGAGGGGGCTCATTGACTTTCCATTTTATATTGGTTTTCTTTGAGTTTCGTCCTGGGGAATGGAGGTATCTCAACAGGCTGTTTATTGGCTATGGATTTATCTCCATTGGAGCGTTGTTCTAGCCTTGTTTTCTTTACTGTTGTTGTTCTATATTAATTGTATGCATGTCTCCCCGAGATGTGGGCTGTTTTCTTTTCAATGCTTATCTTACTGTAAATTATTTACTGGTATGTTTTGTTTGCCTTAAATTTTAAATCTTATTGTATAAGCTGAAAAATTCTCATAAATAAATAATTAAAAATATATATATATTACACGTTTTGGATCCTGCCTGTCCCTGTGATATACCCGCGGATGCCACACCCCTCGTAAGTTGCTCATCACAGACAGTAGTTTGCTGATGCACAACAGACATAAATACCAATGAGAAATGACGGCTGCTGCAACCTAGACCATATACCAGTCTCCCTCATGCCCTGAAAAGTGCTAGGTGAGCCCAGTGCACCCCGATATGGTATGCCAGAATGTAAATGTGAACATGTATGTCAGCACATACCTTGCATCAAATGGTACATGGCATTAGGAGCCGGCCCCAGTGATGCCTGCCCTGGTCATCTCTACAAACCCGCTTCAAACTGCTAGGGATGGATCCTCACCAAGTGCACAAAACCCCAAAGGATGCACAATATTGCTAAGCAATATTTCGTGCCTCTGGCGTATAAGTGCACACAATCTGCTGTTCTGCACTACCATTCCCCTCTTATCGCTCCCGACACCCCTCCCCCGGAACTCTACTCTTCTGTTAGATTGCTTCTGTCTGTGCCCTTCCCATCTACTGCCAACTCCAGACGTTGCTTCCTTCATCTTACTGCTCCTTATGCCTGCAAGAATTACCTGAGCATGTTCGTCCCTGCCCCCTTCAAATCCAGGCTGAGCGCTCACCCCATCGATGCCACTGTTGGTTCAGATCTGCCTAAGCTCCCTTGTGTTTGCTGACCATTCCCCTGGATGAATGCTGTTCACAGCTGCTGTGTTGGTTGTCCCAACTAGACTGTAAGCTCTGCTGAGCAGGGACCATGTGTAGTGCAGTGCTGTGTATGCCTTGTAGCACTATGCAAATGATCAGTAGTAGCTGTAGTTGTGTTAGGGCCTTCTGGCTATGACATCTGAGGCCCACCTATCTGGATACCGGCATTTCTCACAGCAGCTACACCTGTCACATCATGGCATATGTCAGTCTGTATACATTCGCTATCTGTAGGGCAATCCTGTCAGCTTTGTGGCACTGCTCCCCTGGTCAGGGCTGGGTGGACATGAGAAGGCAGACCCCTGTGCCAGGCTCCAGACATATCACCACTCTCGCAGCTTTAATTGATCCTGGCCTGGGTAGGGATGTAGGCAGTGGTGGGATCCAGCCGGTGTGAACCGATTCCTTACAGTTCCCCGCGTTCGCCAAACTGGTGCAGACAGGCTCTGTCCCAGTGGCAGCAGCACTGACTGGAATCAAAGCCCCCCCGAAGGTATGTTGAAGGCATCCGGGGGACTGCGGCATCGGCAGTTGCCCCCATTGCCGTCAACATACCTTTGGGGGGCTTTGCTGAGCACAAGTATTGCTGCCGCTGGGATAGAGCCTATAGACACCGGTTCGGCAAACACGGGTAATGCCATGAACCGGCTGCTTCCTACCGCGGGCTGAACCAGTTCCTACCTGGTTCCGAATCCCACCACTGGATGTAGGCCACATAGGACAATCCGGGGAACGTGGTACTACATCAGTCGTGTCTCCCTGTGCCAGGCACAGCAGATGCACGGCAGCCCTGTCACATATGTGTCATATGTTCCTGACCCTTTTTTCAATTCATGTGATAGCAGGATGGCTGTTGAGCACTTTATATGAACTCTCCAGCTGTGGCTGTTTTTCAATAATAGTTTTTCGGTAGTAGATACATCAGTGGTGAGAAATAAATCTCGCTGGACACCCCCAGGTCCAATAGACCAGTGCTTTATACTTTTATATCAGCATGGCAGGAACTTGAAAGACTCTCTTTGTCCTGCAGTTGATTGGAAAGTGGAAAGTTCTAATCCAGGCCATGCTCATTGCGGTCGTTGTCAGTATTGCCCTGCTTATGGAAGAAGGTATAAGGACAGTTATAGGTGCTCGTGAGATTACTTTAAAAGCAGCTACCACATGCTCTTCAGATCATGTGGTGTATGCCTTGAAATGTCCATGTAACAAATTTTACATCGGAAAGATGTGTCGGCTGAAGATAAGCTTGTCAGAGCATAAACATTGTTTGTTAAAGGGGAAGAAGGATGCTCCTATGGTCAAACACTGTCAAGAATTTAAGCATGACTTTTTTGACTTGAAATATATGGTGATAGATCATATTCCATTTAATATCTGCAGTGGAGATTGCATTATAATACTTTTGCAGCATGAACAAAAATGGATGTTTGAGTTAAATACTGAAGGACTGAATAGTTCGATAGACTGGGGAGTGTTCCTATAGGTTTAAGAACCCTATTTGAAAGAGTCTCTCCCTCTCGTTGATTGATTCGGGAAAGAATTTAAAGTGGGTAATGGCATCAGATGCCATAGGCAGAGTGTGGACAAAATATTTGTCTAAAAATTGGGTAACAGGCGCTGATGAAGCGATTTTTCACGAATCAGAGGTCTTCGTAGGGATTTTGGGAAATGAAGATCTCCAGAGGATACCCTAAAGCTAAGTAGCTAATTGTTGCAGTGTTCTTCTATGTTGAAGATGTGTTCTGGTTTTCGTTTATCTCTTGTAGGGACAGCACAGTGTAGCTGACATTTGGAGTTAAGGGCCGGTACCACTGAGATTTTGGCCTATTATTCTGTTGCTGCTATATGCTGTGATTTTATACCAATGGGTGCTAAAAAGTGAATAAAATAAGAGAATGATAAGGGAAAATTGAATGTTGGATAAGATTTATTTGAAAAGAAAAAAAGGGGGAGGATTTTTTTAGACTTGTGATGGTGATTTGCAGCAGGTCCCCTTCAGGCAGAGGATAGAGGGACAGCATGATCTACTGAGGTCTTTTCACCTCTCATTATAATTATAATTGATGGATTCCTTCAGTGATCTAGTCTTTAAGATTATTGATATTAAGTTCTGATACAGAGTCAAGGTTTTGTGTATGAATATTGTTAGTTTCCTTGGTAGGTGTTTTGAGTGATAATATGCCCTGTTACCAGGGCCGGATTTACCTATACGCCATGTACGCCATGGCGTAGGGCCCACAGCTGGCAAGGGCCCACCCGGGGCCAGCTCACACACCGCAGGGCTTCAGAGGGAGCCGGGTAAGCTCGCGCGAGGCCCCGGCTCCCTCTGTACAGCCGCCAGCAATGCCTTTAACCTTTCCCAGCATTCGCGGCTTCACAGATACAGCCGCCAGCGTGAAGGAAAAGGCTCTTCACGCTGGCGGCTGTACAGAGGGAGCCGGGGCCTCGCGCGATCTTACCCGGCTCCCTCTGAAGCCTCTCAGACAGCCACGGTGCTGGTCGGGGGGGCCAAGGACTGCATGGGCTGTGATTGGGGGGGGACCTGGACCGGAAAAGGGCTAGGGAGGGGACTTGGACTTGAAAGAAATGGGCTGTGATATGGGGGGGGGAACCTGAACTGTAAAAGGGCTATGGGGGGGGGGGACTTGGACTGGAAAGAAATGGGCTGTGATGGGGGGGGACCTGAACTGTAAAAGGGCAATGGGGGGGGGCACTTGGACTCGAAATGGGTTGTGAAGGGGGGGGGGACCTGGACCGGAAAAGGGCTATGGGGGGGGGTACTTGGACTGGAAAGAAATGGGCTGTGATGGGTGGAGGGACATGGACTGTAAAAGGGCTATGGGGGGGGGGGACTTGGACTGGAAAGAAATGGGCTGTGATGGGGGGGGGACCTGAACTGTAAAAGGGCTATGGGGGGGGGACATGGACTGGAAATGGGTTGTGATGGGGAGGGGGACCTGGACCGGAAAAGGGCTATGGGGGGGGGACTAGTACATTAAAAGGGTTGTGATGGGGGGGGGGACCTGGAACGGAAAAGGGCTATGGGGGGGGGGGTAACTTGGACTGCAAATGGGCTGTGATGGTGGGGGGGGGGGAACTAGGACTGCAAATGGGCTGTGATGGTGCAGGGGGACTCGGACTGCAAATGGGATGTGATGGTGGGGGCTAGGACTGGAAATAGGCTGTGATGGGGGGGGCTAGGACTGGAAATGGCCTGTGATGTGAAGGCTAGCACTGGAAATGGGCTGATGAAGAGCTAGAATAGGACTGGAAATGGGCTGATGTGCGGCATGGGAGAATGGGACTAGAAGGGAGTGGATGCTGGGTGGGTCTAGAACTATAAGGGAACTTATTTTGGGGGAGGACTAGAATGGATGGGGAATGAGAATGGAGAGGGGAAAAATATTTTGTGTGGAAGAAAAGTCTATGATGTGCCGGGTATTGGGAGAGTAAGAGGGGCTTGAAAATGGAAGGGTGAAATTTAAATGGATGATAAAGGAATAAGGAAAGAATTGGGGGAAAGAGCAAAAGGGAAACAATCAGTATGTTAAAGCAGAAATAGAGAGAGAATGGAAAACATCTAAAAGAGAAGAAAGGACAAATGGATAGCTCGCAGAAGACACGAAGAAACCAGAAGAAAGTGACTGGAGCAATTGCAACTGAAAAAATGCCCAAACAGAAGGTAGAAAAATACTTTTTATTTTGAATTTATTAACTGGAATATGTCTTTTTTAATGTATTTCTTGAATTCCGATGCTGATTTTGTCCCTATTGCCTCTTTATGTCAGGCAATTCTATACATCTATTGCCATTTCTGTTTTGGTAAGTTGATCTCGTTTTTATTTTTTCTGGGGGCCCACAATTTTTGTTGGCGTAGGGCCTCACTCAAGGTAAATCCGGCCCTGCCTGTTACACTGCTCAGAATATCTGATCTAAGTAGAGTACCCTATGTATAATAATCCAGAAGGAATCTGCATAGGTTCCCTATGGCTAAATGTCAAAACATATCCCTGTCAATAATAATGGCCCTCAGAATAAGGGCACAACAGCAACACCATTGGTCCCACAAAATGTGCATTATGGGCATGCATTAGTGCTGCTTGCACTGAGTGCCCTTATTCTGAGGGTCCCTTATCAATGATGGGGATATTTTTTAACATTTAGCTATAGCGAACCCTCTCTGAGTTTGACAGCCCAATAACATTGGCACCTGGTGGTGCTGTGGTCATCCATTTGGTCCAGGTACTGGCTAGGCTTTCATGAACCCCCTGAATTGTGGATGAACACACCAGATCCCCCGTGCACCCCTCAAACCACACACACAAAGCACACTCTCACTTTCTGTCACAAAAACATGATTCTGCCTGAAAGGTGCCCTGAACCTATCCATGAAAGCTTTAACGTAACATAATCACATGGGCTACCAGGACTACAAATATGATTCCCATTCCCACCCAAAAAGGAATCCTTTCCCTGCTCACGCCCATACTATCCTTGCATCATCAGTCCCATTTCTCTGAACATGGGAATTGTCAGGATCCCATAGATTGACTCCTTTAGCACAAACAGCACATAGGTGCATAGCCTGAATAAACACTATTACTCTTCTTAATATTTCTGTAAGGGTGTTTAGAAATGTTTCTTTACTTTACAACATTCCCTCACCTCTGCTCCCTGTACCTTAAGACTGCATCTTGTGTTTTTTCAGACTGCAGTCACACCAGTTCAAAACATGCTTGTCACAACCATTCTTCAATATAGAACGCATTCCAGAGAAGAGCTGAATTTTTTCTAAGTCCTAGTCTTATACCACATTTCAGCAGGAGTAACGTGAGTGTTTCTGGGTAACAGCTAATACATACATGGGCCTTTCCTGAATATGCTTTATACATCTCCGCGGCTGACCAAGCCCCCATTCCGCGCTCTCCCACCCATGTTCTCAGATCCGTGGATTAGCACCATGGACGTGCATGTCAGCAGTGTTTCAGAATATGGTTGGGGACATTTTTGGCACATAAACATCCCTGCTGCACATACAAACCCCTTATTCATGTTCTGGAATGACCCCCTTAGAGGATTCGCCTCTACGTTAGCTAGGATGTGCCTACTGCAAGATGCTGTAAGTTCCCTTTTTGTCTTTAAATTGGAAGTTTTTTCAAAATTTTGTAGACTCCATTCCCCATTGCTGTGGACTTTATTGATCCTTTGTAAGTTTGAGGAAAGTAGGGGCCCTTTTACTAAATCACATCTAGCGTGAAAACTAGCAGGCATTAAGCGCAAAGCCTCACCAGCATGTTCCCGGCAGTTACTAGATGGATGCGTACCCTAATCCATGGCACAATTAAAGCGGGTGCACCTAACACTACCCAAAGAGGTACCGTTATGTGCAGGTACGCTAGCCGCCAAATGGACAGGCAGTGCACGATACATCCCCCGCGCTGACTGCAATGTCCTCTCCTTATCCACACTCTGCCCATTCCTCATTTCTTTGCACGATGGGCCATCAATGCATGTTTTAGTGGCCAGCAGCTGCCATGCTTTGAATGTCACTGTGGGCCGTTACTGGCCACTAAAATGCAGGTTGACTGCTCAGCAGGCTTTAGGAAAAAATCCGCTTAATGTGATAGAGATGATTTTGGTGTTTTCTTCCTTGTGAATCTTGATTTCCTGCACAAGTTGTAACTTGGCAAATATTAGAAACATATAAATAAAAAGTAGTAAAAACAAGTCTACTCTTACCGCGGTTTTAGTTTTTTTGGTTGTTGCCAGTTTTCTGAGCACTGTGGGGCAAACCTCAGTCATTTGCCGCTACTCACTGTACTGAACAGTTTGGTTCACCTAACAAGAACCTCAATATTATTGTGACTTCACTGCACGTGGACCCTGTGCAGAGATAACGAAATTCTTATTCAGCTTGACAGGCAAAGAAAAGCTCACTTCTTATCCTCCAAAATATTTAAGAGATCATTTAGTAACAGCATGCACCAAAGGTATTAGTGCTTGCTATGTGCCACAGGCTCTATAGGAATAAAATGGGCCTGCGGCAGCACTAATCGCTATAAAATGACTCTCCTGTTGAAGCCCACAGCTGGAAAAATACATAGCCCATACCGTAAACTGAAATGGAAATATGAAGAATTGTCAGAGTGTATCTGAGCTGCTACATCTGTTAGGTGTCATTCTTTGAATATTTTTGCTGAATTAGTGTAAAAGGTTATGTTTTCTTTAGGTTCCAGGAGGTAGAGGTTTATTATTTTAAATTTGATTAGCAGCCTTCCCACTGTGAGCACTCCAAGC